>CM026073.1:24311409-25511409 GCA_014839685.1 Anableps anableps
GGAGAGCTAAAACTCTAATCATAGCTTTTCATCAGAAATTTTAACTGGTCAACTTAAAATATTTTTTAGCATTTACGTTTTTAGATACAGATTAAGGCATTCACAACTGCCCATGATTGTTGGTCATTTACCATATTTTTAATTTAAAAGAAGTCATTGTGGCAGCATCTGCTGTAATAGGTACAATAGATGTACATCTCACAAGCTTCAAGTATTAGAGATCTGTAGATGATTTCAAACTTGGATTTAAAAGTGATTTTGTCAGGATCCTGGGTTGTTTGAGTTTTTGGTACTTGCATTTTGATCATTTGTTTATTTATGTTCTGCCTTATAAGTTGCTTTCTATTTTTGCCATTCCTACTTTAGATTAGACCAGTCTCCTTTAACTGTTGTTTATTTACCTTTGGTTAGATCTCTCTTTGGTTAGTATTTAGCTATTTTTCATCTCTGTTGGATTATTAATATTAATTATTATGGTTTAATGTTAATAATATGGTTTAAATAAAACACTAAAGTGATTAGTGTATTAAATTTTCCAGTCTGTTACGATGCATGTATTTTCCTGTGGTTTGCCTTTCTTCAGTTCAGCATACTACACATTTTTGTATACACTCTTATGATTTTTATTATTGCCAGACTTAATTTGAGCAACTTCACAAAGTACCATTCAGTGGAACCGTCTTTCAGAGAACCTCCTTTATATTTGGCTGAAGTATTCTATTTTGAAAGATTGCAAGTCACTCATCAGCAAGTATTTCTCCTGTGCTGACAGGTAAAATTCAGACTGGGGATTTAAATGCTGACACAAAGGAGCAGAGTATGTGCATGCAAATGAACACACTTTTATCCATCTCTGCACCTATACATGCACACACTTTACTTGCCTATATTCTGTGTGGAGTCAGCAGATAGATTAGCATTGCCAACTAATCCATCTTATTAAAAGACAAAAGAGAGAGAGAAAGAAAGCGAGAGAGAAATAATAAAGCACAGGTTGTGGGACATGTCTTGGATATTAAAGTTTAGCTGAGTCAGTGTTTTAAACAGGCGGCACAAAAACAGTTCAGCCATATAACCCTTGATAAAACCTCCGCAGATTGTCCATAAAGTTACATATTTTAAAGTGTGTGTGTGTGTGGGTGTTGTTTATTTGCTCTGCATAGACTGTTGGCCACTTGCTGTACCTTTCATCAGAAGTCAGTCAAGTGTGTTGAACTATCTCTCTCGGTGGAGGACAGATCCATATCAAATCACAATAGATGGCAACACTGTTTGAAGAATGAATCAATGCTGAAACCAGTCTGATGGTGGACAAGAGACAGGGGCTTGACTGGAGGACAGTGGGTTACATGCATTCATGCTCATAGGTTGTTGACAGATAAGCTGGTTAACTTTTTTTTAAGTTTATTTTATATATTGTCCCTGAAAATAACTTTTTTTTTTGAGTTATGACTCTTAACTTTCCAAATACTTTATTTGGATTTGATGTGATGAAAAAAAATATTTTTTTCATCAGTTTGCTGCGTCAGTGCCAGAAGTTGGTGACGTGAAAGCTACTTTGTATTAAATTAATATGTATTAAATTAATATGGAGTACTTACTTTATTCAAACACATTTTAAACATTTTAATCACAGCTGCTTTCATATATAAAACTTTTTTTGTGAAATTGTGATACAATTTGGAAAATGTTTTGAAATTATACAAAGGACAACATTTCTCCTTAATCTTACAAGATATTTTAGAATAATTCTGTTAAACTTTAAGACACAAAGAAAATCCTTGAGATTCTTGCTGATCGTAACTTGCTTGTGTTTTCTTTATATTTACCTGATTTACCACAAACAAAGTTGTTTGTCAAAATTGTGAACATCGCACCAAATGATTGTGTCATGGCATATTTGTGTCTTACACTTAAAACAATTGAGGAAACAGGTTACAGTGCTTCTGGAAAGTATTCACAGTGCTTAATTTTATCCACATTTTATTATGTTACAACCTTATTTCAAATTGTATTAAAATATTCTCTTAAAATTATACACATAAATACCTCATTATTACCAGGTGGAAAAAAGTTTTTGAGTTTTTTGCAAATTAATTAAAAATAGAAAACCAAGAAATCCCATTTACATAAGTACTTAGTCTTTTCCATGAAGCTTAACACTGAGCTGTGATCAGTGGAAACACTGATCACAGTGGAAATGATTTAGAACAGTGTCTAAATTTTGGTCATCTCATATGTAGAAAATAAAAACCGGGCTAAGGCAAGTTTTAAACAGTTCTAAACTTTAATCAGTGGAAATGATCAGTGGAAACACTGATCATTCTTGAGAGGTTTCTACAGCTTAAGTGGAGTCCACCTGTGGTAAATTCAGTTGGTTGAACTTGATTTGGAAAGGCACACATGATGAAAATATCACACTATAAGACACAAGACATTGATTATTTGTGATGTTAGATTCACAGGTTTTTGACAAAAAAAAAAAAAAAAAAGCTGATCACCCCTGATGACTTTGCAAATCATTCCAGAGATGCTACTGTAACTTCCCAGTTGGGATTGGTCCTTTTCATCCTCTAGATGTCTAAATTATTGCCATCTTAAAATATACATTGTAGTGTCACTGATTTAGTGATTAAATACTATAGCATTTGCAAGGCACTGAACAGAACTTTTACTTTTAGCTACTTTAACCCTTCATGTTATTTTGGTGTATGAAGAATGTTATATTATTGTGGAATTGTAGTCATTTTCCTACCGTTCATTTGAATCCTTATACTGGACTAGGAAGGGAAATCTACTGGCACATCAGCCCCACCAATAATTTTTTCCCCCAGCCGCCACTGGTGGAAATGTTGTTTAAATAGTTCAGATTACATTTAGGCACACACTATTAAGGAAAACAGGCTTTGATAATACAATCTTTTAATAATGTTTATAAATCATTTTTAGATTTTATTTTATTTTTTTCCTCTCTTCACATCTGGGAGGGTGGCACCCCAGCACCCCTATGGACAAGCCACCACTGTCATTTAAAAAGACAGCAGTGTTAACACAAGTGATTGCTTAATTATATTATAGCCCCAGAACTGATGGCAATACACAATTAACTTATTTTCCCAACTGAAAAATCAGGAAGAAGAAATCATTCTTTGACTCGGTGAGCTTAACTCGCAACATGGCACTGTTTGAGAAGTGACCGCAACCCAATCTATAGCAAATCAACAGAAATGTGTCTGTTATCTGATAATGTTTTGTGCTGTAAGAGTTTCATGTTTGAAAGGTATCTTTTTGAACTCCTGCTCACAGCTTATGACCTGCTTTTACTGCCAGGACAAACTTACATTGAAGTGCAGGGACCACGATACAGATCAAAACTTGCCTTAGCCCAGTTTTTATTTTCTACATATGAGATGGCCAAAATTTAGACACTGTAAACTGTCATCTTTTGCATATTCTGAGTCATCTGTTCAGTTCTGTCACCCCTTAAATGTTCAGACATAGCAAGGTTCTAGTCTGCGGTGTTATACTTCTTCACAACCGCACTGGTTACAAGGACACCCTCTTAAAGTGAAAGACTTATGCAGCAGCATTATGTTTCATAAGCCATATGATTATTTAAAAATTCCTAATTTGGGTAAAGTTGTAAAATCCTTCATTGTAGAAATGGAGGTGATCAAAAATCTACAACTGCATGCAATATTACTAAATTAACATTTGGATGGTTAGGCAGTTAGAGAAAGTAAAGACATTTGGAGGATATGAACCATTGCATTTCTGTTTTTTTGAAAGGCTCTGTGGATTCAGTTTGGGATAAATTTGTTCTTCACACTCTCCTGCTTTCTTTTCACAGAATTAGTTTTTGGAGTGCGTCTGTGCATAGCTTGACCTTGGCCTCACATGTGTGTTGTAATAAGTTGTCACAGTGTTTGAGGATTGTGTAAAGTAGTTCCCTCTGTTGTCTGATTGTAACTGAATTATTCAAGGCTTTTTCCTCTTTGACAGAGCTGAGGTATTTATAGGCGTTGGTCTCTGCCTCTGATACTTACATGGCAACAACGAGCTCTCTGAAGGCTCTTGAGCAAACTAACCAATTCTGAGGGAGAGGAGGAGGGGAAGGCAGCGGGAAAGGCAGCAGAAAAAGCAGAGATATGAAGTATATGCTGGAGTTGTTGGCTTGATGCTAAATAAGAATTTGACTTTAAAGTCTAAGACATTGGCACAGTTTTAATGCTATTTGTCTTGGAGGTCATTTTCAATTTTAAAAGAACTAAAAGTGACAACCTTTCAACAGGAAATAGTGCTGAGGAATTTTTAATAACTCTCCACTCGAAAGGGACCTCCCAGGAGTGCTTTTAATTGTTTAAAGATGAAGATAAACTGGAAGACAGGTCTTGTGACTGATTCATGCAGGAAGATGGCAAAGTCACGGGTAAGAGAGACAAACCCCTTGTTATAGTCTTAGAGGAAACTGGGTGACAACAGATGAAAAATGGACTGCTGTCCAGTCATGGTCTCAGGTCTGCCTGTGGTGTGCAGTAGGATTGATGGAGTGGTAACAGTTGTGAAAGCAGAGCCAAGCGACTTCAAGTGTCGAGATCGGTACTGGGGTGAGTACCACTTCAATTCGCAATTTTCCTTAAAGCACACCGAACAGATACCTGAGTTGTAGGCACAGGTAATACAATTTCAAGACACTGTCATACTGAAACTATGATCTGCCTATTTTTAAATGTATTGTAGGATTGTTGTTGTTTTCTAAAATCAGAAATTCTGTTTATGTTGCACATTTAAGCTGTCTAAAATTTCATTAAGTGCGAGGACAAGAGACACTTGTAGAGAACTATGTGACAACCTATTGAAAAATATTTTACAAAGGAGGCAAAAGTAGTGTAAGGTGTTCTGTGAGTCCACTCGGATCTCGTCTCAATCAAACTTAGCTTAAGATCTGAAAAGCTCATTGTGTTGTTCTTAAACAGATTTAGCTGTTCCTGTTAAGTTCTTACCCGTGTCTTATTTTAATACGTCTTGCAAAGTACATAACACATAACAAGGTGAACACATCAATGAGGGCCAGCTGACTACATCAATGTTGAAAATACATAAGTCAAGTTTATTTGTATAGCACATTTCAGCAACAAGGCAGTTCAAAGTGCTTTAAATGATAAAAACATAACATAATTACCAACCATTTTGATTACCATTTTGTCATGTGTGTGGTTTACACCAGTATGGTAAACACAGCGATCATGGCAGAGAGGATTGATCATTACGAGTTGACAAGTTCATCAGAGAATGAAATAATGATTGAGGAACTGCAACATCTCATTTTATTTTCCATGTTATCAGGGGAAAAAAAAAAAGAATGGAAGGTGTTGGTGGAACCTTCGTCCACTGCATTGGACCAGAATCAAGCAGGGGCAGTTCAGTGTTTTTATCCAACAGTACGTACTTCCTCACAGCTTCGGATAATTGCTCCTCAAAACTATCCATTCTGCTCTCTGGCTGAAAAACCTGGTGCTGGAAGTTAAGTAGTTGAGGCTGTTTACCACATAAACAAACTCATGAAATTCTGACTAATCACACAATAGTTTCACATGCAGAGGGAGGTGAAAAGTTTGCCGACGGGGTTGTGACAAGAAGGGGCAGACAACATGAGGCTGAAACAAAAATGATGCGATTTTTTTGTCTTGCAGCTGCGACAATGAGAAGTAATTTTGGCACTTAGGCTCGACCATGCAGAGCCCTTTAATCCAGCTGTTCTGTGAAGGCCTCAGAGGTTTTTCAGAACATTAGTGGAACTAACAGCATCTTATAGTCCAAGCCCTATGACAACTTTTAAAGGGTTGCACAATTTTAAAGCTCTGATGGGATAATATGTCAACACAACAACTCTTAGTCATCCACTCCACAAATCTGGAGTGACATGATTGCTGAATTGTTGAAAGAACCCAAAAGCTTTTGCAGTTTGCCACAAGTCATGTAGGAAACACCACAAACATTTGGAACAAGTGATCTGAGAGATGAAAATTGCGGTGTGGAAAACTACCCCTGCAGATTATCTTGGATATATTTACCCTAACAAGGAAAATGGTGGTGGCAGCATTATGCTGTGGTGATTCTTTTCTTCAGGAGGACACTGAAGCTGGTCAGAGATGTGGGCTAAAATCTCAATAAAATACACAGAAACTTATGTTTGTAATGAGACAAAACGTGCATCATGTGTATCAAGGCACTATATATACAGGACGTGAGGAATTTAGAGACACAAACTCAGAAATCCACAGATACTCCTGTCTAAGCTTTTGACTGGTATTTGGTTTTCATAGGTGTATTATAAATATATATTACACAGTATTGTGATTTCTTTTTACATTAATCCTGTGATTCACTAATTTTCTTTGTAAAAAATATACAACATATTGTGCTTCAGAGGATTTTTTTGAAAAATATTTTAACCCTCACAGCTGAAAGCTTTCATAACTTTTTTTTTTTAGTGCTGGCTTTAGTGAATCTTGTCTGCAAATATGTTTTATTGAAAGCTTGTGTTCCTAATGAAGCATCACATTTCCAGTCAGTTTCTTTTTATTTGCTTAGATCAAAGGACTATGATAGAGCAAAATTGCCCATTTATAAGGGGGGTATTGGGTTCAAAAACTAAGATTGCATTTTCATTTTTGCTTCTTGTGTTATCAGTGCATCTTGATGTTCAGAGTTGAAACTGTAATTCTGCTAACAAGTCATAACTTAATAAAACTGTTTGTTGGTTCAAGCTGAAACTGTTTTGTTTCTCAGCAGCACAGACTGTACAAAGAGTGTAATAGAATTATTCATATCAGACCACTACTCACGATGTTGATTGGAATGAGTTTGCATTTTGCTATTGGAAAGCTCCAGGTGCTGTTTATGAAAATTCACCCCTTGCCTGTAACTTGATGGTAGGATTTCCCAGTTGTTTCTGTGGATATCCTAGTTGTTTTTGTGACCCAGTGGAAGTTTAAGGTTAAGAGCTTTCTAACGCTTAAAACCTGATATTTCAGTACACCTGGAAAAAATCCATACGCTTTGACGGTTAACGTCTTTTAACTGGTTGAAAAGCAATTTAATGTGTAGTTTGAAGTGTAGAACATCTTATTTTCTCCATCACTGTTAATTACTGTTCAAGCATAAAAAAAACAAAGAACATAAAGTATTTGTTAATGTGAAACATTTTTTATTATTATTACAAAATACAATATGTGGTTAATGCACACCAATGTATTTTGTTTAACATGATTTTCAGCTCTTCTCACCATGCAAAAAAGGTAAAACAGTGTAGTTTTTGTTTTGTTTGAAATATATTGTCACAAGGCCACGACACAAAAAACACTGTGATGTCTAGTTTGATATATTCTAATGCATTAACTTATTGAAAAGTAAATATATCAAGTATCAAACTTACCTAGGAAATGGTATTTAGCCTCGAGGTTAATTACTCCCTGTGCCTCCACAGGTGATTAACAACAGGTTTGTGATTTAAAATCTCATATCACAATTGAAGTTCACACAAATTGTGAGCTGCATGGGCACTTGAACTGGGATGATTAAAACATCATAAGTAAATTTTGTCATTCTGAAATACTTAAAATTCCTTCTCCACAAAGCTATGTCCTGAAGGTTCAGGGTAATACCAGAAGTACTACATTCCCATCAAATAATAAATTACTACCCTGGTCATCTGTTTTTACACTGTTAGATTCTGGGGAAATGGAGGGGCAAAAAAAATGGTGTCTGGAAAAGTTTCCTGAAGTGGAAAATCATCTTTAACTTATTCTCTGTTATGTAAATATGTTATTGATAAATGTTTTTTCAGAGTAATGTTAAAATAATATTCTCATAGTGTAATGTTTTGCTGCAATATTATCTTCGATATATCACTCATTTCTTTTTGTCTACTAAACAGATAGAGATTATTTTTATTCTGAGGGTATTTTAGGTTCTTTTGTCCAGTGAGAGATAGTGAAACTATACTGCAGTGTCCTTTCTATCACACTGACATATTAAGAGCATGACTGAAATGTTAAGCTATGGTTAAACATTTTTGTTCTATTTAATTCTCACTGAAAGATTTAGAAAAGAAAGCCATGGTTAGACAGAGTAAAACCAATGGAAGGAAATTGAGACATATTCGGCTAACATTGTAAATAAGAAATTGTTCTTAATGTTTTGCCTGGTGAAATACAGATTTAACTAACATAGCTGCTCTCTGTGGAGAGCAGATGTGAGGTAGCCTTGCATCATTCTGTACACTACAGCAGCTCCCTGTTAGATATGTGAAAACATCTGGTACATTTTGGGGCAGCATAAAAGAGAAACAAACAAAAAAGGATTTGGCCTTACCTCTCTCATCTACCTCAGTTTCCTCAAAGGTTGTATGGCTCAGTGGAATAATCCGTATTATTTTAAACTCTGTTTTACTATTCAAGGTATGAGGCCCTCTGTGTTTTCTACAGTCTATATGTTGTATCCATTGGGCTTTGGAGGTTAACACACACGGGATGAATGAAGAGGCAGCAAGATCGCAAGACATAGGAAGTTGGAATGTGTGAGTGTGTGAAAGGATGGAATCAAAAGTCAATAAGGCTCTGTTGATAAGTGTATTTCTGCCAATGCGTGTGTTGGTTTGTAACGAGAGAGAGAGAGAGAGAGAGAGAGAGAGAGAGAGGGAGAAAGAAAGAGAGAGAATCCTTCAGACAAGGACAGTAGGAGAGTTAACATCTGTCCTGAATGGAGAAACACTGTGGGCTAAAAAAGAAGCGTATTCAGCAGAAATGTAGCTTGTTAACATACTGAATGAAAGTATAACATTCTACAGTAGCAAATATGGTTTGATATGATGCCAAGGCTTAAGTCTCTGTTATAAACCTATCTTTTTTCTGTGTATCTTTTTTTTGTTGTTGTTTTTAAAAAGGCATTGTCTTTTCCAGTATTGAATAAGAAGAAAAAGTAGTTTGGTAAAATGTGGTCCTCCTCTTTGTTTTTCTAGAGGAACCCGTGGTTGATTTTTATTTACTTAGGACTTAAAAGCCCCTTCAGATCTGAAGTGGTCTGGTCTCAGAGGATTTTCACTGGCCAAAGTACAGTCTGGACTTTTCTAATTCCGAAAAGAGCCCCAATGAACTATTTTTACGTGAAAATAGGTCTGAACAATAAATGATTCATAGACGAAGAGGGTAACATTTTTCGACATCTAAGATAGGTTTGAGATGCTTATTAGCAGTCTACACATTTTTAGCAGAGATTGTGGTGTTTAAATTGATCTATACCTAAGGACACCTTTCCACATGCAAATAATAGATTGTTCCAGAACTCTTGGTGTGTATTCGTCAAGCTTTTATCACTTGTCTTGGCAACATCATATTAGCACTTTGTCAACTGTTATGGGCAATTTGCTCAGAAAGCTGCTGGCATCCTGTCGAGTATACTGTTTCTGGTTGGAAATTTCAATTTTTGCTGAATAAGTTACATTTTTTCCCTTATGGAAACAAACTGAACTCCATCTCTAATGATATTGAGGAAGCATCTTGTTGCGAGTGCTCTGAAATAAACAAAAGTATATAGAATTTTTCCACTCATTTACATTTTTATCACAAAATCACTACTAAAAATAACGGATGAAATTAATGATTCAAATGAAACAGTCTTTGAGTTTTAATTCATGGTGTTTGGCATTTTAGCTCTGTTTACCATCTTTTTTTGTGAACCTTGGAATGTTTTTATTAAAAGTCCAAACTTTGGTCCAGACTATGTTTTGGCCAGACAGTTTTGTTTACTGTAAACTTAGATAAAATATGCAATTCTAAATCATGGCTACACATAAATATACCACTGACTCATGTCTAATTGAGGTCTGTCATAGCACTGAAATCAGGTTTAATGGTGATGCACCTGTGTGGTTTCTTTTACAAGTAAGTTCTGTCATCAACATGAATGGTGTTGCCTTTCAAACCTCAGTTTTAGACTCACAGCACTCACTGCCATTGTTATTTCAAACAGTAGATGTCACTGCAGAGAAAACCTGAGGAAGTGTGATCTTCATAAACAATCCTAACAATAATTTAATGACAGAAGTGTTTTTTTGAAATTTGACATTTTTCATTAAATATTTTTTTCTGTAGTTATATTCAACTATGCATGGACTTGCAGATTCTACCTTCTGCTCTTTCAGTTGGCAAAAACTGGTTGCCCTGTTCATGACAAGCCTACAAAAATAGGTATGTTCAGAGCAGGCCTGAATGACACAACACACCCTGCCTAACAGGGGGTGTGCCATTGTTGATTCCAACAACAATGGGCACGAACTTTTCAAAACATGTTTGCTGGGATGATAGTTTAATATTCACTGATCACTCTCAAGTGTTGGTGTTTGAAAACTCATAGCCATGAGGATATTGAAGCTATCACAGACTCTTCTGCTTGTTTTATTCAACATCAGATTCTATAACAAATAATGTCTAGTAACTTTTGGTAGTTTTCTTCCATATAGTCATGGTGGAAACAAAGTACAACATTTCTTTATTATAAGGTTTTAACAATGAATGGCCTTTTCTTTACCAGATCGTTTTAAAGCAGACCAGAATTCCACAAAACCAAACACAAGAGACAGCTTGGTTTGGATGATCAGATTACAGCAGATTTCATATCAAGGAAAACAGGAACAAATGTATATGCGGTCATATAGAATTGAAATTGCTTCATTTTCAGTTTGAATCCAGTCAGTGATTTATGAAGCTTCGTTAGAACAACAAGCTACTCAGTAAAAAATTTTTTGAGAAACAAATTGCTTTGCCATTTTGGAAATATCTACTGTATTTATGCCCAGCTAAAGAGAAACTTTTTTGCTTTGCTCAATTTTACCCTTAAGTTTTTTATGTGTTGTGTAATATTTTCTGAGTGTTTCACATTGTTTGATGAAAATGCTGTTCTCCCTGGACCTCTTTTTTTTTTTAAGTGCACTTTGAGGCCAACTTTGAATGTGCACTTTCAGGCAGTTGTATGTCATATAGTTCTCGAAAAATGTAACCTGCCTTTGATGCTCAATTAAGGGGGTCAGAATCAACCAGATGAAAGAGCAGACAATTTTATACCCTACTGGTTTAAAGTATTCAAGTGTATTTTACTCAATGCCATGGAGGAAAGCAATCTGCAAGGTAATGAGAAAAGACATCTAGAGTCAAATACATCATTTGCAGTCTGAAAGATTAGTACAGGTTTTTTTTTTTTTAATTAAAAAAAAAAAAAAAGATATGAATACGGCACATCATTGCATTTTTTTTAATCAAACTTTATTTATCCAGGTGGGTCCATTCATAAGACATTCTCATTGCAAGGACCTGGCCAAGAGTAACCATGAAAGGGAGTCACAATAGATACACAATTATCATAAACATTTCATGCTAACTGTTAAACACAGTGGTGGAGGGCTAATGATATGGACTTGTTTCTGCAGGTTCAGAACCTGATCACTGTGTAATAATTAAGTTGTCCGTGAACTCCTCTGTAAGTATTCCTGTAGTCAAATTTAAGTCAATCTCTCTGAGAGCTGAACTTTTGACACTAGGTCAGTCAACTTTTCAGTGATCAAAAGGATGACAAATCAAGGAATGAATGAAAAATAAGTAAATTTAGTAATAGCACAGTTAAGTTTAGAGTTCTTCCTGATTTATCTGAAATTACTGCAGATAAGGGAGGTTGTATAATCCTTTGAATGCTGCTTTTTGACATGCTTTCATGTTCTCTGTCACCTTGCTTCTTTTTTTTGTTGTTTTTCTTGGTTTCTTGGTGGTTGGGGGGATAATCAAAACTCTATAGATGATCATAAAGATGAGGAAGATCAGTGGATGTACATGTCTATATATTGGCATCAATAATGGTATTTTAATTACAGTGAACACCCTTTGTGATGTCCTTTTGTTTCCATTTTGTGGGTATGAGTGTGATGGATGACAGTGCTGTTGAGGTTATCGCCGCTATCAGAGCCCTGCTTTTAGATGCTCCTGGGCTGTACAGAATACATGACAGTTCTGATGAATGAGCCACATTTCACACTTTTAGACTGCATCTGATCTCAGTTTCCACATACACGCATGTACTATACACACAGAAATGCATTCACAACACACAGTACTGTCACAGCACACATGCAGACTCATTTGGCTGATTTCCTTTTTCTTGCTCCCCCTTTAAGGCAAAGCCTTTTATTCGATTATATGCACAGCTGAATGATCAGCTGTCTTGATTTATAACATGTGAGAAAGTTAGGAATGATTAATCTCTCATCTGGAACTTTCTTAACTAATTACACCTCCTCCTTCATTATATCTTCTCCCTGGCTGTGCTAATAAAATGTCTTCATCCCTTAGATCAGACACAAAGTAACCTGTTAGTTTATACAAAATACTTTTTAGTTTTTACTTACCTTTTTTTTAGTTTAACCCTACTATCTCAAAAATACTTTGCCTTTTGTTAGTGGAAAGACATAGTTAAAAAAATAGGATATCCATTAGCGGTTTTATCAGTAATTTTTTGCTAATAATCCTGTTTAATCAGATAGGAATATCTGACATAAGCAAAGTTATCAATTTAAATAGATTTTGATTATAGACTAAATCGCTGTATCGACTTATAGCGACCATATTATGATGCTGCGCTGCTATTTCTACCTCAATTCAGTGGAAACTGGAATGTTATAGCTATTTGTTTATGTTGTGGTACATCCAACCATACAGATCCAAGGGAAGTAACAGAAATTAGGGCAGGTAAACCAGTAGCTCTATACATCGTTAGATAATCATGCAGCTATGTTGGGGGAAAAAAGCTTAATATTTCTATATTTAGCAGAATAATCTTTCTGGTCACTCTTACATTCTCACATGTATCTGCTAATCTGCAACTATTATTCACTGTGACCATGGCGCTTCTGCTCTGTGCTCCCCTTCCTGACAGTACTTCGTTCTAGTTGGCTTTGATTTTACATATCAAGGAAGGAATCCTTAATTTGTTTAAGATTATCTTTTTTTTTTTTTCTTCCGCTTTCTTCTCAGGCTGGTCCTGAGAAAATAAACTCATTCCTCAATTGGTTAAAGAAATTACAAAGATAATATATACATGAAGAGCTTTGCATGTAAGCCATTCAACTTTTCTCCTGACTAAATGATGGTGACTTTATATCTGCTACATATAATGTATTTTTCTTATCCCTCAATCTTTCAAAAATAGTAGAAAAAAAATTCTGTAGAACAAAATGGAGAACATTCATCCTATGCAAATATGAGGCCCTTTTTTAAGTTTCAGATCAACAATGATTTACAGATCCCTTTTCCGAAATTTTCTGGTTTTATTTTATTAAAACATGTTATGTTTAGTTTATTGCAATTTTTCTTTTTATTTAGTCAATTCTCCAGAAATGCCATACATCATCAATAGATAATCCACCATTGTTTAAAATACCAGTCATTCTCAAAGACAAGTAATGTTACCATGTAAAAAATGTGAAATGCTTTTATGATTTCTTAATGTTTTTCATTTATTTTGAAAAAGAACATTTACAACTTCTATTATTCATTTTTGCTGAGAAAATACATGCTACTTACAGACTGCTTGTTTTGTGTTAGTTTTTGATAGTGATTTAATTTCTAAGTCAAAGATGTTTTCTTACCACCAAATTGCAGTGTTACTGGTAATTTTTAAGACCTTATGTGGGATTTATTGTCATTTCTGGATAAAATCCAGGAATTATGTTTAGTTGAACTGTTTGTCAGAGCCAGGATACTCAAGTGTGAGTCCTTGACCACATACTATGAAACATCTCAAAGTTTATTTCTGGATTTCATCCTGTTTGACCTTTCACCGAATGGCAGTTTAAAAGCTGCAAGGTGTAGAAGTTGTTCTTTCCTACCTAACTCGTTCTTCTATGCACTATCAATCAAAAAACCCTGGTGTCTCTGTAGATTAGTGAACATGACCTAAAGTGTTGCCTTTAACATGAGCAACATGTGTTGCACAAACTGAAAAAACATTCAAAGCCATTCAGTCCATGTTGGGCACGCTTCCAAATAATGAATTATGATTAACAACTATGTCTTTCGGATTGTCTCTTCGCAGTGGGGGATGGTTGTTTAGAGTGCAGGCAATTTCCTGTAATCTTCATAGCGTCGAGCTGGCGCACTACATACGTCACGGCCAAATGTTAGCGATTCGGTAAAATTTAAAACTTCAACAGAGTCCACGCCTCCAGCAAGCAATTGTTTCTCAATAACCAAGGGTCCAGACCCTCTGTATGAAGCAAAGCTTAAAACAAGGGGCTGGTTTTTACCAGCTATTATTAAAGGGGCAGTATTATGTGTTTTCCAGGCACATAGAATCATTTATAACACAATGAAGTAACTGTTACTTTCTGCTGTTACAAAATGCTGTATATATCAAGTATGACTTCGTAATTTAACGCCTTGAAATTGGGCCTCTGTCTCTTTAAGAAAGTCCTGCTTTTTCTGAAACTCCGCCTTTAGGAAGTCATTACAACAGATAACCCTTTAACAACGTTTTTACCAGTGTTGCACTGAGAAGCAGCTAGTATAATGAGCTCAGCAGGTGCGCAGTTCTACCAGGTGTTTGCTGATTGCGTCTGGCTAATCTGAAGGGGCTGAGTACGGGAGTTGCAGGGGGAGGGCTGCTCTGTGAGGCAGAAGCTCGGAAGGTTAGAAACTCCAGGTCTAAGGAGGAGCTGGGTCTCAAAGGTGGCGCTAGGTCCATTCAGGTGTTTTGCACAGCTGAATGGCTGCCATGGAAGATTCAAGGATTTCTCAAACATGTATGAAAGAATCAAAGCAACACTCCAGATATGTTTTTGATGAGGAAATAACATTATAACATGATGTAAAGTTCGAAAAGTCAATTTTACATAATACTGCCCCTTTAACTACTTTTTATGTACTTATACTAATTATTACAAACTGAGTAACATAAATATTATTAAAGGCAAGAATTTAGAACTCACTAAAACTCTGAACAGCATAGGTATAGTCGTAATAAAGGAAAATATGAAGAAAAATAAGATATTACTAATGTAATACTTTTTCTCAGTCACTGTGGTACATTTTTTGAATCATCCTCAATGTGTTCAAAACAGTAAGTCCCTTTCTCAAAACAATTTGCACTAATGGCAAAACATCATGGATTACCTGCAAAAGCCAGTCTCTTGCTTAAGACCATTAGTTCATTTCCCAAAAGTAAATATCAGTGTCAGTAAACATGTCAGTGTTATCGGAATGACGAGTCCTTGTGTCACTGTGTGCAGATAAGACGATCAGATTGCTTTGTCATGTTATCTCATCAGGAATGTGCTTATGTTCTCGGCCTTTTCTGCCTCTCCTCTGTTTTGCCTAATAACTTCTGTCACGCAGCCTCACTGCTCTTCCTCTTTTTCTTTTCTGTGGCTGTTCAACCCATCCAGTTCCTTGTCATTCCGTGTCAGAAAATTGGCTGATTACTGGTTGATCTAATGCGGGGAACTTCAAATCCAATCTTCAAGGGCCAGTGTCCTGCAACTTTTAGATGGATCCCTGGTCCAACACACTTAAATCAAATGGCTGAATTATCTCCTCAGTGTGCAGTGAAGTTCTCCAAAGTCCTGCTAATGACCCAATTATTTGACTCAGGTGTGTTGAAGCATAGACATATATAAAAGCTGCAGGACACCGGCCCTCAAGGACTGGAGTTAAAGATCCCTGATCTAATGTTTCGCACATTTACATTTGTTGGAGAAAGTCAGGATTCATCTGGGCGCAATTTACCAATTCAGGACAGATTTAGAAAAAAAGTCTATTGGAAATGTATAGAAATATGCATGATATATTATGACAACTTGCTCAACCATTTTGCATGTAAAGACTTGTACAGTGAACTACTGCACTAAAGCAACTGAGAACAACTGTAAGTAAAAACTGGTTTTAGGTCGGCTTTTTAAAAAAAAATCACCCTTGCAGTTGCTCTCAGGAAGGAAGCCTGGAAGGCTTCTCCAGAAGGTGAGAGCCATAAGAAAGTGATATCTTACCATAGGTTTTAGTTTGACCTTTTAAACATCAATGTTCTGTATTGCACTTCCACTTGAAATTTTTTTTTTTTTTTTTTTTTTTTTTTTTTTCTCAAGATTGGTGAATTTGACATGAATCACACTTAATACTTTATTTCATTGGCCCTTCATGTGGAGTGTATTTGACCAAAGTAGGAAGTAAAGAGGAAGTAAAGGAAACAAATACGATGGTAGACATATTTTTTTTGCAGATTTACAGTAACATGCTATGAGTTTCACATACCTACCAGGATGACCCTGCTGTCACAGCCTCTCCTATTTTAAAGAACTTCTGTGTGAACTGAAAGGTCTGTGTGGTGTTTAGTCAGCAGATTACTGTTCACGAGAGATGCAGCCTCTATTATCAGGATGGGAAGAGGGCATTGATCTCTATCAGCATGCACGTAGGGCAAATTCACATACTGACTGAAACCACAGACACATACTGTACCCAAACTGAGCTCTAATTCTTGCCTATTGAAAAAAAAATCTTGTTAAATATGCAATTATGCTACAGTTCAAAAGCAAAAGAAATTACCATGGATGAATTATACCCTGTTATGGTATGATTAATGAAGAATGCTAATGATAATTACTTCTCTGTTGTAGCTTAATTTTGCTCTCTCTATTCATTGAAATAAATTATTTCTGACATATTAGTAACATGTTAAACCAAAAATGGGATATTGTGGGGGATTGTAAATCCATGTAAAAAACACACATTTTGCAACATGTATGGTTGTATAGGGGCTGAAATAATAGTATAACAATAAATATATTGTCAGACTTTGCTTTCATTTAATAAGCTTCAGGTATAAAATCCAACCTTATGTTGTGAAAAAGAAAACGAGCTGTTTTTTTTTTTCTATTGTTGAATTGTACTTCTTTATCAAATAATCTGGTTTAAAATCAAAATTAGATGGTGTAATTACAAAAACTACCACCAAACATGGCATTTAGACTCAAAAACACATCTTCACATTAAAAGACAAAATCTCCATGCATTTTATTTAGAATTTCCTAAGATCTTATTGTCACTACAAGAAGAAACATTTACAAAACTTTGAATTTTACCCTGCGTAAATAGATTACAAGGCCTTTTTTCCGTTTCACAGAAACCCGGGAGGACCGCAATAAGAGACTGTTCAGACACTACACTGTGGGATCTTATGACAATTTCACCTCATACAGGTAAGCCTTTGTTTCAGACTGTGTGGCCATGCAAGGTATGCTGTAGAAACTCTAATGGTCATGTTGCAAGGAACTTTTTTCCCTGTTGGGCTAATAAAGTCTATGCAAAAAGGTGATGAAGTGCAATGAAGTTGCTGCCATCTAAAGTAATGAAGGTGTCGGTGCACTCTGTTCTGACTCTTAAATGCTAATCAAATTATGTGACCTAGCTCAGTTTCATGCATAGATGACAGATTCCTTGTATAATTCTGTGTGCATGTGAAGGCATGTTAGAGGCAGGGTCTTTTTCTACGTCATAATTTCTCATGTGAAGATGGCATTTATTGTCTACAAAACTTATTTTTCCTTTTTATTAAATCAGTTATGTTTGGTTAGTAGAATAGAAATCTAGGTCAATGAGGCTTTTTCACACTTAAGAGGGAGTCATTCTCTGAGCAGTATTTCCACCAACTCTCCCAACCTTTTAAAATGTCAGCATCTTATATTTCACTTCACAGATTAAATCACACTTCTGTTACAGGAGAGCCATACTTGTTAAATTAATACAAAACATTTAAAATCAATGTATGATCACATACTGTATGAACAGAATAGAATAGAAATATCCTTTATTGCTCCACATTGAGCAAATTCAGGTGTAATGTGAGACATTATTGGGAGTAGATTAATACATTTCTGAAGATGCAAATTGTATTTATTAGAAGGCATGTAATAATTAGCTGGCCTCTACTGGAGTTGATGTGTCAAGGAAGACAGTTGTGAGAGCTCTTCACCATGGAGGACTTTAGGGTAACCGTCCAAGAAAAACTCCATTGCTGAAACAACAGCACATCAATGCCCAACCGAAGTTTGCCCATGCACATGTGAAACATGCTAATGTGTTTTGGAAGTCTGTTCTTTGGTCTGACTAAACTGGAGCTCTTTGGGCACAGGGATGTTTCCTTTGTTTGGAGAAGGAAGAAAGAGGCCTTCAACCTTAAAAACACAGTTCCTGCTGTTTAAGCATGGGAACATCATGTGATGGGGCTGTTTTACTGCTTCAGGCACTGGGACCCTTGTTTGTGTTCATTGGATCATGAAAAAGAACAGTATGTTGGCATTTTGAAGAATAATTTAAAGAAATCTGCTGCAAGTATTGCTGGGTCTTTCAACAAGATAATGATCCCAAGCATGTTGGTCACAAACCTTTTGAGGAACACAAAAATCCAGGTCCTGGAGTGACTCTTGCAGAGTCCAGATCTCAATCCCATTGAGAATCTGTGGCAGGTGCTTAAGGTCAATGTCCTTGCTTGAAGACCACACAGTCTAGATGAGCTGGAACAATTTGCCATGGAAGAATGAACTCTTATAGCTCAAGAGATTTGTGCCAACCTAGTGAAGAACTACAAGGAGACACTGCTGTCAGTTGTAAGACAGGGAGGCCACACTATTGACCACTACATATCAGGAGGGCAAATAGGCCTTGTCATTTTTCAATTTTCATGTTACAATTCAGCACATCAATAAAATATACTTATCAAACTTTGTGGAGATTTTGTTTTTGTTCTTTTGGAAGCAGAACAAGTATGAGCAATTTTTGTTATGGTCACTTACATGGAAATATTAAGAGTTTTGTTTGATTTCATCAGGGGGGCTAATAATTCTCACCTTAACTGTAGATATGCTGTTATCTAAACCTTTGCATCATTGATCTGGCTGTATTTTATGGATCATTGCCCTGTTTGACGGTGAATCTGTTGCCCCAATCTGGTACAACAGGTTTTCTTTCATGATTAGGCTGTATTAACTTCTTGTATCTTCTCATCAACTATGGCCAGCTTCTCCACAGCATTATGCTGCTACCACCATGCTTTGTGTGTTCAAGGTGTGCATAATATTTTGTGTCAGTGAAGAAGCTAAATTTTAGTCTCATCTGATCAGGACCTTTTCCCACATATTTGCTGTGTCCCTTACATGGATTGTACCAAACTTTAAACCAAACTCCTTATAATAATAAATTCTTTTTTCTTGCCATTTTTGCATAAAAGCCATATTTGTGCAGTGCACAGCTTCTAGTGAATCTCATGCAGCTGTCGCAGAGTTACCAGGGGCTTATTGACCTCTTCTCTGATTAATGCTCTCGTTGACCAGCCCATCAGTTTGGGTTGAAGGCCATGTTTTGTGTGCAACTCTGCAAGGACAAGCAAGTACAGATAATAGATGGACGGATAATATTAAATGATGGCCTATTAATTTTTTCAGTTTACCAATGTATTTCTCAGAATAATATGATAAGTAAAGGTAAAGACACCTTGATGAAAGAGTACTATGTTGCAAACACCCTAATGCCAATAAATACAGGCACATTTCTAAACTCCTGGATGTGCCGGTGAGTGCTGTTGGAGCCACACGTTTGGAGAAAGAATCACCCCCCAAAAATAGTGTTAAAGATGACATTTGCAGCTGGGAACATCATGGTGTGGGCTCTCTTACAGCATATGGTACTGGTGAGCCTAATATAATTGAAGGAAGGAAGGGTCAATGGAAACATGTACCTGGACATTCTTTACAAGAATTTGAAGATGAAACTTGTATGGACCTCCTGGCTAAGACAACCATCTCAAGCACACAGCCAAGTAAACTTTGAACTGGTTTCATAGAGAGAAAGTAAAACTGCTAGAATGGTCAATCACCTGACTGGTGTCCAACTGAAAATCTACAGAAAGAACTGAAGATCAGAGTGCAGAGAAATGAACCCCAAAACCTTTAAACATTTGAGAGAGTTTGTGTGGACAAAGAGTGAGAGACTTTGTGTCTATACAGGAGACATCTTGAAGTTGTCATCACCAAGAAAAGCTTGTCCACAAAGTATTGAATACATTTCTGCAACTGTGTTCAATACAAACTTCATGTGTCATTCAAGTTTTTATATATAACTTCATTTATGGATTAATTTGCATTTATGTATTTTTAAGTGTGGATTACTGGGGCTGTTAGTAACATCTGTGTGAATTTTATATCAATTGAAATAATGGATACATAATAAAAATATATTTTGTGAAAACACTCATGGTAAATTATTTATATATAAATAATTCTTATGAGGCCTTATGTTTGATTATGCCTTAACTTAAGTTATTGTTTACGGTTTGTCAGATCTAAATTGCTTACTGAGGAATAAGAGACACAACCATCAAAGGACATGTTTATTTTTGAAAAACATGTACCTCTTTAAATTCTGAGTGTTAAATGTTTGCTTTCCCCTCATTTACATAAGTTGACTCTGAGCCAGGGAAAAAAACACTATATTGCTTTAATGCAGGACTTTGGAGTCATAGAGTGTAAGTGAGAGTATATAGGATGTGAAGCTTTAAACAGATGAAGCTACTTAGTATTGCCTCTCCAACGCAGCATTGTGTGTATAATAATCAGCACAAAAGTGGATAGAGAGCATTTTATGAAATGAAACTTTTAACCTCCCTACTGCTGAAAGGTTGGTTACCCATCTCCTGGCTTCAGCAGCAGGAACTCTGTAAGTCTGAGAGTTGAGTTTATTCGGCTGAGCTAATGAAACTGCTGCTCCATGGCCAAATTGATCATCACTGCTCTGTATCTGCCTCAGCTGTCAAGAATATTGTTACAAAGACTTGAAAGGAAATTTGTGAGTTAGTTGAATTATGTTAAAGCAGCATCAAAAAATATATATATATTATTGCTGTTTATGCGCTCTAGACTTAAAGCTGCAGTATGTAACTTTTATAAAAATATATTTTTTTATATATTTGTTAAAATTGTCACCATGTCGTGACAGTATGTTATGAGACAGATAATCTGTGAAAAGATCGATCTCCTCCACCTCCTCCCTGAGCTACTACTGCGGTCTGAAGAAATGCAACGCTCCCAACCAAAAACAACCAATCATAGCCAGAAGGAGTGTCTTAGCGCTGTCAGTCAACCTCATGTTTGCATTGCCAAATGTGCTAATGGCAGAGAAACAACTTACCGAAAACCATTTATCTGCCATAGTCGGTGGTCATGCTAACTAGCGTGAGAATTCACTACAGTCTCTGTGAGCTGCAGCTTACCAGAGAGCAAGGGGGAAGGAGAGGGGGGGACGGGCAGCGCCATAGAGACAGTGATTGAAAGCGCCAAGACCCTCTTCCTTGCTCTGATTGGCTGTTTCTAGATAGCACCGGGAGAAGGCAGAAGAGCTCGACTTTTTTTTTTTTTTTCCACAGATTATCTGTCTCATACCATTCTGTCACAGGATAATGGCCATTTCAACAAATATGTAAAAATAATTTTTTTTATAAAAGTTATAAAACTCCAGCTTTAAGTAAATTAAATGCTTCTTTATTCATCTTGCAGCGACAATGATGAGCAAATTTTGCTGTTGAGCGTTAGAAATTATCTAAATGTACACTCACTGGCCACTTTTTTTAGGCACTTTTTTAGTTTAAAAGGTTTAAACAAGGGGTTGAAGTGATTTTGGTCCATAATAACATTTATGCTCCACCTCTCACCCAGTGAGTGCTGGAGATAGGCACCAATCCCCCCTTGCGACCCATGTCTAAGCAAGTTAGACAATAGATGACTGGATAGTAACATTTATGGACTGGGCATGCATAATGCGATATTTTAGAGTACATAAAACACATTGTCATCTTCCAAAAAACAGGTTGAAAGGATTTGTGCAATGGTGCATTATCCTGCTGGAAGAAGTGATCAGAAAATGGTACACTATGGTCATAAAGAGATGTGAGATGTGCATGGACAGGAACAGAACACCTCACCATCATAACCAGCTTGAATTGTTAATACTTTTCAGGAGCAATCTATGCTTTTACGTTGTTTACACCAAATTCTGACCCTACTGTCTGAATACTGTAGCTGAAATTGAGTCAGACCAGGAAACTATTTTTTTTTCCATCTGTCATGGTCCAAACCTGGCGAGCCAGTGTAAAATATAGCCTTAAGGCCCTGACATACTTCGTCCGAAGCAGAACAGTCGATGCGCAGTCACGTGGTTGCGAACCATTCGTATTCGGACACACCTTTCATACAACTGTGCAGACCACCTGGGAGACACCCTCCCCAGTTTAGGTCACACCCCTACACACCGGCATTCTCCCTCCCTGCATCCACTGTTTTGCTTTTACGAAACATTCATAGAGAGCGCCCCGCTTTTGTGCAGACAGCCTCCTCTGTCGACAATTGCATTACAATTTCCCTCCAGGAGTTATTAAACATTTTCAAGTCTCATTATTATTTTTATAGTAGTTAGTGAATAAACGTACAAATGTACATAATTCCTCACTGCGCCAGATTAAATGTTCTTCAAAATTATTAATGTCTCCTGCAGGTACAAAAACTGGATAGTGAAAGAAGACTAGGTGAAGAGAAATATTAAAATTGCCGCCCGAGCGCATTACTGCATAAAACTTCAGATGAAGTATGTCGAGGCATTTAGTTCTGTCTTCTTAGCTGACAGGAGCTCCACCTGCTGCTGTAGCCCATTTGCTTCAAGGTTCAATGTGTTACAATTTTAGAGATGATGTTCCTCATGCCTTGATTGTGTCAGGTGTGTTTCATCCACACACCTACTGATTACTGGGACTTTTCTCTTTTGTAGATCCTTTTCTATAAACCAGAGAGATGGTTGTGCATGAAAATCCTAGTAGATCATCAGTTTCTGACCAGCCTATCTAGCACCAACAACTAAGCCACATTCCTAGTCACTTAAACTGCTTTTATTCCCTCATTCTGATATACAGTTTGAATTTCAGCAAGTTGTTTTCCCCACATCCAGATGCTTAAAGGCACTGAGTTGCTGCCATGTGGCTGGCTGATTTGCTACTTGCGTTATAAAGCAATTGAAGAGGTGCAACTAACAAAGGGGCCCATGACTGTAGTTGAATATCCATAACGTGTGTTTTTTGATCATGAAGATAACCTTGAAGCGCAGCTTGCAGTTTAATGCTGTTGTACCTACCAAACTTTTAGCTCAGAGTTTAACAAGTTCATACATGAGAGCTTTACTCTGAAAGGTGTGAGGGGCACCAACAGTTTAGCACCACCTACCAACTGACATCCATAAACACTCAGAACAATCAGATAGTTATAAACTACTTTTCTTACTTTTCTGTCCTTTTTCTTCTGTTATCAGTTAGGGCACAATATTGCATCTGAGCCAAATCTGACAGTTTCTCTTATAAAATCCCTAAACACACTCCTCAGCTGAAGTATCCTGTGGGGGATCATAAAGAGGTCTTACAGTTTATCCTAGAGACACTTCAGTCATGAGGATCCTTTTTACCTGCTTATTCTCTCTCACTCTCAAACCTGCTCCTTGTGCCTGTCTCAAAATACTTGTACAACTCCAGGGAATCCTGAGCTGTGATCTTCTGCTTTGCTTTTAACCTGATTTACAAAGACAGTATGAGTGTGTGTGCTCATCCATGTGTTTGTGATGTGCTTGTGTGTGTGCGCACCTCCACCTCCTCCCACGACTCAAGCCCCAACCAGTCAACCCTCTTCACTCCACTGCCCTTTCCCTTTACCCTCTTTGTTTGTGTGTGCGAGGATAGGATGGTGTTGAACTCATACCTGCTCTACCTTTGCTATTTTCTCGACAGTGACTACATCGTGGAGGAGAAGAATGCTGTTTTACAAAAGAAAGAAAATGAGGGGTTTGGTTTTGTCCTGCGGGGAGCCAAAGGTGAGTTATAAACACCCAGAAGCATGCTGATACCGAAACCTTCCCGTCCACAGCACCTATGTTTTTAATGTGTGACATTGATCTGTTCTCATAAGGCGTTAGATGATCTGACTCATCGAGTTCATCTCAGTCAGTATTGTGATTGTTTTAGTCCACAACACAATCGGCTTTGGTCAACAATCAGCTTATTTACTCAGATGCACTCAGGTGTGTGTGTGTGTGTGTGTGTGTGTGTGTGTGTGTGTGTGTGTGTAAGAGAGAGAAAGAGCATGTAGACCTTCTGATAGCGTCATCCTTGGCCGAGCTGACTGCTTGCTGTCCCATCTGTTCATCGCACATGGCGTTAGGCTTTAGGAGAGAAACACCATCTCTAGTATTCCTTTCATTTTCGCTCTCCCTGTTCTTTTTCTTCCCATTCACCCCTCTTTCATTCTTGCTGTTGATTATCTCTAAATTCTGTCATCACTTCTGCATTTTAACCAAAGCCACCTTTTGACGTAACAGCAAATTCATTTTTACGAGCACACACGTGCCAACTCCCCATTCGTGCTGGTTACCATGGCAGCCTCTCATCGGCAGCTTGCCGGGAGTCTGAGTGTGCTTTACTGCTCCGTCACTCTCTACCATGAATCTTGGCTCGCCTCACTCTCTTTTTTAGTCGTTCCTTTACTCTCCAGTACCCTCAAACACACACACACACTGCGGTTCACTTAGTGGTCCTTTGAGAGCTCTCATGTGTCAGTGATTTACTCACACTAGCTTTGAGGTTAAACAGAATTTGTTATACTGCACTCAAAGTATAGTTCTGGATTGTCTACATGTGTGCATATAGATTGGGGTTTTGGAGGCACAGTTGCATGTTTGTTCAGAGATTGAAGTGGGTATAAATTAGATTCAGCATGCAAAACCTTCATATTCACTTAAATTACTAATGATGTTATTAAAAATGTAGAATGTAAACACAGTAGGTTTGGGTTGTATAACTATAAGCTAAAACAAATTAAGAAAATCAGTGATGTCTCAAGAAAAGGTAATGGATAATATTCTGATGCAGTAGAACACTGTGGATACACCACCTTTGTTTCTAATACAAATGCCCTATTCAGAACAGTGGTGCATAAAGTGTGATAGACATTTCAAAGAAATGAAGGTTGATCTATATGCCATTTTTTTAATATGCTACTACATGGGGCAGACAACAGCTAGTAAGAGCTCCACTGCTGTAAAATCACTTGAATGTTCATTTATAACTGTCTCTACACACCTTTATTGTGCACACAGTATTGTGTAGTTTAGTTTGTAAACATGCGACATACAGTGGACCCCGGTATTCATGGGGTTTAGGAACCACAGCCATCTGCAAATAGCTAAAGTCTGTGAATACTTGAGACCACTTCTAAAAAAGGCTTTGAACTGCCTATTTTAATAATTCTGACACCAAATATACCTTAATATGCATTAATACGCATAGTGGAAACAGTCTTGGAACTACCACAGAAGCTAACAGTCTTCTTTATCTCTACACTTAGGTGTTCAGCCAATCAGCACCAAGAAAAATTAATGGCTGGATTGGTTGCTTTGCAAATGCCCACCAATAGTCTGTCAAATAGTATTGTTCCTAGGTATTTCAGCTACCCAAGCTGCATTTTCTTTCCAATATTTTAGAAAAAATCTGCAAATAGGTGACTTTTCCATTAATAATTTGGCGCAGTGAGGAATTATGTACATTTGTACGTTTATTCACTAACTACTATAAAAATAATAATGAGACTTGAAAATGTTTAATAACTCCTGGAGGGAAATTGTAATGCAATTGTCGACAGAGGAGGCTGTCTGCACAAAAGCGGGGCGCTCTCTATGAATGTTTCGTAAAAGCAAAAATCTGCAAATAGGTGACTTTTCCATTAATAATTTGGAGTTGCATTCCACAGAAAAATCTGTGAACAGGTGAACCATGAATAATGAACCATGAATAGGCAGGGGTCCACTGTACTGCTTTTAAGTTCATACTCATATATGTATGACATGGGACATTTACAGCTACTATTACATTACAGCTACCACAGCAGGTTGCCTATAATCATCTCTAAAAAATTAGAATAAACATCACACTGCAGGGAAAAGTCACACACACATTATCCTGTGACTGATCACTATATTCCCTAGTTGTGACTCTGTTTTTTCTTCAAGCAAAATTCCTGTGAGTTGATGAAAACTTACCTTAAAACCTACCTAAAAATATCTTATCTTTAGAATATTCCGTCAGAGAACAGTTTAATCATTTTAAATTACCCAGCATTGTAGCTTATTTTAAAGTAGCTGTTTGAAGAGTGTATGTTTTTTTTAAGAAGGAGAAGTCAAGGTTACTCTGCTGCTAGAGGGGAGTCACGTCAGGTCAGTTGCTGGTCCTTTAGTGTCCCAGGACAGATTACATTAAGACTGCTAAACCGATGAAAAGTGTCTGGCCAAATCTGTCCACAACTGTTTCACACCCGCTGTCCAGACACAAACCGATCAGGAGGGATGTGAATGTCAGGTATGAATGGAGCCATTTAACAAAGTGACTTAAGCAATAAATAAATTGAGCCCCAACAAAAAAACAAAAAACAAAACAAAAAAAAAACACCCAAACTTACAGCAACATTACAGAATCAACATGTTAGTTTAGTGGGCATTTTGTTAGAATTTTCCCACCAGCATATTAACCTGATCCAGCAGAGAACACAGCAGAACTGCAACATTTCAATCTGAGGGCCCCATCTGAACATTTGGTTAAAGTGAACACAGAGAACAGCGAGTGTTATATAGTCATTATCTAAATGGCTCACTGGCTTTATATGATATCCAATCAGATCTGCTTCTGCTCTCTTTCTGTATGTCCTGCTGCTTCTGTTAGTCCTGATCTTTATTGGAAGAGACTGTCTGATGTTAAGTTAGCATCATAAATGGTGGTATGGATATAATAAAAGCAGCAAAGTGGGGTTTTTTTTGTTGATTTCTGTAATTTACAGAAGTTCTGTTATTAAGAACACATTTAAATAATTTAATCGGGCTATAAAATGAATGATTTTATTCTAGAATATAGTAATGCATTGGTCATGGAGTGAGCAAATTGGTGCAATCAACATGGCAAAGTTGCTCTTTCTACCATTAAATGTGTCAAACCTCCTGCTGTCTACCTCTTAAACAGTGTGTGTCACTAAGGAGAAATATTACAGAACTATCCAGATAGTATTCAACCAATATTGCTTTTTTTTTTTTTTTTTTTTTTTTTTTTTTGAGACCTGTGTACATTATGCAGTTTTATCACTTTCTCAACACAAGTACATATTGATCAATTTATTTAATTAAAATTGTATGGAACTTTGTTGTGCACAATTTGGTTTCCAATACAAGAAAACAATGAAACATTTAAAAATCCAGCCAGCATTTTTCTAAATGTTGTAATTACTTGGTATTGGACTATGCAATGGTTTTATTTCCTGAATCTCTGAGACACTGAAGCAAATGGTTTTAACTGCCATATTTTTTCAGATGTTACTTTGCGGTTTTGAATGTATGTGAAATCAGTATTGTTTTTTCTTTATAGCCGAGACTCCTATTGAAGAATTCACTCCCACCCCAGCATTCCCTGCCCTGCAGTACTTGGAGTCTGTGGATGTGGAGGGGGTGGCCTGGAGGGCTGGTCTCAGGACGGGGGACTTCCTTATTGAGGTAGTCTTCAACTGCATTTGTCTTAGTATTGAGAATAAAGGGAATTTCTGAAACACGGAAGTAAACAGACCTCTGAGCTTTGCAGCATTAGTAAATTTATATTCTGCAAAGAGGTTTGTTAAAATTAGAACATGTAACATTCTGTGGAAACAGGGTTTTTCATTTTTGGATTAGTGAAAAAATGCTACATAGTTTGTGTAATAATTAAGCATTATAATAAATAATCATAATATAATAACATAGTTATAATAATTATTTCTGTGACTTGGAAGTTTATCATATGAGGTGGCCAGAATTTGATAATAATATTTATTTTAATTTCATCAGCATTCATCTTTCTGTCCTTTTATATTGTGTCCAGGTGAACGGAGTGAATGTAGTAAAGGTGGGCCACAAACAGGTGGTGTCTTTAATCCGTCAAGGGGGCAGCAGGCTCCTGATGAAAGTTGTTTCTGTCACTCGCAAGCCAGAGTCGGAAGAAGTAGTTCGGAAGAAAGGTAAGGCAGGAGAGCTTTGCAATTCAGAATTAACATTGCTATTTAATGAAAGATTACAATTCAGAAGTGTAAAAAAAAATAATTTCACATATCCACACTGTGTAAGGTTCAAACTTAAAGGTTACTAGTTAGGTCTGCAGTATGTGATATCATAAGGCACATGGATAGCAACAGATCTGCATAATAAAATGAGAAGTGCTAAAGAGATTGTAACACAAGAGAGAATTAATGCGTTCTATGGAGCAATGGAAACAGGATAGTTCTATTTGGGTCTATCAGCTACAGACAGTTTGTCAGACAACCTCCAAACACTGAAATCAAGTCACAGTGCACTGTGAAACATTGTTGCTTAGGCATCATGTTAAAAGGATGATTCTCATACTGAAGTGTTCAGCATCATCCAAAAATTTAAATACATCAAATTACTTCAAAGAGGTTAAGTCCCTGAGGCTGAAAAGGAAATAGTCTTAAAATGGGTGTTTAACAGACAAAGACCCCAGGCACACCAGTAAGAGAGCTGCATTCTTGTTATAGAATATCATAAATAATATGATGGAGTGACCAGTCCACTCCCCAGACCTTTAACCAATAGAAGGCTTGTGGATTTACATTAAACATGTTTCTGAGGCAATACCAAGAAATAAGAAGAAATTGTGGAATATAACTATGGAATGGAACTGTCCTGAGCTATATGGTCAGCTCTATGCAACACAGATGTCATGACGTTTTGTGAAACAGTGGTTATACAGATACACATCAATTATGGCACTGAAAGAGAAGTCAATTTTTAGTATTTACAGTAAATGTTTTGAGTTTTTTTTTAGCACCCTAATATTTCTTTTTCTCCACATTCTGTTGGACATTAATAAATTTAATACATTTTTCTTCATGTTTTGATTTGGCATAGAATGTGATGTGTTCTCAATGCATTTGTGTGAATGAAAATAAAGCTATCACAAGGATTTCATGCTTTACTCACATTTTTAAAACACAACTGCATGAAATTAGTCTGAAACAGAGCATTACATGTTGTAATGAAAATGCATAATTGACTTTTATACACAGAGATTGGTGTTTTGGTGTTGTCAGGAATATATCCATGTAGTAAAAATATGTAGTTTCCGTGTCAACCAGAGTTTGCCATTACTGTTGCAAGGATACGCATGGATAATTGTCTTTCTGTTGGGCCTGTTATGTTCAAGGCAAAACACCTGTCCAGGGTGCCTACAGCCTCTCACCTGGTAAAAGTCAGGACAGGCTGCAGCTACTGCAAGCCTGAACAGCAAAATGCAAATATACCAAACAGGTGTACATAACATTGAAATGCTGCTTATTTGTTTGTTTGTTTTTCTTCAGCTAATTTTTTGTTTGTTTGTTTCGCCAGGGATTTTATGTCATGCTCTTTTTACTTTGCAGATGGTTATATTAACCGTTTAGAGTCTCTGGAGAAGATATTTGCATTATGTTAAAACAGCTATTTTTCAGATGTAATGAGCAATTACATGAATTGCCCTAACATAACTCTGAGATTAGGCAACATGAAAAGATCTGATCTCACTACTGTATATATATTTATACCTACACCTTCAATGAATTAAAAAAAATAGGTGCATACATTTTATTGCAGATTTTCTTTAATCTGGACAGGTTCAAAGGTAGACATGCAGTCTCAAACATAAGTATACACACTCTCTGCCACAAGTTATGAAATGAAATGACATCAGACTTATATAGCACTTTATTAAGACACTCTAAGAAGCTTTACAATGAAATCAGTTATTGCCATTCACGCACACATTCACACGCTGATGATGTTCAGCCTTTATGCATAATATGTAAACTTTAGAGTTAATATATGGGCAATTTAATACGCTTAATGTTAGCCTGATTTTCTCCATTCAGTCACTGTGTGTTTGGGATCATGGTCTGTTGGACCTAAAGTTTGAACTACACTGATGTTGGACGAGTTGGAATGAAGCAATAAAATAGGGCTAAAATGATTAATCGGATTAATCGTGATGAATCAGTTATATAAATAATCAACAACTAATTTAGTCATCGATTAATCGTTAACTGGAGTGTACAGACTTTGAAAAAGGCCATGGCATAATGACAAAGGACTACATCCAAATTCTTCAGCTTTATGACAAATTACTATTTAGATGGTTATAATGGAGACACAGTTGAGTAAAAAAAAACTGGTTTTGGAATGAGAAAATTAGGTTAACAACTATGATCAATTTTTTTTAGCCAATGCTTAAATGCCAATTTGGGCTCTACGATTTTGAATAAGAGTAGTTAAATGTCTTTTTGCTTGGAGTGTTTTAAATGAGCATTTATCTTCTTCATAATTTTTGCTTTTAAGTTGTGTTCAGGTTTATAGCTGTCACGCAACTATTCACAGCTGTGTTCTAAGCATTTTTTTGTATCAAGATAACTGTTTCCAATATACAACACAGTCTATCAGACATAGAGCCAAATGAGACATCATCAGCCAAGTATGGTATGTGTCGCTCAGTTCCTGTTTTTAAGAGAGCAGTCAGTGGCTAATGGCATTTTGTTGTTAAAAACTGCTTGATTTTGAAATTACTTTCTTGTGTTGGAAAACCAAAATGCCAGATATGATTTATTTATATTTGATACTTAATTTCTATAGTTTTCTATAAGTGTACTAACATATGTTTGCCCTTTAAACAAAGCGATTAAAGTGCTGAGGAATATGTCATGGAAACAACCAAAGGTTAAATGAAGTGCTTCAGATGTTTCATAGCTTAGAGAAAAACCAAAAGTCTTCTCTTTAGTTTACTTCACCTTTCTTTTGTTCTTTTTGGCTCCCTAAGCTGTGCTGAACACCATCTGCTGCCACTCACTTACTCCGGTTGGACAAACTCTGTTTATTGCGCTTCACCCTAGCACAAATACAAATACAAATTCTCTGCACCATGCGTGGCCTCACTACTGCCACCGTTGCTATGGTGACTACAATGCATGTTTGAATTAAGCATTACATTACAGCTACTGCAACACTCTCTCTCCATCTGAGTCTCTCTTTTTCCATCCTCCTCTATCTCCTCTGCTCCCTGCTTCTGTAGCAGAGTGTGCAGGCTGCTGAGGAAATGAAGATATTTGATGTGGACAGTACCCGGGATGGCGTATGTACAGTAGATGTGCAGCTGCTGCATCAGGGCTTGTGTGTGATCTAGGGAGTTATGGCTCTAGAGTGGTGCATTCAGTGTTAGCTGGTTGGTCTTAGAGCAAGCTGACTGAGTTCTGTTGTGCAGTATTGACAAGAAATTTAGCTTCTTTTAGATGTTATCATGTAAAGACTGCTAATGGGCTGTGGCTTTACCGATACTATCTTACTGCATGATATTTTGCTGGTACTGCTAATTTATCTGCTCTCTCTTCAGTTTAGTTATGCACAATATATAATTCTATTTATTTTGATGCCTGTAACTTTGCAGTATGGTTTTTGAACACATTGTTTGGCAGACAGGATTTACTGCTTTCCCTGGGATGTTAACAGCCCAGTTGCCTTATGTGTTTGTATGTGTAGTAAGCTTGGAAGGTTCCCAGGGACTCCTGTAATGTAAAGACTGCAGCGCATCATTTTCCTTAGCTGTTAAATTTGCTGTCATCTCTTCATCTGTCGGCCCTCATGTCATGATGTCTTCCCACAAGGAGTTTTCTTTGTGCAAGGATATGCATGTGTATGCATCTGTAAACTAAAGTGTTAATGTGTTTCTATCTTGTGCACATCTGCTAAATTCAAGGCAGGCAGTATATTAAAGGAAAGATGGATGAGTTGTTCTCTCTCCTTTACACACACATTGCACTCATGCCGCCTATTGTAGCAGACAAATTATGCTGTTCTGTGTTTAATGGAAGGATTCAAACAGCTTGGGATGCTACAGAGAAGAGTGACTTGTTCATTTACTGCCAATGGGCTCCTCAACAGAGGGACATTTTGGCAGCACAAAGATTACAAACCTGAAAGTTGCAAAGAAAGACAAATTAATAAGCCATCAGACAAAGAGAGAAACATGAAGAAGTTTAGCTTTAGCCGCAGCGTGAACAAGTGCGAAACCTCCAGTTCTCTCGATTATACACAAATCAAAGCAGTGAAAACCAGATGGGCTGGACGACTGGGGGACGCCAAGAGAGCACTGAGTCGCAAAGCCAAAGGATTTTCATCCACATCAACATCATCCTCAACTCCATGCCTTGTCTCCACAGCTCCCCCTCCACCCAAGAGAGCTCCCAGCACCACCCTGACACTGCGCTCCAAGTCGATGACTGCTGAGCTTGAGGAACTGGGTGAGTGCCAAAAGAATTGGCGGGCAAACTCAACACTCTCTTCCTCCTTTTCTTTCATATTTCCTCCTTAACGCTGTCATTAAAATTTGGTGTGTCTCCTAACTTTTAGAATAGTCACTTGTGTTGGCTTGTTCTTGTCATTTTCTCTCCTCTGCTGACGCTATCTTTTTCCCACCAAGCTTCTGCTCGGAGAAGACGAGGAGGTGAGTCTGAGGCAAGAATCTGACACTTCTCTGAGCGTCATAATCATGACTTATCACTGCTGTGTCATTTGAAGCAGTGTTAATTTGGACCAGAGGCAGTTTTTGACCTGGGACATTTGAGCAGTTTCCCAGGGCAGCATTAGAAAAGAGTGCACCAAACAGTAAAATATATATCAGTTGTGCCCTGAAGTTTTCTATTGCTGTTGTGCATGTGCAGGGCAGCAGGCTTCCCCTGCTTGCTGCTAAAAATGTGCTTTCTGTGGGATTGCACTACATTTTAACCCCCCCCAATTTTCAATTTTGGGGAGCTGCAGAAGAGAGGCTCACCTAGGGAACTATTTATGCAAAAATTTCACTGATTAGGACAAACAGAACACCTAAAGCACATGGACTTTTTTTTTTTTTTTGCTATACTTTGTTTCCCACTTTGTTTTTTTTCACCTCTTGGTGCCAAAGAGAACTAGCTAGAATGTACAAATCATTTTTCACCCAAAACACAAATCAAGATTTCACACTGCAGCGCGTAGCTATGTTTTAGATTTGTCTTTTCATTGTCTGCCATTGACATCCATGTCAGAAATTATGATAAAACATTTCCATGGTCTTACATCTTAGCATTTAGTTCTGGCTCATTTCCTTCTTAACAGAAAGACTAGATGAGATGTTGGCATCGCAGGAATCTATGTTGCATTCTCAGCCCCCGGAGGCAGATTACAGAGCAGCCACTGTCAAACAACGGCCTACCAGCAGGAGAATAACACCAGCAGAGATCAGTGTGAGTGCACCTACACACAGCACACTTCCAGATAGATCTTTGTGCCATGCTGCTCTACATACCAATTCTGAAATACATTGCTGCTTTTTCTTTATACCTAGGGGTTTGCTCCCCCATTGAGTTCTTCTGTTTTTGCTTTTTTGTCACACATAAATGACTCAATCCAAAATTAAAATTTATTTGATGATGTGAGATAAAATGAGTAAATACAAAAGCCATCTTTTAAATGATGATTTCATTTATTAAGGACAATAGCTTTACCAATCTACACCTATGTGAAAAAGTGTTTGCCCCCTAAACCCTATAACTCGTTGTGCCACCCTTATCAACAACTGACATCAGGAGTTTGTGATAACTTGCAGTGACCCTTTAACATCACTGAGGAATTTTGGCCCACTCTTCTTTACAGAAATGTTTTAATTCAACCACGTTTGAGGGTTTTCAAGTATGAATGGCATGTTTATAGTCATACTACAGTATCTTAATTGGATTTAAGACCTGGCTCTAAAACCTCATTTCGTTTTGGTGTTTTTTTTAGTCATTTATAGGTGGGCCTTCCTGTTGTGCTTTGGATCATTGTCCTACAGCAGGAACAGTGTGATTGGGCCTAAGGTTCTGTACTGATGGCTGGGCATGCTTCTCCAGGATTTTCTGCGAGAGAGCAAAATTCATGATTTCATCAGTTATAGCAAGTCATCCAGGACTTGAGGAAGCAAAGCAGCCCCAAACCCTCACACTATCACCACCTTGTTTGACTGTCATTGTTTGACTGTCAACATAATGGTTTGTTTCTGAAATGCTGTGTTAGTTTTAGCTCAGATGTAACATGACACACACCTTCCAAAAAGCTTCACTTCATCCCATCAGTCCACAGAATATTTTCCCAAAAGTCTTGGGGATAATTAAGATCATTTTTGTGAGTCGAACCTTTGTGTTCCTATGGTTTGCAGTGGTTCTGGCCTTGGAGTACTCTTATGGATGCCATTTTAGCCCAGTCTCTTTCCTATTGTTAAATCTTGAACATTGACTTTAACTGAGGCTAGTGAGGTCCACAGAGCTTTATGTGTTGTTCTGTTTCTTTCTGACCTCCTGTTTGAATCGTTAATGTGCTCTTGGACTACTTTTGGTTGACTAGTCTCTCTTGGGAAAGTTCACCACTGCTACATGTTTTCTACAGTTGTGGATTATGACTTTCAGTTAGGTTCACTGGTGTCCCACAACCTTTGAAATGGCTTTTCAACCCTTTGTAAAATGATAGACGTAGATGACTTTGTTTTTTCTACTTAAAATTATTAGATAAATTCCAGGTAAAGTTCTCTGAAAAACTTTAAAAGACTAACAGAAAGCCTGAAAAAATATTGTGCAAGAAAAAGTTTGATTTAAGTTTGTCTCTTTGGAAGCAAAGAAGAGATGACCCAAGACTGTCACAGCATGCAGTAATGCTCAGAGTTACTAACTATTTCTATGATAGGTTTTAGAGATTTTACAGAGGTTTCTTTAAAGTGTCTTTGATTACACAGTGAGTTCTGAATTTTGTGCTGCAGTCATTGTTTGAGAGACAAGGGATGACACTACATGGAGGTCTGCACCCGGGTATCGAGAGGGGTCACATACCACTCCCTAAGGGCATGTCCAGGACCAAGTCTTTTGGTAAAACATTCATTCCTGATTGACTTAATCAAATTAGAAGGACGCTTTGCTTTGTTTGTACAAGTTTTGTGGAAAAAATATATATAACATCAAAATATATAGAACATCAAGCATGTTTAAAGTTCTGATTTGACAGAAAATTAATAATGTAATAAAATCAAAAATAATTTCAACTAATTTTGATTTTGAAACAGTATTGAGTCCAGAAGGGCTGCAAGGTGTCCAAGCAAGTGCAGTAAAAAGCATGTTTTTACTTAACACAAGCTTTTTTTAAAAACAATAATGGCAAAATTTTCAGTAAATTTCCCAGCACAAAGATAAGTAAATAGATTGTCTTCATTGATCGAAAAATTCATAAATGTTGCCCTTTGAGAAGTAGATTTTAACTCATTTGTATGCCACAGGGCCTAGTGTAAAGATCCCTCATGCTCCACAGTTTTTGGGGGATTGGCTCGCAACTGTTTGTCTACATCTACATATATAATATCAAAGAGTGTAAACAATCATCTGTAACAGAAAAAAAAACTAACAACTTTTAATAAATACTTTTGTAATCTATAATTAACATCCAAACAGAAGTTGACTATAAAACAGTTTCTATACAATGTTCTATAGAAAACAGGAGAAAATTGGAGGTTTAGTTTGTGCAGATGTTTTGCTTTAGTAATAAATATAGATGGAATTGTTGGTTCTCCAAGCAAAATTAATGATATTTAAGATTTTTTTAAAGGTTTATTATAAAATTTTTTGTGAAAGTAAATTCACATAAACAGATTAAACAGATTTCCAGCTGAATGTTTTTTGTAATCAATTAACTGTGGTATATTTAAAATATATGACTTTGTTAGTGACCCATGCCACACATTTAAATGATTTGTCCCATTCTCTCCATCAACAGGTGCCACAGAAGAGGATAGACTGTCTGCACTTGCAGGCGAGCACAGATTTCCACGTAGTTCCTCTATGACAGACAGCCTCCGAGAGCACTCGCAACCCCATCCTATCCCTCCACCTCCTCAGACGGCACCTCCTCCACCTCCTTACTATTTAGACACAGGTCCTCCTCCAGCTTTTTGTCCTCCTCCTCCCCCATCTAGGACCCAAAGTCAAGGCCATGAGCCTGGAGGCCGTTCCAGCTTCAAGCCATCCTCCTTGGACCTGCCTTACGAAGCTGCTCAGCGGCAAGCCACACACATCGAGAGACAAAAGAAAGCTCGCTCGATGATCATCCTACAGGACTCCTCCCATCTACCTGTAGAACCTACAGAAATTCCCCGTCCCTCTGCTGCTACTCCACCAGAGCGAATCAAAAGAAAGGGAAGGGTAATTGACAACCCTTACGCAAACGTGGGTCAGTTTAGTATTGGACTATTCACACCCACAAAGCCCCAAAGAAAGAAAAGTCCTTTGGTGAAACAGCTACAGGTAGGTTGTATCTTAATAACAGTTTTATTTTTATTCTTTCATAATTCCAAAGGACTTCAAAGCTTAACTGTACCTTTTCATTTCTCAATTGCAGGTAGAAGATGCACAAGAAAAGGCTAGTCTGGCCTTAGCTGCTGCCCACTCGCGAGAGAGCTCACCCTCAGGACGACACCCACATGGGCACACCCACACCAGCCGTGTTGACTACTACCAGCAGCAGCTCATGGCTGAACGAGAGCGATTGCGAGCCCAAGGAGAGATGATGCTTCAGGGTAAAGGCCCGTTTGCTGCTGCTATTGCTGGAGCAGTAAAAGATCGTGAACGTCGCCTAGAAGAGCGGAGGAAATCCACTGTCTTCCTTTCTGTTGGGACCATGGAAGGGTCACCTACAACAAGCCCTGATGCCCCCTCTTTGACTCAGTCTCACTCAATTGATGAACGGCTGCTAACTCGAGAGCTTGGACAGCTTCCTCCCCCTGCCTTGGCTCTGAGCCCCTCACCTAGTGGGACCACCTTTATCCATCCACTCACAGGAAAGCCTCTGGACCCAAATTCACCACTGGCTCTTGCGCTGGCCGCAAGGGAGAGGGCACTGACCTCTCAGAGTCAGTCCCCAACTGGCAGCCCAGAGCCTCGGACTAAACATGAGCGAGTAGGCCAGGTTGTAATGTTCTCTGACACTCAGACCAAAGAGTCTCCACATGGGGATGGGGTAACTGCATCTCCCCCTTTTTCACCTAAAAGCGCCAAGGCAGCAGGGTATGGTACATCATCCTCCCCAGCTAATATTTTAGCTCCTCAACCCATCAAACCCCAGTGGACTACATCATCATCACCTATATCATTCCGTCAAGAGATGGAAGCTAGAATTGAGGAGAGGAAGGAGGAAAAGAGACTAGAGGATAAAAAAAGTATGTTGATCAGCATTATGGATACATCACAGCAGAAGACAGCAGGGCTGATCATGGTTCATGCGACCAGTAATGGTCAGGCTGTTGGGGTGGGGTCAGGGATGGAACAGAAACCTGTGCCTGCAACCATAGAGCCCAGCAAATCACAGAGTCCACGGGCTAAATCCCCCATTCCCAGTGTTCCCCAGCCCCAAGCTCAGCTCCAGGTTCAGCATCAAACTCAGCGTCCTGCCAGTCCCACCCAAGAGAAGAGCCTGGCTCAGGGAAGCTCAGAAGAGGATGTGGATGCTTACACAGTCACCCTACCACCTGCTATGTTATCTTCCAGCGATGAAGAAACAAGAGAGGAGCTACGCAAGATCGGGGTGGTTCCTCCACCAGATGAGTTTGCAAATGGGTTGCTGGCTCAGGCACAGGGGATACCGGTATCATCCGCTAAACCTGCCCCATCTCCTGCCACACCAGTCACACCAACACCCCAAACTCCCTCAACCCCAACTGTGACAACCACCCAGCCTCAGCCTCCTCAGCCACCACCTCCACCCAGTGCAGCAGCTGTCTCAGGGAAAACTTCTGACCCTCTGGAGCCCCCACCAGTGGGCGAGGCTGGTTCTGCAGCTGACTCAGGTGTGGAGGAGGCTGACACACGCAGCTCCAGTGACAGAGAGAGAGACCATCATCTTGAGACCACCAGCACCGTCTCCACAGTTTCCAGCATGTCCACCTTGTCCTCAGAAAGTGGCGAGCCTGCTGACACGCACACCACGCACACCTCCTATGCTGACGGGCAGACTTTTGTTCTTGACAAGCCGCCAGTGCCTCCTAAGCCTCGACTCAAATCCCAGATAGGAGGCAGTAAAGGCCCCGTCACCTTCAGGGACCCTTTGCTGAAGCAGAGCTCTGACAGTGAACTGCTGTCCCAGCAACAGGCTGCTGCACTAGCTGCTGCTGCAGCTGGTGGAGCTGGACTTCCTGCAGGTGGTTCCGCCTCAGTTACTGGTCTAGCTCCGACAAAGCCACGCTATCTCTTCCAACGGCGGTCCAAGTTGTGGGGGGATCTGGTAGAGCCCCGAGGACCAGGGGTAGGGCTAGGTATTGGGAGTTTGGGCAATCTTGGTGGGCTAGGACTCGGGCTAGGTGCAGATGAGGGTGCAAAACCATCAGTTATGGGAGAGCTCAGTTCACGTCTACAACAGTTAAGTAAAGACACTAGGTCACTGGGTGAGGAGCCGCTGGGAGCGTCTCTTGACCCTGGGAGGAAGTCACCTGTGGCAGGTGCAAGGTAAGAGAATATCAAGAATGTCTTTAGCATTGAGTGATAGAATAGAGAATTACAGTAAAATGATACTGTTAGAGTTTATTCATGTGCTGTACTTATCATAGCAGAGTGCAGGAATAATTTCAGTGCCGAGCTCAAGCAGGGAGAAGTGCATATCAAAAGACATTATAAAGCATTTAACCACCATTATATAAGTGTTTAATTATTTTGCAGCACTTTATTTTACTCCTTGAATACATAACTCTCTGGTGTCAATTCCTTCTGTATGTTTGGACTGACTGTCCTCACCTCATGTAAATCTATTAGCAGTCCATTGTGAATGGTCATAGAGATTAGACGTCTCACGCATTGTTGTGAAATTTAGTGGTATCTAGAGATGTACCGATAAAGATTTTGTGGCCAATTTACAATCTCCAGTTTTGTGAAGCTTTGACCAGCCGATACCAATTTTAACAGATTTTTTTTTTCTTAAAAAAATGAAACATGAGAAGATATAAGAACCACATTCAGAATAGTTTTCTAGCCTTTTCTGTGTAAGCAGTCAATTTTTAATACTGAGAGCAGAGACAAATTTATGACAACTAAACTTTAGCACCTTATTACAGTAGTTATCATAGTTAGCATGCCAAGCAGCTGCTTCTGAGCCTTACATTACAAAGTTCCATAAAAACGATAGTATATACTGGTGTAAAGCATGCTACCTACATTGACTTTAGATGAGTGGAGATGCATACTATGGAGTAACCAATTATGCCTCTCCACAATCCAGTCTAGGTTTGGCCGCTGCTTGCCTGCCATTGTGTAAAGTGTAAATTTGGTGCAGAGGATTATGGTGTGGGGCTGTTTTCAGAGGTTGATCTCTACCCCTTCGTTCTACTAAATGGTGCTATTAATACTTCAGCACACCAAAACATTTTGTGGCAATTTCATCCTGCCAATTTTACTGGAACATTTTGGAGATGGTCCCTTCCTATTCCAACTTGAGTGTACACTGGTGTTCAAAGCAAGGTCCATAAAGACATGGATAAGTTTGGAGTGAAATCATTTCACTGCAGAGTCTTGACCTCTATCCCATAGGAAACCTTTGGGCCAACAAAAGGTGGGCTGACATCATGGATTAGGAATGACATTTCACTCAAGCTCATACTATATGTGTTTGAAGCCAGATGACTGAATACATTGGGCAATATAGTGTAGCTTCTTACTGTACATCTCTGTTTCCTCTAAACACGGATACCAAAAGTAGCTAACTTTGCAGGTTTTTTCACTCTAACTGTGTCTAGACTAATGAGACAAAAACTAATGTTGTCAGTGCAACACAGTAATGCTTACTGTGGTTTGTTCACATATGGGAAATAGATTTGATTTTTGAATTTTCTGATAGGCCTGTTGTTGTTCTAAGCCAGTTAAGCTGAAAACTGTCCAATTCTTGTCACCAGCAGATTTCTCGTTGCATCTCTAGATTAGCCGTCTCAAGCAAATTCCTGTTCTTAAGCCATAAGGTTGGTTTCAGCTTCATAAAAAGGCACAGAATTGTGGTTCACAAAGCTGCTAGAAGGTTATCTGTGACACTGAGGCACAGTGATGTTTTAGTTTGTTTTCTGTGGGTGTTTTTTCTACAACATACCTAAAAGTGTATTGTAAATCCTCTATATTTCTGCAGATGTGGGGACACCGAAGAAACTAAACCTTAAAGTTATAGACTCTAGGGTAAACCGATTATATTTTTAATATACCTTACACAATAACCCTATAAACCAAGCACAATAACATCTAGAAATCTTTTTAGCAATTTTCTTTATCTGTTTCCCTTAAAACATTGTTACCTTGTTTGCATAGAAGTTTACACTGGTATTATGACTCTGTTAAGATTTTTTTTTGTTTTAGAGATAAATAGTTTTATTGACAGTGGTTTGGTAAAAACTTCCTTGTTTTAATTGTCACAGCTACGCTTTTTGACCTTTTTCTAAATCTTCTAATTAATTGTAGACTGTAGGAGTCAAATAAGCTAGTGTCGTGCAGTTTGTGTGTGGTTGTACATACATATTTGTATGTGTGTAAAGTGAGATAACTACTAGAGCAAGCAAGGTAACATGATTCAAGGCATGTATTTTCTTACACACTGCCATGTTTTATTTCTAACCTATGACCTGCTAGTATTTATCCTTCCTGCGTTTTCCTAAGTCTTTGTTCAAATGTTACACAATACATCCTTCTAGTCACTATCCTTTGCAGACATCACGATACGAACTTGATAAGAACTGAAAATACAGTTTTTCCTCTTATCACTACCACCTTCATTGTACAGAAAGTGATGACTTCAAAGAGTTGGGGATGTATTTTAAAGAAGTATTTGAACAGGACTGAAATATGATTGTGTGTTACTTCAAATTGTCCTTTTCTTATCTATGCATTTACTGTTACTGTTACTCACCTAAGCATAAGATAAAATCCTAACATTGTCAAAGGTCGTTTGAAATAACTGTCAAATAAATGGTGGGACATCTACGTTTTTCTGCATGAGGGGTTTGCTTTTTCTGAAAAAAAAAAAAAACAAAAAACAAAAACTTGCATATCTGGATATATGTTTTTTGGCCCTTTTGGTTAAATGCTCAGATTGGATTTTTCAAGGAAGGATTTAAAAGATGCCATAAGAAATTTTAGTCATCACATTATTAGCAAAACAAACTAAGTTCATAAATAAAAATATCCCCTTAACTTTTGTGGTTCTATCAATTTTTCCCAGTGACATAGCTAAAATTGTTTGTATAATTAATCAATTCAGTATTAACGTTTGCTTCAGTTTCCTTGTAATGTTCATGTGGAAATATATGTTTTTAGTTGGTGTCTTAGAGTTGTAGTTTGGTGTCTATAGAAATGCTTTGCTGTTATGAAGAAATCTAATTAGCTGTTTAAGTAGTTTGGTTTCAGAGTTACCCCGCCTCTTGCCCAATGACCAATGGAGATAGGCACCACTTACCCCACATCTCTGTACGGAAAAGCGGGTCGGATGGGTGGACAATGGATGGATTATTCACCCTTACTGTACACTGACTAATCACAACATAAAAACTAACTGCTTAGTAATATGTAACTCCACTGTGCTATCAAATACATTTGCATCTCAATGAAGTAGAATGTCATTAAAAAATCATTTCAGTAATGCAATTAAAAAATGAAACTGATATATTATGATTCTTGACATATTTCAGGTGTTTAATTCAGTTTATTTTGATAATTGTAAGCTACAGCCAATGAAATAAAAAGATCCTTGTTTTTTTTTTTTTTACTTCTCTTACTGAAATTTTATGTGATGGCAATGTTATGCCCAGCAAAATCATTGGGAAATCTACTGACTTGACAGTTGTTCAATAGTCACTGACACCCTCCACAAGGAGAGTAAGCCATAAAAAGGGTTATTATTCAAGAGTTTAACTCTCAAGGTTAATAATGGAAAGTTATGTGGAAGGAATGAATGTTTTAGAAAAAAGCGTGCAAACAACAGAAATAGCTGCTGCCTTGAGAAAACAGTAAAGCAAAGACCATTAAAAAATTAGCATTGGGTGCGCTGGAGAAAGTGCTTTAAATGCCACCACATACAGAAGTTTCCAAACATGGACTGCAGCTGTTGCATTTTTTGTGTTAACCCACTCCTGAACCAGCGACAGTATGAGAAGTGTTATATTAGATGAAAAAGGTCTAGACTGTTGCTAGTCTGAAGTCGAATGGCCTCTTTTCAAATTAAAGTAAATTTAGCTTTTTATTTGGAAATCCAGGTCCCAAAGTCTGGAGACGGAGAGGAATGGAGAGGTATATCATCAACTTAAGTTTCTTGAGGTCTAGTGTAAAGTTTACGCAGTATGAGGAGCTATTTCATCTGTTGGCCAGCTGTGTTTTACCAAGTGCTTTAACAATAACTTTAAGTTATCTCTGCTGACAAGCTTCATTGAGATGATGTGGGCACCTGGCTAATACCTTCTTCAGCGACTCTGAAGTTAGTCACTGTGCTTGATTAACCAACAGACCTGCTTGACCAAAACCACATGGAAAATCTATCGAGGATTATCAAGAGAAAGATGAGACACTAGACTCAACTATCCTCAAGGCTTCTGTCAATGCAACAAGGGCATTCCTAACACCTCAGCAGTGCCACAAGTTATTCACCTCCACATTACATAGCATTGATGCAGTAATTCAGGCAAAAGGGGACCTGGCCAAGCACTGAGTGCGCATACTGTACAGTACTCAGAAATACTTGTCAGTATGCCAAGATTTCTGTATTAAAATCTTTCTTTATTGGTTTAATTTAATATTCTAATTTTCTGAGGTACTGAATTGTAGTTTTCATTAGCTGTAAGCCATAATCATCAAAATTAATAGAAATAAATGTCATATGGATCACTCTGTGAATCTATATGATGTATGCGTTTCACTTTTTGATTTGAATTACTGAACATAATTAACTTTTTGATGATATGCTAACTAACTGAGATGCACCTCAAGCTATGATCTGATGGGATATTGACACTGGGCGGATATAGTGATGCCAAGCATTGCACTGGGATAATGGCATTGTTTTTGTGTCCTGTGTGTATTGGGGTGGGGCTTCTAAGGGTACATGGATATCTTGGGTGTTATGTTTTGTTTTGTGTGGGTTCAGTTTCTCATTAGTGTGGTGAAGCAAGGTTCCTAACTTGCAGATTGTATTGATGATTAGTGTTACTTACATCACCTGACAGTGTTTTTGCTGTTGTGGCTAGTAAAAATATTGAGTAGTCTAAAAATTCAAAAATGAGTTCTTGAATTTTGTGGATGGTGAAGAAGGGCAGAATTTCAAACGTAAGACACCATGCAACATTCAGTTCAGATTTCTCTCATCCTCCCACCATTTCCATTCTGACAGTTAATTGCCTTTGGCTGTGATAAAAATGATCATGCACACCATTATTCCTCTTTTTCTATCTCTCTGCATTTACTTTTAATCCTTTTCACCTGCTGGAGGACTTCTCATGTATCATTGGCATCCCAGCACTTCTACTTGTAATGCTCCTGCATCTCATACCCTGTTTAAGTCCCTAAACATACCACACTATTCCATTCTGTCTTAATTATTTGTCCCATCCTGTATATGATATAACATTGTTGTTCTAATTTTGTTCAGTTTGTGGTCTTTGGTTTTCTTTTTTGGTTGTTTTTGGAAACTACATAACTTTGTTTTGTTTTTCAGTGTTTGTTAAGAATGGCCATGGTCCCTGACTGTCTTTTTCTAGTCCACCTTGTACGTTTTTCAGATCATGTTGAAATTGAACAGAACTTTATTTCCTCAACGGAACATAATAGTGAGCATACATCCCTGCAGAGCAGCACATACAAATGTTAAGTTTTAGTTTTCCTTGTATGTGCAAACAGTCATAAAAGTCAAGAGACATGCGCCTTCAATTGATTTATTCATTTGTGTGTTTGTTTTTCTTCGTACAGTGTTTTACATGTGAACAGTGTGCTCATTTCTCTCCCATGTGGCCCACTGGTCAGACTTCGAAGTGCTGAAACTTAACTCTGCTGCTGTGATCATGCATACACATTAGCAACAGCCACTGTCCACAAATATGGACACAAATGCATCTAAATCTAGAATCAAAACATGCCTGCACACACTCTTACTAGCACGGAAAGGACTTAGAAGGCAGCAGAGTTGGCTAAAGCATATACTGAGTCTGGTTAGCAGGCTGCGTCTCATGGAGTGATGCTAACATTCTCTCCCATTGCTCTCTCTCTGCTCACCTTGCATGCCCCGCCCTGCTGCTCTGATCTGATTGGTCTAGAACTGACTGTGCGCCCAGGAGGGCAGGACAACTGTGTAAGTGCGCATGAAGCTCATCCCAGCCCGTTGGCTCCCTGTAATCTGATCATTTTTTTCCAGCCTGAGCGACCTTTGCTCCATTACATTTTGTAGTTTAAAAGTCATTCATAATAAAGCTCCAAACACATGCAGTAGAGGGATAAGTCTGGCTAAAATGCATGAATGAAATTTAGGTATATCCTCCTTGCTTCTGCCTGCTTCCACCAAGACAATCTTTCGTAGTTTTAGTTTGAAATAATTCCATCCCTCTTTCTAATCATCCTTCCTTCCATTAGACAAGTAGTAAACTGGTGTTTACCTTTATTGTTCTTTAAACAGTATTGAGGTATATTTGTTGAGTACTTCTTGTTGGGCTCCAGATACTGTATCTGCTGAAGAAGCATAATATGTTTTTGATATTTCTTCTTAAGGCTACACATGGTAAGACTGGGTTGGTTGGTCATCTTACCAGGTTTGAGCTGCAAGTCCAGGATAAACAAGCCTGTTTTAATAAAATGACACAAAGCTTCAAGAAAGCCTTGTATCTCCCCCCAATTGCAAGATTTTAAGTATGTAGATGTCTTTATTCATTAACATTCTTTACTGTCATTTTTGCAATATGCATCTTTTTTTTTTTCTCAGATCAGAAGAGTTGTTTGCATTGTTAAACACAAAGGAGAAAACAAAGTATAAAGTTCTAATTAAGCATCTATTTTCTGTCTCTGAACATGTGAGAGTATGTGGTTTATGCAGTGATACAATAACGTAAGACTTCTGTGCTTTCAGGTTAGTGCTATCCAGATTTTTCTTGTAAACCTGCCTGCAAATGTTTGATATTGTAACTCTCAGTTCTTGCACACTTACAGTAATTGTCAGAGAAAAGCATTTTGAGCAACTTATTTTATGATAGAATGTAACTCTCTTATTCCTTATTTATTACAATAAATACAGCATATTTTTTAACTTAAATGTTTATTGTCACATGATACTGTCAGGCTTGTAAACTATTTGTTTAAAGCTTGACAAATATTTGAAACTAAAAAAGCTCTGATGTTCCAATAATGTGAGAGACTAGTATTTGACGTCTTTAACCTACTACCTTCAACCTGAAAACTTAATGTTTTTTATTGGGAATAAATTAATGTTCTAACACAAAGTAGTGCATGATTAGGTGGTGGACAGAATGTACTGAATTCAATTAATTTTATAAATAATCTTCTGAAAAATGTGGCATGCGTTTGTAATCATTCTACTTGAGTAAATACCTTATGGAACCTCTGTATTTTTCGGGTATGTCTACCAGCTTTACACATGAAGTGAGTTTGTATATTAGTCAGATTGGATGCAGAGCATCAGTTGAACAATGTGAACATAAGTTCTCAAGTCACACCTCCGGCTGGACTTTGTCTCGGCCATTCTGTGATCCAAACCAGTCCAGTAAAGCTCTGACTCTACGTTTAGGGCCATTGTCTCCCAGAGGGTAAAGCTTTTCTCCAGTCGCAAGTCTTTTCAGCCTCCTATAGGTTGTTTTCCAGTGTATTTTAATTATACAGTGGACCCTCGGCATTCGAGGGGGTTAGGGACCACAGCCACCCACAAATAACTAATATCTGCAAATACTTGAGACCCCTCTAAAATGTTTATAAGTGCCTATTTTAATAGTTCAAACACCAAGTATATCTTAATATGCAATTTGGAAACCGTCTCAGCTCTTCCGCAGAAGCTCCTTACTTCCGCTCCTTGGGGTACAGCCAAACAATGCAAGGAAGATAAATGCAGCTCCTAGATTGGCTGCTTCGTAAACACCAGCCAGTAGTGTTTCAAGGAGGATTGCATCAAGGTGTTCCAGCTTCTCAAGCTGCATTTTCTTTTTGTGTGCTGTGACTTGCATGAATAATTTGCAATTACGTTCCTGGTGAATCCGCCAATACGAAACTGCGTGGGGGTCCACTGTATTTAGGTTCTTGCTGTAAAATAGCATCCCCCACAGCATGATGTAGCCACCAGAACACGTTTTATCTGCATGTCAGTGTAGTTGAAGGGGAGTGTCTTGGTAGGTCTGCAGTGGTGCTATACTCTCTGTTTTGAGATGGTGAACTGAATGCTCCTTGAAATCTCCATAATTAGAATATCGTTTTAGAACCTAACTCTGTTTTAAAATTCTCCACAGCTCGGTCTTCATGATGTTGTTTGTTAACTATTGTTCTCTAAAACACCTCTAAGACCTTTACAGAACAGCTGTATTTGAACTAAAATTAATAACTTATTGGTAAACTCCATTTACGAGTTTGGGGACTTCTGAAAGCATTGGTTGCACCAGAGTTTATGTAGGGGTACTACATTAAAGAGGCTCTAATACATATGCATGCCACATTTCAGATTTTTATTTGTCAAAAAAGAAAAAAAATTAACACTCTTTTTAACTACATTTCTCACGTGTGTTACTTTGTGTTAGCCTAAGATAGAGCTGTACAATATTAAAAAAAAAAAAAAAAAAAAAAAAACGTGATATGTGATAATCATGGTAAATGAGAGAAATGACTTGCAAAACAGAAAACTAAATAGAACGTGTTAATGTCTTTCTGCCTTGGGTTAATAGCACATCTAGATCCAGAGAGGCTGAATGCATGGTACTTAAATACTTGACTTACCCTTACTGGGTTCCAGGCAGTTCTTCGTGATATCCACACTGCGCACAGTGATATTGCAATAACAATACATTTGTGATATTGTGCAGCCCCAGGCTATAGCATAAAATCCCAATAAAATGCATTGAAATTTGTGGTTATAATGTGACAAATATGTGAAAATGATCATGGGGAATGAATACTTTTGGAATGCACAGTAAACCCCAAAGCTTGGTCTCTTAATTCAATTATTTTTTTTGTTATTGACAATTTTAAAACTTTGTGTCTCCACCAGACTTTTTAGCAGCTTAGGCGAGCTCCACACCCTTTCCCAGAGAAGCTATGGAACCACATACACCATCCGCCCTGGCAGCCGTTACCCCGTCACCAGACGCACCCCCAGTCCAGGCTCAGGCTCACCTGATCGTGGCGACCCCCTTGGACGATTCTCAGGCTTTGGCCTCCCAACCTCACCAACTACACCGCCACAAACCATCCTCAAGTCCTCTAGTCTCAGCTTACCACAGGAACCTAAAGAGGTGCGCTTTGTGATGAGGAGCTCCAGCGCACGTTCACGCTCTCGCTCTCCATCACCTTCCCATTCCCCTGGGTTAGGCTCACCGCTTTTAGCCCTCCGACCATTTCACCAAAAACCCCTCCACCTTTGGAACAAGTATGACGTGGGAGACTGGCTCGAGAGCATCAACTTGGGAGAGCACAGAGCAGGGTTTCAGGAACATGAGATTGAAGGCTCTCACCTCCCTGCTCTAACCAAGGATGACTTTGCAGAGCTGGGAGTGACACGAGTTGGACACCGTATGAACATTGAACGAGCACTTAAACTGCTGCTAGAGAGCTGACCCTTGCCATGAGGAAGAACAACAGAAAGAAAGACATGATGACTGAATTAGATGAAAATAAGCGACCCACTGAACACCGCTCCTTTGTTACGCCAGCTGATTTTATGTTCAGTATTAAAATGTTCACCTGTGGCTCCTAGTGACACATTCTGTTCTGCATTAACACCCTGCAACTGGCAATGCACTAAAGAGGCAGAGGCAATACTCATACAATGTACATTCATCCCCTTTGTCTTAGCACCTACTTACTTTATTGCTCCACCTTCTTGCCTGGAGCAAATAGGACGAGACATCCCAAAAAAGGATATCTGGTCTTTTTCTTTTGCTAAGGAGAGTCACAGGAGCTCCAATTAGATCATTTGATTTGCGAAAAGCGAAGTTGTTTCCTTAATAACACCCACACTTTCTCACCCCATCCTCTCTACCTCTCTCCCCTCTCGTATTAGGCCTCTGAAAGCCTTTGGCAGTTTGAGTAAGAGAGGAGGAGGAAGGATTCTTGTTCCAAACAGAAAACTCAGTTGCCTTTCAAAAATATTTCTACTGAAATCAACTCTGATGAACACAGTGCTATGGAAATAGTGCTAAAACAGCTCTGAAAAGGTGTGTATTCTGAATACCTGCTATCGTTTTTAAACTGAAGACTTTTGAGCCCCGAGGCGGAGCTCCACAGGAGGAAAACCCCCCTCTGCCTTGGTACCAAGACTGTGCAATCTATAATATTTGGAGAATGTTTAACCAACACTCGTGGCTTTTTTCATAATTAATTTTCTGATTTTCCAAAGGGAATATTATATATATTACTATTATATGGCATAATATAATATATATGTATCTAAATATATAGCTTTCAGATGAAAAGACAATATTGCAAAGAAAAAATGTATTAAATGAATTCGCAGCTGTTTTTGGTTTTAGAATAGAAGACAGAAAGAGGTCTTTAAATCTATTCCAACAATAGTTTACTCATTTCTACCAGTTATATATATACATATATAAATATATATATATATTTGAAAGAAAACAAGATATAAATACAGAAAAATTAATTTTTTATCATACATATAGAAATTTCCGTATGATCACCCTTTGTTGAGGCATAGCATGATGAGTTGCATTATGTTCTGGACAGTTTGTTGTACGTTTTTATGTTGTTTATGGTCTTCCATCACTCTAAAGGGCATCCCGTAATGTGAGGCTAAGACCCCAGCTGAAACCCATCCCTACTGCTTCAGTCTCAGATTTTAATGACACATTTTGGGCAAATAACTGGGCAAAATGAGGTGTTCCTTCCTGTTGAAAGAAAATTGGTGGGGTTTTTTCCCTGTAAGGATTTAAAGAAGTAAATTACAAGCAAACACGATGTTCAACAGAATATGGGCCAGATTGAAATTTTGTTTGTAAGATAACCTTACATAAAAATTATGGTTTTTCCACTTGAAAAAGTAAACAGAAAGGTCCCCTGAAGGTGTAATCTGAAGTGGAAATGGCAGATTTTCTCACCAACCCTGTCCTCAAAAGCCAACATAGTTGCCGCAGTTCTTGAAATTGTAAATGATTGTAACCAGTGAAATCTTTTCACACCTCCTTACAACAGCGTAAATCTGTATCATACAGGTGTATAGTTCATTCGGCAGTGGGGATGGGAAAGCTAGTAAAAGGTCTTAAAGAAAATTCAGTATTTTACAACCTGAATGTGCAGCTGCTTTCTTTTTAGGTATACCACTGTCTTAGTGAGTGAAAAAATATCAGCCAGAACTATTTAAAATAAACCCAGGTTGTAAAACGAAGACAAAAAAGCTGAATTTTCTTTCAACAATAAAAATCTGCAATTGTACTCATGAGCAGCTTCTGCTGGCAGTGAGAACCAGTGAGTTTTATTCATGCTACAAAAAAAGCATTTCAGCATTCTAGCTGTCTTCTTTTCTGACAGAATGCCAGGAAATGTCTGTTACCACTAAAAACCTCTGCTCATCAGAAGCGTTCTGCCAAGGCACTTTCACTTGGCAAAAACTTATGTGCATCTTTCCTTTTTTTCCCACCCCCTGTCCTTTCTGAAAAGCAGGCGGTGAATAAAATCATTATGTTGGAGTTGTAGGAATAGCACTCACTGCCTCACTGTGACCTCTCTTTATTTTCCTTTTAACTGCAGTGTTAAGTCCTCCTTTCATTCTTCTTCTGTTGCTGATTTGTTACCTTCGGCCACTGTGGGTAGATTTTGTAGCGTGTGGAGCATCATATTGAACTTAAGAGTGGTGGGGAAATTAAAAAAAAAAAAAAAAATCTCCTGCCCATTCTGAACATACCTACACTTGTAAAAAAAAAATGAACAAACTACAAATATTTGCTTTTTTAAATCACAAGCAATGTATATATAATAGATTTCATATAAATTTTTGAAAAGTATATAAATCTATATATGAATGTTTGGCATATATGCATAGTTAACCACCTGTGGAATAGGTGAGCAGATTTTATTCTTTCTATGAACTCTTGAACTTTTGAACTCTGAACTATGAACTAGGGGATGATTTGCACAAAACAAGGTGACAAGGTGCTAACATAAAAGCCACCCATCGTCGAAGCGCATGAGTGCATCTGGATTCCCCGAATCTCTCTGTGTGCTTGTTCCTCTTCACCGTGCGCGTGGGAATGAGTGTGCATGTGTGCAAATGCTTGTTTTGTTTGTGGGTTTTTTTGTTTTGTTTTTTTTTTTTCATGTTTGTGTATTTGTTTGGGAGTGAGATACAGAGAATGCATGCGACTATGAGAGTGCAGTTAATTGTTGGGGTTTACATCTTTGGCGTTAGTCCACTATAGCCTTACTGTACCATCAGAGATTGCCGGCTGTGGCTGTGTCACACAATTACACACACACATATATACACACACACACACACACACAAATGCACACACATTCATCTTCAACACTGAAACTCATTGTTGTGTATTGTGTTTTTGTTCAGTTATGTCTTCAAAAAGTGGGCTGTTCTGCCCTCGAGGGAGAGACAGACAGAGAGAGATAAGCAAAACACTGTCAAATTTTCTACTCCTGAGTCAAGACAAAAAGATCTCACCTTGTAACTGCGTAGGTCCGTCTTATGCAGTGTCACTAATTCTGTACAGCCTTTCTCAAATGGCATTTCCACTCCGCTGCAGTCTGTCTGGCAGCTCTCCTTTTTCCTTTTTCAGACTTTCAGATTCTGAGTTTTGAATATGCTATATGCGATGATTCAGAGAGGAACAAACAACACAAAAAAATGTGCCAAAAAGTAACTTAACTGTATATTTGTCTTTTGCTTTAGGACTATCTTAGTTACAGCGTTCTTAAGCTGTTATGTATTATGACAATATGGTGCCATCTCCTGGTAATCTTGAGAACTGACATTTTTTCAATCCTTTGGTATTTTTCTGCAGGTGGAACTACATCTGCATCTCAAACAAGAACATCATTGAAAAGTTTATTCATTTCTGTTATTCATTTGAAAAAGTGAAACTCATATTCTGTATAGACTTACTACACACAGGTTGATATAACTCAAGTGGTTAGTTCTGTTAAATTTGATGATTGTTGCTTACAGGCAGAAGAAAATTCCCAGTTCAGTTTCTGAGAAAATTAATATCTCACATAAGTTCAAACAAGGATGGTATTTGAAAAACGGAAATGCCAGCCTGCTGTACAGCATATGCATTCAGTACCTGGTTGAGGCTTTCTTCGCATTTTGCATTGCAGCACTGCATCAGTGCTGTGTGGCATGGAGGTGATCACCCTGTAGTTTGGATGAACTGTGAAAGGAGTCCAGGTTGCTTTAGTAGTGGGCTTCAGCCTGTCATCATGGTTGGCTCTGGTGTTGCTCATCCTCCTCAAGATGATACCTCATAGATTGTTATTTAGGTTGAGTACAGTGATATCATGGTCAATAAACCAAGTGTTGGTACTTTTGGATTAGGATTTGGATAGCTGCCAAGTCCTGTCGGAGAATGAAATTAACATCTATAAAATTTGTCAGCAGGGGGAAGTATGAAATGTTAACAAGATTTGGAGTTGATAGAACTTTGAGAACCAACATCTTTAGATGGCATGGCTCCCTAAAGCTGACTTCATCTCAAGCTGTTTTAATTATCTGTCTCTCCACTTCTTTTCCAAACTCTGGAACCTTGATTTCCTTTTTTTAAAATGATCAATGCGAAATGTACTTTCATCTGAAAAGATGACCCTGGACCACTGAGCAACATTCCAGTTCTTTTTCTTCTGAGCCCAGTTAAGATGCTTTTGAGGTTGTCTCAGGTTCAGTTGTATCTTAAACACCAGGTCTGCGACAGCTGTAGCCCAGAGTCTGGATACGTCTGTGGGTGATGACTATTAATGTACTGACTCCAGCCATAGTCTACACCTTGTAAATGAAATCAAACTCTTGAATAAGCTTTTCTTCAGAATCATCTCAAGGCTGCGGTCTTTCCTGCTGCTTGGGCATCTTTTTCCACCATACATTTTTCTTCCACTAAATTTTCCATTTATCTGCTTGGATACAGCACCCTGTGACCACAGTGTCAATGACTGCCTACTGAACAAGTGCACAGTCTTACCCATGATTGTGTTTGGCCATAACATTGATGCATCAGAAATCTTTTTAATAGCTCTCAAGTGACATTTTAATTCTCTCTTTTTTAATTTTTTTTTTTTTTTTATCAGGTGTAAGATATAGTCAGCCAAATTATGACATAAACACTTGAATTATATCTTCCCTGTGTGTAATGAATCTTCATGATAAATAGGTTTCACTTTTTGAACTCAATTATTAAAACAAACTTTTCAATGATATAATTTATTGAGATAAATCTGTATTTATTACTTCATGAAGACACAGGCTATATAGATGTGTCCATATAGATTTATGTATGTATAAACATATATACAGCCTGTGTATTTCTCATTGCTTTAACATTTGTCCTTAAATTTTGAGACATAGCAACACAGTTACATAAGAGTTATTGTTCCCAGAAAAAGTCTGATCTCAGACACAGACTGGCATGTTTAGATGAATGATTGAGTTCGGTTGTTGTGGAAGTTTACTACAAATAAAGACATTTAAATAAGCAGCAAGTAACAGACTGATACATCATTAAGTCAAATAAGTTCTGCGAAGAGGTTGTCTCTTCATATTTCTTAATCAACAAAGCACAATCTACACAGTTTAGGAGAAGTAATGTGACTTTTCTTAAAAAAAAAAAAAAAAAAAAACTCCCTGGTACCCGTCGACATACTGGAACCAGAGATCTTATCATCAGAGGTTTTGTTTCTTTCATTGTTGGTTTTCTCCTTGTTTGCACTGTGAAGTTTAGAAGGGTGGATGTATCACTGCAACGCCTCAGCCTTGTCTCACACGAGAACATCCCCTTCTCGACTTCTAATCACCAGACAACTCATCTACGACTTCTCTCCCTCTGGACATGAATATCTGATGCATAAGCCTATGCTAACCAGAGGCTACCTAGTTTTCTCCACATCAACAAAGCAAGGGCGATGGTAAAGACTGAGGCAAGATCTGAGACGTTGCCCTGGATATCTCCACCACAGAGATATATGTTTGTTATATTATGTAATAAATTTATAATTAAAACATGAGGTGGCATATTTTTGTTCCTGCTTTAGTGTCTCATTAGTGAAAATGAGTCATTAATGTCTTTGGCTCTCAAAACACTTAAACATGCTGTTTTATCTTCAACATTAAATCATCAAATTGTCCAGATAAAGTTAATGAATCAGAACGGAAACGGCTAAACTGAAACCTTAACCCTTAGTTTAACACAACCAATAAATTCCATTCAAACATTTGAAAATCTATAAACAAAGTGGTGTTAATGTAAATAATTCAGCAATAATGACAGCTGCAGACAGACATCATTTATATACTCATAACCATGAGTATATTAATCCAGGTTTTAAAGATGCATTTGAAATATTTTTTTTACATAAAATCATCATACAGAAAACAACTTCAATTATTTTTTTCAACACTAGAATTGGGTGCTGTAGTCTAGATCCCCTGGTTTTTTTTTGGTTTTTTTTCCTTTAATAAAAGTTAAATATAAACGGAAACACTGGTTAACATTTAGATAAAGATGCAAGTTGCAAAGAAACTACAGACCTTTTTAAGCCATAAACAAGATCCTCGCACTATTCTGGCACAATTACCATAAGTCCTCACCAAAATTGCTAATATTATGTAAAACTCTGACATCAAGAAAGCTGAACATTTCTTTGAACTATGCTTAAACACCTGGTTCCTGCCAGAAAACCAACCAATTAAAATGAGCTCCGCCAATCCTGCCAAAGGCAGAGGTCAAAAGTTGAGCCAAAATTATGCAAGCAGCCCATTGAAGTAAAAAAGATGCACATGGTTTAGGTGGAACTTGCTTTGAACTTTTAATCTGTGCTTATTAAAAAAAAAAAAAACAAAAAAAAAAACAAACATGTTTTCCTAATTGAGATTTCTTCTGCTTTTGATTTTTTTTTTGTTGTTGTCATACTTCAATATCTTGGATCATCAAAGATAACAAGAATAACTACAAATCAAATGATGATTTTATTAATATATAGACATATTTATTTTATATTTACAAACTAGCCCTATTAAAAAAAAAAGAAATTGCCCCGTTCGTAAATCATAAAATCACCCTGATTAATCTGATTTTTTTTTTAATTGAGGCAGTGGTGAACCTTCCCAGGAGTTGCCGGCCTACCAAAATTACTCCAAGAGTGCACTGACTACTGATCCAGGTGGTCACAAAAGAACCCAGAACATCTGAAGCACTGTGGGCCTAATTTCCCTCACATAAGGACAATGTTCGTCATTAACCAAAAAACCAAACCCTGGTTAGCCTAAAGAACACACATCTCCCATTTGTCACAGATGTTTCTGACGATCCCCTAGACTTTTTGGAATATTCTGTAAACTGGTGGGACAAAAGTTCAACCTTAATTGAAGCTTTGCATCCCATTACATCTAAAGTTAAACTAATAGAGTTGGAATTGGTAGTTTGATGGTCTAGAACTAGAATACTGCTTCAGGACCTTGATAACATGCTATAAATTATGGAATTATGAAACCTCCTCAACAGAATGAAGGAGAAGGCTCAGCCATCGGTTTCTTTACATTATGTTTAAGCACACTTAGGTTATGCAAGAGGGCAATGATCCAAAGCACGCCAGTAAGTCCGCCTCTAAATGGCTTAAAAAAAAAAAAAAAAAAAAAAGAAAGAAAAAGAAATTAAGTTCAGCTTTGGTCCCGTCAAAGTCTGGGCTTAAATCTGATTAAGCAGCTTTGGCTGTTCATGCTCAAATACCCACCAGTGTGGCTGTATTACAACAGTTCAAGAAAATTGGGCCCGAAAGTAAGATAAAATAATCACTGCCACAACTGGTTTGGCAGGCTTAGGAGGAAGTTCCTTTTTCCCATAGGGTCAGGATTAAAGGTTAGGTAGCTTACTTTGACTTAAAATATTAAATGAAATTTTGCAAAACATTTGAATTTTTTACAGTTGTCTTTATTTGGTATTAACATTTGTTTGATGATCTGAAACAGCAAAAATACCCCCCAAAAATGAAGAAATCTGAAAGGGAGCAAATACTTTCTCACTGAACTATATACATTCGACAGCCCGTATGCGTGGAGCTTATTTATAATTTTATTTCAGTTTCAATTCTAAATTGTAAGACAGTCTGAGAATTTTGAAAAATGCAGAACAAAACTTGACAAAACAGAAAAGTGGTATCTCAAAACTTTATACCTATTAAAGTTGCTTATTTTCACAGTAACAGACTCTTGAATGACTAGCAGCTGGTTCTTATAAAACGCTGATGTTTGGTTGATTATGCTGCATCACAGCAAGATGCAAAGGGTCATGATCACAGTTAGTTATAGGGTACATTAGGCTTTCATTTACAAGGCGCTAGAAAAAAAAATACATCATAAAACGAATGCAAGTACAGCAGCCAACAGATGCAGCAGCCTGCTGGCGCTCCACATTACACTACACACAAACACTGAGAACAGCAGGAAATACACTTTATAATTGCACATTATCGTTGCTGTGTCAGTTTTTCATGCTTCACATTGTTATTACACAAAGCACAGTTTTTGTCATACTTGAGAAAACATTCTATAAAAGTAACAATGGTTATAAGAGCTTCAAAGTATGAACCTGGAGGCTAAAACACAGAAGCTGAAAAACTAGATAGAATAAAATGATTTAATTTGGTTCATTTCCCTGTTCTTTACACCGGACAGATGGAGGGCAGTGATTGAAATGAATCACGTGACAGTTTCCAGCAGGAGACTTTCAATCCAGCAAGTTTAAAGTTCAAAAATCACACAAGAATAAATAATGTGCCAGTTGACAGGAAACGATGAGTCCAAAACTGAGTTCAACAGGATATATTATCCATTTGATAAACTGTAGATTCAGACCCTTCAAGCCAACTCTGGACTCTCTGCTTTCAACCCATCCGCATCAGCCTCTGAGTTCTCTTTTTTCTCCAGGTCAAAATTCTGCGGAGGAAGTGTGACAGAAAAATGTAATCCTACACATCTTCTTACACAGTTAATTTCTACAACTAGATTAGCAAAAGTCCTCTCAACATGAAAAATTACAATTAAGTTAACTGATGGAAATTCTCAGGTTTTTAGTAGGAATTTAAGAACATTTTTCAGCAACACGACAGAGAGGTTTACCTCTAATTCTTCCATCACTTCATCCATGAAGTCACTGGGGTTTTGTTTGTAGTCCACTGCTCTCTTGATCATCTCTCTGAACATCTGATGGGACAGTTAACGGCAAGAGAGACAATGAGCAGTTCAAATTTAGACCCAAGTTAAACTTAAGACCTTTATTAAAAAATGTAAGGTTTAAATTTAAGACCTACACGAATCATGAAAAATAACACTTCTATAATTTATATCTAACTGTCTTAATAGCTCAAGCAAATTAAATATAACTTTGTAAACTTGTGTTGTTTAAATGTGGCTCTGGTTTATGGGATCTTACACCTAGACAACCTAACATCAACCCCTTTCACCATATAGCAAGCTTCAAAACAGCATTAATAACAGGCTTAAGCCAACAACAGACACGCCTCCTTAAATACAGTCATATTAAAAAATGATAATAATGGCATCCTACAACGGAGTGTGTGTTTTAGAAGTAATTTGGACAAACGTGCCCAGGTCTGGCATGTTTGGCATGCAGATCACCAAATGCAAAATGAAGTGTCCAAAAATTCAAAAATGTCATCGGGGGCTGCTGCTGATGAAAGTACATGAAGGAGATGCACAAAAAGGAAACCTTTGGTATCTAAGAAAAACACAAAGGCCAGACTGAAACGTAGACAAAGAACAGGAATTCTGGAATAATGTTCTTTGAACAGGTGAGTCTAAAACTCAATTTTTTGGAGATGAGAACAGAGGACATGTTTGCCATAAACCAAATGTCGCATTCCAGGGAAGAAACCTCAAACCAACTTGTGTAGCGTGGAGCTGGAAGTTGGAGATGGTCTGCTGAAACGGGACCTGGCCACTTTGTAAAAAAAAATTCAAGCTGAGGCAGAACTGGACCCTGCAACATGACAATGACCCAAAACACACCAAACCCCACAGTGGCACAGATAGCTTATGAGATAACTGGTAAAAGTTTTAATTATTTGTATTATTATTATAGACTAAAATGAATATACTGTTATTCTGTCCATTAAGTTAAATGTTAAACTTCTAGAAAATGAAGAACAGCCCCTAAGTGTTAACTATTAAAACCACAGCTTTGGAAACAACAAAGCCAAACCTTAACTACATTGGTCCCATCCGCTGCTGAGACAAAGTAAAACAGAAGCCCTTGCTTCTTGGCAAAGCTAAAACTTCTCTGTGTGACCTTCAAGTCGGCTGCAGATGAGAGAAAGAAATCACACTTTAATCTGATTCTCATTTTCCTGAAAAAAAAAACTTTCTTTTTTTTTTTTTGTACAAGAAAAAGCAGCACCACATATCCTGCTTTATTGCATTGTAACAACTGAATATTAATTGTAAGCTTTTTTGTCACGACCAGACTTACCATCAATTTTGTTGGCTACCACACAACAGGGAATCTCAGGTCTGTACTCTCTTAGCTCTTTATACCAGTTGGATAAGTTCTTATATGTGATTTTCCTTTGAACATCAAAAACCTGAGAAAAGAAATGAGGAAACAACTTTCAATTAAACAGCCATCTCAACCACTTACCACCTTTATCCCAATTGAAGTAAAATAAGATTTGAATATTAGTTTTATGTACACATTACTGAGGATAATTTATAGGTAATTTCATTTTGAGAGCAATGACAACATGACAAAGGAGAAACTGTCTTGAAGATATCATCCAGTGGTGTACTTTTTCATTAATGTACACAGACAATAAAAAAAACTATTGAGTAATGAAGGAGGGATTTTCACAGCAGGATTTCACAAAATGCGTTTTTAAAAAGTGCACTGATCCTGAAGCGCTGATGTCGTATTAGAGTTGCAACAGTCTAGCGTGTTTGAACCCTCCACCCCTCTGCCATGACTGCTACTGCTGTAGACAGTGAAGCTGAAGAAAACAGTGACAGAGACAACAATCATCTCCAGATCTTTCGCTGGTTCAAATCTATTTCTATTCCTCTTTGAATTTTTATCTTTTAATATGATCGGTGTCCGTACATCTTCTCCACCTGGGGAAAAAAAAGTAAAGGCCATAATCTGCTCGCATCACCTTCATTAATTAATTGATTTTCAAGTACAGTGATACTGTATTCAGTCTGAACTTGCTCTGTTTTAACTTACCCAAAAAACTCTCTGACTGCATACCGAGGGGAGTTTTTCCTTATTTCTTCTCTCTGGTACTGAATGCTAACTGTGATAGTACAGGCTGCATGTCAGGTGAAGGAATGGGGTTGTTACAAGCATCTGATGAAGTAGATGCTGCAGTTTCACAAAAAAAAACATTGCTGGAACTTGAAAATTATTTTAACGGAAAGCATTGACCAAACAATGTGTTTTTTTGAAAACAATTTTAGAAATGGTCCATTAAGATCTTTGATTATAAAATCTGCCAATTCCAGTCTTCCTTTTTGATCATTTTTACAAACACTTTCTGTGTTTTATTCTTGACAAATGATTCAAGAATGTATGCCGTGTTCTCACATATGGCTCAGACATTTTGCTGTATCCCTACAGAACCACTTTGAAAGAGGAATATGATCACAATCAAATAAAGCGGGGAAAAAAAACGAAACAAGAAAAGTAAAAATATTGAAAAGAATTTTGATCAGTTCCCTAATGTTACTAAAGCTCTGTGCAAATGTAAACCTGTTCATCTGAGGATCGATTTTATTTACATTAAATAACGACTTTAAAAAGAAAACCGCAAAAACGACATGTGGTTCTGTAGGTGACGAACCTATTAAAAGTGAGTTTGGTTGATTTAACAGAAAAGGCAAGTTCGTGGTTTTCAAAAGCAAGTGTGTCTCACCATGATGCACGCATGAGCTTTGTGATAGTATGAAGGATGCATGCTCTGAAACCTCTCCTGACCAGCTGTGTCCCAGAAATCTGTGGATTCACAATCAGGGACCACTCTTAAATGCAGCGGAAGATGTTTTTGAACTGGGTAAAACTATTTTTTTTTTTTTTTTTTTTTTACAAGAGCAAAAGCTCTCACCAACTGCAACGGTCTTGTTTCCGACGGTCGCTGTGTGTTTGTACAAAGTCAACGCGTATGTGGACAGCTGCTGTGGACGACTGCACGATGTGTTAAAGATCCTAAAAAAAAAAAAAAATCTTGACCATAGAAATTTAAACGTGAACGTATAAAGCAGCTGAAGGATACAACTCATCCATGAGAAACCGCTCCATCAGCCTGTGAGGAAAAAGACAGAAACGATGTTTCATCTGATCAGACAGCCAGAACAAAAATAAATAAATAAATAAATTTAAAAAAAATGTTAAAGTGCACACTTAAGGCGTTATTCCAGCTGAGACTCACTTTGATTTACCAACAGCGCTGTCTCCCAGGCAGATGATCTTCACTTGTTCGTCTGCATCGTATTTCTTTTGGTCCAGTTCAGGGATGCTGCCAATATGATCAGCCATTCCCCTCTGGTTCCTTAGTAATGTGTCGTATTAGAGAGCACTTGAGAACAACCAGGCGAATCTCCTCGGTCAGAGTTAATACAAGACCGCTAGTTAGCCTGCCATCAGCAGTCAGCTAGCTTTAGCCGCTTACTTGACTGCTTCAACGGTGTTTATTTGACCATATTAGAACAACACCTCAACTAACGAGAGCACGGTTACCGTTACTGCTTTCATGCTAAGGTTCATAGTCAGTTTTCGGACATTACGTTTCACTGTTCATCCCAATATAATATGTAACAACTCCGCTAATCACAGTCTAGAGAATAAAGAATGACTGGACCTGTTAAAACGAGTGTTGTTTACTGCAGCAGAGATTCTGATCCAATTCCTGAGGTTAAATTGTTCGATGAACGCACGACGTCCCAGACGATTTTCGTTTCTATGCAACAGGGACGCCCACAGGACCACTGTTGTCTTTTAAGCTGTCCTTATCAATGCCTGTCTGAAAATGAACAACCACTGAACTGAATTAGAATTCATTCATTCATTCATTCATTCATTCATTCATTCATTCATTCATTCATATACTTTTAGTTGGAGCCCAGGGCTCTGTAGGGCTTTAAGCGCAATTTGATTTAGGGACCGAGCAACAAAACATTAAACATATATAATTTAAAATTCTGCAGACATTTGATCAGATTTATAAATAAGCTTATCCCTCATAAGGTGGACTGCTATAATTTGATATTTATAAGAAGTAATATTAGAATTCCCCCACTGTGGGACAATAAAGGGTAGTTCAAGGGTTTTTGGGGGGCCCCTGCTGGTCTGGAAGCTATTGGTAGTTAAGAATTCAAGAATCTATTGATGACATTTGTGGCAAATGCTTAACATGGTATCTTGTGTGTGTTTGCTTAGCATAATGTTTCTTGTACTTTTACTGCCAAGATTGTAAAAAAGGGCCAGTACACTATACTTTTTGAGAAAACTGAAATACACATCTCTTCCCTCCAAAATTCTGATAACATTCTACAGGACAGTGGTGAAGAGCTCTGATGTACTATCACCTCTGTTTTCCATCTCCAATTTTTTAATTGTATTATTATTGCTGTTATTTTATATTGTAGTCATGCTGTTATTTTGTGTTATTGTTGTTATTTTATGCTGTCTATTTTGTGTTTATTTAAATATATCTTGTTAATCTATCATTTTAGACCAATCTATTAAATGATCCCAGAGAAACAGTAAACATTTTCCTGTTAAAGCAGTCAATGAGGCTACTTATATTGTGTTTGTATATCAAAAACTCTTATCAGTCTTGTTAAATAAAATTGATCAGCCTTATATCTATGTATACATTATTTTTGCTTAATTAGGGCGATATCTATACATATTTTACAGAACGGAATGGAATTTATATATTATAAAATAGAAAAATTATGTGACACAATACTGACAAATTGAATTGAATGGTTTTATTTGAACTAGTCACCAAAAGAATCAATAATTAACCTTTTGGTAATCACACTAAAATATTTTAATAATGAAAAAGAATAAAAACATAATGCATACAAACAAATGAATTTAAAGAGAAATTCTGAGAAGAACTGAGAGTGATTTTTTAAAGTATTATTAGCTGATCAAAGATCTAGCTGTATAAGGAGTTCCCTCTCTCTATCTCTTTCTCTTCCCCTCAAAACATAAATGCAAGGTTTAGTGCATAATCCTGACTTATAATAGTTGTTATAAACCAGAGGGAAAGTTGAAAAGAAATAGAAATGAAGGAGAGATTTTAAGGAGGAAACATTTTTGGATTAATCTTCTCAGCCCAGAACACAGCTTTATCAAAAATTCAAAGAAAAACAGAAACAAAAATTAATTTATTTAAACTTTTAAAACTTTGAAAATGGTTTTATATTTATGCTGAGAAAGGTAAGATTTGCTTCACCAATTTTGAGTAGCATAAGCACATACATTTTTTTTAATCATATTTCTGATCATTAGTGACAGTGATCAATGAAGAACCAAAGAAAAGAGACACAAGGCAGTATTTACTGATTTATTTTGTTTATTAAATATCTTTAAAACTAAAATTTTAAATCCATCAAAAGTAAACGTAATGTGTTGTAGTACTGGTGTTTTGAAAAATTGCCTCTTCTAATATTTTAATATAAAAGCTCCACATTAAAAGTAACCTATTCTTTGATATTTGTATGAACAATATAAAGGGTCAAAAATAATAATATGGTCTCAATAATCCTGATTTTTTTTTTTTTCCTTTTATCTAAAGCCAGATTTCTTGCTTTATTCATCAATGTTTACAATAAGTGGTGTGAGGTATTGTGAATGACGCAGTCCAAAAGTGAAACTGGGAGCTTTTGCTCTTGTAGAGGTAACCTGGAATGAAAGAGATATATATTTTTAGCAAGTATAACAACTGGAGACTTTTCTTATAAAAATAGGATGTTTCTTACACGCTCAGGATAGTGTGCTCCTGGGCCTGGTTTCTCTGTGTTTTCCTCAGGAGCAAAGTTGCGCCCCTTTATGCTGTACTGTGGAGATTTCCGCCTATAAACAGATGTGTCCACAACCTTATAGGCAGCAGGGCCCGGAGTCTGGCGTACAAGTCATGGGACAGAGAAATCAGGATTTCAAGGTTATTTTTGTTTTGTTGATTTTTTTATTTATTTTTTTTTTTTTGGGGGGGGTGGGGGGTGTTAGTGACCAAGGATTCAGTATAAACCTTGTTAGGGTCTTCATGGAAGCTTCTGGTTTTACTGTGGCCTTGAAGGGTGTAGTTGGGTGCTGAAGGTGCCACTACAGTTTTACAGCCCAGCATGGGTGGCAGGGTGTAGGTGGCTGGACCTGCAGTATTAGTAAGATATAATTATCTGCCTTCTGAGGTGAAACTATGGTATTTTCTACTTCTATACTACTTCTAATGTGCAAGAATTCACATTTTGTACTGTTGGATCTTAAGAAGGTTCTAAGTCGAGCTTCAAATCAGTTATTGCAAACAACCATTAAACTTAAATAGGCTGATCATCAGCTGATCCAAAGTTTAAGACTACAGCATTTAAAAGCCCAGGTCTTCGCAGAAATGCGGATTCATGTGGATTCAGTGTCATTTTCTGTCAGGTATCCACACTGTCATGACCTCCTGATGGCAAAGGCAATAAACCATTCTCTCTTTGAACGCGGTCGGATTGTTGAACTACATAAGCAAGACCTCTTGCAGCGTGCCATTAGTGCTGAGGTTGGATGCAGTAAGACATTCATTTTAAACTTCTTAAAAGATCCTGAGGGTTATGAAACAAAAAAGTCAAGTGGTTGACCCCAAAAAATGTTACCGGCCCTGAGCCGGAGGATCCAATTGGCTGTCCATCAAGACACTGGACAATCCTTGGCCCAAATTAAGTTGTCACTGGTGCCAACTGCAGTCCCATAATCATCAGACAGCATCTGCGAGAGAAGGGTTTCAAGAAAAAAATGTTTTCAAAGGCTTCGTCTCCTTTAATGGCACAAAATTGCCCGTTTGGAGTTTGCACAAGAGCACCAAACATGAAAGGTGGAAGAAAGTGTAATTCTCTGATGAGAAAAAAATGAACCTTGACAGTTCTGATGGCTTCCAGCATTACTGGCATGACAAGGAGATCCCACCTGGGATGTTTTTGACATGGCAGAGTGGAGGGGGCACCATCATGATCTGGGGGGGCTTTTTCCTTCAATTGAACAATGGAGCTTCAGGTTATTCAGAGGCGTCAAACGGCAGCTGGCTGTGTGGAGATGTTGCAGGGGGCATCCCTCATGAAGGCCATCGTCTGTGTGGTAATAACTGGGTTTTTCAAAAGAACAATGCTACAGTTCACAATGCCCACCTGACAAAGGACTTCCTCCAGAGAAATAACATCACTCTTTTGGACCATCCTGCATGTTCCCCTGATCTAAATCCAACTGAGAACATTTGTGGTTGGATGGCAAGGGAAGTTTACAAAAATGGACACCAGTTCCAGACAATGGATGCCCTCCGTGAAGCCATCTTCACCACTTGGAGCAACATTCCCTCTAGCCTCCTGGAAACACTAGGATCAGGTATGCCAAAACAAATTTTTGAGGTGATTAAGAATGGCACAGCTACTTGTTACTGAGTTCTTTTTTTAAACTTTTATTTCGATTTTAGGAGGTTTGAGGGTTTTTTGAGATATGGTCTTAAACTTTTGATCAGGAGTGTATACACACACACACACACACACACACACACACACACACACACACACACACACATATATATATATATATATATATATATATATATATATATATATATATATATATATATATATATATATATATATATACTACCTGGTGTTTGGGTGTTACTGCGATCCCTTCTCCTCCCATACAGAGAATAAGCAGGAGCTGAACGGATGGTCGTCGTTCCACAACGCTCTGGGGAATATTGGCCTATAGTCCAAAGAAAGGGAGAAAAAGACCCAGCTGACATGTCAGCTTATTGTATATCGATATCATCAGTACTTGTGTGTGTTTCTGAAATAAATTTCTAAAACAGCTCTATTGACCTGGTCCAGGCACACAGGACAGTTGTAACTGCTTCGGTCGACCAAGAAGAGAAAATGCAGGTGTTTCACTTCTGCCTTTCATGGTCATGTTGGAGGGAATCAGATATATTGGACCAGGAGAGCAGTTTGTGTTTGCTTCTTCATGACGAGCACCAAAGGTGAACACTGGTGCTTTACATTTGGTAGGATCATGTTGAATAGCACCTTTTCAGACCAGAGACGGTTGTGTTACTTTTAAATGTTTCAATAACACTCTACTAATAAAATAATAAATTTTTCGCTCACCTATGAGCCCAGGAAGGGAATATTTGGGACCCGGGCTCCCATAGAGAGCAGCTATAGGCCCCCTTGGTCTGTGGGGCCTCCAAGATCCAACCCAAAGCTCATCACTTGGCATTGCTTTGAGAGAACAGATTAGCATTGGAGTGATAAAAAAAAAAAATACATTTAGTTAGTTGGAAAAACTTTATTTTCTCTCAAAGTGTTTGCCCCCTTACAGTTTTCTCATGTTTTTAATATTAGCCAAAGACATTGTTAGTTAACACAAAGTTCAGTTTTCAAATGATGCCACAGCATCTCAGATGTTTTTAAGACTTGACTTTAACCAAACCCCTCTAAAATCATATTTGATTTTTCTTTTTTGGAGGTCGTCAGAGGTGTGCTGGTGTGCTTTGGATTACTGTGCTGCTGCAAAATCCAAGCACACGTGAGCAACAAACTAATGATTTGTTTTTCATCATGACAATTCATGGTTTCGTCAGTTACGACAAGTTCTCCATATGCTGAAGCAGCATGACATCACCAGACTTTCACACTGCCTCCATATTTTTGACTGTTGGTATGATGTACTCTTTCTGAAATCTTGTGTTATTTTTACACCAGATGTAACAAGATGCACACTTTTCATAAAATTCTCTGCCTGACTTTCTATTTGGCCAAGCAGAGATTTAAAGAGGAGCTGCAAAAGCAAATGAGGTGGGTTAGCTGTGCCTGCCATTGGTGATTTCATCCAGGATATGCAACTATGGAATATCGTCTCTGCTGCCCAGATATTGAGCTGTTAGCATGTCATGACAATCATGAGACTGTCATACAGCAACAGTCTTCAGTCAGAGGCCTCTTCGGATTCACTGCAAGACTGACTGCTACTGGAGTCCTTCCTGCCCACAGCATCACCATCCACAAAGACTCTTTGAAGATATTTGGATGATATGAATTACGACAACATTTAATATCCCTTGAATTAATTGAATTAATATACAGTGAAATTTTCTGCATAGATTAACCTTACTCTTTTGTTCTTTTCACTATGTTTTCAATATAGTGAAGTCCAAATGTGGGAATTTTATAAATTCACTGATGAAACGGCAAAAAAAGACAAACCGTGAACCTGCAACAACAACAGCAAACACCACAACAACATTGCACAAATCACATAAAACATTTTAATGTCAGGTACTGACTTTAATAAAGAGATGGATTATTTTACCTCATAAATTTCCCCGTCCAGCTGCCAGTATGTATTTCATACTTTATCCTCAGAACTCTGCAGGTTCAGTGAACCCAAACACAGATTGTGTATAGCTCGACACTGTTGCTATGACAACATTGTCATGGAAAGGACTCTTTAACAGCCATGCTCAGTATGTGTTTTTTTTTTTTTTTTTTTTTTTTTTTTTTTTTTTTTTTCTAGAAGTGCAGAGGAATTTCAGGGATGTGAAAAGAAAAACATTCATAATGCAGATCCTGTAAATGATTTATTAGTTTGAAAGGCTGTAACCAGCCATGGGGTCACTCTGTGGATATGGCTTGGACTTAGGTTTACCATTTCAAGAACAATATTAACTGACTTGACTTTAACAGCCAGAAATGTTTTGTTTTTTTATGCAAGAAGCTGGTATAAATGATCACAATATTGCTATCTCAGTTGAGTTTCCTTTTAATTCATGACTGTTAACAGTGACAACATACAAATGAACTGCATGAAGTTCTGACATCACATTTTCATTCAAATGTTTTATGGAAATGTTTTTAATTCAATGATTTAACTAAATGTTTTCGGGGAAGAAAAGACTGTTTTTGAAATCAGTCGACATCTTGTGTTTGTTTTTATTTAAACTCCTCAAAGTGTGGCGTTGATGCTACAGGCCCTCGTAATTTGTTTGTGCGTGTTGAAAGCTTCTCTCAAACAGGCCTGGAGGACTTTCATCAAGGAACCAAGGATTCCAATTTCCTCTTGAGGACGCTTTTGGGTAAGAAAAATACAATTAGTTTTAAAGCATTCATATTAAGGTGAACATCTTAACTCTCAGTACTTTCAGATTGTCTCACCCTTGTTAGTGCACACATGAGCCGCTGGAGGATTGCTTCCTCTCTGTGTGGACACAGGCTGATCACTGTACTCACACAACTCAGCAGACAATAGATTGTGTGTCTCTGTGGCTGTAAATGTGGAGAAAAAGATCTTTGCTAAAAATATTCAAATGTTTGCAAGAATCACCATGATTCTATGTTCTGGTATTTACCTTCTTAAGGACACTGAGAGGCTTTCTGTTATTTCCAACTTTTAACCTTTCCATATCCTCACTGCTCAGAACAGGGTCCTGGATGACAGAGGAGGAAACAGCAGAGACTGGGAGAGAAATCTAAACTAGGGTTCTAAAATTAATGCACTGTGGGATAATTTGGTTTTCATTTGATGCTACTGACCCTTAACTTCTCCAACCAGGTCCACAAGAGACAACAAAGGACATGAGGATCTGACTCAGTGACAAGCAGGGCCCATCCACAGTCACTGCTGTTCAGTTCCTCCTTGAGAAAACATGAGAGGGTAAACACAATGAAAGACAAGTGATATAATTATGTTAGAAATTCCTGTTTTTACCTGCAGCAGAGCTGATCTCTGCAGAACGGTCTCACCTGGAGGACCGTGTTCTGCCATTGCTTTGGCTATCTGTCGGGCCATCGAGGTTGGGCCAGGGATTTGTAGATTTCTGTGCAACTTTATTTAAGAGAGGTGAGAACTTTTTACTGCATTCTAGACAAACTTCCTGTGACAGCAACTTTTTCTTTAAGGAAAAATACTTTACCTCCTGGTTGGAGCTGCATTTTGGAATTTCCTTCTTAGTTGAGCATTTTGACATTTTTGTGCAGCTGCTGCTTGTTCTCATGTTCATCACTGTGGTGTTGAGCATGTGAAAATCCTTTCTGAGATACTGTTGCCCAAATGAAAATGTGCCAAATACTGGACTAACAGGTCTGAGATCAGCATGTATAAGATCCTGCAAGCACCAATGTTTCTCATCTCCAAGAGCTGCAGTGCAATATGAGCTCAGTTCCTGGTCCTTCAAGAGAGAAGGCAACACACTGAATATCACATCCACAGTCAGCCTGAAACTATCAAAATATATGCAATTGTGAATGCATCTCACCTCATATACTCTGATCTTATTAATGTCAGATTCACTGTAGCTGCGTTTGTCTAGCAACACCTCGCGTTTCCTCTCTAAGAACCCCAGGGGCTCGTCCCAGGAGGATACTGATCCTGAACCGGCCCATGAGTCTTTACGTCCTTCGCTCAACAAAGGCAAATACTGCTTGGACACAAGAGTCTCTCTCACAGCCCTGCTCAGAACCCTCAGAACTGATCTCTTCTCCAGCTCAGCATGGACCTCGGGAGGAGAGGCCAGACCCAGAGCCAGGCAGGAGAGTCGCACACACAGGAGGTACACCACCTGATCAATTGGGGTTAAAAAGGATATTAACTATGAAACAGGGCAGAGATGTATGATCGTAGAAAGATTGATGTAGTATAATGACAAAGTCCCAACCTTGGGAGTATGTCTGAGTCTGCGTGCCTCCTGGCCATGAAGCAGCAGAGCTTGTCGGTTTAAGTAGTGCTGGAGGGTGAAAGGGGCCCCATGCCGCAGGCTGAGGTCCGGATACTGAGCAAGCTGAGTGCTGAGCAGGCGAGCAAAGTCAAACACCTGGTTTATCTGTGACCGGGTCTGGATAGAACGAGGCCTTTTAATGCGCACGTAGTGAACCGCCTCGCTGGGGCTTATACGCAGGGTGTAGATCAGGTAACAAGCTATCAGGACACCTTTTAAATAGCAAGAGCAGAACAGCAAAAAACACCCTAGAACTCTGAGCATTAAAAGGTGTCATGCCTTGCAAAAGTATTAATACCACTTCAACTTTGGCACCATTTTTTCACAGTTCAACAAAAAACCTAATTTGATGATTTTTGGGATTTTAGGTGATAAAACAAAACAAAGTAGAAAAGTTGGAAATTCTGAACATTTTTCATGTTAAAAAAATAAATAAATAAAAAAATCTGAAAAGTGTGGTATGAATTGCAATCATCCCCCATTACTCTCGTACTGCTTAATAAAATCAGTTGCCACCATTTCAGAAATCACCTGTGTGTAACTTAATCTGATTATAAATATATCTGTTCAGTGGTTTGTTGGAATGCATTAACCAACAAATAGCATCATGAATGGCAAGAAGATAGGTCACTGATGACATTGTAGATATGCTTAAAGCAGGGTTTCACAAAACAGTTCATTACCTGAAAATGGAACAGAAATGCAAATTCTCCATGTAATTTGACAGACTCTCCAAGTCTTATCATTCATTAGAGAAGCAGAGATTAACTGCTCAAGTGGGAGCAGTTAATCTACCACAGGACAAATAGTAGTAATGTACTTAAAAAATATGGCCTTCATGGAAGAGTACAAAAAGCCATATGAAGTCCAGTTAAAAGTTTGCCACAAGTTTTGCAGCTAGCACAGTGAATATATGAAAGAAGGTGGCCTGAGACTAAAGTGGAACTCTTTGGCCAACAAGATTTAATTGCCATGATAAAACATGGTGGTGACAGAATCATGCTGTGGAGATGCTTTTTTCAGCAGGGACAGATAGTCAGAGCTGATGAGAAGATGGATGGAGCTAAAACCAGGCCAAACCATTAAAAAAGGACCTGTTAGAGACTATATATAAAACTGGAAACTGGAATGGTGGCTTACTTTCCAGCTGGACAATGATCCCAAAACTACAACCACAGCTACAAAGGAATGGTTTAGATCAAAACAAAATGTTGTGTTAGAGTGAACCAGTTAAAGCTTAGAACAAAACCTGATTGAGAATATGTTGGAAGACTTTAAAATAAAGGTTAACAGTTGCTCCCCATCTAATCTGGTTGAACCTGATCTTTTTTCATAAAAGTAAAGATTCAGTCTCGAGATGTGCAAAGCTGGTAGAGTCATACCACACACAACTATCAGCTGCTCTGCAGTGAAAGGTGGTTCTACAAAGTATTGACTCTGGAAGAACTAAATGCAAATACACACCAAACCTTTCAGATTTTTATTTGTTATAGTTTTGAAAAAAAAAACTGGTATTTTTCCATCCATTTCACAGTTATGTTCTATGCAGTACTTCATGTTGATTTATCACATAAAATTCAAATAATATACATTTAAGATTGTAATTGTACTGTGACAGAATGCAAATAAAATGTAAGGGGTGATAATACTTTTTCCAGGCACTGTACATGTGAAAACTGACAGAATAATATTTAATCTTACCTGTCCTACCCAAGCCTGCATGACAGTGAACAGCTACACGTCCTTCCTTCACAGCGAAGGCCAAAACCTTTACCCCATCGATGATTCCAACAAGAGATGACACTCCAAAATCTGGCATTCCAAAGTTGTAAAAGTAAACTGAAAATGAAATGATTAAAAAAACAATTGCAGGGCTGCCTTGTGTTTAATAAACAGTCAGTTGATTTGAATTCATCTCTGGCTGCTGTGGGAAAAATGCAGTACAGAATAACATATAATGTCTAATAATATCTTTTTCCCAGTTTAACATAATAACAACCTGCTCTGGTGCATTCACTTTTTCCTATTAATGTAATGTTTGCTTCTAAATAAGTGCATTAGCCTCTCACTGTTATTGTCCATGAAGGTCTGTGGAGAGTATGTGAAACCACTCTCAAGGTCTAGCGAAGGTCCACAGTGAGCATGCTCCCCAGGGAGCTGCATGTTGATGATCGATCTGATCTTCAACCTGGGGACAAAGATGCCAGTTGAATTGTTTTGTATGTGTATGTAAATTGTCACAAAAAAAGAAAAAGCACAAAAGAAGCAGTTACCTTTGAAATTGCTCTATGATGTTGTACTTCTTGATGAGATGATTGGATGGACGAGCCATTGCTATTATATCATCGGTCACCCTAGAACAGTTGGGGATTCACAATCAACAAGCTATCTTTTATTCTTTTATTCTATAGCATAACCACCTTTTAAAGATCTTTGAGACTGTAGTCACATCTTCTCACCAGGAGGAGAAAAGGCCTCGAATGACTTGCTGGTTTGATTTCCAGCATTCTGGTCCCTCATAGCGACAGTCTTTTCCTCCACAGGCCAGCAGACAGAGAAGCTTGGGTGGGATGGCTCTCACCAGGTTCTCCCTGGCCTGAGAGTAGGATGGCCTTGGAACTGGTACATGTGGGCTCAAACTTGGCATCATCCTTCCTTCAAACACAGACCGAGCTCAGAATGCTGTGCCTTGCAAAAAACATTTTCACCCCTTGAACTCCACATTTTTTACATAACGACCACAAACTTTATTTTACTTTATTGAGATTCTATGTGGCAGACCAACAAAAAGTACATTTAATGTTGGATTTAAAACTAATCATCTGAAAGTGTGGCATGCACCTTCACCCACTTTTACTCTCATACTTCTTTAAAAAAAAATCCTGCCTCGTTAGTTCACGAAGTTGGTAACTTTTGCAAATTCAATGCAATTTAGTTCAGTTTATTTATATAGTGCCAGTTCACATAGTGCAATTTCAACACACTTACAAAAAAAAAAGTGATTTCAATCCAACTGATGCTATCCAACAGTGCATCAAGTTCAGTTTATTGTTCAAACTGGTTCAAAAAGTTTTCTGTCTAAGGAAACCCAGCAGATTGCATCGAGTCACTGACTTGCAGCAATCCCTCATACTGAGCATGCATGTAGGGACAGTGGAGAGGGAAAAGTCCCAATTTACAGGAAGAAACCTCAAGCAGAACCAGACTCAGTGAAAGCGGCCATCTGCCACGACCAACTGGGGGTTTGAGAAGACAGAGCAGACACACAAAAACAAACAAAAGAACTAGTGTAGAAGTCCTTTCTATGTTAAAGAAAAGGAAAAAGTGAATAGGAAAAGGAGAACGTTTAGTTGTTGGCAGCAGTATCTCAACCAATACACCTCCAGGAAGGTATCACAGCTAAACAGAACACCAGACCAGATGTAGCTTCAACGGACAGAAAAACACTGAGAGAAAACATAAAGTTAACACTTGAAATAACACCAAATATTGCAAATTGGAGAGTATCAGAAGAAAAAAAAGGATCCAGATGTTTGTTGGAGAAAATTAGTTAAACTGCTGCAGGAGATGCAGAACTCCACTGCTCAAGTTGGAGAATCTATTGACAAGACAAATATGTCATGCACTCAACAGATCTGACCTTTATGGAAAAGTGTTAAGAAGAAAGCCATTGTTGGAAAAAAAAAGCCACTGGAAGTCCCATTCAAATTTAGCCTCAGTCTGTTTAAAAGAATTCAGTAAACATATGGAAGGAGATGCTCTAAACTAAACTTTCTGGCTTATATGCACAATGTGTGGTAGAAAATTAGCAATGCATTTCACCCTGAATATTTCATCTCCATGGTATAACATGGTGGTGGCAGAATCATGCTGTGGGGATACTTTTCTTCAGCAGAGACAGTTGAACAAAGCCAATGGGAAGGTGGATAGAGATAAATGTAGGGCCTGCTAGAATCCATAAAAGGTGTCTCTGCAAAGCTTTGCCCCAAGGGGAGTAAATACAAATTTAAGTCACACTTATTAGATTCCTTCCACATTACAATTATGTCCGACTTTGTGCTGACATAAAATCTTAATTAAATACTTAGATATTTGCTGTTGTAATGTGACAAAACGTGAAAAAGTTCAAAGGGTGTGATTACTTTTATGTGTCACTGCATAAAGTTACATCATCTTCAGGTGTTTCTAGTCTGTATGACAGAAGAACCCTAAAATGAACCAAACAAACAAGCAAAATCATCTAACCGCTCATGTAACAATTACTTTGAAGCCTTACCTTTGGTATTATGATGAAGACCACAGCTGCTAATCCCATTTAATTTATTTCCAAGCAATAAAATATTTGAAACAGGGAGAGAAAGGCTCTGGACACACATGTGTGTCTCTGCCTTGCCCCTCTCTGCTTCCACACTAACAAAACTGAGGGATGACCCAGCTCCACTAAGCCTGATTAGCTGTCATAATTACATTAGAAAAGACATTCATGCACTGTAGCAAGCCAATTATACAACGCTTATTCCTTCACCTCTCCAAATGACCTAATTACTTGCAAACAACCATGGCTCCATGCATGATTTTGCTTTGCTTGTGATGTTGACAAATTGAATAAAAAAATTGAACCATAGCCTCACAAGCTGTATTTGGAAGTAAGAAGTTAGGACAAATTTAAATGCACTGAGAAATTCAAAAAAAGATGAAAGAAGTTGCTCTTCTGTTGCTTGATGGGGACAGTTTCTGAGGTTTTGGCACAGGTTAAAACCCTGGAGTCATTTGAACTGTTCTGAAGCCTTAAATTTATAAGATTGTCTCTAGATACGGCTTCTCTCACTGTCCAGCAACAGCAGCAGCTCGGTAAAGATGATGTGAAACTGTAAGCTCCACCTCCCCCATCTTTACTCACTTCCCCGTAACAGCCATGTTTGAATCACAGTTTAAGACACTGCGGAGCCAAGCGTCAAGGTTTTATTTTAGGAAACAGCATATCTGTACTGGAAATAAACCTCTTTAGATGTTAAAATCTCCAAAATGTATAACATGCACATACTGCATACATTTTATATGAGAAAATTCAACAATTTAAAAATTATATGAGAACTTTGTCAAGATTGGTTGGACGATTAAAAGACAGGAACACAACAGACAAGTTTGAGACTTTATCAGCTGATCAAAGGCACATGAAAAGAGAAAAGCACAACGGCCAGACTGACAGGCAACATGACAGAATAAACATCTGGTCTGACTGAGAACTACAAAACCAAAGAGCTTAAATACTGTAAGGTATGATTGACAAGCAGAAAGAGGTGAGCTGATAGGGAACATGAACCAGACAGAGAAACAGGGCTAAAAGGTAACACTGGATATATAAAGACTAAACAAAAACTGCAATACAATGAGGTACTACCGAATTACAAGTTAACAACAAAAACAACATCCAGGCTGTAAACTCACATATGAAGCAAAGACTCCTCAGTGTCATGGCTCCTCCATGACAAAACCAATTCAGGTTGATGTTGGAAACATGGGAAGAAAACAGTGAAAGAAAGTAGGCACTTTGTAATCTCAACTAAGACCCACAGAGAAGATTTAATCTCTCCCCTTCAGTTGTTTTTATGAGCAACTTGGTACGCTGTCTAAATTGCTTTATTAAAAAGTTTTTATAGTCAAATTTTTATCAAGTGTAGCTTGTTCACACAGCAATGAGCTTAAAATCACTGCCACACAATCTTTTACTCTGTGATGACTTTGCTTTTCACTTTGAACTCTTTCCCACCACGTTCTTGTGGCATTTCCTACACCTCCCATCAATTCATCTGCTTTCCATACCAGCCTGATCCATGTAAGGCTTTGGGTGGGCTGGTGTCATGGTGCAGTCCACTTCTCATCCAGAACAGTCCAGTTAATCTTTGCTCTACAGCTTTTACAGAAAGAAGTCCAGTTTATTCATTTTTGTTGTATAATGAAAACTATTGGAGGCAAACAGATTAGTGTTGAAGCTACTGGTTTCACGCTTTGTCGATCTGTAAAGAATTACGCAGCAAAATCCCATATACGCGTAACTAGTAGGTGGATTATGTAGCAAGACAAACCCAGGGATTCATTAGGAGTAAGGAAATGTTAGCTGAGCTATCTCTAGAATTAAAATCATGCTTTGGCACATTTCACCTGTTAAGGAGACTAAAGAGTATGGCCATAATTAATGAACTACCTATCGGTTAGCTTTAGGGATGTGAGTAATATTTATTCAGTTCTTTTCAATGGCTTTTCTCATGAGCTCCCAGCTGAATTAAAACATCAGTGAATGAGTTGAAAGTATTTTTCAAGATCCTTTTAACTTGCACTCTTTATTTCAACTTTTGATTTGGTAAAGTCTGGTGACTTGATTGATTTAAAAAAAAACAAAAACAAACAAAAAAAAAAACAAACAAAAAAGACATCTGTACCTTTGCAAGTCAATCTAGTTTAAATATGTTTAAAATAGACATCTCATAATTCAGCGATAATCTGCTGGAGAAATAATTCCAAACTGACTTTTTGCATGCATCTCAAAATCTGGACTTTGCCTCAGCAACAACATATGTAAAGCTAAGCCAAATATTATTCACAACCCTGTTATATTTAGATTTTAAAATTATACTCAACCAAAAAAGTTGAGTATAATAAGAGCACTGTAGAAGGAGCATCAATTTTGAGAAAACTAATTTGCTTTTACTTACATTTAAAAAAGCAAATATCATTTATACCCTCTCAGTAATCTTTTTGCATGTTTCCACGGGTATTTTTCTGATTTATCTTTTTTTTTTTTTTTATGAACTTGAGTTTGAAAGATCTTTAGCTCCCTCCTTAAATTTTCTATCATATTCGATTAAGGACTCTGGCTGAGCCTCTCCAAAAATATTACTACTTCCACTCAGAAGAAACCTGTTAATAAAATTAAGAGATTAAAACCTCAATCTGCCAAGAATGTGAATAATTTTAGACCCAACTGTATGAACAAGAGACAAAACGAAGTGCTGTGGTTTAAAATAAGTACATAGCATCAGAAAACATACAGAGGACATGATCATTTCAGTTGCAGGCATCAAAGTTAAAACCTAGAAATGTTTCAGCTACAGATCCTTACAATAGTGTATAATCATTAAAATTCTGAAAACAGGTTAGTGTAACAGTGGCTTTATTCAGAGTTTTTTTTTTAAAGACACTAATAAATATCTCAAAGCTGGAATGTACACTAAGATAAAGTGATAGACCAGTATGTTGTGTGTTTTATTAAAGAAAAAGAGGAGAGTAATTAATACTTTACAGTGTTTGTTAAACAGTACATTAAAGTCAACATTACATGTTGCTGAAAATAAAGGGAAAATAATTAAACTTCCCAGCGTTGCAATGCCTCAAATCCTGTACCAACACTGAGAAAACACTTCCTTCCTCCTTTTGGCTGAAGCTACTTTCTGTTACATGACAGAAAAAAAAAAAAAAAAAAAAAAAAAAAAAAAAAAAAAAAAAAAAAAAAAAAAAAAAAAAAAAAAAAAAAAAAAAAAAAAGGGACTTTGCTAGTCTTAAATCACAAAACAAAAGCATGTGAAAACAAATTCACACATAACTGAGATCCAGATTTATAAAGGAAGTCAAGTTGCAAGACAATCTATACTCACAGTGGCGTGGTTCTGCTGCAACACAGCATATAATGCAGCACAAAGCAGTTGCATAACTTTATCTTGCAAAAGCATTAAGACATAAATGGATCGCTTTACCTAATAATGCACATGGAAATGAATAACTGAGGTCTGTACCACAAGGAACCAGAAGGAACCAGAAGAACCAAACTACACTTAATTATCATGCCACAGACCTAGAAAAAAAATATCATGGCACAGAAGTGAGAAAAAAAAACAAAAACAAAACAAAACAAAACAAAAGACCTAGTATCCAGAAATTAAATAACAGAGGGTATGGCGCTTAACAGCTTGAGGGAATCCACCATTCAACTTTTACCAAAAATCCTAAATTGATGAATGCATTTCCTTCTGTGAAATCTCTAAAAATAGAATTTGCTCACCATGAAACAGGAAATATAAATGAAAGAGTGCAAAAAGGAAAGTCTATGCACAAGGGAAGAACAGTACTGAAAATATATCTTTAAAAAAAAAAAACAAACAGAGGTTGTTATAATTGAGTTAACTGTCCAACAGCCTGTTTTTTTGTAAACAGTGGTGCTAAAAGAAACTGGGTCTGCATTGAACGTCTGTGACTTCTCTCATGTCCTGTGTTGATCAGTCTCACTCTACCGTCCAGCCGACGATCCTTCATTAGTTCTTCGACAGCTCTTTGGACAGCCAGTCAAGTCCTTCATACAGCCCAGTGCCCTGGGTGGCGCAGGTGGACTCGATGTGCCACTGTGCAGACAAAGGGGACACGGCTGTCAGGAGGGGACCATCGCAACTCAACCAAATCCACAGTTTTAAAGTGAGCTGAGTAAATTTATTTCAGTTGAAATTACTCACAGTTCTGCTGCGAAGTGCATGTAAGCCAAGTCTGTCTGCCAGTTCACTGACTGTTAAGGCATTTGGAAGGTCCTGTTTATTGGCGAATACCAGCAAAACAGCATCTCTCAGCTCATCCTCCTGAAGCTGCGGGAAGGAAGTGCAGATTCCTTATCAGATACAACAGGTGAGCAGCAGCGTTCAGTTGGCCGAAAGTCAAAAATCTGAAAATTATGACTTGCTTTGCTGTGATCAGCAGGTGAAATACTGAAAAACCTATTATTAAGAACTACCAGTTTCAGTCAATAAATGCATGAACTACCATATCTTCTGATGCACTTTGTTTTTGAGTTTAGAAACGTGATTTGATGCATAAATGCAATTCCTTGCAATTCCTTCATTTTCTGTGAAACTACTACCAAAGAACAGACAGGTTATTTTTCTGTGATGTGGCAAAGAATTTAGGAATTAGCAGGTCCAATAAAAACCAGAAATTGGTATTGGAGAATAATTAAAAAAAGCAAAATTGTTGCATCATTATCCAACTTCTGAAATCAGAAACACTATGAGTGCCGCAAATGAATACTTTCAGTCTTAATATTAAAATATAATCCCAAAACACAAGTCTGAACCTCACCGACACAAATCCTTCAAGAGTTTTCCTAACAGAGAACCAAAGACAGACCAGCATTCTTTCAAGCGTCTGATGGCTTTGGAGGCCACACAGCAAATATATAATTAGATCGACACTTTAATATTCTTTTCCCGTCACTCTAAACTTTAATGAAAAAATAAACTGCAAAAAAAGCAAGATACTGAGAGGAACAAGCGGGAGCTCGGAAGCAAATTCAGAACAATACTGTGACAGACAGCTAAGCTTTTGTGAAGATGCCTCCAAATATTGTTTATGATTTAACCTCATAAGAAGATTTAAACACATTTTAAAGTCAGCTTAGAAAAAGAAGGAGAAACCTTTGATCATTAGTGTTACTTGGCCTCAAAAATGATGAGTCACAGCCATAAATACATGCATGTCGCTGGAATGAAGAGAGAGTTATTGTTATTGCTTTTATTGACCTCATCTTTTAGACATTTTTCCTCCATCCATTTATCTACTAAACTGGCTAAACCTCTTCTGGCAATGATAACGTCCAACATGTGTTTCCAGAAAACTCAGAGGAATTTCTGGACACGTTCAGCTCAGAAGGATCAACGAAATATCAGGTTTAACATCGCATTTTATCAAAACATACCATTTTGGAGAGTTCCTCCGCAGACTCAGTCACTCTTTCTCTGTCATTACTGTCCACTACAAAGATTAGACCCTAGGAAATAAAAGAAAACAACAGATTACAATAACATAAAAGTTTTGTATTATACAACAGATATCATGAAATATCAGAAGTGACAAAACAATAAGATTTTCCAGCTGAACTGGAAAATACACACAGTTATAAATAATGGCACATTTTATTTCGATCAAGCACATAGAAGAATCATCGTTAGCGCTTTTTCCAACTTCACCATTTTAAACCAGGATTGTTCACCAGGTCCTAACATCCTCATACAGCAGTCCACAGATCAGTTTTGTCAGATGGACCCTGGTGGTGCTCGTTTTTTCCAGTTTCTGTCCTAATATTGACATCTTACTGAGATTTGGAATAACCCTTTTTTTTTTTTTTTTTTTTTTTTCCCTTTCATTTTTCATTTATTTTTCCTCCTAGCATATTACTTTGAGTTTGCTGTCCAGAAGTTTCCAGTTTCCATATTTTCCCCTCATAATTTTACTGGTCAAGAGTAAAAATGTTCTACTTTTATATAAATTATTTTTATCTCGTATCTGTGATTTTGTTTTCTGCTACAAAGTAACACAACTGACTGAACAACCCCCAAGACAGAAACTGGAAAACAAATGAGGAACTAAAATAACACAAAAAATAAGGAGCGGAAAAACTCAGAAGTTAAATAGTTGAGTCACTGCACTGTGATAAATAAAAAAGTTCCACAACACTTTTATACCTCGCATAACAGCGGTTTTTCTGTGAATTCGAACCAAAGCGGCACTCATACCTGTGTATTCTGGAAGTAATGTCTCCAGAGAGGTCTGATCTTGTCTTGACCACCCACATCCCAAACAGTGAAGCTGATATTTTTATATTCTACAGTCTCCACATTGAAACCTTTTACAGAAAGGGGACAGAACAAAAACCGTTATTATCAAAACTGACAAAAAGAACTTAAAACAAAGAAACAAGTTTCAAAGAAATGTCTTACCTATGGTTGGGATAGTGGTCACGATTTCACCAAGCTTCAGCTTGTACAGGATTGTTGTTTTTCCAGCAGCATCTAGTCCGACTGAGGAAAGTAGAGAGAACATGGCAAGTTATTAAAAAGAACAACTCTTAACCTAATGATCACAGGAAAACAAATACAGTATTTGACTGTACAATGCCATAGGTGATATTTTCTGCCAAGACAGCAACTAATTAAGTAAAAGTAATACTGCTTTTGCTACTAACAATGCTAAATTTAGTTTTTCTTTTACAGATACTAGATAACGGCAGTGACTTGTAAAGACATGTTTCTATACACATATTTCAATCGTTGGGGGACTCAAACCTCTAGATTTCTTTTAATAACACTTAAAATACAAAACACTTGTTGGATTTTATTATCTGTATGTTCCACAAACCATGAAGCAACGCTGCCATGACAGTGAAATTAAGAGCCATATTGGATTTTAAGGTCAGGGTTGGTGAGAAAGCTGAATAAAGTTCTGCTGAACAGCTGTATTTGTCTATCAAGAAGGTGGTGCTTGGAAACCTGGAATCTCATGTCAAAAGTTTGGGAGCTAAGGGGCTGAAGTTATAAGAAGTAGTAAAACTGATTTTTGTGTGTGTGTGTTTTTGTCTGTGGGTTTTAAGTCAGTATCTCAAAAGCACAAGAATCAAGATGAAATGTGACTGAACTTGTGATGTAGCAAACCAATTATTGACATGTCATTCACAAACTATCCGACATTTTAAGTTTGATCTTTTAGTTAAATAGAACAAAGAATAAAACCCTTTTTAAGAAACTCCTTAAACTTCCTTCAAGAAAGTCAACAGGGAAGATTTATTTTTAGTCTCGCTTTTTGTGACCACTGCCTTCCTTTTTTTTTTTTTTTTTTTGCTTTTACAGCTCTCTGTGATCATGCCGTGGGCTGATTTAGACATTTTTGCGAGATCATTTAGACGATATTGTCAGCTATATCTTTTTTAAATTCTCCACTTAAATTTTTACTGACACATTGCGAACAGTCCCAAAAGGAGGCCACATAAAAAGCCTGTGTTGTGCCAAACTTTCTTTCTTTTTTTTGTTTTTTTCAAAGAAAACGATTAAATTTATTTCCGAAAACAATGCGCACCCTGTCCTGTATGTTTTGAATCACACTTACCCTTGAACAATAGTTCTTCACTCACTTCATCTCAGTTTTCTTTAGTAAGCGATGCTAACTATCGTTAGCCAAACAAAACTTTCACTCACCCATCAAAATCCTCATCTGTTTTTTCCCGAACAGCCGACCGAAGATCGACGAGATGGTGAGCCCCATGGCTGCCCGAGGATGCTTCGCTCTTTAAAACTAGAACTGACGTTTAACCACGACAACAACAAAGCGAAATGTGTTTAAAACTGGTCCAAAGCTGAAGTAGGGAAGTTACCGTGATTTCACTCCAGACTGCCACGTCCGGTGTAAACGTGGAAGGCACAGCGTCATCAGCCTGACCCAGCTTTATTTGTCCTCAAATGCACAGCCAAACCTAAGGATTTCACATACATTTTTAAAGTGATTTTTAGACAGATCTAGTGTTTTATGTGCATTTAGTTGGTTGAAGGCAGAAAATAAATTTCAATCCAGAAGAAACTGTAAAAAACGTGTACTGTTACCCCCACCCCCAAAACTTTAATTCACTTACAAGCTCTGACACGTTCATAGAAATACCACTAGATGTCACTGTTGCACAGCATGTATTTATGTTTTATAGGAATCTAGAAATCTAGAAATATATAGTTCTAGATTACTACATATATCGATTACATACTGATACATTTATTAACATCAGTTAAAATGTGTACTTATGTGATTTCTGCTACTGTATAATATAGTGGGAGAAAAAGAAACACAGCCAAACACGTATTTTACTTTTGTTAAATTGGAATTATTAGAGCAGATTAAAAGAAATGTTCCTGTGGAAATTAATTTGTATCATCACTGGAAGTAAGACAATTCCATGTGGGTATTCCCATTTGAAAGGAATGGCATAGCAACTTCAGCTCTCACCTAAACAAAAGCTCAGCGCAGGTGGAGTCAAAGCAGCAAGAATGTGATATGGTGAAGGCGTTTATATCAAGGTGCCCTGTGACAAGTTAAAACAGTTTCACAAAGGACTGTAATGAAGACACATTTTGTGGTAGCAGATATACTGATATACTGAATGTGAGCCATGAATACATCAAATTCTACTGTGGACTTCAGTGGTTTACTGGACAAACAACAGGTAGTTACGAAAGTATTTTTTTTTTGGGCATTTACAATATGTTTTTCAAGGGTACTCTGCTTATGATTTAAATCTTCTTTTTATTGTGTTTTTCAGATTGATGTTCTTTCTATATTGTACGTGGTGTTGCTCTCCTTCAGGTATTGTGATTATTCAATCTCTTTGCTTGAATAAAACATAATAAAATGTAAGCATGGTTTTGTGTCTGCAGCTCATTAATGCCATTCTGTCACTTGTCCAACACACATTCTCCAAACCTGCAGAGCAGCATGTTTACTGAAGGCAAACGTTCTTTCTTTTTCTGGATTTCAGAAGCTCTTACATAATGCAGCTTTGACTTTCATAACTTGGAGTTGTAGCTCAGTTATTCTCAGTGCAGTCTGTCAAAGTCAGTGTTTTGTGTTCTAAGAATGCTGTTTTTTTTTTCACTAAACCAGAGTATGGGTTATGATTTTACATGTTACAGGCTTTAGGTGTGTTTATATTGCTCTAGAATGATTCAGTACAGATCAGGTGACAGAGTCATTAGTTTAATGCTTTCTGTTAGTTTATTTAGATGCATTTTTGGCTTCACTGGAATTTTGTTTCACCTATGTAAAAGAGAATTTGCCTTTATCAGTTTGTGTGTGTTTTTTTTTTTTTTTTTTTTTTTTTTTTTTTTTTAACAGTGTTAAATTACAATTCAAGTGTTTTTTCTTTCTCCATATCTAACGTCTATGTATCAAATCTTTGATTGAAAAAATGTTGATTACGTACCATCCAAATGAGCTGTAGCTGTAATGTTCACACAAATCCCAAAGCATAATCTCTTCATTGTTCTGTTGGCAAATTTCTATAAGGTGATTTTATTTGAATTTATGAGTTTACATTTAGAATGATGTAATATTTTTTTTAATTTAACATAAAGGATTTAAGTGCCTTTTTCACTTTATATTTCTTTTATATTAAACTTTGTTCTTTGTTTAAAATTCAAATAAAAGATTTTCTCTAAACTCACAATTTCTTCAATATCTGCAGTATAACTGGAAGTTGTTCAGTCTTGCTGGTTTCCACAGTAAAATGGAGATATCTAAGAGGGCAGGTGAGTCCAGGTGCTTGCATCGACATCAATATTTTTGTTAATTTTTGTGATGCAATACATGTTTTTTTTTGTTGTGTTTAACGAAGTCATTGCTACACTTATAGTGCCTGCAAAAGTGTTAATACACCTTGTACCTTTTAATATTTTGTCATATGACAACCACAAATTTCAATAAATTTTGTGAGGTTTTTTTGTGATAAATCATCACAAAGTAATGCAGCAATACAGTAAGTTACAAGAAAGATGTTTCTACAGAGTATCAATTCAGGGAGCATGAATACATGCTACACTTAAAAAAAAAAAAAAAAAAAAAAAAAAAAAAAAAAAAAAAAAAAAAAAAAAAATTAAACAAAAAAAAAAAAAAAAAAAAAACACGAATCATTATCCTTTCACTTCACACTTATGGAGTAACTGATGTTGGTGTATCATAAAAATAAAAAAAAATCCTAATAAAATATATTGACATTTGTGGATGAACGTGGCAAAATTTGAAAGATTTAAAGGGGCATGAACACTTTTGCAAGGCACTGTGTTTAGGTGGAGAATGATTCGTCACATTTGTTGAGGTTTTTCTGATCAGGACAGTTTTACAGCATGTTTCATGTGTATTTCTTTACAGGTGCACCTCCTGGTGCAGCTCACTCTGGCGGACCTGCTGGCTGCTGTCATCCTGTTGTATACCAGTGTCATGAACAAAGTTCACTCTTCCAGTGCTATCGTCTGCCCTTACGTCCTGCCGTTGTCACTGGTGAGAAACTATATTTTCAGTAAAGTAAACCATTTACAGGGCCATTTTATGCTTGGGCAGATTTTTTTTTACAGAAGCAATCCTCCAGCAGAACCTGGGTCAGTATGTGTTTGCATCTGCTTTAATGGGCTTGGGGTTGAAAGGACAGGGACAGATGCAGTGAAATGGATTAAATTAGCCAATTTAGATTCCAAACAAATTCTGGAAAAAAATTGTCCAAATCAATAACAATTAAAAATATATATATTTTTTATTCCATAGAAGTAAGATTTATAGATGCTGGCATTCTGTTTACTCGGAGACCCTTTATTTATAGTTTGCTATTTAGCGGTGCCACCAACTAATTTCTTGCTGAACTTCAACTCTTCCAGGTTATACAGGCATAACTCAAAGTTTTAAAACAAATGAATGAAGATATGTAGTCTTGTGATCTACATATCTTTCACATGTAGTCTATAGATATGGTTTACCTTTGGTTAAAGATTCACACAAAGTCACAGTGTGAGAAGGTTCACAGATATAGTAAAAATGTCCTCAAAAAACATCATAAAGATAATCCTCATAAATATGTCTGAACTCGCTCTGATCTTGCTAGGTGACCATAAGCTTTGAATACTTTTATGCATTAAAGTACAGTTGATTAAATGATTACTTCTGATGATTTAGATGACCACACTGTGAATGACTGTGTAATTGTGTAACTCTGTCTTCCAGACATTTTATTTAATTTCATTCTTGTTTGCCATCGTTTACGCCTTGAAGTCGAGGAATGCTATACAGGGCTGGAGGGAAAGAGCAGCAGATGATGAAGATGAACATGTGAGACAATATAAGACTATATTTTGATTTACATTTATTCATAATGTGTAAAGATTTCGTTGTTTTATATGTCTTTCTACCTGTCTTGATTTATAGAGTCAGTGTAGAAGAAAAATCACATCGATTCTTATGTATGCCTTTGTGTGGTGAGTCTTTCAACTTTCCATTTTCATACCAAAGGTTTCATAAGAAAACAGCAACTAATTTCACCTCTCTTGCATCACAGGTTGACCCCACTTGCAGTTTACTTTGTTTATGTGTGCACCCTGTTAATAAAACCCGCCACTTTAGTTCCTACAAATGCCAGATCACAGGATGGGCTCAGTGATAGTGGCACCTCATACTGCAGCAGGTGAGCATGCAGCCTTACACAGTTTAACTTACTAGAAAGTCCATAATTTCAAAAAGAATTACATTAATGAATTCAAATTTGTTTTGTGCAGTTTTGATATTCTTCATTTTATATTTTTCTTCAGCTGTATTTTGTTCTTACATGTCTGGAAGGATCCTTGCATTGTGGTGGTGAGTGTCCTAAACCTGCTTATGTGAACTTTGTACCCTGTCATTGCTGCATTTTGTTTACAGGTTATGCACTTTTTAAAACTTTTTTGTAGGATAAGACACACGTTACTATCATCAGAGTTTTCCTTGCCATTGCAGTGATAACAGCGATGTTGTCTTGCTCTGTGAGTAATCAGCAGTCAGATAACTTCAGCATCATCATTAATATATTTCAAATATATTTCAAATCACTCTGATCTAGAGGTGGTTTGACAGCACTGTCTAAAGATACAGATACTGTTTCTGCAACTGCTTGTAATGATACATCTTTTCTTCAGGTTATTTATTGGAAAGTTGGGAAGTGGCATAAAAGGTACATGCGTGATGGTCTCTTCCTTGTGGAGGGAGATGGGCATTCAAGAAGGCAATTCAAAAGGGTGTTTTCTACAGCGCGAAATATTGTTATGGTCATATTATTCTGTTGGGCGCCAGGTACTTTTACACACACAATAAAAATGAACAATTATCTGCAAATTAGCTAGAAAACTAATGTTTCTCACTTGATCCTCCTGTAGCACTTCTCCTCCTTCTGGTGTCTCCCTTGATGATCCAAAAGAACATCAAACAGAACAGCTTATATGGACTTTATGTGATGCAGGTTTGTGTCAGAAGAGTATCTGATGTTAAATGCCACATGTCATAATTTTTACAACATTTTCAGCTGAATTCTGGATTGTTGCTTAAGATAGTTGTGTTCATTTTCATTATTAAAATCAAGAAATATGTACAAAAAAGTGCAAACAAAAATGGCGTGCAGAAGGTCACGGACAATGCAACTGAAAGTTGCTAATGAGAGTTGAAGTTGCATTTGGAATGCCAAACTTAGGCATTAATGAATACACAACGTCCAACCAAGTCACAGTTCATGATAGGAAAGTCTCCCACTCAAATTTTATTTCATAAAGCGAAGATTTATGTCATGATTTAACCAGTGAGGAGGTGGAAGTCAGGAGAAATCTTGCCTTAGAGCGGGCAGCTTAGAGACTAAACAAACCAGCAACCTACAGAGAGATTTAATTCCACTTTGTCGTGATTCAATTCTGCCTGTCATTCACCACAGTGGCAAATTATTGCTTATGGCAAAAATTGTAATTCAAAGAATTAATATTCTAAGAGCATTCTGGAAGACATAATTTTTCTTTTGCTCCGGATCCTATCAGCATTGCTGCTTCAATTTCCCAGGCTTGTGTTAGTCCATACCTCTCTACAAGGTGTCACCAGAATAGAACAGACCTTGTAGTGAGCCATGAAGTAATAATGCAGGCGTCCCTTTTCTCCACACAAGTGGTCGGTATTTTACTCATAAGCGTCTAATCATTTTACTGTAATGTAGCTGAATAAGCATTATTCCATGGACACAGTCTGTCATCACAAATGTGGTTTGACCTTAAAACCTTATCTCAAGTGGTGAGTGTAAAGAAAGGTAAAACATTGTGACACATAGACTCCTTCATTTGACTCAGTTGGGGAGAAAAAGATGAGTTTCAGGTGAAGCTGAGCAATTATTAATTTAACACAGTCTGTGGACAGCAGCAGACATCTTGTAGTAATAAAGAAAACATAAAAAGTAACAACACTATTGAAGAAAGCTTTTTTTTCCTTATAAACTTTATGCTCACAAACAATAGCTGCAGTCGCATCTGTCGTCTGGCTATTTACTCCCTACTCAAGCTGTCTATCCTTGCTTGACTTATCTGTTTTCTGCATAGATGACTGAAAATTACTCCAACCTTTTTCTCTTTTGCCAGTTATTGGCTACATATCCATTCGGCATATTCCCACTAAAAATGCTCCATGTACAATAGTTTGCTGAACGCTGCCTATATAAATTGTGTATTCTCATCCATTTATGGTACTCAGTTCCCATTTTTAAGAGATAAGAGGCTAAAAAGGCCTTTTTGCTGTCACAGACCTTTTTAAAAGGACTATCTACTTTGAAAAACTGTATTTATAATTTTATGGCAATGAAAAGTTGATGGTGTTTGCTCTTCAAAGAACAAAAGAAGTTTCAGTTTTTACAACATTGTATTTTTTTTGTAATTATTTAAGGCTGCCACCATGTCCCTCCAAGGATTCCTAAACAGTATGGTTTATGCATGGAGACGACCTAACTTCACAGAGGCTGTTCTTGGGGAAAACACACCACTGCTGAGATGTAACCAGAAGCCCTTCTTTGAGGAATCTCTATGACACTAACACACTAAATGCACTTAGAGGCATTGTTATGTTATGACATACTGTATTGACCTCAGAAGGACACACTGAACACTTTATGACAATAAGACTGTCTAGACTGAAACACAAACTGAATTTGTGGACTGAAAATGTTAAAATTAGGGAAGGAAAAATAGTTTGTTTTTTAAAGAAGGAAAAACTTATGCATATGTTACTGGAACCATTGTGTGAATTTTGTCATCCTTTGATTAAAGACATTTATGTGAATATAATTTAGGCTTACATAAATGTGTTTCGGATAAATTACATTCTCTTTATTAATTTGTTGCTTGTGTACAGCTGTATATAAGTTTGAAGACAAAAAAACCCAACTTAATAATATGTTACGGTCCTTAAAGTGTTTTGCAATTGATCTCATCTTGGTGTATCTATCATTTTGTATTTATTCATTTTGATCAATATAATGTTTATATGACCATTTTGTAACTGAATTGTGATGTTTTACTCTACTTGTTAAAGAGACTCTGTGTGAATCCTGTGATGTTTGTGTTCTTTATTGCCAGTGTTATGTCATTTCACAAACACGTGCCATGGCAATCAATGCTTGGATTCTGTAGGTGTTGGAGCACTGAGGAATGCTGAGTTGTTACAGAATTGAAAGAGAACACTCTATCTGCTCTGTCTCAATCGTGTGCAACCACAGCTGTTAACATATCTCATAAAAGGAGCAATGCATGTTTATGCAGCTGGGGTCACACATGGGGCATACCCACACACACATATGTTGAGTGTAATATGTACTCACCGACAATGTTCACATGTCTTTAAGGTGATAATGTACCTTTGACAGTCAGTCAGAATTTGATGTAAACAACATGAAATCATGTCTGTGTTGTATCCTTGTCATTGGACAGTTTCATATCAACAGTTCAGGCTGTTGGTGTTGTAATGAAACAGTGGGAATTTTCTTAACACACTTTTGTCCTCTTCCTACCAATGGCATCATTTAAACAACACAGCCTTCTTGAGTATAGCTGCGGACTTTGTCCAAACTTTTTTTTGTCACAGTGTACCCATCTTCTGAAGGCTACCTCCAGCAGGGTAATGCACCATGTTACAAACTAAAATTAATCCCAAACTGTTTTTTTAAAATATAAAAATAAGTTACTGTACTTCAATGGCCTCCACACTTACCAGATATCAGTCTAGTTGAGCACATTTGGGGCTTAGCAATACAGGAGATTTACACCAGGAATGTGCAGCGGACAAACCTACAACAACTGCTTGATGCTCTCATGTCAACATAGATCACCTTCTCTGAAGATTGTTTTTGACAGCTTGTTGAATCTGTCACAAATAATTAGGGGACTCTGAAAGGAAAATGAAGTCCATTCCAGAACTAGCAAGGTCCTGTTAAAGTAGTTGCTAAAGAAATATAGATACATTCAAATGTTAGAAAAAGCTGTTGGGTTAACTACTCTGAATCACCCTTATGTATGAGTGTGTGCCGACATGGTTGTTTGTCTTTTGTTTTTCTGTGATACCCTTTAATGAACTGACAACCTGTCCAGGATGGATGGATGGATGGATGGTCACAGTACCACTGATAGAGAGGAGGACAGTAACTAAATCTCCACTTCCTGTTTAAGTACAAGATAGCATTAGCACTGCAGTGCAGTTAACTTTGATCACATGTAAGAACTGTAGGTGTATAAAATTACCACAAGGCAAGATGAAGATGTTATTTCACCTTTACAGACACTTTTGGCGTGTTGGGGATGTTGTTTTAGCCTAATATGAAGTATTAATATTGACCAGGACAAAGATTCCTTTAGTGGTGAGTCACTTTTTTTTTTGCCAATATCAGAGTTAGCAAAAGCTAATACTTTCCTGACTTGTAACTGATGAGTGTGAGCAATGGAGGTAAATGTAAGTTTTATGGTCATCAATCATTTACAACATAGTTGCCTAAACATTCATGATTTACACTGAAATAAAACAGTGTCTTAGATAAATGATCACCTTTCATGAAAGGTTGTGGCCTAACATCTCTCCTTTACATTCTAACTGCTCTTTACAAGTATTTTTGTCTAATATAGCAAAACTGACTAAATAAAGTTTGATGAAGAAGGCATCTCACGTTTATTAGTTACAGCTAAACTTACTTCTCAACTAAAGGTTGGCTTTATAATCATGTCAAAGACTTGCCCTAATGCAAAAAAAATAACAAAATCTAAGTGATCAGCTTAAATTTCTGAAAAGTACTTCTATATGTTTACTGACAATATCTTCAAAGATAACATTTCATGGCATGATAAGTTACTGAGGACAATAGCATAAAATCAGTTTTCTTTCATTTTTTCACTGAATGAGCATTCTTTCAGACTAAATAAACACTTTAAAGCAGTTCTTAAACTGTGACAAAAGGTGGGCCTACTCTTCATCAAGAATAAAGTTGATCTTATTACAGATCCAAATTGTTGCGTTATTTTCCTGCAGTAAAACATCATACAGTTGCAGTGAATGCACCTGTTGACCTAGTTTCACTTTCCACTAAGCTGTCTATTATATAATGTCTCACTGATATAATGCCTATTCATGGGCACTTGAATGAAAACAGGGACTGCGTTCCAAAATGTCTGATAAATCATCTTCTTGCTGATACTAACTGTTCTGAGATACGTAAAAACGCTTTTTTGATCAGATTTTTCTTAATAAAATTAATGTTGGTAAACATCTTCACTGCACTGGTGATTCTTGAGCATAGCAGACCAAAGGTCAAAACCCCGTTCAATAAAGAGCAGACATGCACTGGCATGCTGTGGGTGTAGATGCCCTAAATACCAGATGAAAACAATCCTAGAATCGTCATATCAACAATAAAAAAAAACAATTAAAATGTTCTTTTTTCATGTTTACACTGGGCGTTCACATCTCACCAAAACAACAATACAAAGCCTAACTAACTACTGGATTTTGGTTTCCTGTTGATCATTCCTGCTATATTGCTAAATGATCTTTTCTCATGTGTTGGGCGGCATAAACTCGAACTGTGTCAGTGGTGAAATGAGGAATATTTAACAAAAGTTTATAGTGTCTTGTAAAGGTCAGCATACCTGCGGGATGTCTAAGGCACAGACAATGTGTAGAAAATCGTAACCTGGTCTGATGACCCTTGACTGCAACATTCAGATGGTAGGGTCATAATTTGGTTTAAACAACATAAAATCATGTCTGTGTTGTATCCTTGTCTTTGGACAGTCTCATATCAACAGTTCAGGCTGTTGTTGGTGTTGTGATGAAGCAGTTGAAATTTTCTTAACACACTTTCAGCCCTTTCCTACCAATGGCATCGTTTAAACAACACAGCCTTCCTGAGTATAGCTGCGGACTTTGTCCAAACTTTTTTTTGTCATAGTGTACCCATCTTCTGAAGGCTGCCTCCAGCAGGGTAATGCACCATGTTACAAACTAAAATTAATCCCAAACTGTTTTTTTAAATATAAAAAAAAGTTACTGTACTTCAGTGGCCTCCACACTTACCAGATATCAGTCTAGTTGAGCACATTTGATTATTCCTGATGTATTACTAAATGATCATTTCTCACATGTTGGATATATAAACTCAAGCTGTGTGGATGCCCTAAATACCAGATGAACACGATCCTAAAATAGTCATATCAACAATTAAGAACAATAAAAATGTTGTATTTTTTATGTTTACACTGGGTGTTCTATACAAAGTCCTACTCAAGGTAACTACTGGATTTTGGTTTCATTATGGTTACTCATATTATATTGCTAAATGATCTTTTCTCACATGTTGGACGGCATAAACTCGAACTGTGTCAATGGTGAAATGAGGAGTATTTAACAAAAGTTTATAGTGTTTTGTAAAGGTCTGTATGTCAATGGGATATCAAACACACTAGGTCAATTACTTTTGTGGGGGAAATTCCAGTTACTATACCTGTAGGACACGCCTGTTAAAAGAAACCAGATCAAAACACTCCTCCCTACTGGGAAGATGTGATTTCTCCTAAATCATCAGTGAAGTATTTTTATAATTTATTTTAATGGATCAAATAAAAACTGAGAGGTATTTTTCCATTTAAATTACACTTTATCTTGAAGCATTTCTTGTAAACTAAACACTTTGGTCAAATAAGAGAAATTGAAAGAATCTCTGATTTTTCACACATGGACCAGAGATTTTACAAAGCATAAGGTCTGTGTAAAGCATCTGTAATCATTGTAGAATAATCCTATCTAGGTTTCAATGATCTATATCTACTTTTCATGCTTGGGATACTTTAAAGTGATTCTAATCCCACGTAAGCACTGAAAATGCTGCATTTTGTGTTTTCACAAACAGGATAAAGGTTTCATTCATGCTAATATTCCAGTTGCAGTCTAACCAGTCTAAATGTTTAAGATGAAGTTGAAAGTCAAGTCAAAAGCAATAATTTTTTTTTTAATAAACACAAAAATAGTCCTTTGATTCAAAACCAAATTAGGAAGCCAGCATACAGCTTTATCTTCTTACAGTGGTTTTACATTATGTACATCACAAAGGGGGTGGCACTATTCCCATGACTGAAGATGCCAATTACAAATATAAAAAGCCTTTCTCATGGAAAACCTCCTCATAAGCATCCCATTTTGGTGTAACCTTGGGCGGAAAGACATATACCCCCACACCAAAAACGGCCACTGACTGTTTCAGCTGCCAAAGACATTTGGCAGTCCCTTTAACAAAACACTGTGTGGTAACCTTAATGAAAAAAAGCAAGTAAAAATGGCAAATGAAGGTGAATCTACTTTTATCTTCATGTTTTATTCACCTCAGCTCAAATTTGTTTCTAAATCCCTGTAGTTTTTAATGCGCTGACCACTGTTTCTCACGTTAAAAGTCCATGGACTGAGATCTTTGCTGAGCCATGTCATATTTTCCCCTTCTGCTTCCTGCTTTTCTGACATACAGATCATACCTCCCCTCTTCCTCCTCTTCCTCATCATCTTCTTCCATAACTCTATCCTGCTGCCACAGCATTCGATTCCCGATAGCAGGGTGGCTCTGCATTCGGCTCTGTTTTAAACTGGGCCAGCTCTTTTTCTGCAAACTGGTGTTCACGTCACTGAAAGGAGGTACAGCGGTCTGACTGTCCCTCCTAAAAGTAGGGCGCTCCAAGGATGCCTTTCCCAAGACATTTGAACTGTGACTAGGTTTGATAGAATTGATAGAACCCTGTGAACCGCAGTGGTGTTCATGAACACAACGAGAGCCTGATGAAGATCTCCTCAGAGCCTGGAGGGAAAAGAGTTCTTCTGAAAGCTCTCTCAAGTCTCCAGACATCTCCTAAAATCATAAAAAGATCAAGCTTGTTGTTTTTATGTGCAAATAAAGAAAATTATATTTACATATGCTGGTAATTGATGAAAGTTATAAAGCTAACCTTGTCTCTGATAGAAAACAGCTCGTAGTGCTGGGGGTCAAACATCTTCTGGAGGTGAGGATGTTGGAACAGTTTTTTCTTACGTATCACTACCTTGAAAACATGATTGAAAACAGTTCATGCATGAACAGCATCAGCACCAATGCAGTTTTACTTGAAGGAAAGTACACCCTCTTTCAATTTTAGGCCTTTATGTATAAGGACATAATCATAAAAATCAGGTCTTGACTAGTTTTTTAAATTATTTAAATCAAACTTTAGACTTCAAAAACATAAAACATATTCCACAGTCTCGTTACTTATGAAAGAAAGAAATCAAGATGAAAAAGAGGTGTGTGAAAAAATAAGCACACCCCAGAATCCAACACCACCCCTTTAATGGCAAAAACTTGAAGTGTTTTTTTCCTTTTTCTGTGACTTCTGTGATCTTTGTTTGCAAAACCTAAATTCATCTAGGATTTAGCTCTCAGACAGTAAAACTCAAAACTCAGTGCTAGAATGATCTGCTAATGTCCTGTGGCAAATCATCATATCTTGTGCTGATAAAATGTGTTTGTTTTTTGCCAAACATGTAGCCATACACAATGGCCAAAAACTACTTTATTTAAATCTGTTCACAGAACTTTTCTGATTCATTCAGATGCAACTTTGTAAATCTAAATTCTGCATCCTCATTCTAAGCTGGTCTTGAGACTACATTTTTAAAGTCTTGTTCTCAGATGTGCTGTACTCTGGTTTTGTCCTCAATACAAGTCAAAAGACCACAGCTGCAGCTTAGTGTGAAACCCTTTGCAGCATTCAAATGAAAAAGTTTTTTACTTTGAAAACGCCCACACTGCCACCTGTGCGCCTTTGTACCAAGGATGAGAACATGAGACAGATGAGAAGCAGAAACACTTTTTAGTGCAAATTTATGACTTTTCTGTTGTTCTGTTGCTGTCTTCCTGTACAACACTACTTTGTTTTTTACGCCCAGCTTTTCTATTGGGCCTTTTTGTTTGGTAAATAATGACAGTAAGAAACCTGTCCATTTTTTAATTTTTTTTTTTTTTTTTTTTTTTTTTTTGTGTTAAAGTTAGATTTGAATTGATTTACAACCTAGATGAGATTAGATCATTTAATTAAGTCCTGATTTGAAAGGCTCAAACAATAACAGAATGCATACTTTTTTCTTTTTACCAGGACTGAGAATTTTGATTACCTTTTTACGTGGTTGTTTGACTTGCACCAATATGGAGAAAATTAGGAGTAACATCACTACCCCCGTGGAAATACAGATGATTGTTCCCTGAGTCTTTGTCATTTGGAGGAAAGCAGCTTTGCTCTTTTTCTCTGGAATGTAAATATGAAGAAATGCATAAAGATAAAAATATGAAGACAATATCAGAGGTTCTACTGGAGTCATTAACTTGTTGCCATAGGTCGGTTATATTAGCCTGCTAGCTAGTAGCAATATATAGCTCTAACTGATTAGTAATGTAAAAATCCACAGTAAAATATAAATCCAGAGCACTCCACTGACAGTCATGGTAAAAAGAAAGTAAACATTCTAGGGTTTTACACATTTTGTTCATATTAAGATAGATTTTTTTAGTTTTTCACATACTTTTCCATTCTGATGTTTTCTTTATTTGATAAATATTGTAATTCTGGAATCTGCGCTGACTGATTTTGTACACTTTACATTAGATTGATAGCTTTCAAACCTGGTGAATACCAGATAATTTCTATGTTAAAATCCCAGAATAGACGGAAGGTACACTTTGCTTTTTTTTACCATGACCGTATGACCCAGAAAGTCTTTATTGTGTTTTACATGAAAACAGGTCAAAATGATAAGCTGCTGAGTTTCCCACAGAGAGGAATTTTTAAAAGAATTCCTCATATTTATTATTCTGTGGATTCAGAGTAAAATTATTCATACAACTCTGACATCTTGATGTGAGTACTGCACAAAAGTACAGCCAAAGATCATTGTGAGGGCTCAAAGAGACAGATTAGACACAGGCATGACATGCAAAGCGTTGCACAACATGACACCAATACATGTAATACAGCACAAACAGTACTTTCTGGCAGAACTTTGGCAGAACTGCAGTACCTTGGCAGTTGTTTTCATCCCAGGGGAAGACACAGTTTTGTACGCCATTGCACACCAGAGAGTTGTTGATGCACATGTTGCTGTGACAAAAGAATGCACTGCCAATACAGGGAGCTAAAACGCAAACACAGCGGTAATGTCATGCAGACAAGTCAGTTTTAGACAGTTTATTCATATTCAGCTGTACTTATAAAGAACAACTGTCATGTGGAAAACTTAGGACACCCCATTTAATATTTATTACTTTCAAAATAAATTGCCACATTTAGCTGTTTAATCTTTTTTCTTTTTCTCTTGAAAAGAAATTGATTTGATTACAGGTAAACATATAAACTTACCCTCATTTTACTCCGTAAGCAAATGATTTTCTGATATATATTGTAAGAAAAAAGTTAGTACACCCTACCTATCTTAAATTGGTGTGTGGAAAGTTTCTTCTGCTACTCACTTCCAGTTGTGAGATGTTTGAGGATTTTTTTTTTTTTTTTTTTTTTGGGGGGGGGTAGTTGTTTTTTTGCATGTACAACCCATTTCAAGTCATCCCACAGTTTTCTCTTTCTTGCTCAGAAGTCCAGTGCTGTTGATGTTGGTAGTTTTCAATGTCGTTCACTTGGGAATTATTTTATGCACAGTGGAACTGCTGATTTGAACATTTTAGACCTCTGTAAATCCCTTCACAGCATCTATGAGCTTCTTATTGGAGGCTTCAGACAACTTTTCCAGTCTCTCAATATTTTATTAATACTAAATATCTATATGTCCCAATATGTTAGTAAAACACAGGTTGTCGTAGGGTGTCCTAATGTTCAAACATGATTGTATGTAACCTTATTTTTTTTAAGTGAAAATTAGAGATCATATTGTAAGTTTTAGCTAAATTTACCTCACCAACCACACTCTAAGCTGCAGTAATGAAAAGCAACCACATGAGTTTGTTAAAAAATTTAATAGTCCCATTACGGAACAATACTTTGAACTGCTAAAACTGAATGGAGAAAAACATAGAAAATGCAAAGAAAGACAAAGATTAATCTGAAGGAGGAACTCACGGTCAGAGAAAACTGTGAACAGCATCTTGAAACGGCTGAGACGGCTTGTCTCGTCTGCCCACATCCTCACCACTCCAAAACCAGTCTCCAGCATGATATCATTAGCAACTGTACTACAAAACTTGGCCTGTAAGAAACCACACACCGCTTTCATTGATAACTGTGTATGTGCAGGGTTTCTAGCTCAGCTCCTCTTTATTCATCTGTCAAGTATAAATCTATGACAAGGAAAGAAATACAAGCCATGAAAAAAACTCAGAATTATATAGTAATGCAATGCAGAGGAGTTATTATTATATAGTTTGCACAATAATTAGAGATGCATCAGTTAGACATTTCCTAGCCAGTTCCTAGCCATTTTTGGTTTACTTTAAGATCTGGCCTGTTGAATCCAGTGTTAACCGAATCCATTTTTTTTTTCAAAGCAGTGTAACAGACAGAAGAAAGAAATGTGCCAACATATGATCATAGAGATTGTAGTTTTGTCATTTCAGAGGAAAAAAACAGAACATGAAAGAATTACAAGATGATTCTCATAAATGCATCAAGGCAAATTCCCAAAAAATTGTAAAGATTTATTTTAGAGAGCTCAAAAATGTACATCAACATACTGTGTTGGTTGATGTGCTTAAACACTGAAAGTGGTGGGAGTTCTCAGTTTTGATGTATTTAATGAATGGAAAAATATAGATTTTTCAGAAGTGATCAAAAGAAAATTAGCTGATTCTGATCTTTGGCCAATAGACTGGTGCATCTCTGCTTACAATATGCTGAAATGTTAGAAAGGGTATTACCTTCAGGTCCTCAATGGCACTGCTGCCATCATAAACAGCCACAAAATTCTTCTTACATTCATTTGAGTTTTCCATCTGATACTCCAAGAATTTCAGGTAAATCTGGAAGAAATAATAAAAAAGTGGAAAATCTGTGGGAACATTGGAATCTCCTGGATTGCAACTATTTAAGAACACCACACACATGGTGTCACAACATGTAAATTCTGTTAAATTAATAAAAGGGAATGCTCGAATAAAGTATACATTGGCTGGATACACATAATTCTGTAACTGTTTTGTAGTTTTGTTCCAGATAAATCCCATTCCTCTTTCTCAAATATGAATTTATGTATGTTTATATTTATATGTATATAGTCTATTTCCCATTCATATATGTTTAGAAGAAACATTTATTCAGAGACAAACGTCAGTGCATAAACTAAACATGTCACATGCCATACTCTGCTCTTCATTGGGGCTTGTATGGTCCAGATGCAGTCCACTGCCTGGTCTGGCTTCACTTTGTTCTCTTCCTCAACCTGGTGGGAGCGGATCACGCCATCAAACCCAGTTAGCTCAAACTGACAATCTGAACCACAGACAGACAAAAAAATAACTAAGAAGCATAAAAAGCATAAAAATAGATAAGTGATCTATTTTTTTCAGGACATTGATTGATAGGTTATTTTAAAGCGGTATGACTTGAGGCTGCCCTACCTGGGATGGGGTTTAAAAGTCCTCCTACATGTAGATGAAATTCAGGATCTTTGCAGAAAATGACAGAGACACACAGAAAAGGTTTTTTATTTAAAAAACCCCTGAAGTCTTTGTAAGAAAATCAGCATCTAGAAATATCCAAACCAGCTATATGCATTTCATTCACCTGCCGTGAACTTATACTGAACCTGGAATCCTTTCCCCTCAAGCTCATCATCACTGTAGAACCGGATCCACATGAAGCGTCCACTGGAGTGGATAAGGCCGGGACTGGCTGTGCCGCAGTAACGACTGATGAGTGATGAGAAGCTGAAGGGACCATCCCTCACCTCGATGTGGTCAAACCGGCACTCAAAAGATGTTTCAATTTGGAAGATTTTGCTAAACTGCAGCTCTATCCTCTGACGGGGCAGAGCTGTGGAAATATGGGCAGTGTGTCACTTCTGCACTTCTTCTGAAACAAACTGTTAGTCTGGGATGTAACATTACCAACAAAATAGTGAATTGAAATAATAATCAAAACCGGAAGTAAACTATGCTGGCTTTCTTGCCAGGGCAAATAAAATTAAACCTAACATCTAATTTACAAGGGAACGTAAATAGGTGAATGCAAGTCTATTACAAATGTAAATTAAGTTCATCCTTATTAGTCTATAAAAATATGTCCAGATGCATTTCCCTTACTTTGCTATTGCAATGTAATGTTTTTTGCTGGTTTTTAATTGCCTTGCCTAAATAAAAACCAACAATGGATCTAAAAAGTGCATCCAACTTGGTTAAGGTTTGAATTTTTATTATATAAAAAAATTAGACCGTAATAAATCATTTCAAACTTTTTCCACCTTTAACTTTATTGTAACATACATCATGTATAATTGATCTGAAAATACAAATCATTTAATAGGTAATAAGGGCTAACACCAAAGGAAGATGTCCTTTATAAGCTTGGACTCACTGTGATGTTGAAAAATTTAAAGCTCTCTTTATCTTCTGCTTTTAGGGAAACATCAGAATGTTTTGGGTCAAACCTGAAAAGCATTAGAGTGTTTCAATGTCTTGACAAAAAACTCAGTTTCATCTGAAAAAAGTAATCCCCGAGCATGTCACTACCACCTCCATCATTATGATTATGGTGTTGTTTTGATGAATACTTAGTGCTGTTGTGCTAAAACCACTTTTTGGAGCCGTGGCACAAAAGTTCAAACTTGGCCTAATCAGACTATAACTCGTTCAACCATAAGGTTTTCAGAGCTTTTAGCCAATCCTGAATCTTTTTCTTTGCGTTTCCCAATCATATTTCTCTTTCCACACATGTGAAGAATCCAGTAAGTTGTTGCTGCATATAAATACAACCTGTGATTGATATGAATTACCATAAATTTATGCAGTTCAGTGTTTGTTTTGACAGGCTTCCTTCTTGGCTTTGTTTCTTCTACACATTAGTTTCTCAGAAATTTCCAGGTTTTGTAACAACTCTGATGTACCACATTTTCTCCTGGTACTTCTTTTACTGAACCATAAATATAAAGTGCTGTTGATGGTTTTTTTTAGCCTCCTCCTGACTGATACCTTTAAACAGTGAAATCCTTTTGGATTCTTCTTGACCTCTCTGCATACTATGACTTGAGTAAAGGGATAAAAATATACAAATGTAAAATAAAAAATAAAAAAATAAGGGCAAAATGTTTTGAAATCTTATAAGATGGTCAGTTTTTTACATTACAAAACATGCCATTTCAACGGTGGATAACTAATTAACAGTTATTTGTTCTTTTTGCAAATAAACGATCAGGCTCACATGCCTGTCATTGGTTACCTTCCAGTACATAAAGGCACTCCTTGTTTGGAGGGTAAGTATTTGGGTAATTTGGGGAGCTGAAGCTTCCACCATCTGATTTTCGAACCCAGGTCCCACAGTGCCGATTGTTCCGCGACTGCTCAGTGGGTCTGCTTTCTTTAGGTCCTGCACCTCCATCTACAAATGGCATGAAATTCTTCAGTCAACTGGAAATGTGTAAACATTTGTGCAGTCCTTCTATTAAAGAAGATAAAAGTCAATGAGAAGACAACAATTACCTTTAATCTTCTGTGCAAGAGAAAATCCCTCTTTGGTGAATAGGAGGAATATCCAGACTGTACGAAAATCCATCAGTAATTGATGCCACAGTGAGGGATACAATCAAGGAATAAGAGAAAGATAGAGAGAGCTTAGCAGGATTTGCTTGCCGATAGTTGATGTCTTGGTGCGTCTAGCAGAATCTCTTGATGTATATAAGAGGTCAGAGGTAAGGAGTTCAAAGTCCCACATGGAGCGTAAGACCTTGCTGGTTCTACCATCTGTTTGCTTTCTCAGCTCTATCTTTAGCCAACATCCATTTGTGTGGGGTTTTTTTAGTTTGCTTCAGAGCTTAAATGAAAGGCAGAACCGTTGACAATCTGCCCTCCTTGATATAATACAGGGATGTCACATAGTAAACAAAGAAATCACATGTCATAAATTCAAACACTCCACTTTATAAAAAATATTTTTTACTTGTCATATAGTCTTACATTACATTCAATCTGCCCAAAACAACAAAATAGTTGCTATAAGGTTTAAACCCCTTTCACTTACAATAATAAAATGGTGCATGACTAACCTATATATATCTATATCGATATATATAATTACATTACAATAATTACAAATATTAGGGCTGAAACAGTTAATCAGATTTTTCTTGATGAATCGATTATTAAAATAATTGTCAACTAATTTAATAATTGATTAATTGTTAACTGGAGTATACAGACTCACTCTAAAAAAGGCTATTTGCTGAAAGAACAACACCCTCAGAGATGTATTTAAGCCAAAACTCAATTAATTGTCAAGATAATCAATAGAATAACTGATTACTTAAATACTTTTTAGTTGCAGCTGTAAAAAAAAAAAAAAAGAAAGATAACTGTCAATGCAGTAATGATGAACTAAGGAAAATAAGCCAAACTGTTGTTATACTGTGTATAAATGGAAGGAAAAATTTTAAAGTTTTAGCTCAGTGAAGAAGAAAACCTCTTTATGCTTGATTTTAAAAATCCTTTCTTCTTCTTTTTAAAGCCATGAAACAACACTAAACAGACTGTCAATTTCAGATTAGAACACTGAAAATCAAGGAAACGTTGTAGATAAATGAATGAAAAATAAATCCAAGGAGCTTAAACTAGATGCCTTGTAACCAGTGGATTTAAACTACAAATGACAAATATAGTTTTGTGAACAACATATATGTCTGAAGAGGAATTTGTTGGATTAAAGAAGCCCCTGCCACACTTTAATCCACCACTTTCAGTCAAACAAGAAAGCATAACAGAGAAAGCAGATTGATCTCACTCACCTGCACGCATATTTTAGCTGGACTTTATTTTCAAACTCTACCAACTGCATGTCCCACACATCCCCATTTGAGTCTGTACTTAGGATTAGCACATGGTGACATTACTGATTTTCAAGATCCAGTTTCCATTTTCATCCTAAACTCTCTGATCAGAATAAAAGAGGCTTTGGGTGCAAAAAACATCAGAAGAACTTTGGATTCATAATCGGCATTCCCTGACAGAACGGGTTTCCGGGGTGAACAGGCAGCTCCCACAAAGCTCAGCTTCCTCCGCCTGGTGTATTGTGAACTGATGATCCCTCTGCAGATGCAGGAGGTTATAAAACTGAGCTTGGTTGGTGCTGGATGAGGAAACGATGATTGCGCATGTGCCTCGTCATAGCGGTGTTACAAGTTATTTGATAACACTGCCATTTCCTGCCCAGATTAGTGATTAGTGATTTAAACTGGGAATTCCCTTTTTAAGTGATTCAGTTGTGCCATTTTCAGGAAGCAAATGTATTTTTACTTTGTTCTAAATTTAAAAGCAAACAAAGAAGTGGAGATACCTGTTTCTAAGAAAACCTGGAAATAATTTGGAGATTTTAATGATTTATTTGAATCGGTCTTCTACAGTTTGAACATAATGAATATCTAAGGAGAGGGACAGATTTACACAAATTATAAAAGTCTTTTAAGGACATTTCTATACAACTGCAAATTATATCATCAACTGAAACTGTAAGTACAAATTATGTGCATATTTAACTCATTTGTCTCAAAGAAGATTCTGAACTGTAAGATTCAGATGAAATGAAATTGGTTTGGGTGTTTTGTGTCAATTATCTTTTGCATTCTCCAACTTTTGACTCGCCCCGAACCCAGAGGGTCCGGTCAGCCTTTGACTCAAGTAGAGGATTACAAGTTGTTGTACTTTTTTGTTCATGGATGATAGTGTAATGGAGTGGGAGACAGATAGATGGATTGGAGCTTTGTTTACAGTATTGTGGATGCAGAAGACTACCTCCAAATTATTCAACTGCTTATTTGAGGTACAGGCACTCAGGATTGTCCTTTTTTTTTTTTTTGGATTTTATGAAGAATTCTTCTTTGCACATTGATCACCAGATGTTCCAGCGTAGTCCCCAGAACGGAACAAGTCTACTTTATCAGGTTCTTGACTCTTTTCAAGTCTCTGGGTCTGATGCTGCTACCCCAACAGATGATCGCAGAAGAGATGACACTCTACAATAGACACATAGATAAATTATACATACATTTCTGTTCTGCATCAGCAGCATGTGATATTGTGGTTAATAGGGAGTCTATTTTAATGTTCCCAAACACCCAGATTTACCATAAATGCCCTAACTTTCTTTGAATCAATGCCCCTGTTGTTTGATGGTCTCACTATATCAACAGGTTGCTTGAACTGAGAAAATACAAGCACTGATCAGCAGCTTCCAAAGAAAACTCATTCATTTAATGCTATTTCCATCGGACTGGCAGTCATTGTGGATTTTACCTTTCGTTGTTCATGATGAGCAACTTTGCCAATAATTTCCATCTTCAGCATGGTGGAACAGCTTCCAACATCCCAAGGAGCTCCCATTTCCCAGCTAATTCTTCTCACATGTCCTCATCCTTCTGATTTTATTGTCTCTGAGAATCAGATGTTACTCTGCAGATTACGTCAAAACTAATCACTCTTATGTATGACCACTGGGCGACGTTTAATCCCACTGATAATAAGAAAGCTGTTTATTTGTACAGTCAACCAATAATTTACATTTTACTTTTACTTTTTTTGAGGACCTTCAAAGTTGTTTGTTAAAAAAGCATTATCCACATGAATTTACAACTTGAAATTTAATCATTACCATTGATGATTCTTAGCATAATACCCAGCTTAGAGTTCAGAGCTACGATGTCCCAGGAGGTTGAGCCCTGAGAATTAACACAAATATGCTATTCTTAGACAGATGCAGACATATCATGAGGCAGAATGAGCTGCTGCTGAACTCTGTTCTGATTTCAGACCCATATGACAATAGATTACACAAAGACAGGAATCAAACTGACCTTTTAAAACAAGTGTGAGCCATCCAAGCATCTCATACACCAATCTAATAACTATGCAGACTTTCACAGATGTGCCATAAAGCTGCATGAGAAACTCATTTTGAACTTTTTCCACATCTCAGGTTCACAACACAATAGATTAGACGAAGTTACACAACAAACTGATCCAATTAGAGAAATATTAGAAGAAGAATCTTCTGGTTTAAGACTTGACAACAACTTATAAGTAAAATCACTGGCGGGATAAGGGTTTCAGTTACAGGGGTTGAGCTTTTTTTCTTATACACAAAAAATAATGTACACTTATCGACCACTTTATTTGGTACATCTATTTAATTGCAGCCAATCAAATGGCAGCAACAAGATACTTTCAGGTATATAAGACATTTGCTGAAGTTCAAGCTGAGCATCTGAATGAGGAAGAGAGGAGATTGTCTTTTTTGTAATATTTCATATTTATACCAGCATCCCCAAGCAATAATACGATTTTAGCTGTTATACATAGATATATTTGCTGGCACAGATAAAATTATTTTTTTATCTGTGCCAGCTGGAAAATCTTCAATGAATCAAACTCTTTCTAAACCAATGCTCTTCTGCACCATATGGCCAATCGCAAGAAGGCTTTCTGATTTTCTAGTTTTCTGAGACAGATGGCCAATGGTAATGACACTTACTCACAGTAGGAATAAATCTGTTGTAATAACTTTAAGATCAAGGTAGCAGAAGCCAAGAATAGATTCAGAATAGATTAGGTAAAATGTATGCCTGAACTCTGCTGATAAACTCATACTTTTCAGGCCTGAGAGAAAAATATTAACATGTAAATGAGTTGCATGTTTAACTTCTTGAGTTTCAGTCCACTTCCTTAACATTGTGACAGTAACATAAAATGTGTTATAAATAAAACCCTCATACTGATGCTTTTCTGTAAGTAAATTAAAAACCTTTTGGTCATGTTTAAGCTGAAATTCAGCATGCAAGAAAAACAGTGACAAGACTTATGCCATTCGTGCACAGAAATCTTCTTACGGCTTGATCTTTGGATGTGGCAGGAAGCCTGGGGGAGGATGAATCCCATGCTAAACTTGATTCTACACAGATGTTTATTTTTTATTTTATCTTTTATATTTTTTGTATTGTATGTATTGATAATTTTTTTGTTATGGTCTTGCCTGAGCAGTAAAATATATGAGGCATAAGTGATAAAATCTTTTCAGTATTAGATTTGCTGTCTTTTTTTTTTTTTTTTTTTTTTTTTAAAAAGGGAGGTTTTTTTATGCTTGTTTTGTTTTTCAGCTGAATGCAGCTTTGCATGTGTCTAGCAGATCTACTCTGGTAAATAGTCATCTATTTTTAGTTTGTCGAAACTAGGTTATCAGCTTTCTTACATAAAATCAAATGTATAGACAATTTTGGATCAATGGTTCAGTTGCTGATTGCTATCTGCTGTAAATAATAACAGATGTCGTGAGAGATTCTGAGGATTTTTTTTTTTTTTTTCAGTTGTATTTACCAGTTCAAACCGCTGATTATTTGTTGTTCCTAAAATGCACTAAACTCGAGAGCTTTAGGGGAAATTACATTGTGCGTGCCACAACGTGGTTGACTTGAGATTTCTTTTTTTCCCACCCGTCTTTCCCCGTTTTTAATTTAGTCAAATATACAAAGCTGCTCTTTGCAATCAGGGCCTAAGCACTTGCAGGAAGGAGCTTAAGAGAGATAATTAAAAGGGCTGAGTAAAAGATGGCAGCTCTGTGTACAGAGTGACAGAAAGGGAAAGTCTGATACAGGACTGCTGCTTGGAGATTAAGCATGGGTGATGAAAAGATAGAGAGAGGCACAGGAAGAAAATAGAAAAGTGTCATGCCATAATATAGGGGAAAATCATTTGGCGTTGACCAGTATTAGAAAAAGATGCATAGACCTACAAGGAAGCAAATTTTCAACAGATCATACATACAAGAACCAACATTTATTTTTATGGTAAAAAGAATTATATAAGCAACTTACTACAGATTCTTACTGTATCTTGAAAAGTAGGGATAAAAGTGCTGTGAGGAATTTCAGTAAATGGATATAAATATGAGTAGACTAGAGCAAACAATAAAGAGTTTAGTGTTATATACTTCAGTTACTGCATTAATGCAGATGAGCAGAGGCAACAGTGACTCTTGGTGGAGGAGAGGTTAAATGAGATGTTTAGAATTAAAAGCAGTTTTAATTCAGCAGCATACTTAACTGTGACCCTGATTAGTTCCAACAAACTACAGTTCCTGTGTAGATCTCTGTATGTCAATATCTATTACAGACATTTGGTTCTCATGGTATAAATTAGATTGATTTCAGATTTATTGTAATTCTTTTCCCCCCATATACAGCTACTGTTTGACTCTCGCTAATATTTATTATTCAGGTACATTTTGTAAAGACACAAAGATCACAGGAATACTGTCAATGATTTACATATGTGGTGCTGTATGCACTGTCCACCTGGTGTTTCACTGGCATTCAAAGGTTTTAAAAATAACTCTCATTAATTGTCTGTACGTGTTTGATATTTGTATAGTGTAATATGCCACTGATTTTTGGGATGTTTAAAAATGCAATTTGTGTTGTAACCTAGAAGCATCATATTTAGATCACCTATGCTCGCTCCACTGCTACAGAATTCAAACCACTACAACTCAAATGTTACCGCACTGGGTTGGTACAGTTATGTAATCTCATGCCTCACTGCACGCTCTGTCTGCACTCACCTCAGGATGAGGAATGTTTGAACTGGCTCTAACAGGAGGACTGCCTGACCCGTTTTCCTTTTAATTCTGCTATGAATTATTTGAGCACTCACTGACTGTATGTAAAGCATTTACTGTAATTGTCATCAAATGATGAGATGATTGGCAAGAAAATAAATAAATAAAAATTAACAAGACAACTTCACAGCAAAAAGCAATACACTTTACATTTTGTACAGCCACCATCCCAGTGCACATGCATTACACAAAATGGTGTAATAATAAGGAAAACATATGCTTCATAAGTGTTACAGGACATGATGTTTCATAAAATATGCTTCATTTCTTCATGCTTCTAGACATGGAAAATAGGCTAGATCCAACATTAATCTTGGAAAGGTAAGAAACAGTGATGCAGCAGCTGACTCGTTTAAACCAGAGGCAGCTGAAAATTTCTGTAACATCAGTAGTTCTAAAAATACATAATGGCCACACTTTTATTGTTTTGACTCAGGACACCTCATATGAAAAAAGTACTTTTATACCACAGGTCTATAAGCATTTTTGCTCTGCAGTTTAAGCATTTGTGTTGACTACACCTTATTAGTGTCTCACTTCAATTTGATGCTAAAAACAAAATAGTTTTCAACACTTTTTTTCTTTACTATCTTAGCAAAAGAATTTCTTTCTCTTTGTCACGTTTTTTCCAAAAAATACATGCCAACAGTTTGTATGTTGAACTAGTTAAAAAAAAAAAAAAAACTGTCTACAAAGGCAGCGTATCAACTGAAAACAGACACACAGCCAAAGTGGACTTCATGGGAAAACACCACTGTTGAAAGCAAATCATAAAAAAGTGAGGCAGGAATTTGCCTCAAAGTTTCTGGGAGAATGTTCTTTGGACAGATGAGATAAAACTGGAGCTTTTTGGCAAGGCACATCAACTCTATGTTGACAGAAGCAAAAATGCAAATAAGTTACAGGTGCCATGATTCCTTGAAATTATTCAGTTGAACCACAATTAAAATGCAATGTCTGATTTTCATTGGTTAATTTTCAGTCAATTTTTTATTTTTTACTCTTGTCAGTATCAAGTTATTTCAGTGACTATTGCTGGCTTTTCATTCATTAACAGAGGGATACCAACAATTTTGTCCATGTGTTTATGCATGCTCATTTACATAGACACTTACAGTCACATAGTATGCCCCCCCCCACCGGTATTAACTATCATTACTCTTAGGAAACAACAGTGTGGAGAGACATGTTCCTGCTTTCACACTTGATTTTTACTGGTTAAATATGTAAACTGTAACTGTCCCAGTTTTTTCATTTTATTTTGGTAAATTCAGTTCTTCTTTATCTCTGAGTTTGAAATGTCCCCAGATTTAGTCTTGAAAATCTGGCCACCTTATGTTTGTGGTTTCCTTACAGCATAATAACACCCAAATTTCTCATGCAGTTTTACAAACTGAACAAATAAATGCCAGTGCTTTTCCACAAAAAAGAAAAAAAGAAAGACACAGGAAATGAACATTTTATTTACGTGCTTATTGCTTTTATTATTGTTCCTGTTTTTTTCTTTCTTTATCCTTCATGTTTTTTTAAACAATCTTTTACATTTCAGCATTTTCTTGATATAATTAAAGAGCTGGTATAAAATATTTGGACGACTTTTTGAAGCTTATATTGTTTAAATGTCAGACTTTTATGACTTTTTAAGACCTTGTAGAATCCTTGGATGCTGACGATTTAATAAAGAAACAAGCCAAAGAACGAAGAGCTATATAATGCAATCTAAGGAAGGAACTGAAGTTTTCTCTGAGCCAGTTTTAATAGTTCATTTTAAGTGTTTTAAAGTGTCTGCTGATCACGGGGGGGGGGGGGGGTAACAAGTTGCAATGTACTAAATCCAACTGTGAGTGGCGCTAAAGAGACCATGTGTCTCACTAACATGGCGGAAAGGCAGCGAGCTCTCCCTTCGTGGATGAAAAAGAAAGAACTTAAAGAAAAGACGCCATTACTGAAGAGTCAGAGAAAAAGGAGAGCTGCAAGGTAGCGAAAAAGAAAACAACAGTTCGTCGGTTTTATGATTGTGTTGTGGTTAACGGTATACTCTGTCCAACTAACAGATACGCATTCGTTTGTCCTCAGAGCAGCGTTTTATTGTATGAACGAGGCGGAGCTGGTAGAAGCTGCTGTTTCATTTCTCTCCAAGGGTTCCTTCGAGGATGTAATGATCCCGCTTCGTCAGCAGGTGGCACTGTTTTGCATACTCCCCCCCCTTCTCATTCCTTCTATTTTTGCCCGAATCTGTTCAAACACGTGTCACTCATACCGAGAATTATTGTTGACTTATAAAAAGTAAAATAAATTTATTATCTTACAAAGGGAAAATATATATAAAGCATCTTCAAAACTGGAGCTCTGGTGACATGTTCTCAGATTGCAGCGATTTCTGTCTATTAAAAAAGGACCAAGTAATGAACAATGATGAACCAGGGACAGGATCGTGGGTGACCAAGGTTCACCTTTTAACATAGGAAGTTAAAACACATCCAGAACTGAACCACATAAAAAAGGAAGAAAGCAGCCTGGTTAGATGAATCGTGTTTTCTTTAAGAAAGTCTGATTCCTGCGTGTGCATAGTTTAGCTGGGAACACATAGCACCAGGATGCGTTATGGTCACACATCAGGCTGGTTGAGACAGCGTGATGCTTTAGGAAACCGTGGATCCTGCCAACGTTGTGGATATCACTTTGGCACGTACCACCTTCTTAAGCACTGATGCGGATCACAAATGCTCTTTCATGAAAAGGGTATTATTACCTGATAACTGCCTTCAGGGTGCTAGTGGAGTCTGTGCATTGGTTATCTTAAAATACATGTTACCACAGGAAATTAAAAAAAAAAACAAAAAAAAAAACTTTAATCTCCAATACACTCTAAATTTCATTATCTTTTTATGTACTAAAAGTACCTCCCTCCCTCTCAAACACAGGTTGAAAGAAAAGCAAATCTCACTTCGAAGGAGGAAGTACACCCTGGCACGTCAGAGATGAAATCAAAACCAGTGACATCGCCTTTAGAGGAAGAATCCTTAGACTGCTGTGATGACCTGGAAATGACATACATTTCAGAAACAGACTTGGACATTACGGAAGTAGAAACTGTGACCCACACCAGGAATCCACAGCATCCTGAGCCTGAAGGAGAGAGAGCAGCATCTGCCCCCAGTCACTGTAAACCCAGCAACAATTTGCAAGCTGAGAAAGAAAGTGAGCGGCTGCAGACTGCAGCAGAGGAAGACGATGCTTTACAGCTTGTACGAGAAATATTTTTCACCTGACTGAGTACTGGCTGAAGAGGAAACTTGAAGTCTTTTATACTGCAGCTGAAATGACAGAATTTAAGAGATGACACAAAACATATTTATTATTATTAGTTTGGGGGAATAATCCAATAATTGACATGGATGTCACTGCAGTGGATGTGACATATTCCTGCATTTGATCGTCATTATGCCAAACCGCTTTTATATAATTATTAATTGGACTTCAGAGGGAAAAAATGTGATGCTGAACATTTCATACACCGCAGCAATGATGAAGTTAAGTATGATGTGAAACAGGCTTGTCGTGGGGGTGGTATGTTTCCACAGATTGACCTTTAAAAATACTTATTTACCAAGAACAGTTTTGCTGCTGCACTTTTGTCCTCATTGTGTGGAGGAATATGAAAATAAAGTCCTGACAAGCTTTAAGTTCATTGCATACTTAATATTGCACTAAGTGACCTAGTTTGTGTGTAAAAATTACTGATTATGTATATTAGAAGTTCTAGGCCACGTTTTGCAATGTTATAAACGTACAATTCTCAAACTATGGGACAGTTAGCACATGTGTTATTTGGGTTGCTTTCAGTGGTACTCAGAAGACATTTAGGTATTATTTGCAAGGTAAATATGAACAAACAGAACCAGTATTGAGTTAATAAAAAAACAACAGTAAGATAACTTGTTCAAACACATGGATCAGAATCTTCAGAAGTAGGAAAAATTTGGAGAAATACCATGAACTTAAGATGATAGATAACCAGGAAGAAGTGCTAGTGGCTACTTGTGTTACATTTACCTCTGATATTGGGACTTTGATCTAGGATTGATATCAAACTCTCAAATATTCCAGTTTCAAATTCAAAAACCTTTTGCTAATTGATAAGCACAGTAACAAAGCTAACAACAACTAGCAGTGCAAGCCAATTCTAATGCATATTTCCTCATTTTGTGTTTTCAAGCACTTTAGAAACATGCTTATTAAGGCCCACTTGGCACTAACATGCTGATCCTCTTATGTATGGACAGTATTGAATACTGGTATGACATCTGTTACCAAAATCAGTGCTGCAATTAGCTAATCTAAATCAGTTAAACAGGTATTTGGAATATTGTAAAGGTTTTTAGGTATGTGAGCAGGTGGTGTTTTCTATGCACTGATTCTGAACTTTGTTAACTCCCACATTATGTTTATTCTAATATTGCATCTGCCAAGTGACATATGTAAGGTTATAGTTTCTAACACCACAAAAATGTGAGACAATCTCAAATGTTTTGATGTTTGAACTGTAATGTCATTAAAGTTGTAGAATGCAAAGCTGTGATCTGATCACTAGGGATGTATTTTCAGGCCAGGTTTGAGCTGTCATTGTTCACATAGATCCTGATCAGCCAGAATGCATGTTAAGAGTCTAAAACATGTTATATAGTGCTGTTTAAGTGAAATGCAAAACATTAGAAATGCAAATTTCTAATAATTTGTATTTTATTTGCATTTCTAATTACTACAGATGCTAAAAAACCAAAATGTTGCTGTGTTCACCACTAGTTATTGAGACTACTTGAGTCTATTTGTCGCTATTTATGAAGGTAACATGTCAGTTTTGTACGGTACCTTCATTCCCCTTAAACTTTTAACATTGTTATGTTGTAACTACAAACTTCAGCGTATTTTATTGGGACTGTATATGATCTGACAACAAGTAGATATTAACTTAAGTGGTGCAGCATAGTTGTTACAAGATGACTGAAATTAACTGGAAAGGAGGCTGCAGCATGACAACATACTTTAGGATTTTTTTTAATAAACACAGTATACGGCGTTGGACATTTGTCAGCACAGAAGCTTTGCTTTTTTTTTGTCACATTTTCATTCTCATCCCCGTATCTTTTACAAAGGAGCTTGTCCAGACATCTCACTGGTACAGCAGTAAAAACAAAACTCGTTAAACTTGAGCTATAAATAATTTTAAACGTATGTATGTAATGATTTACATCAGCAATATGATTTCAGCACAGACAATACAAATAAAAATACATTTAGTCTTGCAGTCCTGTGGAAGCTGGTGCAGCATGAATATATTTATTCCCAGTCAGACGTCAGTTTCTTTCCTAAAACCCTCGTAAGTAAAGTTGTGAGAATCAACTGTCCTTCCACACCAACACACAAATAAAACCAACGTGTCATGTCTCTCCAACTCAAGTAGGAGTGAAAGCATATCATAAACATAATAATTCCTCCTAGAATGAGCAGGCCTGATGCAGCCTGGCAGGCCATGCTGCACTGGAGAGTTGTTCTGTCTTTGGCATAAGCAGCTAACAGCATGCACAGCAGGGCGAATGCCACAAGCACAACTGGAACATAAAACCACAGAGGGAGCAGCATGTCAAAAATGTACATTTTCTGACCAGCGTGCTCAGAGGGTAAACTGCATTTCCATCGACTATACATTTGTTCATCATATTGACTGTTTTGACAGAATAATACAGGCCCAATGACGACTTTATCGGAGTGGATGAAGACACCGGCAAAGTGCAGCAGCAAGATTTGAAAGAGGATGAGCAGGAGCAGCACAGAGATCCCAAAAGAGTTTATTCTTGGACTCCTTATTGGAAGACCGGCCATATGGAAGGGCTCTGCAGTCTGGATCTGTAAATTTAATATCAATATTGACAAAAATCAATGACAGTAAACATTTAAAACAAGAAAGTAGCATATGCAATGGCTAGATGCTAGGACACCACTGCAGCTCATAAAATGCGAAATGGGCAGACCTGAAATGGTAAACTAAATTTGAAAATCATTAAAACATTGCTACAAGATACACTGCATTTGTAACTAGAAATCAAAGAGGATAATAGTTACTGAGACTATTTTCTCATGCCATTATATATGGAGCTAATATGTCAACTTTGTGCAGAGCCTCGCATAAGACTTCATTTCCCTTAAACTTTTTATTTGTTGAAGCTGTGCTGAAACTATAAACTTTGATGTATTTTATTGAGATTGTAGATGATTTCCTAACACAAAGTGGTGTATTTTCATGACATGAAAGGAAATTAGGTCATGGCTTTCAACATTTTGAAATATTGGCCTTCATATGCAACTTTCCTCCGCTAATCTGATACCCCCAAATAAAATCCAGTTCAAACAACTGCCTTCAGAGATCACCTGTAAGTAATTCTATCTCATCAGAGCCTGTGAAGGCCACAAAGATTTATTACAGAACATCGGTGAACGAAACAGCATCTCAAAGACCAAGAAACAGAGCAGAGGTCAAGGATAAAGCTGTGAAGACATTAAAAGCAGGGTAGGTTACAAAACAATATCACAAACTTGAGCATCTCACAAAGTACTGTTTAGTCTACAGTCTGAAAAGCAGAAACAACTACAAACCTAACAAGAGATGGCTCAACTGACTACCTAAGCTGACAAGCTGTCCAAGGAGAGCATTAATCAGAGAAGTAGCCAAGAGGGCCATGGTAACTTTGGAGGAGCTCTAGAGATCTGCAGCTCAGGCAGAAGAAACTGTTGACAGGACAGCTATTGGCTATGTAGTCCACAAATCGATCCACTATGAAAGACTGCCAAGATGAAAGCCATTAGACAATGACGTAGAAGTCCCATTTAATGTTTGCCACAAGTCATGTAGGAAACACAGCAACATAAATGTTGGGAAGCAAAGTCCATGCCTAAACTCTATTCAGTGTAAACCCCGCCCATAGCCCCGCCCCTCGCTTTTGATGGGGTTTGACAGATAAAATTATTTCCTGCAATAACGGGAATCATGAAAAAATTAAGTATACATATATTTAATTATGTGCATCGACTATTATAAGTTTGAATTTTAATGATTTAATGACATGTAATAAATTAAATGTCTATTAAATACATTATTAAAACATTTGATTAAGCATTTATTTTATGGTACATTCAATTAATGATGTATTTATTTCATTTCATACCTTTTGGCCCTCTATAGTATAATACAGTATTATTCTCCCCAAATCCCAAATTGCTGCACCACTTGTTAACTGTATGGCTGCTCCTCAAACATGACATGAAAGTGATAGTTCCTTCATAACGACACAAGTCATATGTAGATCAGCTGATCAGAAGTTTACTTCACAACACGATCATTTTATACATGTTATACGTTAATCTAAATTAAAGATAGTTTGTACGTTAACTTTAAATTGCTTTGCAGTACTATATAGATGCTGATTCTAGGTCTAAAAGTGTTTTTTTTTTTTTTTTTTCATGAACAAAATGAGTAGGGGTGTTCTTTTAAAAACTTACAAGTTTCCTGAAGGAAAATAAGGCAGTTGTTGATCTGTAGCCGTAATCAAATGAGTAACAAAACCGCGTTGCTGTAGTTTGTGCTGTTTACTTACTTTCACTAATAGAGTGATCACCCCGAAACGAGTGTCTCGTGAAGCTCAGTGGCCTGAGGTTTGTGTGCGCGCGCACGCTTTCGCCGCGGACGCGCACGGCTCGGGCTCTGCCCCGCTGGTGCGCGCTTCAATAGGCACTCCGGTTCAGGGACTTGTGCTGAGAGCTGAGTGATCATCTACACTTTGATCAGCTTTAACTGCATCCTCAAGGAGTTTGTGAAAGGTTAGTGGAGAATTGTTACTTGGTATGTAATTTGACCAGCACGTTGAAATCGGGCTGTTTTAACAACTATTAATTAATTACTCTTTTTTTTTTTTTTTTTCCTACAAAAACGGGAGGCGGGGTGGTTGGAAAAAATTCCAGTCTCTGTTCTGCTTTGTTAAAGAAAAATAAAACGATAAATGAAAACGGGATTTTCGTAGTTGTCGCTGTTTTATTATTGCCAAATGAAAGAGTGGGGCACATGAGGTTGGCCGGATAGTTCTAATGGAAAAAATGTGCGGTTCAAAGTAATTAGGAAAAGTTGAACCAAAAGGAATTTGCGAATTGTGCTATAAATGTACGCCTTCTGATGATATGGTTGTAAATTTATAATGTGAATGCTTTCAGACAGTGTATTAGAGTTTAACTAAATATGACTATATTCAAGTAAGTAAAGTGTTACTTTTGTGTGTCTTTAGAACCAAGTAAAACTTCTTGTTTAATTGGATAGAGTTTCGTAGTTAACTAAATCCTAATTATTTTAACATCCAGTATCTTGACTAGGTTTTTTAAAGTCTTGACTTAATCACCAATTGACAATCGAAGTACAAAGCTGACAATCAGAAAGATTTTATTTTAAGTATGATAAATTTCAAACAATTTCACTCTTATTTTGATCAATTGCACAGGTTCATCATGGGAAACAAGTTCAGCAGAAGGCGAGAGGTCCCTGTCAGCAGTGCTGTCGCTGTGGCCAGTGAACAGACGCCTGCCGTGGAATCTTCAACATCTAAACCAACAACAGACTCTGGGATGAAACAAGAGGTTGTTAGGACAGATACTCTAGATGTGTTGGTAGAAGAACCACCAAAAGATGAATGTGCATTAGAGGTGAAAGAGGAAAAAAATCCTGTTGCCTTGGCCCCAACAGAAGATGCAGGGTCAGAACTAGTAGAAAAGGAAACTCCAGCTCCAGTTCAGCCTGAAGCAGTGGTCTCAGACACCAATCCTCCAGAACCAGAATTGTTTGCACAACCAAAACCTGAAGCTACAGAGGAAACTGAAGCTCAAATTGCTATAAATCCAACCCCAGAGGATGTTTCAGACTCTGCTTTGCAGTCAGAGGCAGACACTGACCCCAACTCTGAGCCCGTACCAACACCAGCCGAGGCTGCAGTGCAGCACAAAGACCAAGAATCTCTAACTGATCCAGTTCTTTCTTCACCCACATTGATTGACTTTGGTGTCCCTGATGTGATTTCCTTACCTACCACCATCCCTCTTGATCCAGATGAGTCATCAGATATTTCAGCAAGTAAGCACAGTTCCACAGCAGAGCCAGAAAAGTTCACTTCAGACTTTCTGGAGAAGTCGACAGGGGTGGAGGCTGAAGAGTGTCTGAAGATGCTTGGGAGTGACATCAATGTGGAAAATGTTAGCGAACTCCTGAAAAACTCCGAGCTGAGAGAAAATGACCTTCTCAGTGACATCATTCCAAGTGAGGTCAAGATCCCTGATGACACTCCCATCACAGACATGAGCACATCCATGGAGTTAATGTGAGTCCATCAAAGACAATCCTTGAATCAAGCAAAAGGATATTTTATTCTGTGAAACCTTCTTCTAAATGGGTCAACGGAAACCTTTTCTTGCCACCTCAATTGCTCTTAAGACAAAGGTCAAATATCCTTTTTTGATTGAACCAAAAGAGACGACCATCAGGTTGGACTTAAGTTTTTTTCTGTTCTTCATACATTTAAGCAGCCAGTTGATTTGGCTTTGAGGTGTGAATAGGCTCAAACAGCACAGACTACAAATACAAAAGTACATAATGTCAGACAACAGAGGTCTTCCTCTATGCAAACTCACTAGCAACGTATTCAAACCTATCTTCTGCGCATTAGGGAATTAGTGAGTACAGCTTTAAAGCAGCTTCTTGAGAACCACTGTGTACAAAAGATAAAGTTAATTCTTTTTAACGAAAATATAGGTGTGTCCTTTAATCTGGTCATCATAAACCAACCAATGACAGATTACACGACTAGCAAACCAAAAATGACCAGTTTAAAGGTTGCACCACATACCAGGAAAGAAGTGCCCAGTAAATATTTATGCATTAAAATAATCATATTTAAACATACAAATATTACTCTGAATGGAATGAGTGTAATTTTTTTTTTCAATAGTGGCTTGCTTGTGAAAATAAAAGTGATATATCTGTTTTATGGTCCTGCTGCCTATTTATTTAACAACACATGCTGATTTTTGAACAAATAAACTGGTTAATTACACTTTTCTTAGTTTTTTAAATGGCAGAGAACACCTTACCATACACTAGTACAAGCATGTGACACAGGTCAGACATGCTATGCGAATTATAGCTTCCATATTTAATATCATGTAAGAGAACTGATGCTTTTTCAGCGTCTCGAGGGAGGGAAAATGCAAGAAGGGGGAGAGCCTGGGCCACATTCTTTCCAAAGGAAGGAGGGTTTCGGGGGGCCTGGGTCAAAAGTCTTCCGTCTAACTGCACTGCAGTCCATGAGAAATCTGCTCTTCAGATGTCTCTCCCACCACATTCCCCCTGCTCTCATTGCTATCCCAGCATATTGTACAAGCATTCCGGAAGCAAGTATTACAATTCCAAACTAAAACGTAAACTTTATAATAGGAGATAGGGGGTAAGAAATATTAGCCTTGCCCTTTTTTTTTAACCAGAAAGACTGTACAGTCATCCACTGCTGCAAAGTGCAAGGGCTTCAAGTCACAAAGGTAATATGAGTATCTTAAAAATAAAGTCAAAATAAAAATTGATTTTGTTCAGAAACAGGTACTTTGCCAATCTCTGCCTTGAGGCGGGGAAAATCCCACAGTTTTGACAACACACTGATGAGTCCCCATAGAGTAGGAGAGGCATACTTTAGACAGTGATCTCACTCCAGCTCGGCTTTAGTAAAGGATACAGTTAGCAGACTGATCCGCTTCTTGATGCACACACAACGCAGCACGATTTGCACTATTTGTGATTCCTGTCATACCAGCGGGTTTTGGCTCAATAAACAAAAGTGCTGCACCACGGTCCCCTCTCCCCTGCTTGATTTCCTGTCTCTCTATGGACTGTGATGGTCAAAGCACGGAAATAAAGAAAACAGAACCTGGTATTTGCTTCCGTGAGACCATGTGTGAAGGAAATATTAGATATCTGAAGGTCTACATCAGAAATGAGAAAAAAAAATCTGACTTTAAAATGTTCCTGTCCTCCACCAGAAATGATTTTATTGCAGACACACACACACACACACACACTCACACACAGTTCCTGCTCATCTAAATTATTAGAATTACCTGACATGAAAAACTTTAAGCTGGCATCAATTATTTATGAATTTCCTGGATGAAAAGTTAAAGATTAAGAAGTCACACAGATTTCTTGGGAAAGAGGTTACATATGAACAGAACTTTTTACTGCCTCAATGTACCAAATGTGCATATAAACTCACTGTAGTCCCGTACAACAAAACAAAAACTAACTGGCATGTAGTTATCTCAAAGCTTGTAAATCTAAATGCCTCACATGTAAGAGATCCTCACAAACACTTCAAACTGGTTTCAGATTTGCTCTTAAACATTTTAAAAAACAAACAGCAAGCATATAGAAATACAATCTGCATTTTGTGACAAACATGTCGTGAACTGAAAAAAACCCTATAAATACCAATAAATAACTTTACAAAATTAGCGGAACATACACTTTCAAAGTTAAGCAATATTTATAAAACACATTCTTGTGAAGAGTATTTTTTGAAGACTTAAAACCGTATGCAAAGTAATAAAAACAATAAATACTGATGGTACAATATATTACACTACTATAAAGGTTATATTACTATATAAATTCTCTTCAAATAAGTGTAATTTATAAAGAGCAACAGAATGAAAAGATTTATCAAATCAGCTTATGTTTACAGGAACATTCTGACTGGACAGGCCTGCAATCGCAGCAGTAAGATCACAGAATAATAACGTTCTACATTTCCAAGGGAAAACAGGAACATATGATGAAATTTTAGTGCAATCTAAACGTCATTTTAAAAATTGCAGAACTTTCTGACTTTCATTTTCCTATCAGCCTCCTGTATTTTTTGGCCAGATCAACATTGGTGCGTCCGGGTTGGAAAGGATATGACCACAAGATGGAGTTCCAGGAGTAGCCATATTTCTTTACTCCAGAGAGCAAGTGATGGACTTCCTCACGGCTGAAGTCCTGCCTCTTTCTTCTCTATCAGTATTTTAAGGAAAAAAAAAAAAAAAAAAACAGAAGGAACAATTAAAGCAACAATAAGAAAGTAGCTGAAAGGCAAAAAAATAGAAATTGTACAGCACCATACATACAAAAGGTAATTTAAAGTTATTACAGTTAAATGAACTAACAGAGTTTAAGAAACATAAAGTTGAGCAAAGAATGTAGCCTTGTGGAACACCACGTGGAAACTGTTTTCTTTTTTTCCATCGGCAAATGGGATGAAGTAATTCTCGTCTACCAAGTAAGCTATGAACCTGTTTAGCACAATACCGGACGATGCCAGCAACTTTCCCATTCTGGCAAAGGAGACTGAGGATTATGAGGCAATCTACAAACATTGACATTCAGCATGATCTAACATTTTACCCCGTGGTACTACCACAACTACCTGTAATTTATTCTTTCTTAAGCCATCAGACTGCTGTACTTATACAGAGTAAAAGATTGATGGGGTTTTTTCTACCCAGTTTACTTTAGATTTGTACAATTAAAACCAATCAAATTTAAGATCAAATTCAAGAAAATATGTGAAATATTTTGAGTTGTTTGCCGTTTTTAAGTCTGCATGAGCATAGTTTGGTATTGTTATAGCAATTTTTGGAGTTCATAAACACTATCAAAAGCTCATAAACACTATCAAAAGCTCTTACGAAAGAAGAGTGGTTTGTGCTTATCTTTGCCTGATCCTTAATAGAATAATGCTCACTGCTACTTCTTCCTCTTCTCTCTGTGTTTGAAACATGAAAATGTTTAAGTTTAAATATAGGTACATGTTTAATCACTTATTCTGCTTACAGCCCCCATACATAAGGCTTTGTACCAAGAAACCAATCAGAGTGAAGGAACATTATAACTAAAACAGCTGCTCTAGAAACAAACAAAAAAAACTTAAGATGTCAGAAAAAAAGAAAAATGAGAACCCAAACCAGTTGGAAAACATAATGGTGAGTGCAGAATACAGAAAAAAAATGTCTGAGCATGTTAAAAAGTAGACTGTGCAACTTTCAAAGTGTGTGCTGAAAAATTCATTTGACTGAGAGCATAAAAGAAATAATAAAACACAACATGACACAACAGAAAGATTGTGCTATCCAGAACCACCCCTTCAACACTGCAGAAACGTTTCACCTAAAGAATGTCTCAAATGAGAATTTGGGTTTAGAAAGAGGCACGTTAAAAAACAAAAATAATGAATAAAACATTTTGACTGTACAGGCACACCATATCCTAATAGTTAAAGTATTTTCCATTAGTTTAAAACATTAAAGGATATTATAGTATCTAATTTTATAGAACAGACACTCTGTAAAACAGCTTAATAGAGCCGTGGTGCTCTGAACCAGCTCTGCCCTGAACAGTGAGAACGCTGGCGACAGCTCAACATTCCTTCTGCTCTCTGGTTCGTCTGCTGCCAAGAATATGTTGCAGAGGACAGCTCCCAACACCGTCTCTCAATCATAACATTCACACACAAAGTCAGAAAATGTAAATACCCGAACTGGATGTTTGATAGCTGGCTTCAGGTAGATGTGGCCTTTTTAGGGGAGTCAAACTTGGACCTTAGAGGATGGATGGAATCATAGTTGGTGAATATGGCAAAATTAACTGAGCGTATCAACATAAAAGTATATATACTAATAACTCATACCAATCCTTTTCTTAGTGGTAAATCCCCCTTTTCTTGTTGTTTTGGACAGGGGAGTCAAAGTGACGCCTATGAGTAAAATAAAATACAACATATTCATTTTTTTTATGATGTCTTCCTTTCATCCAACAATAAAAGGCAACTGCTTTAAATCACTCAAATCATCTCAGATAAACTTTTTTGTTGAACAAATTACTTTATGTGCGTATGTCTTAAGACTTTTTTTTCCTTTTCATACCATTATGCTTCCTCCAAGAGCATTGCTGCAGGGAACTCTTGTCAATCCCAGCTGTCGGTAATGAAATATTTGACAGAATTAGCACATTGTGATGTCTGTTTTATGATTCAGGGCGTAGTTATAAAGTGAGCCGAAAGAAACAAAAACAAGGAAAACAGGAGACAGCGAACAAGTTTTTACAGTTTCCAAAATATTACTCTACTTGACAGATGTTGTTAGAGGGACTGTATGGTAGAAAGCCATGACACCTTTACCAAATAGCTAACAGAGGCCTTTTGCAAGCAAGTTCACATTGTAAAACCTCTTACCACACAAGTTTTCACAGCTTCTTTGAAACTTTGTTGTTGAAACCTTTGCAGAGCTGGTATCTGCATGCTCAACAGCGAGGCTCTTTTGTTCTTGCCTGACCACAAAGTTAAAGCGATGCATTCTGAATCGCTCCGTAGCCTCCTGGAGAACTCTGTGCATGTCACAGATGTTCACATGGGAACTTTGAAGCGATGCAAAAGAGCGGCTTGTCACTTCTTCAAAAGTTAACACACAACCTAAAAATGAAAAAGGACAGTTATATGAAGAATTGATTGTCTGTGTACAACAATGTAATGGCGATCCAATTACGTTGCAAAAATACACAGAGGTTTTCATCTTGTGTATCCATAAATAAACCAAAAAAGGCAACAAAAACAAGACATATCCTTATATCTCCCCACCTGCACACCGTGCATTAGAGACTGAGTGTCCTTCTACTATAGTCTTCACCATCTTGTTTAAGTCTCTGTTCTGTGACTCTAAAACAAAACAGAACACTTAAAATCTTGATAGAAGCTGCATTCAACAATAACTGACTAAATAAAGCATTTACTAGTTATGGTATGACTCTGTCTCTTACCATAACAGCACATAATCTCCTTTGGTTTTGTCGGCCACACTGACAAGGGTTGTTTAAACAAGGAACTAAGTACAAATACAAAGGAAAAGGATGTTATTAAAGAACGTATTTTCTTTCCTATAATTAATAACTTCTACAAACGCCACTGACTTGCTTGCTGTTTGTGACTCGCTGCCTCCCTCTAGTGACCGTACATCAGAAGACATCTTGATCCCTCCTCTCCTGTCCACAGACCCCATCACATCTCCTTCACACATTTTGGTTTCTTCTGCTCGAGGAATTAAACGAGAAGCGACTTTCTTCATTGTATGAATTTTCTTTATGTCAGCCATGCTTCTGATTGGCTGGAAGCTTCTGCTGCTGCCACTGCTCTTCTGCATGGGCCTCAGTGTGCAGGTAGTTTTACTGCCTTCATGTTTCTGTGCTAGTACAGGTACAGGTGGGGACTTAGATGGCAGACACTGAAATTCAGCTGAATTTGGACACAGAATGTCTTCTTCCTCCTCTCCAATCTTCTAAAAAACAACTAATTATTAGTCACTATGAACCATACTTAGCATACATTTTGTGTGTGCATGTGTGTGTGTGTGTGTATGCACATCTAACCTTTAGCTGTGTTTTCTCTAACAGTTCAATCCTGCGCAGCATTTCTCTGGCTGAACTCTTAAACTCTTCTATGTTTATAGGACGTTCCTCAGTTTCAACTTGCTTTTCCACCAGACCCTGCACTCCCAAGCTCAAAGCTTTACCGACAAACAAAAGAGGTCATTTTGAAAGCTTAATGCCATTATTTTAATAAAAGTCAACATATTTGACTTTTACTAAAAGTTAAATATATTGACTTTTAGTAATTGCATATTTTAGAGAGAAGTAGATAAATTTAGAGTGAAGCATGTGAAATATTAACACTGGTAACACATTTATTACAACCAAGACCATAGTGAACCTGTTAAGAATATAAAAGGAGTCTTTCACCAATTAGGCATAACATTATGACCACCTTCGCTAATAGTGTATTGGCCCTCCTTTTGTGTAAAAAAAACAAAAAAAAAAAAAACAAAAAAAACCACCTGCAGATCTTTGAAGTTGCGAGGTGTGGCCTCCATACATCTGACTCATTTGCACAGCAGATCCTACAGATGCTTAAAAATATTCAGATTTGTGGAGTCTGGAGGCCAAGCCCATCCCTCAAATTAATTGCTGTGGTCCTCAACTCATCCCTGAACCATTTTTGTTTAGTGGCAGGGTGCATTATCCTGCTGAAAGAAGAAACAGCCACCAGAGACTGTTTCAATAAAGTCTAGTTGGTCTGCGGTATTGCTTAAGTGGGTGGATGGCAAGGCCCACGGTTTCCAAGAATCACCCGAAGCATCATGCTGCCTCAGTCGGCTTGCCCCTTTGTCATAGTGCCTCCTACTGCCATGCATCTCTCAGGTAAGCAATCCACACACACACAGCTGTCCATATGATATAAAGAATTTTACATTTTGACTGATCAGACCAGCCAGCATAATTCATTTGATCTGTGGACCAAGTTCATATGCTCACATGACGTTGGTTCTTTCAGTGGTGGACTGGGGTCAATGTGGACATCCTGACTACCACAAGCTCAATTACTGCCTAAAGTATCCCACATTTTAAGTACAATGATGAACTGATCATTCAATTCACCTATCAATGGGCATAATGTTATGAAAACATTGTATCAAAAGGTCTAACAATGTTTTTAAATTTCTTAAAAATCTTTTACAAAATAATAGCAAAAAATGCCTCTTCTGACAACAAAGAACCTGCTATACACAGACTAATAAAACTAAATCACAAGGTCCCCAAATATTTTTTAAAAGTTTATTATGAAGAATAAAAACATTAACAAACTAATTATACTTACTGGCCTTTTTGCAAGTCTGTAGTATGAAAGTAGCTGCTTTCCTAACCTCCTCACTTGAGTCCTCCGTGAGAAAGGTTATCATAAGCGGCAGGCCTCCACAATCCACCAGCTGGGACTGGTGCTCCTCTGCGAATACAAACAGGCACAAAGTTAAGAAAAACAAGTGAGTTGAGAGAATCTCAACCAAATGACTGAAATATTGAGAGAAAATTCAATTCAACTGAAACATACGTAGCTTATTACTGTGTAGTCTCACCTGAAGCTTCAGTGCACTCCCCAATGGTTAGCAAAACTGAGAGTCTGTCATCAGGGTCTAAGTGTGAGCTGGTCAGCAGAAAGAAAAGGTGGTACACTAAACCATACTGCGCCAAACCTGATGCCAGAGTGGCTAGAATGAAAAAAAAAAAAAAGAAAAAAAAAGAAAAAAAAAATCAGATCAGAGAACAAAAACAGTATGACTGTAGTTTTATTTAAATGAAACTGTCATGTGTAAGCTTTGTTATTAAAAACAGGACTCACAGTTATCAGTGATGCAAGCTGACAAGGTCTTGACTATAACAACAGACAGTTGACAAGACAGCAAGCTTGTATCTGCAGCAGACACAACACGAAGCAGTGCCAGAGTAAGAGATTCCAAACCTCCACAGGCAGCAAAACTCTCCTGTACATAAGCTGCAAGAGGTGAAAAATTAAGATTATTACGTATTAAATGACATTAAGAAATGAATGTCAAAGAGTGTTTTAAGCAGAAGTCATTGTGTTTTGATTCCTCACAGCTGTTGGAAACTGTCATGGCGATAAAGGAGCATATAGGTTGAAATGTTTCAGTAGAGGGCACAGAAATCTGCTGAAGCCATGTTTTTACGATGGGAAAGGCTGCAGCGCAAATACGCTGACCTTCCTCTGTGAAACAAAACAAAGGCATCATGAACTGATCTTGTGTCCCATGTAGGGTTTTGAAGGATTTTACCAGCATGGGAAGGGAATCAGTGTTACAGTTCCACTGTAGAATAGATATAAAAAGTCCACATCCCACTGTTAAAATACCAGGTTTTTGTGAAGTAAAAAAAATTGACTGAAACAGACACTTTCAGAACATTTTCCCACATTTAATGTGACGTATATACTTTATTAATAAACTAACAAACAAATCTGTTGAAACAAAGTTATGAAAAATACAGAAACTGTAAAAACCTTGTTGCATAACTGTGCACACCTTTAAACGATGATTATGCCACCAACTGACTCTTGACCTTCTTGGGTGCACATCTAATTTCACATTTAATTTCCCTTTGGGATAAATAAAGTATTTTTTAATTTGAATTAAACTGAATTGAATCTGCTATCAATTATTGTAAATACGTTGTACCTGAAGTAAAGTTCAGCTATTCAAGTTTTATTTTCTTGACAGTTGTTCAACTGCATCCTTTAGCTCAAACCATAGTTTCCAAAGAGGTTACAAAGGAACAAAATTATCTAATTGTACAATAGCACAATACAGTACCTGAAAGGAGAGTTTAACTTTAGCCTGATCAGATTCACTATGACTGATAGCAGGTTTGAACTTTGGAAGACTAAACTGGATTAAATTAAGCTTCAACAATGGTGTACACACTTATGCTACCAGGTTACTGCACAGTTTTCGCATTTTTAGCCAGACCAGATTTGCTTGATTTCAGTTAAACTGTAAAGAATATACATCATCAAGTCATAAAGGTGGAAAAAGCTTTTAAAACAGTTTTGTCACTACATGAAACAAAGACACAGATAATATTACCATTCTGAGGATTGTTGACAGAGCCGCACAGAGCACTAGACACAGATGTCCAGAGTTGGTAGGTTTGGCTAACAGTTTTTAGATTATCTACTGTTGAGAAGGGGAAAGTGGTCCTACAAAGAAACAAAGATCACATGAGTCTATTCTTCAAAACAAAAATGTATCACAACATTAGTAAAATATAGTACCTGAAAAGGTCCATCAGAATTTCCAAGCAGCCCGTGGTCTGAGCTAAAGTTTGCCCTAATTCTGCATTACCACAAAGGCAAATACATGTCAAACAAAACAAGTTAAAACTTACCAGAAGATGTCATGTAATCTAAAGCAAAGTGTGAATATCAACTGAAACAACCAATCCTGTTGCTTTATTTATTTATTTATTTTTTGGTTAAGGAGGTATGATCTTACTATTGTGTGCAACCAGAACAAACAGCAAATAGACGGACACCCTCTTCTTATTCAGTGGGCTGTCTTCTTCCAAGTGTCGAGCAATGTCTGTGAATATCTCCTTTCTGCATAGTGAATTCTTGCAATACACTAACAAACAAAACATATACAGGATATTATCATCAATTTCATTTTAGTATGAAATTATAGTGCACACAAATATAGCACATAGATGTAGCAACTTGATTCAACACAAAAACTGCAGTCTATTCTAATTTTAGATCATTTTATTGCATACAAAATGATAAAATACCTGTATTTACCTTTAAAAACTTTCTGTGGCCTATAAGACTTGATGATTTTGCTGTATACTTGATTGATGCTTTTATGATGTGAAGAACTTTGAACTGTCTCACTGCTGAAATGTGCTATACAAATAAACTTGACTTAAACCTCAGAAATTTAAGATTAATAAATTGCTTTGCTTGGCTGGACTTTCAAATATACAAACAAATTATATCTACTTCCTGCTTTGTGAATAGAAGAATGCGAATTGCTCAATAATAAACCCCTCAACAGATATGCCTCTGAATTTTTAGTTTCTCGTGGGTTCTCTCCACAGGTCAAAACATGACATTTAGGTTAATTGGTCTCTCTAAATTGCTGTAAGTGTGTGTGTGTGTGTGCAAGGTTGTTTGTCGTGTATGTCTCTGCGTTGCCCTGTGATGGACTGGCGACCTGTCTGGGGTGTACCCCCCTTCTCGCTCAATAACTGCTGTAGATAGGCACCACCCCCCCTGTGACTCTGGCCTGCATGATATGCGAGTATAGAAATAGGATAGATGCGTGTGAAAATCAACAACTCTGAGACATGTTTACCCACCATTAGCCTCAGCTAGTGTGCCGAGGGTAAAGAGAGAAGTCTCTTTAACATCTGAATGAACAATACTGGATTTGGACAGATTATACAAAAATGCCACGCCACCTAGTTCTCTTAGCAGATCCACATTATCCTCTGAAAGAAAGAACAAGTAAAGTGAAACAGACAGTGGATAAATGCCATATTAAGGCACACTTCATTTCTTATCACACCTATAGTTATTGGTGGTTATTATAACAATATCAGATTGTGAACAACTGCAACATGCTGACAATCTACTGAAGCAGAAATTGGGGCAATGCTCATGAGGTACATTCTATGCATTGCTGTTCTAGAATGTCATCAAAAACGTATTTTATTTTAATAATTTAATTCAAAATGTGAAATGAATATATTTAAATTCAAGTAATGAAAACCTAAAGTCTCTCAGATACCATTGCGTAATACCTCCAAAAAAATATACTTTTAATACAGTAATGTTTATGTAAAACGTGGCCATGTTATTGCCGACAAAATCATGGGGAAAGCTGCTGACCCCAAGTGAGTTAAGGGAAAAAGGATTAGACTATTGCTTAGAAGTCCCAAGTCATCTTTTCAGTGGGAAAATATGAAGTACTTTTTGTAGTAATGCTTTTGGGAGAACCATGTCCTCAGCTGATATTGGTCCACTGTGTTTTGTAAAGTGTGAGTGCTGTTTTAAAGCAATTTGGGTTTCCTTAACACCTCAGCAGTCCCATAGGCTGTGTAAAAGGAGCCCAGACTAAGTATGAGTCCATATACTGTACAGTTCATGAACATACGTTTCACGAGGATGACTTTTTTGAGAAAAAATTCTTCTGTTTTACAGGTCTTTTGTTATTTTTTTGTTAGCTGTAATTGATAATCAGAATGACCAGAAATCAACAATTGCAATATATCACTGTGAATATAAAAAAAAAATGTATATATCAGTTTCACTTTTGAACTGAATTGATGTATTTACCGGGATGTACATATATGTAGGGAGCATGTACCGAAGAGTGTTCTTGTTGAATTTAATTAATTTAATTGAACAGTTTAAGACTGATGGTCCATCTAACATATTAAATGTTAGAAACCAGTTGGAAAAATAGCAGGAACAGATGTTATTCTGTATTTAAAAACATACTTCTGGCCAAAATTCGCTGTGATGTGGTTTTCTTTACAGGGTATATTTTGACATTAGTAAAATAAAACTATGCTCGTCATTTCACTGTTAAAAAATAAATAAAACATGACGACATTTTTACGTTTTGGCCAACTCTGGTTATATTTTAAAACAATCTACAACCTCTGCTTTCATTGTTACCTCTCTTATCACAGATGGAGTGAATGGTAAGAAGGGCTTGTTTCTGTAAATCTGGACATTTCATCTGAAACTTCACACACTCAAGCAGCAAACTGAGGTCTGTCTTTGTGGCTGAAATTGGAGCAATGAAAATAAAACCAGTTAAACAAATCCATATTATAACTTAATTAAAACATGTTCAAAATCTTAAAGTTGGCTTTTAATATTTGCATCACTTACTGTTACGGCTGTTGCTGCAAATGCCTGCCCTGTCCATTTAGCTCTTTTACAGAGAATGTTCATATATCTGTTTTTTTAAATATAATTTTGTAGGGTACTATCTACCTACCCCTGGGGCGAAAGAAAACCCTTTACATCAACATCAATGCTACATTTAGAATTAGCGCTAGCTTAACAACATTCAGTGACGTAATTGATAAAGTTTAACCAAGATATTAAATACACACAATTTTCTCAGAACAAAAGTGCAGTTTTTCTCAATGTAATCTTATTGCCTATCCAACATCGCAACTACTCACTCACTGTTACTTCAAAAACTGTATAGAACATTTTTGCTAATACGTTGTAGCGGTATCTGTTAACTGTTTATTCAGTCTCGTGCACTGAACTCCGGGTTACCGTAGAAACCCAGCGGAACACCCACCCCACTACTCGGTTGGTTTGTGTTAGAAAACCTGAAAATGATATTTAAACGGTGCTTTATACGCCCATTCCTTACAAACATATAAACACCTTAAATAAATAAACAATGAATGCAATTAGAGAACACTCTAACATAGAAGCGTACGTAACCAGGTTGTAGAGCGCTAGCAACAGTTTTCTGACCATCAGGATAGGTGATCGTCAGATCCTTACGTCACACGTTGCTGGACGTCCTCCTTGTCATACTTTGTGTTTCGCTGCATGTTAAGGGACTTTGCTTCATTTGTAACAAAGTTTGGACGCATTCATGTAAGTTTGTATATACGGGATTTGACACATTTCTTAAGCTACACAAACGTGCGCGTTTTTGGCCTCTTTAAGAATCAGTACTTGGGTAATGTAGTGTCTGAAATTACCAACCGTTAGCGGAGTGAGCTAGAGCTAGCATACTAACAGCTGTAAAATCGTCACATTTCAATAATGTGTCAGACAGGAATGGACATGTAATAATAATGTGTTATTGGGTGAGCCATCGGTTACCCTAGAGTGCTGCTTTCAAGCTGACTAACTCATGTGTTGCCTAGTTTGTTTATTATTTCATTACAATAGATAATTCTGATGTATAACCTCAGTTAAAACTATCCATTCACATAGTGATACTTTTTTTTTCTCTGCTCAGATTTAAAGGGGAATAAGTTGCACTGTATAGCACCAGCTCCGTTGCTGTAGCGATGTATGGACGTGTGTACTCCAGGATTCTCCATAGAGCTTCTAGCTACAGGCTGAAGGTTTATCTCAAAGTCTCATTTCAAGTTTGTATCTTGATCAGACTGCTATATAATCGTGTATTATTCATAGTACATCATATGCATATTCTATCAGTTTTTGTATTATCTGTTCGTGAAGCCAAAATTGTAGCCTCAATTTGTTGTTCACTTTCAGGTAGCCTACAATTGTCCCTTTTCATCCTGGAGTCCGTCTGGACCAGACCAAAGGTTCTGCACTGGTGAGGAATCTGGAATCTGGACTCGAAGTTGCTGTCAATTCTCAACACACCAGGATTTAGATTTCCATCAGAACCAAGTGCAGATCAATAGCATTCTAAGAAGCAATGAACAGGTAAAGGAAAGTACTAAAAACTTAATTTAGCGGTATGACGATAGTATTTAACATGCTGTAGCTAAGCTGGTTCCACAAATAGGCAAGAAGCAGTGGCAGTTTTTGATTTGAGTGATGGCTCTCCACCCAGGGTGGCATTGTTTGAGGTTGCCGTTAGCATTTAATGAGAAAAAAAATGTAATTTGCTTCTCAAACACACATACACACACACACACACACACACACACACACACACACACACACATATATATATATATATATATATATATATATATATATATATATATATATTTGTTCAATTGCATGTCTAGTCAATGGGAAGCAGCACCATCCATTTTTTTCACTGTGTAAATGCTGTAAAAATGGGGTTGTTCCCAAAAGCTGAGTAATATCTGGTAAGCTTGAGTCTTATATACAGTTGCTGAGTTAGTAGTAAAGTAAAGGGCTATTTCACTTTTTTAAAGAATCTGGCAACAATTTGTTCTTCCCTACTTTGAACCCCAAAGTACTTAGAAATCTGGTTGGGTTATCTGTAAACTCCTTTTGTGAACCAAATGACTGCAATATAAAAATCTATATTTTGTTTTATTCCTTATTGCTCCTGATAGGTTAAGACTGATGGCGGCGCACACAGTTGCAGCGGCTCAGTGCTCTTTTGGTCATTGCTATGTTTGGCTATTCGTGTTTGTATTGATTGGTGTCCTGTCGTGTGGATGGACAAACAACATCTACAGCCAAAACGACCTTTTGAAGATCGGTGTCTGCTATGTAAGGGCGTGACATCCGAGTTCCCAAGCTTGTTTAACATCCCGGTGGATATAGCGAGAAGCCCGGGTTCGCTGTGGATTATCGTCCCATCGGGGAAGAGATGTCGATGGCTCAGAGAGAGAAGGCAGAAGCGGGGCTGCAGGGCAGGCATGCTCGTATGGCTAAGGAGGCAACCACTTAAACCACCACTTCCCAGCCTGTTTCTCTCGAATGCCAGATCGCTTGCTAACAAGATGGATGAAATGAGGCTATAGACTGCATCTTACAGCATAGCAAAGGACAGCGGCATTCTGCTGGTCACAGAGACTTGGCTTCATCCACTCGTACCAGACTCTGCCATCGAGCTACCAGGCTATACAATAAAGCGTCATGACAGAACAGAAGACTTCGGTAAGAGCAGAGGAGGGGGGCCCTGCATGTATGTAAATAACATGGTGTTCTAATATAGTGACCATGACCAGCCATTGCTTCCCAGACCTGGAGTTTATGACAGTTAAATGCAGACCAATATATTTCCACAGAGAGTTTACCGTAAGTAGAGTAACCGTTGTGTACATACCACTGGATGCTAATGCTAAAACAGCTATTGGACATTTGCATAGTAACATCAGCCACCTGCAGAACTTGTATCCAGATGGTGTACACATTGTAGCAGGGGACTTTAATCATGTGAACTTGGTGCTTCCCAAATTCTATCAACATGTTAAGTGTGCCGCAAGAGGAGCTAACATTCTGGACAAAGTCTCCTCAAACATCAAGCAAGGCTACAGGGCTAGACCACTTCCACATCTGGGTCAGTCCTATCACCTGTGCCTGCATTTAACCCCGGTATATGCCCCTCTCAGGAAAACTACTTTGACCATCTCAAGGACTGTTAAAATCTGGCCCAAAGGTGCCTCCCAGAAATTGCAGGACCAATTTTTAGGACCAAAGTCTTTAAGCATCAGGATCTGGAGGCATTTACTAATAGTGTACTGTGCTACATAAATAGCTGCATAGACACTGTGACTGTTGACAAACACATCAAATTTTTTCCTAACCAGAAACCCTGGGTGACTCGAGAGATCCAACTACTGCTAAAGGCCAGGAACTCCACTTTCAGGTCTGGGGATGAGGCTGTCTACAGCACAGCCTGAGCCAACCTGAAGAGCGGCATCAAAAAGGCAAAAACTGATTACAGCAAGTGGATAGAAAATCATCTGGAGAACAGCAGCAGGCAGGTGTGGCAGGAAATCTGGCACTTCACAAACTACCAGGCCAGCCAAGCAACTGCAGCTGGCGAGGCCTCTTTGGCAGAGGAGCTGAACATCTTATTTGCCTGTTTTGAAGAAAAGCCAACAAGGGCATCTACACAACATCAAATGACCCACAAGACCACAACCCTCATTGTAGAAGAGAACGAAGTGAGGTACACATTGCGGGCCGTGAGCCCTCAGAGTAGGCTGACCAGCTGGCTGGAGTCTTCACCAGGATCTTCAACCAGTCACTTGCCCTGGGTACTGTTCCATCCTGCCTGAAATTCTCCACCATTGTCCCCTTACCTAAGAAACCAAACATATCTAGCCTCAACGACTATAGACCAGTGGCACTCACCCCTGTGATGATGAGGTGTTTTGAAAAACTGGTACGGGGTCACATTACAGCAATTCTTTCCCCTGGTTTTGACCCCCTCCAGTTTGCCTGCAGAGCCAACACGTCTATGGAGGATGCTGCACTTTCACATCCAGAGCAGCAGGGAAATTATGTGCGAGCTGGAATCTACTCTTTGTAGATTACAGCTCAGCATTAAACACCATCCTTCCACATAGTCTGGTGGACAAACTGGAGGATTTGGGTCTTCCTCACTCCTTTTGTATGTGGATTTTGTGTTTCCTGACGGATCGACAGTAGAGAGTTAGGGTGGGCATCCATACATCCACTGCCCTCAGTGTCAGCACTGGCTCTTCACAGGGCTGCGTGCTAAGCCCCCTGCTTTATTTCTTGAACACAGATGACTGCATCCCAACCCACCACAGTATCACCATTGTAAAATTTGCGGATGACACAACAGTGGTGGGGCTTTTTTTCAGGTATGATGAGACCGCCTATAGAGAAGAGGTGAATCAGTTGTCACTGTGGTGCACTGTGTGCTCCTCAACACATCGAAGACAAAAGAGCTCATAATAGACTATAGGAAGGAAAAAACAGTCATTGAACCACTAAACTTCAGGGGGGACAGGGTAGCTGACTTCCACTTCCTGGGTGTTCACATTGAGCAGGGCCTCAAATGGAGCACAAACACTTGTCTTGTTAAAAAAGGCCCAGCAGTGACTGTACTTCTTGAGGGTACTCAGAAACAACATCAAGATGGAACTGCTGATGTCTTTTTACAGATCCTCCATTGAAAGTACACTAACATTCTGTATCAGCGTGTGGTACACCAGCAGCACTGTGACCCAGAAGGAAGCGCTCCAAAGGGTTGTAAGAACAGCACAGAAGATCATCGGTTGCCCTCTACCTTCATTGGAACAACTACACAGCGACCGCTGCCTCAAAAAAAACGCAAAAGATTTCAAAAGACATCTCTCACTCTGGTCACTTTTCCAACTGATGCCATTGGGAGGACAGTACAGAGCTATGGCTACAAGGACCAATAGACTCAAAAACAGTTTCTATCCCACAGCAATAACCAGACTTAATGCAGTCAAAAACGACGCCTGTACCTGACTTGTGCAGGCACAGTACAAGCCTGTACATGTACTATATAGATGTACGTATATATGTCTTTTTAGCAGATTTTAGCTATTTTATTGCACAGATGTTGCGCTGGCTGATGGCACTTTTAATTTCGTTGTCCGTGTGACAAAGTTTTCTATTCTATTCTAAGTTTAAAATTAGAATGTTATTGAAAAGCTCATTTATTTCAGTAACTCAGTTCATTAAATGAAAGGCACTATATAGATTATTACAAACAAGCTAATGTTTTCAATCCTTTATAATTAATTAGGATGATTTTCTGCTTACAGTGAATGAAAACACAGCATTAAAGAGAGGTTATTTGGTTAAAGTGGTAATTTATGTGTTGACAGGAGGGCAGAAAGGGGTGGCAATCCTGAAGGAACTACCACTGACAAAGACAAAACTTCCTTTTCCGAAATAGACAATTTCAGAAATAATATTCTGGTTTATATATGTGTCTGCACACTGATTGGCAGTTAGTATCATGAATATGCCTTTTGGTTTTAGACAGTGAATGTTCCAGAGTTTGATGGGAGGGCACTCAGTTCTGTGAGAAAGTTTGACAGTAACCAGTTACCTGCAAATACTCCTAATGAGGACCGTCGGAGTGCAGCCACCTGCTTACAGGTATGCATCTACTTCTCTGTATCTTTCTTTTCTTTTCCCAATTATCGAAATGCAACATTTTTTATATCTGTGATCCCCAGTCAAAGGGCATGCTGTTTGGAGTGTTTGATGGCCACGGAGGGTGGGCATGTGCCCAAGCTGTAAGCGAGCGGCTGCTGTACTATGTAGCAGTGGCAATGATGCCAAAGCAAACCCTGGAAGAGCTTGAGAAGTGCATGGAGCATGGCAGACCTATTCTACCCATCTTACAATGGTATAAACATCATGCAGATTTTAACTATCGTGAATCTGCCTCCCTGTATACAAACCACCTTAGAGTCTTCTGGCAAGAGTTACTGGACAACGAGGAGCATGATGAAGGCATGAGGTAGGTTAAAATGGTTGAAGTTCTAACATGCTAGGTATGAGAAAATAGAATAGAAAACAATAGAAATATCCTTTATTGTCCCACAATGCGAAAATTCCCCAGTCTCATGTTCTCATAACATTGAGTGAAAATACCACAGTGTTATATTCACACAAAAATTTCAAACACAAATATATAACTTGATCTTATTGCTTTTATTTCAGAAAAGATGAATTATTCCTGCTACTAAAAAAATATAAGATGTATTAGTAGAGTTATAATAATGTCATCAGTAATATTTACTGTTTGTTTTTTCCAACTAGAAATATTTTCATACAGCAGACTTTGTCTTTCTTGTAAGCAAGGGAAAACTATGGTAATTTTCTTTCAGCCAGCTGACAGGCAGTGTGTCCCTCCTTCCAGTTGTGGGAGAAAACTGCAGTCAGAGAAAGTTTCTCTCGCATTTTACTTTAAGATGTAGGAATAATCTGATTGAAGATGTTTGTGGTTTTGAAACTTTGGTATACTTTGACACTATTTAAAGATCCATGGATGCGGTTTGTACATATTAAAAGAAGGTTAGATTCAGTTATGATTCCCTATTGGTTATTCAGTAAATCCTAAAACTATACCTAATTAATTTATTATTTGACATCTTTAAATTAGTACAAATCCACTCACATATTGTCTGTTGTGAAACAAATACAAGCTTAATACTTTAATTGTGAAAACATTTTTACTACAATATTCATCTCCATGTTAATATTTTGCAAAATATTTGTTGCTCGTCTTGAAACTTGTTCCAGATCTGTGTACCTCTCCATCTTATCATGAGTCACAGCTATTTTAGGAGAACTTTGGAGCTACAAAATTACTGATGCACAGTTGAACTTGTGATAACATGGATATGCAACTTTGATGTTTCACTGAGGCACTTAATATTTGATGTGTCACAACTTTTCTACATTTTAAGGGTTTCTTAAAATGCACAGAAGAGCATCTTCTGTGTGAGAATCTTAAAGAACTAAACTCTATAATCCTTTTATCTAGTCCTCAGGAAGCTCTGAGTTGTGCTTTTAAACGTCTTGATGCCGACATCTCTTTGGAGGCTCAAGTCCCACTTTCCAGTGACCTTATGAAAAGTACAGCCATCCAGGTAACTACATACAACTGTTTTTTTCACCTTAGTGCTTTAGAGCTTACATAGTCTGAATAATACATGCAAAAGGAAAAATGTCAGCCAGCCATACCTCCTCCTTTCAGTGGAGTTCTTCAAGATGTGTTTGTTTTAAGGTTCCTGTGATGAGAACCAATCACTACTCCATTGCTTTTATATCCTCAGTTATCAGACAGCTAAACCCAGACATCATCTTAAACAAGAGATCGAGAGACACATACGTTGCTATCTCTGACTGTGCTTTCCAGGTGGCGTTTGCTGGGTGCACTGCCTGTGTGGCTCATGTGGGAACCGATGGGATCCACGTGGCAAATGCAGGAGACTGCCGCGCGGTTTTAGGGGTGCAAAACGGTGACGGTTCATGGAGTGCTGTGCCTCTATCCAAAGACCACAACTCACAGAACCATGCTGAGCTGGAACGTATTAGAGCTCAGCACCCACCATCAGAGAGAGACACGGTGGTCACAGATGACAGACTGCTGGGGGTGAGTTGCTGTCTCACCACTTTAAACAAAGAAAATCTAATTTACGTGGTAAGTTGGTTATTTTTTCCACTATCTCCCTTTCAGGTTCTCATGCCCCTACGTGCCTTCGGTAATGTGAGGTTCAAATGGAGCCTTGAGTTGCAGCAGAGCATTTTAGCCAGCCTTGAATCTGGAGTTGACCTTGACTCTCTGAACTTGTATCAGTACACGCCGCCTAACTATTTAACACCGCCGTACCTGGAAGTGACACCTGAGATAACCTATCACAAGCTGAGGCCCCAGGACCGCTTCCTGATCCTCGGCACCGACGGGTTGTGGGACGAATTCGCAAGCGAGGAGGCAGTGCGACTCGTTGGAGAGCATCTCAGCGGTATTCACTTACAGGTTTGTAGTTCAGTCTGTTTTCTTTATTCAACTGCAATTCCCCAAAGATGTCATCTCAAAGCACTTCACAAGATAAACAGGCCCAGTTCATATCCAGATATACAGAACTCAGTGTGGTCCAGCTTCAGTTTAAAACAATCAAATTAATTCCAAATAACTCCAATCCTAAACAAAGCGGTGAATATGTATTTGCCCCCTACAGCTATTTTTTTTTGTTTGTTTGTTTTGTTTTGTGTTTTTCAAACGGTGATTTCAAATATAATGAGAAAAAAAGCTATCTGAGCCAATCGGGCCTTTTCTGAAATCATTTTTTTTCTCCAAAGCTTTGGGAGTCAACTTAACCACAGTGAAATTAGAGAACTGCGCTGCTCATGGTGGCAGCATGTTGGAGTAGCTCTGTTACGTTAGTTCTGATTTGTTCTTTTTCTAGACTTTTGTTCATGAGTTGTTTTTTTTTTGGTTGAGCTACTGGATGTTTGGACAATTATTCCCTCTGGTTTTGGATGCTGTGCAGCTGGAAAGATTTTGCTCTTACTTTTTTACTTTTGGACATTTCTTAAGATACATAACCCTGCTAACAGAGTATTGTTTTTACAATTGGGAACAGCTGACTAGCATTTTAAAAGCTCAAATAATACTTGAACTACAACCTCAAATCCCAGAGGAGTTGAAAAGGACGCCTCATGGATGCAGAGCAGAATCAAAGAGCAGAGAGAAAAGGAGGAAGTTCAAACCATCTCTTCCATAGATCCTAATGGCCAGACAGAGATTTAAAGAGGAGCGGCAAAAGCAACTGAGGTGGATTAGCACTGCTTGCTAACAATTGATGGTGTCATTCAGGACATGTTACCTTGGAATATGGCTGAATGAAAACAATTCTGTGAATATGAGTGGTCTAATATTCTTCTCAGTGCCTGTTATTGCGAACAGATGATAGCAGTTAATTCCGCCATGGGTGGTGCAAACAATTATCTGGCTAAATGAGCAATATATATATATTTTTTTACATAGGTTAAGGTTGCTCTGGACAGCTTTTATCATTAAATCAGTGAAAACACCATTTGAAAACAGATTTTGTATTTGGTCAGGTTATCTTTGTGAAAAATTAAGATTTATTTGATGATCTGAAACATTTAATTGTAACAAAAGTGCAAGAACAGAAGAAATCTGTGAGGGGCGAACATACTTTCACAGCTTTTTAGTGAGATTCTGATCCAAATTCATACACCTCAATTCAATTCTTATGACTTAACGTAGTCAAATTCAATTAATCATTTCTTAGTAAAAAGGTAAATTGTGACTTTGGAGTGATTCCCGTGGCCACGGGCCACGTTTATTTAATATCAGTATCCTCCCCCTAGCTCAGACCATAGTACCAGCACATCTCTCAACAAATGTATTCTGATCAAACACAAGTGTATATTTCAGTCTAAATAAGGCTACCGTCCAATACAGTCATTAAGTTATTGTGTCTGTAATATCAATGAGTGGATGGGTCACAAATTCCTCCAACTCATTATATCTCTTGAATTCATTTGGCTATTTTTCTTTAAAGCACCTCTTGATATTTCAACCTCTGTTCATTTAGGCTCCAGTTTCTCCTTCGGAGCGAAAGCTGAAACTGGGTCAGATGCATGAACTCTTGCTAAAGCGGCGAGCTCGTGCCTCTCCAGCGCTGGATACCAACGCCGCCACTCACCTGATCAGATACGCTCTTGGAACTGGAGAGTATGGGGGGCTGTCCCAGGAGAGGCTGGCCTCAATGCTGGCTTTGCCGGAGGACCTGGCCAGAATGTACAGGGACGATATCACAGTCACTGTGGTGTATTTGAACTACGACCTGGCTCGATCCCGCCACAGTTAGCAGCATGAGAGACACCTACCACAGAGCTGTGCTTGGTTACGTACAGTCAGTATTTTGCCATGGCCGGTGTTCTCGCCAAAAAAGCACCTGTTACGTGAACTGTTTTACTGATGAAGTAACGTGAAAAGATAATTTTCAGTGTTATATTATGTACAGGTATTATTTTACATGAATCATTGTTGATTACCTTTAATCCAGACTGAATATTTAAAATTTCAGACAAAATTCCAGTCTTTTTGGAGAAAAAAGTTTCATGTCAGAAACTCAAATATTGTTTGTGAATACAGAATGATGCACTTGTACCTTTGTCAGTATTCCTATTTGTGTCTTGCACAGACAATCCATCTTTGCCTTTTTTTTCCTCTTCACTGTATAATAATGTAAGCTAAGAAGTTTACCTTATAATTTCTATAAAGAATATTGTGTTGATTAAAACAACTTTTGATGTTTTTTAATGATCAGTTTCCAAATGGGAAAAAAAATAAATATTTTATAAATAAATACCAGAAAAAATGTTGTTTTATAGTATATTTTTTGCAGTAATGTTTGAATTTGAAATTTGTCATGCAGAACCAGCAAATAACATTCTGCAAAAGACAGTTAAAGTCTCTGAAATCTCAACATGGGAAGCAGTGTTTTCACAATAAACTGCTAACGTACGTTAACAGCTGGGTACCATGGGAGCCAATCCCATCCTTAGCTGTTTTGTAAACATGAGTGTTTGTCCTCAGTGATGAAAGTTCATCCAAACTAGTCTGACTGTTTTGCAAACAAATTCTAAGTGGAAAATATCAATTTAGTTTATCACAGTCACTAAAAGACTTCAGAAGACTTTTTTTTTTTTTTCTTTAAAGCATGTCAGAGAAAGATCATACATTTTGGAATAGTTGAGCGGAAAGCCTTGCCTCCGTAAACACACCTCTATGTTTAGCTGAGCCGACAATCATCCCTGACTTGTGTTTTTCCCGTTTTGTCCCCGATGAAGTCACACAGAAGCTCAGCGTTACTGGTGCTAAACGGTAAACACAGGGCTGTTGCAGCTGCATGCAGTTTCATTTTATAGAGTAAGAGCGCATTCGTCTGATAAAAAAGGAAATTCACGATTTCAGGATGTGCTAAAATTACAAATTCCACAAGGAACTTTTTTAAAGGTTAAAAACTTGACTAGAACAAAGCAGGGGGTACAGTGCTGAGAGAAGAACCAGTGACGGTGTGGGATAAATCCGCCTGGTCTCAGAAATGAAGGACATGACTGGAAGCAGAAGGATTTTGAGAGTGATCCTTATATCCTGCCAACTCCAGGTGAGTGTTTTACGTTTATTTCGTTTTTTTTTTAAAAATAAAATATGTCTTTTATAAACAACAATAATTATATTTCATATTTGCAAATCTTATTTTTCAAAAATACCCCTCCTCTCTATGAACTATTAGATATATAGTTGAAAGTGAAAAAGTGGTTACCTCTTCATATTTTACTTCCCCTTTTTGCTTTTTTGTTACCACAAAAAGCACAAAAAGTGATTTTTAAGTAGTCATTTCATTAAGGGGAAAAATCTATCCGAACCAACCTGGCCTGATGTGAAAAAGTAATCATCCCCTAAACCTAATAGCTGGTGGGGCCACCCTGGGCAGTGCCAGCTGCCATCAAGCTTTTCCTTGCAGAATTGTTTTTATTCTGCCACATCAGAGGGTTTTTGAATATGAAAAGTCTGTTTAAGGTCAGCATCTTGATTAGATTTAATTCTTAACTTTTTCCAGTTCACTCCAAAAACCTTCGTTTTGTGTTTTTTGAGTCATTCAGATGTGAACTTGCTGGTGTGCTTTGAAACATTGTCTCGCTACATAATCAAAGTGTGCCTGAGCGTAGGGCTACAAACTGATAGTCTGACATCCTCCTTCAGAAAGTTCAGCTCGAGTTCAGAATTTATTGTTCCGTCAATAACATTAAGTTCTCCGTGTCCTAAAGCAGCCCCACGCTGATTTTCGTTTTTACCAATATGCACAGTTTTCATAAAACGTATAGCTTCTTTTTCCTGTGATTTATGTTGCAGGTCATTTTCATTTAAGTTTCAAAGAACAGGCTCAAAAATGACTTAAAATGCGTTCATATATGAGGACGTTGTCATAGTTGTTATCAAATGGGGGAGGACTCACACAGAAGGCCAGGTAAAAGGCAAAATCCTAACTTAACTGTTTTTTTTTTAATTAAAGTGAAAAAAAAAATGAATGTCACATTTCCTTCCAGATGAATGATCTAAACAGACACAAACTTCATAGAGAACACTCACAATGACACAGCGGTGAACAAGGAGAGGAAAAATATAAGAGCTATATAATATATGAGAGAGGAAATACTCCTGAGAAGAAGTTAGTGAAACATCAGTTCAACTTATAACATAATCAAAAATGATTCTTATTTCAGTTATTCATTTCAAAGAAGGAAATTTATATATCATATAGATTCATTACCACAGTGGCAAGCTAATGAACACCCAAAATTTTGAGAATATTTGAATATTATTTAAGATCTGCAAATATGAACCTCTAATACAGAAACATTATGTCATCGCCATGTTTTGAGCTCCACAGTCATGGATTGTGAACCGAACAGTTGTCCAGCCAACAGTTATTGACACCTTCCACAAGGAAGTTAAGCCACAAGTCATTGTTAAAGATGCTGGCTGCTTGCAGAGTACTTTATTAAAACATATTAACAGAAAGTCTGGTGGACGGAAAAAGTGTTACCACGGTGCATAGGCAACAGAGATAACCACAGCCCTGAGAGGATTGTGTCTGGATAACTGTTCAATGTTTGTTCCACAGTGTTTGGTGTCTCTAGCTACTGCAGGGACACAATCGAGGTTCTTGGACAAGATTTACAACTCTACTAATCTAAACATTCCAAATGAGAGCAACCTTGAGGTACATTTAAAACTACTTTTTCATCACTTATTGAGTGAGAATGACGCACCTAATGCAACATGGTGTCCTGATTCAAACAGGGTGATGCTGCCACCGTTCTCCAGCTGTCAGAGCATCCACTGGTGGCTGGCAGTCTGAAGCGGATGAAGAGGGAGTGGGTTATTCCACACATCAACTTTCCAGAAAACGACAGGGGTCCATATCCCAAATTTGTGGTGAAGGTAAGTGGGTTTGTGTTTGCTGTCAATCCATTTGCACCAATATAAGCCTCCTTAAAATATTTCAGTGTTTAAGTTTGTTTGTTGTTTTAAAGCTCAAGTCAAGCAAAGAGGGAACAGTGGCCATAACTTACAAGATCAGTGGCCCGGGTGCAGATGAGCCCCCTGAAGGTATTTTTACTGTGGATGAACAATCTGGTGTGATGTATGTGACCCAGCAACTAGACAGGGAGAAAAAAGCAAAATACATCGTAAGTCACAACTAAACAGCTCACTTTTTATTTTTTGTCATTTCTCATGCGAGACTGGTGGCACTGAGCAGCTTAAATCTTTGTGGACGGTTTTCTTAAAGCTGTGGGCTCATGCCCTAAAAGAGACAGGAAATGCAGAGCAGCCCATGGAGCTCACCATCAAGATCATTGACCAGAATGACAACGCCCCAGAATTCATTCAGAAAGTCTTCACCGGCAGAGTGAGCGAAAGTGCTGATGTTGGTGAGGAGTCAACACAGCAAGCTAACGGAACATAAATACGCAGTTCAGTTTGGAAACTTCACTTGATTTCTTCAACAGATGAATCCATCATGAAGGTAACAGCGGTAGATAAGGACGATCCAGAAACAAACAACGCTATAATTAGATATCAACTAAAATCTCAGACACCTAGACTGCCCGCAGAGGAGATGTTTGCTGTAAACGCAGTGAGTGGAATGATCAGTTTGAAGGGACAGGAATTGGATAGAGAGGTAATGAGACTCTCTATGTTAGCATTATTCTTCCATTTCCTTTATTTCTCCCACAACTTCTTTGTAAGCTTATTTTATCCTTCCAGACTCACCCAGAATACAAACTGATCATTGAAGCTGCTGATATGATGGGGACGGGGCTGACCACGACCTGCACTGCTGTCATTATCATTACCGACAGCAACGACAATGCTCCAAAATTCACCGAGACATCTGTAAGTTGCAAAACTCTCCATAATATCATGAAAAATGTGTTCAAAGTTTAGGTTTTGAACTCACACAGGAGTGTTTCTTGCTTCTCCCCAGATGTCCACATCAGTCCATGAGAATGCGATAGGAGTGGAGGTAGCGAGACTGAAAGTCACTGACATGGATGAGTTAGGATCTCCAAATTCAAACACCAAATATTCTATCATTAAAGGCAATGAAGGGGGAGCCTTTAACATCACTACTGGGTCAAATAAAATGGAGGGAATAATCACAACTGCCAAGGTTCAAACGTACCCTTAAAGTTTTAAGAAAAAATCTTTTAAACATCATGCTTACTTATTTTCACTCTTTCATTTCCAAGGGGCTGGATTTTGAGAGCCTGTTTGTGTACAAACTGTTGGTGGTGGTAACAAACGAGGAACCATTTTCTGCCCCTGTGCCCACCTCAACAGCCACAGTCAGAATACAAGTCACTGACAGAAACGAGCCTCCTGTTTTCAGCCCAGCTGAGGTGCACGTAACCCTGTCAGAGGATGTGAGAATTGGCACGCCTGTGGTTCAGCTCAAAGCAAAAGACCCGGACACAGCCAGGAAACAGCGCATAAGGTGATCAAAACACACACTGTTTACCTATGGGTGATTTCATCCTGACAGTTTATTAAACAACTGACAACCGAAGCTTTTATACTGATATCATGGTTGCCAAACTGTGGCAAGAATCTTTATTCATAGAGATTATTAAGAATGAATTAACTTTAATAATCTGCTTGTAAGTGATAACAGCCAATGAGATGCAATGTTTAAGCACATTAAACTTTGTTTCGTCAGAATCTTTACTAAAGGGGGGAAAAGAAAAATTTGCTAATTGAAATGCTCACTGGACTGATGTACAGTCAGGCCCAAAAATTATTCATATCCCTTTCAGATTTAGATTTAAAATTATTTTCAATCAACCATGAAGTTTGTTTCTAATATGAACTTAAGCAACAATATGAAAAGAGCATAACGTTTAGGAAAGTAATTGATCTGTTTTTAGTTACATTTGATCAAAAGATTGAAGATCGAAAATTATTCATACCCTTCTCATAAATCAATGGAAAAATCTTTATTGGCATTACAGCAGTTGAACACTATAACCAGCGTTTTGCATGTTTCCGCAGGTATTTTGAGAATTTACATTTGGCAGTTGTCATGTACTGTTAACATTTTATGTCAAGTTAACACATAAAAAAGGTGTTTGTTGGGTTAAACTGATTTATTCTAGTAAAGGAAACAGATTTCCATATCTGTTTTGCTTTCAGCTAACACAATAAAATTATGTGGAACCTGTTGAAAAGAAAAAATTATATTAAGTCAATGATTCTTTTTTTTTTTTTGAGTATATGAGAGATTGAATTATCACAGGACATATTGACAAATGCACCAGTTACACACATATATGGCTTCATCTCAGTAAGTTACAGTTTCATCTGACAGTTAATATATTTGAGTAATTCATTTTAAAAACTCAGAATATATAGATTTGGTATGTCTTATGGCTAATGAAAGCCCAGCTTTCAGTTTCCCATCAAATTTGACCTTTTAAAGAAGACCACATTTTAACCCTCCCACCCCTGAAAACCCCCCAAAACAAAACAAAACAAAACAAAACAAAAAACCAGTTTACGCTTTTGATTTTGCATCTCTTTCTACCACTCTTTTTCTTTCTTTTCAACTTATCGGATACAGCACTTCATGAACAGCCTGCTTCTTTAACGATGACATTTTGTGGCTTATGGAGGGCAACTACCTGTCTGCGAAGTCAGCAGTGTTCGCCAACACTGTGAAGGCCATAGCATGGATTTAACATAACATGCCTGTAACTGTAATCCAGGAGAAGCCAAACAGCCTAGTTTTTGAACTTGCGGCTTCCTCAGCCTGACTGTGGTGACATGCCTTGCTACTGTTAGCAGTGCAAACTAAGAACAATGTGATTCTCTGCATTTTGTACTTTAAAACACTTTAGCAACATGTTCACCAAACATGATTTTATAACACTTCATAAGTGACAGGTTTAATTAGGTACACAACAATTTTCAGCAGCCATACCAGATTTTAAGGTCGGAGGTGAAAAACCTTCACCTTTTTCACCTGTAATTCTAACTTTTAGGAACTTTTCTTTATTATTATTTTTCCAACTCCAAACTTAGAAGCTGGAATGAATAAAAACTAAAAGCCTAATCAAAATTCCATCATTTAGCCAGTCAAACAGTGGCAACAGAAAAGAATGCTGAGTTTTTTGGAGGAGTTTGTTTATTTTATAAAAGCAACAAACTGGAAAAGGCTTATTGCACTGCTATTTCAGTGTGACTGTAAATATGTAGGAATTTGGGGAAGTTGGTACATATTTACCGATGGTGATATAAAATCTCTTAGATCCACTGTACAGTGTACTTTTTTGGAAAGTTATTCTGTATTTTCAACGTAAAGTTATAAAGTAACATGCAATGAATAGTTTGAAAAAAAAGTGAACTGAAAAAAGAAAATCATTTTTGTGAGGGATAATAAATCTGTTTTATGATTCAATATTTCAGCTCAATTCGGTATTTATATAGTGCCAACAACTGTCATCTCGAGGCACTTTATAAGAAAAAAAAAATCAATTCAATCATACATGCATTCCAATTGATCCTAATTATCAAACAGTACAGTAGCTCAATTAATTATTCAAAGTAGTTCAAAAAGTGTCTAAGGAAACCCATCGAGTCATTGACTTGCAGCATTCACTCCTCCCGGACGAGCATGTAGCGACCGCATGGCATTGTGTTGTTGACTTTACAGCAATCCCTTATATCAACCATGTAGTGACAGTGGAGAGGAAAAACTCCCCTTTAACAGGAAGAAACTTCCAGCAGAACCTGGCTCAGTACAAGCGGCCATCTGCCACGACCGACTGGGAGTTTGAGAAGACAGAGCAGAATGCACAAGAAAAACAGATGAACTGATGTAGGATTATTTTCGATGTTCATGAAAGTAAAAAGTTAATAGCAGGAGAGGAAGACTGATTAGTTGATGGCAGCATTAACTCAGCTGAAGGCCTCCTCCAAGAAGGTATCACAGCCAAACAGAATGCCAGACCAGGTGTAGCTTCTATGGAGAGAAAATAACTGAGAGAAAACAAAAAGTTAACAGTTGAAATATCAGCAAATAATGCAAATTGGAGAGTAGTAGAAGAAAAAAGTGAGAAAAAGTAGTCAGTTTGTCCTCCAGTAGCCTAAGCCTATGGAGGCATAGCTACAGAAATAGCTCAGGATAACCTAAGCCAGTTTAAGTATAAGCTTTCTCAAAAAGGAAAATGGTTCAATAAACATTTAAAATAGACAGATTATATATTCCAAATAAGGTCAGGAAGTAACAGAACCATATACTAAATATACAGTAATAGCTTGAAAAATAAATCACTGGTGAAAATACATATTTTATGATAAATTATTTATGTTTTTATTAGTTTTATATATTTGACATATTTGTAGCTTATAGTAATTTATATAAATCGGCTCATATATTAAATAATATGGTAATAATATGTATAAACTGCAATTAAGACTAAATCTATTCTCAGAGTTTTACAGATGTAGAAATTCAGTCCTGTTTAATTAAAAATGAGAATTAATATACATGTAAAAAATTTGACACTTTCTTCTAAATAAATATTTGGTCTGTTTTTGTCATGGGAATTTTGATATGAATTTAGTAATAAAGCTGTTTGTCTTGATCTCAGATACAAACTCTACAATGACACTGCCAAGTGGCTGAGCACCAACTACAGCACTGGATCAGTTATAGTTGGGAGCAGCATGGACAGAGAGTCGCAATACGTCAGAGACGACAAATATACCGTTTTAGTTTTGGCTTATGACGATGGTAAAATGAAACTTTTATTACTTTTACAGAACCATCACTGACTGTGTCAGTTCTGTTGAACAAGTGAAAAATAACCCCTGACTCCTTCTCATGTCCTCCAGATGTCCTTCCAGCTACAGGAACTAGTACTCTGGTTGTGAGTTTGTTGGATGTGAATGATGAGTTTCCTGTGATCAGGCAGAGGAAAGCCAGTCTGTGTAACACTGACCCTTTTCCTGCACGCCTGGATATAGAGGATCTGGATGGACCAGCTCATGCTGGGCCATTTACTGTGGAGCTTATAGGCGGACACAAGATGGACTGGAATGTCGAAACCAATTCCACAAGTAAAGTGGCTGGGAAGCTGATGTAGTGTTATGTGTCATGAGAAAATGTTGGATAAACTCTGTTTTCTGAGAGTTAACTAATGATCCAAACTGAAATCCCTTGTTGTAAAGTTTAAAGTCTACTTTCTATTCCCCAGGCAATGTGGTAACTCTTTACCCCAAACGAAACCTATCTCCTGGGGACTATAATGTTCTCATGAGGATTTATGATGTTGGGGGCCTCTACCAAGACAGCACGTTGGCTGTAGAGGTGTGCCACTGTCAAGGAGCAGTGGTTGCCTGCTTCATCCCACGTTCAAGCATTCCTTCTTTTGCAACCCCTCTACTGGGATCTATTTTTGGTGTTCTGTGTAGGTAACCATCTTATCCTGAAAATAATTTCCTTTGTTTTGTCTTCTGTCACTTACTTTCCATTTGATTGCAGTGCTGCTCCTGCTGCTTCTGTTGCTGCTGAGAAACAGGAGGAGGGTAAGGAAGGAAGACCCTCTTCTTGAAGATCTGACCCGTGATGACATCTTCTGCTACAATGAGGAGGGAGGAGGTGAAGACGACAGGGTAAGTGGAGAGGGATTAGAGGAGCACTCGGCTCTAGACAAGATCTTTTTGTGATTTATAATGTCAGCACATTATATTCCCATTATAGTTCTGTAAGAAAGTTGAGGTAAAGCCTTAAAAACAACTGAAACATGCTGTCCTGTTCAAGTATGATAGTATAAAGTGCCTCGTTAAAGTATTCACATCTCTTGAGCTTTGTCCCCATTTTGTCACTTTACAGACACAAACTTTGAATGTGATTTGATTTAAATTGTGTGTGATAGACCAGCATAAAACAGTGCAAAATTTTGAATAGGAAGAAAGAGGAAATATGGTTTGGATTGCATGTAGATTGAATCCCCTTTAACTCTGATACATCTAAAAAAATCCATTTCAGCCAACTCCCTTGAGCAGTGGAGCCCACCTGTGTGTAGTTTAATAGTGTAAATCCAGCTGTTCTGTTAATACCTCAGAGGCTGTAGCTTTTACACATCTGTGTGTGTATTAACTCAAATATTACCACTTATTTTCAGTGTGTAAAGCGACTCTTTTGCTTCACTATCTGCAACTAAACATTTCAGCTGACTGCTCATCAGCTTCTGCATTAAAAATCTTGTATTAGAACAGACTGATTTAAGTGCAAGGTTTGACAACAGCAGTCTGTGTGCCGATGTGAAACAACAAAAGTTGTGATCCTGTTTTTTGGCAGGAGTATGATCTGTCCCAGTTACACAGAGGGCTTGACAACCGACCTGAAGTCTTCAGTACAGACATTTTTCCTACTGTCCAGAATCGACCGGGGTACCGTTTTCAAATCCAAGCCAGTGAGGACGTTGGGAAATTTATTGATCATGTGAGAAATCCAAAAATTGAAATGCAACACATTATATTTGCTTTATGACTTCCAAAAATACTAAATGCATCGTGAATCTTTATCACTCATTGGTTTCCTTTATCCAGAACCTGCAAGCGGCAAACAGCGATCCCACAGCTCCTCCTTATGACTCCCTTTTCGTGTTCGACTATGAGGGTGGGCGCTCTGAGGTGGATTCTCTCAGCTCCATTGACTCCTCAGATACAGATGAGGAACAGGATTTTGAGAGTTTGGATCAGTGGGGGCCACGCTTCAGCAGACTGGCAAACTTGTACGCTGGGGGAAGCGAGGAGGAAGACGATGATGACCAAACACTGCCAGGAAAAACCGAATGGGTCTGACACACATATTTGGAGATCATCTAAACTTGTTGCCATCTGTTGTTGAAATTATCTGTGGCCTTTTTCTCCCACTGTGTGTGTTTTATCTTTACAGATGTGTGTTCATTTCTCTCTATTATCTTTTTGTGTGCTATTTTGTTGCTTAATTATTTGACAATAATATTCAGACAGAAATCATATTTGATTGTTTTTGATACACTTCTGTTATCCAGTAACATTTTACACCTGTTTATTGCAAATAAGTTATAATGTGATGACTTTCAGTGTTTTGGGAAGATATTTATACTCCTCGAACATACTTTTTAATTAAGTACATTTTTGTGTTTTGGTTCCAAACATAATTTTCCATAAAAATTAAAAGTTACATTCAAAAAATTAATGAATTCCATTTATGTAAAAGTTTGATAACAACTTGATTTATTTTGAAATCAACAAACAAAAGAAAAATTGCTGTTCTTGAAATTAAAAATCTTAAATTTTCTGTCGTAGTAATTGTAAAAAACAAACTCATTTGTTTCAGGTTACTTTTGTAAAAAAAAGATCTGTTTGAATTAAATCATTTATTTTTGGCATTAAAGCAGTCAAACCCTTCTTATAACTGCTGAGCATCTTTTTGCATTTTTCCACTGGTATTTTGACAATTAATATTATATGTGGCTAGGAGCGTCAACTCTTTGAGGTTGGAAGGCCTCCCTGTCACTGCTCTCATCTTTAGTTCCTCGACAGATTCTCTGTCACAGGGGTCCTCAAATCCAGGCCTCGAGGGCCAGTGTCCTGCAACTTTTAGATGTGGGCCTGGTCCAACAGCAAAAGTCCCGGTGGCAAGATGAGGCAAGCTCATTGAGGCATATCCAAAGTGACTTGCAGCTATAATTGCTGCAAAAGGTAGATCTACAAAGTACTGAATTTAGGGGGGGGGGGTGAATAGTTATGGACATTGAAGTTTTCTGTTATTTTGTCCTATTTGTTGTTAGCATCACAATAAAAAGAAATGAAATGTTCAAAGTTGTAGGCATGTTGTGGAAATGAAATGATGCAAATCTTAAAATAATCCATTTTAATTCCAGGTTGTGAAGTAGCAAAACACACAAAACGCCAAGGCGGGTGAATACTACCGCAAGGCACTGTAAATGGTTTGAAAGTGGAAAGCACTTTGGCAAGGATGTTGCAAAGTTAACACAATAAAAATGTCATATTAAAACTCAGCATCTTAAATATTATCTCAAGAATATGACATTCTCATGCATTATTTAGAAAACTTAATTACCTAGCATGCAGCTATTTTCTGTGTTAACATACTGTTGATCAATTTGTTCTATTAACCTATAAGATCTTGTATTTTATCAAGTTCATAGGATGATGTGAACTTAATTTTTTTGCCACATTTTGTGAGTCTTTATATTTAAAAGTTGGATGCATAAATAAAATGCTCCAGAAATGAAACCAAGGCTCGGATGCTTGACTAACCCCGCCCCTCAGACTGATGACATGCCTGAATCCTGGCCAATGATTGTCCTGAACCTCTGTCTTAAGAATGAACTTTAGTCATTTATTGTCTTCCAACTCAGATGAACTTTGACACCAAAGATCAACAGTGCAGTGCCACATCGAGAACTTATGGAAACAATGAGAAAAAGCTTTGGATGTCTGTTCATTCTTACTTCATAAATTTGATGTTTTATTTTGACATGAAAACCCGTGGATAAAATAAGGTAAAGGGAACGGCTTCCAGCAAAGGTAAGGAGTAAATAAGGTAAATCATGTGTGAAATATGTCTTTTTTCCCTTGTAGAAATAACAGTCAGCTTAATTTTATTATTTGAACCTGCGAATGTTTTTTTTTTTTTTTTTTTTTTTAATCCACCACAGATGATGCAGAACATGTTTCAGGAGGGGCTGTACCATGTTTTTTTTAAGGAGACACCTCCAACCAGCCCCACCACCCCGCCCAGTAACACCAATAACGAGGAGCTGACAAATGTTCGGATTCATCGTTGGTTTGGGACTGTGGTTAACACAAGACTTTTGGTCACTGGGGTAAGGTGCTGCTTTCATCTGCTCATCCAAACTACAGCACGTGTAAGAAGTTCTCATACACTCAGCAGGGACATGATGTCTCTTAATTTGGAGGCTTTAAAGATGCATTTGAACAACAATAACAAACTTAGCACACAAGTAAATTCTTTTGGATTTTTTCAAATTCCTCACAGAGTCAAAATTATACATACATCCTAACTAATACTTGAATAAAGTCACTTAGTAAGTTGCTGTATATTTACCCATTCTTCTTATCAAAAAAGGTAGAGGTCATTTAAATTGGCTGGTTTCCAGGCACTTTTTGAGAACAGTCCTCACATTTTCACTTGGTTTGAAGTTAGGGCCATTTCAGAACCTGGATGTTAGCCCGTTTTTGTCCAGTATCGTAGCAATTCTGATGTGTCCTTGAGTCACTGCCCTACTGTTTCACCCATCTCATCACTGATTTGAGATTAAGCTGAAAAGTTTAAAGACATGACATCATCATTATTTCATCCACTTTGTAGAGTGCAGCAGCACCACTAGTATCGAAACAAATCCTGAGCACAACACTACCGTCACCATGCTTCACAGTTGGCACAATCTTCTTAGAATACCTCAAAACATATAAAGACATAGTGGCCAAATAGCTCAATTTTGTCTGGCTTTACTCTAAAACAATTAGCCAGAAGTTTAATTCCAGTTGAGCTTGGATATTTTAACTTGTCGTACTGTGAACAGTAACGCAGGTGTTCCAGCATCTTATGGCTTGCACTACTTGGTGGCTGGATTGCTCCTGAATAGTCTGATCAATCATCTTTCCGATAAGAGGGATAGCTTGGTTTAGATAGTTAATAGTTTGACTCTCTTAGGTGTTCCAGCAAGACAGTGACATGAAAGCATTCATTAACACATTTTTTTTTTTTTTTTTTTGATGGAGAAAAGAGGCAAGCATTAAATTTATTAAATGATACTAACCTCAACACAATTAAAAATGTGTACAATCATTCCATCTGAACAACAGAGCAGTTCAGAAGCATCTTTAAAAGCTTAAATTAATATGACATCCGTGCTTGTGATGAGTGTAAGTAAACTTCTGTCTGGCACCATAATTCTGATTTTGGGGTTTTCTTTAGGTGATTCAGGTCCTCAGCGCCTTGGTTAGCATTCTGACCACAGTGAGCTATGCATGTGTGAGGTATGACTGCTCTGTCATCATGCTAACTCCAGTATGGTCAAGCTTATCTGTGAGTCAGCATCTACTTTACAATGTTGTCATTAAGTGAAGTTAAACTTGAGAGAGGGACGTTAAATCTAACTGCTGGTGGTGTTACAGTATATAGCTGCGGGGTGTCTGACAATGGAGGTTCAGAGGAAAGCTAATAACATAAAGGTAAACAGGTTATTTGGTTATAGCTATCACAGCTTTGTCTTTGAGCTCTTTTGACTTGTTTCTCACTCCAAACAGATTGTCATTCTCATGGCGCTGAACATTTTCAGTCTGCTGTTTGGGTTCGCTGCTCTGCTGGCCAATAGTCTCGCATCTGTGCAGCCTACAGAGCTGAGCTCATACCGACAGGTAAATCCAAAGAGCCCAGAAATACTGTTGCTACTCACGCATTTCTTTAAGACATGTAAGTCTATGATAAAATTATGACATTCTGCTGTACTTTCCCACTCTCTGCCCCCCCTTTCCCATTTTCATGCAACAAGCAGGCTGGTTCAAATGTTGCAAAGGTGAGCTACATAGTGTTCACTTCCTTGTGTTTCCTGGGCACATTCTACATACTGTTCCTGTGCTGGAGAGGCCTGCGCCGATACAGTTCTCGCAACATTAAGGCCTACATCCCCATTTCACAGGTACAAATCTCTACTGAACCAAAGTAAATTTTGCTTATAGTTGAAACCAGATATTTTTAAAGACTGTATGAAAACACACATAACTGACTAAATGATTTCAATTTTAGGTCCGTTAGGATGACCAGATTTATTGCTTAAGAGAAAAAATGGCCAGAAGCGTGCCTATATTTTGCCACGCCTGTTATGGAAAGGCCAGATAATGATGCCATGGTTTTATGAGCTTCCAATACATTAATTCATAACATATGAGTTAACTGGAGGCATATCTGTGGATGTATTTTAAGGCAACTCCTCCAAAAACAAACACTCCATGTGTCACATCGTAAAAAAAATCGCAAGAAATCACCAAAGTTATCAGGAAGATAATTGCAGACCTCCATAAGTCTAGTTCATCCTGTAAAATACATAAATGTCTAAGGGTGTCATGTTCAAACACATACACAAGTATAAACAGCACAGAAATGTCCAGCTGTCAAACCTACTTCTGTAGATTTTTAAAATGAAACTTTTGCTAAACCTATCAGAAAAAAACAATCCAATGCTTCAGAAAGTCTAAATTATCTTTCTTTTAATTTCCTGGATTTTTTTTTCATTTCATTAGATCTTCAGCTTATTTATTTTTCAAGAACAGATTTTTGGATCAAAACCTTGTTTTTACTGTTTTCTCACTCATTTATCAGGTCAGGACCCTTAGATTAATTTAGCATCCTTGGGGATAAAGCCTAAACTTCTCAAAGTCATTTCCCCCCCTGCAGAAATAACATGCTGCTCAAACTCTGATACTACTTTATATTTTTAATCAATCATATAAACTTTGCAGTTCTTCTGAGTTAACAAGTTGGTTCTTGTACTTAAATCATGTTGTTTTCTGATAATAAACACTTCGTGCTGCAGCAAATGGATTTTATGTCTAACTGAATATTTTACTGTTCTGTTACTGCTTTGCACTAACTCAGGCAAACAGATCCACAATCAATTAAATTAATCATTAGTTGAATAAACATTCTTTTACATGATCATTTAAATAATTATTTTCATATACTGATGTAATAGAAAAAAAAACTTTAATTTGTTCATTTTAATGTGTCAATAATTTATTAAAAGCACAATCTGATAAATACAAGTTATTAAATAAAACTATTGAATTATAGTGGTATAACAAATTATTTAATTATATTATAATAAATGTATTATATATTATATTATTGCCAGATATTCCTATATTGGTAGTAAATGACAAACATTTAAAGAATAATATATATATTTATTATTTATGCAATTATTTATGCATTTATTTCCCAATTGTATTATGCCTATGAATATTTAATTAACAAGTTGGTGATTTATTGTACTTTGGGACTTTTTGACATTGATAGTTTAGTACCAAAACCTTTCACATCGATCACAGACAGCTAGATTTAATGTGGTTTTGATTAATTTTCTTAACAGGATCCAGAGGACATGAATGGGCTTCTGTTGGAACAAGAAGACATGAATCTGTAAAACTCAAAGTAATAGAATATCTTTACATTCATTTTATGCGCATGTCATTTGTAAACTAAGGTACTGTTGTAAGCAAGGCACTATGAATACTTTTTGTACCATCGAGACATTAAAATGGTGAAATGAATAGAATATGGACTCAGTATCACCTCTTCTCTGAGACTCTAGAGGAACTCACGAGAACTTTAAAGCTTCAAGACAAACTGATCCCAAACCACAAACAGGTTATTAAATTAAATGTACATGCTGATTTTTCACTAAAATGTGTGTTTAATCCTTCGAGATGGAGCAAGTGTGAACGCTTTTTACGTTTCCCTTAGCGCTGTGTTGAGATAGACACTAGAGGGCAGCACTGATGATGTTGTACATGGCCAGACACCCAGATTCATTTCCATGCTGTCAAACTGAACTTTTTTTTCAAAACCTTCAACTAAATTCATGTGTAAGAAAGTAAAAAGTATGAGTAAATAAAAAAAGTTAAAACAATAAAACTGGTGTAAATCTGCCCAATAAAGCCTCGAACAACTGTTTGTATTGATTTAAACTCAATGGTGGACAGGCTTATACTCAATGTTTTAGTCAAACTTGAAGACATTTACATTAGAGTGGGCTGCAGATGTAGTGAAGGGTGTGGTGTGCTTGAGCATTTTGGTGATGGGGGATTTCATTAAGAACACATAACAAGGTCACAGACCATTCATGTAGCAAGTATGCACACACCCCCACATACACACAGAGATATGCAAAGACTTATATGAGTGAAAAAAAATCAGAGTGCAGCTACTTTCTCACGACATGTCTGACTAACAGCTTCCAGCTGTTGCTTGGTTGGGAGAGCTGCATTGGGAACCCACTGAGTACAAAGAGAAAGATGGGATTAAAGCATACACGGACACAGAACCGTAGTACAAACCAAAGCAGGCTGATGAGGTGATGATGAGTTGATGTGTTACAAAAGTGTTCATACCTCTTAAAGCTTTTCATATTTTTTTATTTTACCACCAGAAACCTCAATGTACTTTCTTGGGATTTTCTTAGATGAACACAAAACAGATCAAAAATTGTGAAGTGGGTGGTTTAAACTTTTTTTTTTTTTTTTTCATTGACTGGAGGTCAACTTCCTTTACCCCTAAATAAAATCAAATGCAACCAGTTGCTTTAGGGCTGGGGAAAACTAACTCTATAAATAATTCGGAACACAACATCCCTATAGTGAAATATGGTGGTGGCAGAATCAAGCTGAGGGAATGCTTTTCTCTCATAGGGACAGTAAAGTTGGTCAGAACTGATAAGAAGATGGAAAACATAAGCACTCCTTAAAGAAAATCATTAGGGCGGCACAAGACTTGAGAACAGGACAGGGATTCGCCTTCAAGCAGGATATCTACCCTAAACGTACAGCAGGAGCTTTAATAGTATGGTTCAGCTAAAATGCAGTTTAAATGTTTCCCCAGTTGCACTTAAATTGATTGAGTCTTATCTCACTGACTGCTCCCAACTTGTCAGAGTCCAGTCATTTAAATCAGCTGCCCTCAGTGTGTCCACCAGTCTTCCTCAAAGATCTCACTTAGGACCTTTGCTGTTCTCACGTACTAGCCCGTCAAGTTTGTTGTTGTGCTAGTATGACACCACGTTAGGCGTTTGGGTTTAATCCTGCCTGCCCAGTTAGAGTCTAACTAGCGGTGGAAATGCACTCATGAACACCCTGGACCATAAAATAGCATATCGAACTACACCAACCAGTGCTGTACCGTTCAGTGGAAATGAGGAATTGCTTGCCTACGTATATTTCACATTGAAGTACATTAATATCTGGGAAACTTTATGTCTCCTTCCTGATTGGTATTATGGCTGGACATTCTCATGCTTTAAGTCACTGAGTAAAATGGTTTGAAAAGATGAATGTGGCAACTTCATTCACCTGGAAATTGTACTCAAGGATATACCAGACTAGTGGAGATCCACAGTTCCCTATATCATGGATGATTTCAAGAAGTAAAATACTCTCGCAAGTGTGCCTCTAATTATCTTAAATGCTTCAGACTTACCAATCAGCTGCTTATAATGCCTCTGATTGCTTAATTGTGTCATTATCTTAGCGTAAGTAAACTTATGCCTTAAGAAAGCAACTAAAACATTCTTCAAACTGCTCCCTCTTTAATTATCAAGGCATTAAGCAAGTAGGAATAACTGTGGTAATCTTAGGTGACCTAAAAACAGGAAATGATTTGTCTTGTCTAATGTCAGACCATCAGACAAACACAAATTTACAATTTCAGTTGTATTCCAGTTGGGGATAATCAGACTGGAAAACTGGTGTTGACAGATGTTCTTCATTCAATCTGACTGAGCTTTAGCAAGTTTGGGAGAGGAATGGACAATCATTTTAAAATCACGTGCCACTGTTTTTACACTTTGCAATTAGGCACTACTTTGTGTTGGTCAATTACACACAGTTGTTAACATAAGGCCTAATAATAATAATTATAATAATAATAGCAATATGCTTTTAGCATTCACACAACAGAGCGATATGAGAGTGAAGTGAAAACGCATTGTGGTCTGGAGAGTCATGTCTTTTATGTTTGTTCTTTCCTGTGACTCAGCAGGAAGTCCTGTGAAAGGAAGGTGACTGCAGCCAGCCTGAACGTGATGAGAGTGTGTGTGTCTGGTGGAGAGGAAGAGACGATTTCACGTTGGGATTACCTTCGATATGTGTGACACTTTGACCTCTTAGTTGAAGAGGCATCTTACTGGGAAAAATAAAATATCAAAAACAGACGGAGGCATCATCTTGAGAACATTCATCAATAATTTATTTTCTTACTCTCAAGAACCACCACAGCTTCTCATCTTGAAAATTCATCATTAATTTCCAACAACACAGTTTTGCAAAATGTAAAGTTACTATACAAATTCTTAATAGAAAAAAGAATAAATTAACTGTGGAATTCAGTTGTTTTTTTTTTTAATCAATTCCACATTTTTTTCTACAACGCCTTTAATGTAATAGTACATCTGAAGAGAACTCATCAACTCAAGTTACATGCTCTATTGTCTGGTTGAGGAGGTGATCTAATGTTAAACTGCCTGTTAAAATAATTTCATTCTGCATGTATCGGTAAGAATGGAGAGATGTCTATATTCTACGTGACAAAGCAGTAACTGGTCGTTTCGTAGCACCTGAAAGGGTTTTTCAGTGTTGGAAAAAAAAGAAGAAATACTGGTTGATACAAAATGTTAACGTTGCTAAAACAATGAATGTGAGTTAAAAATCCCAGCGACCCTAACTGCACCCCCATGAACCAACATGAAACGACTCCTCCTCAGTGTTGGGAGTATTACACAAATTTTCATACATGATCATGGAGCAGGAAAGGTTTGTTTTGTGGGACGACAGAAGGTTTTCACACTGGTTTACAACGAGCTCAGAGATTATAATTGGATCAAAACAGTTCTTTGTGGGGGTCTGAACAACACTATTAAACAATAACAGTTCATTTTAGCAGGAGGAAAAATGGTGTGGGATTTCAGGTTTTTTTGTCTGTGGATTTGCATGCATGAGTTGGGTCTTCAGCACACAAACTAATCCTAAATCAAGCCTGACTGCTCTCTTAAAATGAATTCCTGTCAGATGGTAAACTTGACTGCTAGTTCTAATCTTGCATAAAGATGTATTAAAGTTGACAAAGCAAGGATGGATTACTCTTGGAGGAATAGACATGCGCTTAGGGAGTGGGCTGCACCTCCTTGTAAAAATAATGTAGAGTTGGAAGTTGTTTTAACTGGTTATGGCCACTTATAATGGCAACACAACATTATGAAGGGCATCATGGGATTCATACCATTCGCTGGGAGCCAAACACCACAGCAAATCCTTGATCCAGTCTAAATTGAACAATAGGGTTAAAACATTTTTTGTCATGAGAGTCATATTTGTAAAATAAACATTTCATAAATTACAATTTTGTGCTACAACAAACAGTGGAGGGAATTATTTTGCACCAGTGGGATTTGTCTGCGACACGTGGGAAACTGGTTTAAAGACCAGGTGTGCTTTTCTAACCCTGTTCTGAATGTTTGATTGGACAGAGTGGGACAAGAATTATAAGGATTTATAAATATTTCTCACCTCCAGCCATATATTCTCTTTTGCCTTTTCTGACCAAAACGTTAATGCTTATACTTGCTAAGAGAACACAGTAACTGCAGGTCCAGCCTAAATATACTGTAAATGTGCTTTCAGACGAGAGTATGTTTAAATAAACGAGTTTAATTTGTTGAGTGTCTCCTGGCTGCTGTTTAATGGAGTGGCTTTAGAGTGTGAAGGCTAGATGGAGTATGTTTTATGTCTGAAATAGGTTCAATACTAAGTTACAGTACAAATGCAGAGCACCAGTTTATGTGGAACTTGCTCAGAGGATGGGCAGAAAACAGCGCTATAAAGGGATTGACGGTCACTCAGCAGCATAAGAACCGGTTTGAACTAAAACTGGAGGAAAAAAGTAGCGGCCATGCCATAAAAACAGCTCACCACAGTCACTGAGAAGCTTCAAGATGAAACTGTAAGGTTGAACAAACAGACTTCAACAGTTACATTTCACTGAGAGGTGATGATAAATTAAAAGGTGGAAAACTGGAAAAAAAACAGAGCTAAAACCAAACACTACAGTGTCTGTGACTGGATGTAGCCACAGCAACGTCTCCAATAAACCCCGTGCTCTGACTGCATACAGGTGCATCTCAATGAAATATATTATTATTGAAAAGCTATTGTATTTCAGAAAGAGTGGAGAAGCATGGGATCCAAGTCACTTGATGTCTGCTGTGAAGTTTCCACAGTCAGTGATGATTTGGAGAGCCATGTCATCTACTGGAGTTAGTCAGCACAGCCGTCTACCAGAACTTCCTGCTTCTCTGTGCAGACTTAATGGAGATGCTGATTTCATTTTTCCAGCGCGACTTGGCACCTGCATCCACTGCCAGAAGTACCGATACCTACTTTAGTAACTGTGGTATAACTGTGCTTAACTGACCGGCAAACTGGCTGAACATAAACCCCATAGAGAGTCTGAGTATTGTCAAGAGGAAGATGACGAACACTAGACGAGCTATTTAAGAAACCTGGGCTATTTTATCTAAGCAGAGCCTCCATCCCATGATGCATTTATGCAGTAATTCATGCAAAATGAGCCCTCATCGAGTACTGAGTCAATATACTATACAGTACATGGGGGCATGGACAAACCTTTTAGTCGGCTGACAGTGCTGTCTTAAAAATCCCTTTGAATTTAATGAGAAACTGATTTTGGGGTTTCCATTAGCTGTGAGCCATAATCATCAAAATGAACAAATCCCTTTTGGACAATATTCTAAGTTATTGAGATGCACCTATATGTTCTTGTTTTGAGACTGATGTGGCCAAACTTAAGGTCCAAAGAACTGCAGACCAGGGTCATATCCAGAAAGATCCCACTCCAAATTCTAGCAACAATACACTACAGATCCCTCACCCCAAGCTTTTCAGTTTCACTTTGTTGATTACAACCACTTGAAAACCTTGTACAGTGCTCTTTATTGCTATAACACCTTCCTTCTCCGTGCCTCAGATATTCTCACGGAAAACAATCTAACATGGTTACCAAGAGTTCACTCATGTATTGCTGACTGACTGTTCTGTTGTGACACCTACCTGGGTATTATGTTACAAGTTATTCCTGCATATGTCTAAAATCTTCTGCTCTTGTAAGCATGATTAAAGAAATCAAGGAAACAATGTTTATGGGAACAATATCATGAAATACAGTTCATTGAGAGCTAAAAATGCGTTTTAAACTGATGGCTCAAATCCAGCATGTATCTTCTGACCGAGTGGCAGTGCACTGGAGCGATGCGGGATGTGATATGAAACAGGTTGTTGACAAGCTGATGTCGGGTTTATTGTGTTTCTGATATTTTTCTGTGCTCTGTCCTTTCACGCTCTTGTCCCTCTGCTTGTGTGCTCCAGACGCTGAATAAAGAAAGGACTCTATCGTGCTGTGAAGAGGGGGGAAACACTTTTAACACTTCGCAGTCTGTCCTGTGAACTCAGCCCTCATCAAAGCCCAGCAAGTGCGTCCCTGTCCAGCTGAGCTGTGATAGGCCATAAAAACAGGTGGTGAAACTCAGGGATGGATAGAGGCTTGTGTGGGGTCAGGTCTGGGCTGCATGAGGTGTTTGGTTGTCGATGGATAGCAGTGAGGGACAAAGCTGAAAACAGGTTGTTTGTAGGCCATACAGGAAAGTCTCAGACCAACGTTCCAGGTTTGGTCTTGTCTTTTCCGTACCACTGCACATCTGCGAGCTCCGAGCACAGGGGGCTGCTGAGAAAACAGCTGTCACTAAAAGACCTGCAGAGGAAGAAATAACAGGATCACTGACCGCAGAGAAGACTTTATACATACTACAATGACCAACAGGTTCTGAGTTTCTGTGTGTAAAGTTGTTTGATAACAGTGCACTGTTACATATTTTATGAAGAAATCCTGTGAGGAGTTAACCAAAGTATAGGATCACAGTCAGAGCACAGCTGAGAACATGCAAAGATCAAGTACAGCCACAGAAACAGCACGACATGCATGCAGTACCTCCACCAATAAAGAGCAAGACAAGTAAACTTTTCCAACTGTCAGCCCCTTTGGAGGATAATAAGCAACCAGCAAAAGCTCCGTTTACAGACAGCTAACTAACTGTATACCAAGTAGAGATGAACCAAGAAATTGTGTTGTATTGAACAGCCTTTGCTGGTGATAAACCAAGCAGAAACTCAAAAATCGAATGTTTTGTTAATCGGTAAATGCATCATACTAAGTGCAACCAGATTGCACTAACAGCAACACTTTTCAACGTGAAAGTCGTCACTGAGCAAAGAAGACAGGAAACTATTTTAAGAATCAATATGTTGTTTACAATGATCTGACAGGAAGCAAAGAGATCTAAGAAGCTATTCCAAAGGACACCGTATTTTTACAGACATATAGAGACATGTCAGTGGTAGGGATGGACAATTACTGTATTGTTTATCAGTTTTGTTGATAAAAATGTATTTTAATATAAATTATGGTTGATGATGATAATGATGGACTCTATTAGTATGACTAGGCTAGTTACTTTTGTTGTTTGAACTATGTTTTTACTGATGGTTAGATGAAAGCATCAATAAATTCTGAATTCACATATCAACTTTCCGTGTGCTGTTTAGCAGCAAAGTTGCAACACTTGTTACTGTTATAACGTTTTTGATGAGAAAGATGTATTTTTCAAGAGCAATACTTTTTATGTGAGGTTCTGACTGTATGCAATTATGGATTTATAGCCAAACAAACTGTTGAAATCACCTTTACTGTTATCACAATAAATACCAGAAAGGATCATTATAAAATTTGAAGTTCATATTGCCCTAGATTACAGTTCTTTCAGGCTGGAGTGAGAGAGAGGAGGCATGTCAGATGATAACAGGTAGAATGAAAGAAAAACAGCAAAGTTGTTCTGCTTCATCCTGTTGTGGTCTCAGCCTCAATCTGTTATTGTGTACAGCAGATTTGAAAATGCTGGCAGCTTTTTGGAAATCTTAAGATTTAAGATAAGGATCAGCATAATTTAGAATATACACATGGGGACTGAAGAGAGAGATGAAGAGAGAACTTCTGTTTCTGGGATACTAGAAGCACAAATTGCAAATATAAATAGCTGAATTCAGTTTAATATGTCAACCCCATAATCCCTTTGGGAATATGGAGACTCACTGTACATATTATAATATTTGGATTATGAAATGAATTTTAAATAGGATCACTGTATTTAAATGGAGACTGACTTTCTCTAACTTTAAATCTGTCTATAAAACTGAATTTTACTGGACTGATTTAATTTTATATTTCCACATAACTGGATATAATTAGAACAAGGCTCCATATAGCTAAATTGAATTTAATCCATAACTGCGTACAGCAGCAAAGCTAAAAAAGGTTTTCTTTAATGCGTGTTGTATTATAGTTCTTCTATGGAAATCTGATTCAGCTACATTTGGTATTAGCAGGTCAAAGCTTTATAAAAACAATGAGATTGGTAATCAGTTATAAAATTCAGATCAGTGCATCTCTAATATCAAACAGATCTAAATACTGATGTCATATCAAACCACTACGCACAATTGTCTAACTCCGAGAATATTTTGCACTACTGGCACATATGAAAATTTAAAGCCATTTTATTCCAAAATCCTCTTTTGCTATGCTATGTTTTACTACGAATGCTACACGGTACCTCTATGCATCAGAGCTGGGCTGAGGGGGAGACTGACAGACGTCCTCAGTAGGAGAGCTGTCTGCTGTGCCTCTAAACCAGGAGAGAGGACACACACATAAGGAAAGGGGTGGGTTAGTAAAGACAGAAAGACAAACAAGAGAGAAATGACAAATATTAAGTGATAGGATGGATGTCCAAAAGGAAAAGTCAAACAGAGAGACGGGGGTATGATTGGGAAATGAAAAAAGTTTGAGAAAAAAGGGGAAGGAATGCAGTGAGTTTGCAATGAAGATGTCAAACAGAAATATAAATTGGGTGGAGTTCGAAAAGCTTTGAAAAAGAAACTCAAATCACATAAAGCGTGATGGGAAAGCAGTAATAGCAGACAAAAATAGAAACAGAAGAAAAGCTTGAGAGCGTGTTATGAGTCAGGTTTGGACAAGGATGAAGAGACAGAAGCTAAAGCTTTCTGGTACCCTCCTGAGACTGTATGAGTGTGTTTCTTACCCGCTTTTCCAGTTGATGATGTGCTGCGGGCTACAGGGTGGTGTGGGTGTGGCTGGGTGTTCGCTGGATGGTGTCAGACTCCTCTGGCTGTGAGGGGAAGCAGCTGAAGAGAGAACCCACAGTTAGTCAAGCAACACGAGTAAAGGTGACAAAGGGGTGAGGGACAAAAGGAATTCCAGCTATGCTTCACATGTGGGGCTTGGGGGATGTGGTCTCAGCATGACAAATGCATTTTGCCTCGGGAGGCAATTGAAGAAAAAAAAATTCCCAATTTTTTGTTGGTTAACAGGGCAGTTTTCCTACTTTTCTGGCATCTGGGCTAACTTAGGTCAGCTCAAGTCCAAAATCTGTATGTCTTTGGGTTGTCAAATGAGGTCGGTAGTATCCTACCATATGCTAAATGCAGATTCTTTACAGCACAGTTTGGAAACTTTAGTACCTTTATGTGGTTTCTATAAAAAAATAAAAATATGAATTTGACTTCTTTTTTTAAAAAGCTCAAATTGAAATTAAAGTTGTGTTGAAGACCAAAAAATAGTGAAATGGTCATTTTTAATTTTTGAATGCATGTGTTTAGTCAATAAATAAAAATTAAAAACAAAGTACTACTGGGAAAAAAATGTTAAAATCAATTACAACGCATCTCATTTAGATACAAAACCACTACATTTATTAGGCATCACTGGATTTATGGAAGAAGTTTTTTTTTAAAAATTTTAAAAAATTAAAATTTTCCAGAAAATTTCCCTGTCTCATGCCAACAATGTCTAACTGTCCAAATATATTTAAATTCTACATATTACTCATTAAATGTTCATATATCCTCTCCGCTTTCAATGGAGCAGTTCGCAACCGAGTGTGAAGTGGTCAGGATGAGAATCAGAACCTCCAGATTCAAGCCGTACGGCAGCCGTTTTTAGCTGCCGTTTTCCAACTCCAGAAAAGTTAGAGGTTAAGTCGGGAAAGAGGTCCTGCCCCAAGGAGGAGTTTAAGCATCTCAGGGTCTTGTTCACAAATGATGGAAAAATGGGGCAGGAGATTGATAAACGGATTGGTGTGGCGTCTGCAGTGATGCGAGCGCTGTACTGGTTTGTTGTGGTGAAGAGAGAGGTAAGCCAAGAGGCGAAGCTCTTGATTTACTGGTTGATCTGTATTCCTACCCACATCTATGGTCGCGAGCTCTGGGTGGTGACCAAAACAACAAGATCACTCTCCCTTAGAGATAGGGTGAGAAGCTCGGTCATTCAAAAGGGTCTCAGAGTAGAGCTGCTGCTTCTTCACATCGAGAGGAGCTAGTTGAGGTGGCTCGGGCGTCTGTTTAGGATGCCTCTCTGCTCAGGCTGATTAAGCAGAAGAAAATGGATGGATGGATGTTTTTGAAATTGACCTTCCTCTCTTGAAATACAAAGTGGACAGTCACCCATACAACGACAATTCAAATAAATTTGTTGTAACTCTGAGACCCTTTTTGAATTGTAGAGAAAGAATGGGAAACAAGTCATAATTGGTCGGTCAGTTTTTATCACATACTATATCATGTTTATTTGGCCTTAACCGCAAGGCTGGGTAAAAATGAATATTCTATTTCTATAATGGGAAACAGCTGATGGTCCATTAACTTTAATATATGGAGTTTAATAAAAATAATTGAAAGCATACCTGGTGAGCCCTTGGCGAGTGATCCAACTCTGCTCCCCCGTCCATGTCCCAGAGTGCCTTGCTGTGACCCAGTCTCAGAAGATGTGGATCCTGAATGTGAGTGACTTCTTTCTTTTAGGCTCCCTGATGATCTCTGGTACCAACAACGCAACTCTTCAGAAACTGCTGCCCTCCCCCCTCCTCCACCACCCTCTCTCCCTAATGATGGAGTCCGTACGATCTGAGATCGAGATGGCGTAAGCCGGCCGCTTCCCTCTCCGCCCTCCTCTCCACCCCAGGCCTCCTTGTAAAGTCCGCCGGCTGTGTAGGAGCTGGAGGTCTTAAACTGGGCCTTGACGCTGTAGTGACCCTCCTGGTCACTCTCCAAGCTGCGCACCACTACACCGTTGGAACTACCCTCCACATACAGAGGGTATTCCTTGATGCGGTACTGGGAGGAGGGCTGGCTCTGGCTGTGGAGGTAAACTCCATGATGCCCACCTCCGATCCCACCTCCACCTGAGCCTCCAATGGAGCCGTTTTTAGCTGCCAGATTTGGCATAGAGCCCGAGTTAGAAGAACCCAAGTGACCAGCAGACCTGTGGAGAAAACATGTTGATGTTTGCCTTAATTAGGACACTCTTTTTAATAAACTGAGCAGATAATAATAAAAACGAAAGTTCATAGAGCCTAATTCACTCACCTGTGTCTTTGCCGTTGCCTCTGCCTGGCTTTGGAGGGTGAGTCCTCTCCCAGAGTAGAATAGTTCGGGTTGCTGCCTGGGGGTCCACCGGAGGGGCAATAATGCTCTGAGCTGCTTTGGCTGGTGCAGGATGAACAGTCATCCAGTGGATCAGAGCCATTGGAGCCTCGTCCTGGGACAAGGAAAAAGTCAGGACTTCCCAGGGTGTGCGGATGTCCATCGGGATCGGACGCCAGCAGTTTGCCCTGGGACTCAAGGCTGGAGCTGCGGTTCCTAAAGTGCTGAGAGAGACTGTGCAGACGTGTGGGACTGATGTCCACTGACCTATGAAATGAAGAACAAGAAAAGGTCACCAATGACAATTCAATGTACAGAGTTTTTCTGTTTAGGTTTCGGACTCACGCTGACTGACCTGGTGGAATGTACATAGTGTGAAGTTCTGGTTCTCAGGTCCGGTGTCGATGGCATGCTGGACTGAGAGTTCCAGTGAGGCGCACTCCTGATCGGGCTGCTCTGAAGGGAGTTACTGCCCCCTGCTTCTGCACTGCCAGAACTTGGAAAACGCCTGTGACTGAATAGAGGTGAAAAATGTTATTTCCTTTCACACATGCATGTGTTGTTTGCATCGACTGGTACATGACTGTATGTTTTAAAGGTATTTACATTTAACATACATACTCAATCCAATGCACACATTTTGTCACATCACGACCACAAACCTTAATGTATTTTACTGGTATATCTTTTTTTTTGATAGATCAACATAATTGTAAAATAAAAGAAAAAGTATTCATTATTTTACCAATTTGTTACCAGAACAACTCTGTAAAGTGTGACATGCGATTTTAATCTGTTTTCTGTCCTCCTTGAGTCAACACTTTGTAGAACCAACTTTTCCTGGAATTACAGTTTCAAGACTTTCGCATTATTACTGTTCACACATCTGGAAACCAAAACTCTTGCCCATTATTCATTGTTCAACAGCTCAAGCTTGGCCAGACTGGATGGAGAGCATCTGTGAATTCTAACACGTGACTATAGTTTAATCTAAACCATTCCATATTTAGGCTCATGGTAAAGCAGAAAGGTGTACTGCTGCCTCGCTCTCTAGTCTTTTGTAGCCCCCCAGGTAGGCCCAAAAGTTCAGCTTTGGTCTTATCTGACTAGAGCACCTTCTTCCATGTGTTTGCTTCATTCACTACACGGCTTGTGGCAAACTGCAAACAGAACTTTCTATAGTGTCTGTTGTGCTACTTCTTCTTCATGATGCTGTTTGCTCACTAATGTTCTCTCGTAAACCTCTGAGGACTTCACAGAACAGCTGACCTCTCAAGGCCATACTTTTCATTGGATTTTATTTAGGGTTATCAGAGTAAAGCAGGCTAAATTAAGCATTTAATTTCTTTAACTTGCTAAAGACTTGAAAAAATATGGATGCTTTCCTTCCTCTTCACAATTAAGTACTACTTTGTGTTAGTCTTGCACATTAAATTCTAGTAAAGGACATTAAAGTTTATAGAAGTGAAAGTGTGAAAAAGTTCAAGGGGTGTGAATACTTCATTAAATTCAGTTCTACATTAACATAAGAAGAGCTAGAATACCTGGAGTGAGAAGAGCGCTTCTTTACTTTTTCATAGGGCTCATCCAGTGACGATTCGCTCCACATCTTGGGTTTGATGGGAGATTTATCGTAGTCAGAGCGAGTGTAGTGCATGTGTCGCAGTCCATCCAGGGACTGCGGGGGAGGAGGCCGGCTGTGAGAAGGGGGTCGTGGAGGGAGGCCTTTATGTGGCGAGGCTACAGGAGAGAAGGTTGGGGTACCTGTAACTTGAGGATCATCTGAAATAAAAAAAAAGAGGGGTCACAACTCTAATAATTATTATTACGAAATATGAGAGCCAAACATTCAATTCAAAAAAAGTGTTACCATCATCTAAGACCAGTGCATCGGATAGTGAACTGTCCTCAGAACAAATATTGGCTTCTACAGGAAAGAAAGACAGAAACAATGAGAAAATATGTTGAGTGTTTTACTTATTGTTGGAGTCCAGAGAATACATAAAACGAATAATACTGCCTATGGAAATATAAAAACCTCAAAGTGTGTATAAAAACAGTTCCATGCTCCAGTAGTAACTAAAAGTGTGGATAAATTCAAAGATTCACTTCAAAATTGGCTAGAGATTGTAAACTGCTGATTTATTATTATTCTTTTTATTTAATAGGGTTTTGCCAGTCCCTGAAGGATTTTACTGCATTTGCAGATTTTCAGTGATGTAGAGAGAGAGACAGCTCTGTGTCTGCGGGCTATTTTTGTGCAATCAATATTTTATTTTATAAAGTTGAATTCTTTTTATGCAAAAAACAGAAAAAAAACATAGTTATTCTTTACAACTCTTCAGTGAAGATGAACTGGTACCTTCTATAATAAGTGACGCCCTCTGTGTAGGCTTCTTTCCAGAACGGACCCGGTACTCGTTGATAGAGTTCTCAATTTCTTGGAGCTTCTTAAGTGCATTCAGATAAGAAGTTTTCCTCTGCTTCTTCAGCTTTTTGCTGCTCACGTGAGGATCGCTGGCGAGACGCCTGGCCGCTTCTGTAATCTGCGACTGAATGGCAAACTCCCGCTCCAAACGCTCAAGCTCCTCCTCCTGGCATAAACACACAAGTGCAAACTTTATGTAAAAGAAGCAAAGAGGAACTGGATTCCCTCAATGTTGTAACAACAGAAACAAATGAAAAATCCAAAAACAACAAGCCTGAGCTTCCAGACACGAAATCATACTAATTCTCCCATGTCACACATTCGGTCAGACACGCACAGAGATATCCATGCCAGTGAAAACACACTGCGGAAATCATTTATCTATGCTGTAGCTGCACATTTTCTCATCACTGGATAGTCTCTATTAAGACCCAGTGTCCCCCAGTAATAACACCCCAGCATCAATCTATCCACTCCTACACAGCAGCTCTTGGGAGATTTGTGGAACAGAGCAGGTTGACCAAAAAAAAACATATTCAAAACAGTAGATAAATGCAAATACCAGAATAGTGTATGCATGCAAAGTCTGAATTGCACAGCACTGACTGGTAAATGGGATTGCTGTCTTGTGACTCAAAAGTAGCTCTCTTCCGACACTGGAGTGTGCGAGCGCACACACATGATTTCTGTTAACTCAACAGAGACAGGCTAATGATGTATTACCTTTTGGTTCTTTTAATATTAGGCTACATCCGTTCTGAAGAATCCTTCTCACTAACAGTGGCCTTGCAGCACCGCAAGAGGAGCTTCTATTTCTGTGTACACAATTTAAGGTGCTCAGTGTAAAATTATGACACATTTTTCTGCTTGGAAGGTGGTTTTTGTGATACTGTGTCCCTGGATTCTTTTCAAAGAACACAATCTCAGTGAAACACGCACACACACATTCAGGCACGCACACAATCCTACTATCACCACTTCCTGTGGTTAAAATGCAGCCACACTATATTTAGAAGCTGTGCTCTGTCGGAAAAACTACCCGTGGCACAAAAAGGAAGCAAAAGAAAAAAAGCTAAACTTCTTCTAGGTGCAAGATATATCAGATTGTGGGCTTTTTCTGGAAGCAAACTTCAACATCAGTTTTAAATATATAATAAATAACCTTATGATCCCATGTTTTTATTATGCTTGTTTGAATAAGAGGAGAATTAAGACTAGACAGAAAAAGTGCTGGAGAGGGGAACTGGGAATCAGGTCATTACCTCGCCCTTTGGTAAGATTTTTTGCTCGTCCAGTTTGAAGGCAGTGCCAATCTTCCGTCTCACCGTGGGTGGTTCCTCTCCGGGATCCAGAGGATATTCCTTTGGAAGTTTTCCTGTCAATTCCTGCAAAAACATTAGGGTAATAAAGTTTTTTTTTTTTTTTTTTTTTTTTTATCCAGGAAGTATTTAAATTTCCAAAATTATTTGCCAATTCTGTGACCATTTTTTTCTCATACCGCTTCTCTGATACAGATGCTCTTGAGTTCCTCTAGTCTCTGTCGTAGAGTTTCCTCCAGAGCTTCCTGCCTGGCCCTCAGAGCTGCCAGCATGTCCTTCTTAGCAGTTTGGGAACTGTCTGATTCCTGAGAGCCTGCAAGGTGCAGACAACACAAAACGTAAGGCTGATAATCAGTAGCAGTCTTGTCAGACAGATTGGAGAAGGGGGAGAGGAGCTGCATGTGCACCTGCTGCTCCTGCAGGATGTTTACAGGGAAGCGAATGGAACGTTTTGATAAGGGAGCTGAGTTTTAGAGTTGTGTTTGTGTGAGCATGTGAGTGTTTAGAGAAAAGGGCGGTTTAGGACAAAGTCGGTGACGCACTTCTCCAAGGCCCGGAGATGGTGCCAGCCGTTTTTTGTACTGTGTTACGTTGAAAACAACACAAACATACACACAGAGACCCTGTTCCTTTCTCATTGACCTAATGTGTTTCACTGTGTGGCTGACATTTCAGACGATACAAAAATAACCAATGTTTTTTTTAGAAGAAAAACTACAACCCCAGCCATTAGAAGGTGCATCATTTTTAAGGTCAAAGTTCATATCAACTGCCGAGTTCACAGAGCTATAACTGAACCATGTGCATGTGTGTGCATTGTGTTTGTCACTGCACACAGTTCCTTTGGCTTGTATACTGGTGTGCCTGCATTCTTTCATGTTGCCATATTCATGTACTGAAACATTGTCATTTTGGATGACGCAAACTCAGTTTTTATACACAAAGTATCAAAATTCACACAATAATACTTTTTCAAACAAAGAACTACATGAATCACTATAAGAAACTTGTGCCAGTGAAACAAGCCCATATTATCAATCTTTCACCACTGTGTCTGACGGGGGTATAACGACTGTAAACGTGACGATGCAGCAGTCGCCCACCAGGTAGTTGTTCTTGAGTTCCTCATTACTAAATGGCTACATGGCTCTCTGGGATTTAAGGGGCGTTTTCCTTTTAACTCTAATTTTAGTTGGAAAACAAACCTTCTGTCCTATTCATTACTTGTTTAGCACAGATAAGCATTGTTTTAAAGGCAATGGCAAATTTGTACTCATACTGCCGCCCTTTCATTCTCTCACCCCCTAAATTTAGAGGAGGCAGGGGCCTGTGGAGGATGAATCCATGGAGGGTGGGAGAGGTATCCTATACATACTGAAAGGCACAGGGTGGGGTGTTTGTACAGTATATGCGTGAGAACATTCAACACAGAATGAGTATTCTGTTTCCAGTGACAGCTGTTTCTGTCCCTCGAAACCTCCTCGCTGCCAATGCCAAGACATGCAAACACATACAGAGTCTCATATTAATCATTTTCCTTCAGCGTTTGTCAGATCTTTCCCTTTTGTTTTCTTTTTCATCCACATATTCAAAACCCACATGTGCATACTGACCTGAGGAGAGCAGACTGCCGCTGCTGCCACTGATAATCTTGCCTTTGCTGCCCATGTTGGCCAATTTGGAGGTCTTCAAAGTTCCTGTCTCTGTGAGATCTATCGCGATCTCACTCAGACTCCGCGCAGCATGGATCTTTGACTGGTAAGATAAAATAGAAACGTTTGCAATAAACATATTGTGTACAAATACAGTTGCATTTCAATAAATTAGGATATAATCAATGACTTTATTTGTTTGATTAATTCAAGTTAAAACTTATGCAGAATTATTACACAGAGTAATATACTTTAAACATTCATTTCTGTTAATTTTGATGATTCTGGATGACCGCTAAAGAAAACCCCAAAACCTGGTTTCTCATACAATTTCACAAGAGCGGTAACTAAGAATGATCATTGCTAAAGAAGGTAACTTTATAAAGAGCCGTATCCAAGCATAATACTGGAAAGTTTACTGGAAGGAAAAAGTGTAGTAGAAAACCTTTGATGCAGAGGTAACCGCACCATTTAGACAACTGTGAAATAACTTTCATTTAAGAGTTTGGGGAGATTCACAAGACTTGGACAACAGCTGGAGTCAGTGCTCCAAGAGATCCCACACACAGAGGTCCGCAGAATATGGGCTTCGCTAATTGCTAACAGAACCTACAGGAAAAACTAACCTGGACTTAGAAGGTAAAGAAATGGACTGTTACTGAGAGGTCCAAAACTCAGTTTTTAGATAAAAGTAAATTTAGCATTTTATTTGGAAATCAAACTTGTTATGCGGTTGTATTCTATGACTCAATGCTTTGAAACTGACCTTGCTTTGCTTGCGGTCCAGATAGAATTGATGCTGGCTGATAGCCATGGCCCATATGGACTTTATGAGAGCGGGACAGGCGTACCAGGTATGCACAGCGATGCCACTGTGTCCAAACGTCCTTCTGGTTACCGACGCCCTACAGTGGGAGCGGACACAAGGCCTCCTTATATACACTGAAAACAAAGCTACTCTAGTGACTACTGCGGCTACTGAAACTGACAAATAATGATAGAGATTTTTTTTTTTTTTTTTTAAATCAAAGCCACACATAATGTCCCAAATTGTTTACCCATCCTTTTTTAAACACACATCTGCAGCAGACCAGCTCACTCTAATGACAGCTTCCTTTAAAGAACACACCGCTGCTCCCTGTTTCACCCCATCTGTCTTTTTTTCACCCTATATACAGATATCTATCTATCTATCTATCTATCTATCTATCTATCTATATAGCCATTTTAAACAAACACTAAATCAGGCATCCATCTCTCCTTCTCCTATAATCTATCAATGCTTTACTATATGTGTGTTTGAGTGTGTGAACACATGTTTAAAACTCAAACTATCAATCTGCTCTACCATGATATCCACAACTTTCTGGTGTGCTGCAAAGACAAAATCTACTACTTTGACTAAATTAGACTTCAAGCTCTGTTTTCCTGCTCCACACAGAATGTACTTTGAATCTTTGCATAACTCCATGTGTCTGACTATTAATTGTTGTTTTTTTTTTACTTAAGAGCTGAGATCAACAAAATGGACTGTAATAACTCAATGATGGTCTTAAGACTCAGGAAAATAGAAAAACACAAAACAATAAAATGTTTTAAGAGCTTGAGTTTGTGATATAAATTTACCTCCTGGGGTCATGAACTTCCACTGAAAACTTCTTCTCTCTGAAGTAAAGGTTCTCCAGCTGACGCCATTGAAACACCTGAGGTTTAGGAAAAGCAGAAAGGCTTTAGAAGAGCTCACAAGAAATATGCTTCACATCAAATCCTCACGGCCTTTAGCCTAATCTCTTCCAAGAATGTTTTTTTTTTTTTTTTTTTTTTTTGTTTGGCAGGAACATGAAAATTAAACACTGAAGCAGGGAGAAAAAAAATAGCTGATAAGAAAGGAGCTGTTAGGAAACAGTAAGAGGAGACCTCAAATCTGGAGGTCTATGATCAGGTCCAGACCAGGCAGTCTTTCCACAAAGGATCCCAGCGCTGGATGACTTCACTCTGCAGTAAGACAGTGTGAGCGGAAGGAGGCTTGACTTTTCTTTTTTTAAATCTTCTTCCGTCTCCTTCATGAACCATTTGCTTCTCTGTGAAATAAAGTCCAAGCCAGCTATGTAGAAAAGCTTCCCTAAAGACGAGCGCCGCAGCAAGTGTGTAGGTTCAGTCCTTCCAAGCGTAAGAGGAAAAGAGACGTTTGAGGTGGTGTGTATTCACCATCTGGAGCCATGTGTGTGTGTGTGTGTGTGTGTTTGTGCAGAGAAAGTGAGTAAAGTTAAGTTTCCTCCTCTTCTGGAGTTTTGCTGGGAGGGTTTAGAAATGAGAAGGGGAGTTTATCCCCTCCTCATGACCCCTCCTCCCTCCCTCAGGGACTCTGTGTTCAGCTCCAGGCTGAAGTTGGGAGGTGTGTGTCTAACAACGGGTCGGTGTAGAGATTGTGAGGTGTGTGTGTGTGTGTGTGTAAGTGTGGGCTGGAAAAGTAGGAGTGAGGCTTTCTGCGGGCCTGGTGATTGAAGTGCCATTGCTTTGTTAGTTAGAACTCTGAGTCTTATTCTTTTTAACTGAGAAGGAGAGGAGAATTTTCTACCTCAAACAATTTGACTGAGATGCAAAGAACAGAAGAGAAGTAGCAACAGTATGAACGATAGAAGGTAAATGGACCCCTGGACAGGAATTTTAACTTTATTCAAATAATAAACAGAAAGATATGGGACATGCCAAAGTAATGTGGAAAAAAGATTAATATAATTTTAATGTCTGTGCATCTATATGGATGCAAACGTCCGGGGCAAGAAAATCAGCTGCCTGATCAAAACTCCAGCTATACCTCAAGCTTTCAGTGGAGTGTGAAGTGCTAATGTAGCGTGGTGCTAAATATAGCAAGCGGGGCAGATTCAGCATGTGTGGGTGCGTTAGTTAGAAATGGGCTGGAGCTGTGGAGATTAGATCGGTAATCTAGAGCCGTGGTTCTCAAATTTGTGGTACTTGAGTTGCAGTTTGTGGTACTCATAAGAAATTTTTGTATCAACCACTTACAGTGCAAATACAAGACTACTTACTTAACTGTGATGTAGGGCTCACACACACAAACAGCCAAGTTGCAATAAATTAAACCTAAAACTTCAGCAAAGTGAAGTTGAGGGAGTTTTAACTACTACTACACAAATACAATCTCGATTTAACCATGTTCCATTTGCTGTTGATAAAAGGCAGGATAAAGTCATGCTTTCATGCTCTGTATGCCAAATTCTGACCCTACCATTTCATTGTTGCAGGTGAACTTGAGACTCATTAAACCTACATTTACTATTCCTGAATATTGGCAAATCAGTTTGAACTGTACCCATGATTTCCTGTTCTTAGCTGACAGAAGTAGTACTCAGAGTGATCTTCTGCTGCTGTAGCCCATTTTCTTTAAACACTAAAGAAATGTGTTCACTAATATATTTACATTTACTGTACAATATACAAAACAGGTATTGAGAAGCAAACTGTAAGATGTACAAATGAACCAATCATGAGATTCTGGGTTTGTGAGAGAACTGCTTAGAGTTCTGACTTAAAATGATTTACAAGGTTTCCTTTTAAACTTAGTATTTGGAAAATTTGACTTTGCACAATTAACCTGCACAGATCAATCAAAAGTGCCACCCCAATGTATTACATAATTTTTCTCTTTTTTAATTCCAGGCTGTGTTGTATTATTGTTCTGAAATGTCTGTTAGTATGGTAAAGCTTGGAAACCTTAGTCTTTACTCATCTGGTACTTGTCATCATAACTCTTTCAGTGTTTCCCTTATACTGTTGTATTTACTGTCATGTTGTTCTTTTGAGTTTTACATGTGAAGTGTTTATATAACTTATATTGTTACACCTTTACAACAGTAGTTTTTTATTTTTAATTCTGACCTACTTTAAAGCTATATAGGCTTCTTTATTTTAAAAAACCTTTGAGGCCCTTGTGATTTTTTGAACAGCTACTTTTTTATCTAGGTTTATTGAAGTTACACAATCAAGTAACTATGTTACCTTCAGTTGTTATAAAAATAAAACATGACTTAAAAGAAATTTGACCTCACAATTTGATGCCTTGAAATTGGCCTCTGTCTCTTTAAGAAGCTCCTACTCTTTCTGACACTCAGTGTCACCATTCTCTGGAGAGTTGCACTGAGAAGTAGTTCATATGATAAGTTCAGGAGACGCGCAGTTCTACCAGGTGTTTTCTAATTACTGCTGCCGTAGGGTGGTTCTGTTATTAGGGTTGTACATGTGCGTGTGCACACACTACAGACCCTCTTCCTCTTGTCTGTAGACTATTGCTACACAATGGCACAAACACACAAGCAAAGGAAGTGACTGGTCATGATTCATCACTGAACAGAGCGCTCATGTGTACAGACCCTCGCCTGTCTCATAATAATGTCAGCACAACTAAACGCACATCTATCACAGAAGTAAAGGTCAATTCTGATAGAGTGCAAATGCCTTTCTCTGGTGTAGCAGACTCCCTGGAGATTACAGAAGAATAGAACATTTAAACAACGTAGGTCAGGGCAGCTACAGTGACGAGATGTTTTTTTTCTTTTGGACCTGGACCTGTGCATAAGAAAGACAATTGTTTTGGCTATGGGTGGGGGTACTGCTGTATGGCATTATATCTAGCAGCTGCCAAGGAGCTGCACATTAATCTGAAGGCATTTCCTTTTATTTATGATTTAATTCTGCTTTACATAAATCAACACTTAAAATAATCTACCTTAGTTTTTCCACAAAAACTATACAGTTCAAAAGGCTGCATTCTCTGTCCTCTAATATGCAGTGGAGTGTGTGATGCCCTGCAAAAGTATTTGAACTTGAACTGAACCATTAGAGCTGGGGTTTATTTTTGAGGTGTTGCTGTGCTGCTCGAAGGTGAATCGCTTTAAATTAAAAATATGTGGGTTTAATTTACTAGTTAGGTGACTTCTGAGGGCACTGGATTTTATTTAGGGCTATCATATTGAAAAGAGTTCAATTAAAATGAATGCCTCACTTTTCATATTCTTATTTGTAAAAAGAAAAACAACAACAAAAAAAAACAACTACTTTGTGTTCGTCTATCACATATCCTGATAAAACACACTGAATACACATCTGTGAAAAAGCTCTGGGGGTATGGATCTAAAAATGCAACAAGTGAAACCACAGACTTCAATGTTTTACTAGAAACATCTGATGACCTCCTGACAGTACCCATAGGTTAGTCTTAATCAGTCTTTTAAAGGTGCTTAGTCAACATGCAAACTCTATAATTGTTGCCTAGAGGAATCACAAGACTAATGAGGGATCAGAACAGTGTGTGATTATGCAGTAAACCAGAGTATGAACATACTTTAGCTATGCCTGTATTTGCTGTGTAAAAAGCAGCTTAAATAAATGTGGTAGATGGTATGTATTTAAAACAACTGGCTCAACTCTTGTAAAAAAAAAAGCCCATTTAATTACAAACAAATTGACTTCTGTGTTCACTTTTTACACAAGACAATATGAAATTACTCTTTTAGAGATAAAAAAAAAAAAAAAAAAAATCCTGTTTTTAATATGTATATTTTATTGTGACTAAAGATGTTAGTCCACTTTCCTGAGTCAGAGTACTGACCATTGATGGTCAATAGTCTGACCTCTGAGTCTGTGGTTACTGGTACTGAACACCATGGCTGACTAGCTAATCACAAAATATGCTTACCGCTAGTTCAAATAGTGAATGACCTAACATAAAATAACCAGTGCATATATGCTGATGACCTCCCTCTTATTCAGCTCTGAAAGCAAAACATCCTTCAAGCTGTTTTTACGGTTTGATTAAAGCAAATCTGCACTGTTCTCAAAGGGGTTTAACAGAACTTGTGATGCTGAAGCAGTACGCCATAAAGAGGTCCAGACTATCCCAGTCTCTGCTTGTGAAAGCTTGTGTGTGTCAGTACTGAAGCTTAATGGACCAGTGACTCACACTGACTGTTGAGATGGCTGTTGAAGACTGGATAAGTCTCTTGTGCTGGAATGATATGGCCTCTTTATCTACTTCCTCAAATATCATTCATGCTCATGTTCCTGTGTTGTTTTTGTTTTTTATTGTCAATTGAGTTAGGGGGAGACAGGATAATGTAAATAATTAAAGGTGTCTCTGTTAAAACATTATGCTTTTGACCTATTAAGTGTTTTTTTGAGTATGTTTTGGTGTTAATGTGTCTATAAATTGGATATAATATTAGAGGAATGAAATTTACTTTTATGTCAATGATCTAACACCTAGGTTGCTTCAGGATTATTTAATGAGGCGATTACAACTGGAATTGTTGTGAATGCAGGCGCACGCACAAAGCAGGTTAGTGGTAAACAGGAAAACGTTTAATAGATAGGAAATAGTCTCCAGGATGGTGAGATCAGTTTTTAGTCTGGTGCTTGTGTGTATGTGCACCAACAAGTGTTTGCCTGTGTTTATGAGCAAAAGAGTCAGTGCTTTTGATAGCCAGTAAGTTTGCAGAGCTTGTTAATGAGGTTAAAACCAGTGAATGAAAGAGTTAAAGACCCTGAAAAGGACCAGCAGTGAAAGGTAAAATAAACTGCGAGTTACTTCATCCAGATATACACTGACTGGAAGGAAGGTTCCCTCAGAAAGACAGAAATAAGTTCAGGACAAGATGTCTTATTCAAAAACCAGAGTTTCCATACAGTTGTAACCACTGTTATTGCTCTACAAAATCACAATGCCCTAACTCCCTGATTGGAAAAATGGACAAAAGGTAAAACAAAATGTTACAGACAGGGTTTCTGCATGTTTTCCATGACTAAATACCATCCTTTCCATATTCTAATAAGTAAGGTTCAAATATTCAAAGTAGATATGAATGAAGTAAAAGACTGAATGAATCAATGAATTTATAATAAAAAAATAAATAAATAAAAAAAAAAAAATATATATATATATATATATATATATATATATATATATATATATATATATATATAAAATTCTGGAAAAAATGCCAGAGACTGTTAGAGAGTGGATGGATGGATGAATAGATAGCCCAGTGGATGGCTGTACAAGGCAGATTAATTGCTGGATTGATGGGTGACAGACAAACAGATGGAGAGTAGACAATTGGATTAAGGTACCAATGACTGAATGGATCGACACATGAATGGATGAAAATACTTTTTAGACAATGAAACAGGGCATAACGCATAACGCAAAGAAATTCTGTACAAAACCTGACAAAATAGGTTTCCTTTTAAAGCCATACATTTGCTAAAGAAAGAGCTATAACTAAAACGAATGAGTACAAAGTATTGACACTAAGAACAAGATTATCCCACTTACACTAATTAGATACAGAGAAACTGAAGGACAGTTCCATTTGTGCAGCAGAGATCAGAAGAAGCACCATCTCACCTTCCTTGGTTTGACTTTGTCCTGGTAATCATACTGAAAGATGCCTTTATAGCTCAAACCCAGCCACCATGGGATCCCCTGTTTGTCCTAAAAAACACAGCAAAACTTCCCAGATATCTACTTGCAGGCCCTGAGGAAACAAAAATCTTTGCAAAGTATGTGTGAGAAAAAAAAGTAAAGGCAGAGTAGTAAAACTGTACCTTTACAGCATAGTAATGCACTCCATATGTGGGCAGAGATTCCACAATGCTCATATAACTGTAAGGAGCAGAAAGACAGATATGTAACGAAAAACAGAAGAAAGTCTTCCACATTCAGGACATAAACAAAGCCAGACACACAAACATACTTACTTTACAATAGCCTGCCCTCGAGACTGCCCACTGAGCTTCTTGTAATGCTCTATGACCCGGTCTTCACTGTAGGAGCAAACAGAACATCATTATGGAGACAGACAGAAAAAAATGTGCACAATGATTAATTGAAGCAGGTTCTCACCAATACGCTAAAGATGGGTGCTCCTTCAGAGCTTGAGTGGGCAGAGCAGGGAGCTTTTTCAAATCAGACCTGGTTGCATCGTCGCTACAAAAAAAAGAAAAAAAAAAAGAAAAAAAAAAAAAGAATTTCTGTTAACCCTATTTTTTCTAGTCCTATCATGAGTTGAGAATGATTTTATACACACATAAAACCCTAAGATGCCAACAGTCATTGAAATAGGAATATAAAATTCATCATAAATTTTCAACTGCTTTAGAACCACTTTGAGGGAAAACGGAGTACAAGAACTGCAACCAGTCAAAAAAGAAGAATAAGTGTTGATGGCCAAAAAATGTGCTCTATTTTAAGCACTGGGTGTGGTCTAAGTCTAAACAGCTGCAGGAAGAAAAGGAGCAACAGAAATACAGATGTGAAATCAAACGATAAGTAAAGATAAGACGGGATAAAAACTATCAGGGAAGGAGCTGGAACAGATTAGGACGCAGATAGAGTAAATGAGACATGGAGCCATGCTCAAAACTACAAGCAGTTGGCCCCAGATTCAGTTTTCAGACCTCCAGTGGCAAGAGTTCTTAATGCTCTTCTCTAATCCCCAGGCCTCACTCCAGCCTCCACCAAAGGCCCCAGAAGATTGGGAAAAGCCCTGGGAACATGACAAGCTATGAGCTAAGACTTTGGAAGAGATCCCATCCGCCCAGCCTGTCTGTTCTTGGATGTGTGAAAACAGCTGTGTCTGCTTTTGTTCATATCTGTTTGTGTTGCTAATTATCAGGTACAGTGGCTTGCAAAGATGATCATACCATCTGAATTTGTTCACATTTTGTTTTGCTAAAACCGCTAACCTCAAAGTATTGTATTGGGATTTTATGTGACAGACTAACACAAATTAGCCCATAACTTTTCAAAATTCTGTTACAAATAAACATCTGAAAAATGTGCCGTCCCTTTAATGACGCTAAACTGCCTTTAAAGGTAAACTACTTAGTAAACAGAGTCCGACAGTGTGGAAATTAATCTCAGTATAATTAAAGCTGTTCTGTGAAGGCATCAGTACAGCCAGTAATGGGGCATGTGGTAACACTGGAGAAGCTGCAGATGTCCACTGCTCAATCTGTTGACCTGACAACAAGTAATTGTGCACTCTACAAATGTAGCGCTAATGGAAGAGTAGCAGGATGAAAGCTACTGTTGAAAGAAAAATTATAAATGTCACTTTTATCATTAAAGTTTTCCACAAGTCATGTAGGGGACAAACACTGCTCTAAGTTGAACTTTTTGGCCTCTATCAAAACTCCATTTGTGGACAAAAACTAACACTGCACATCATTCTGAATAAACCATGCCCAGACGGAAGCTGGACAGAGTTGATTGGAAGATGGATGGAGCTAAATACAGGACAACGCTGGAAGAAACTGTTACAGCCTGCAAAGGACTTGGAACTGGTGGGCTGTAGGGTGTCACTTTCCATGAAGACAACATGAGGATTTTATTCGTAAAGTTAAAGACAGACATTCTACGATGATACAAAATTGTAATTAAATATTAATTTGGATTGGTCTATTACATAAAATCCCTATAAAACGCATTGATGTTTGTGGTTATGACAACTTAAATTTGAAAATGTTGAATGGGCAGGAGTAATTTTGAATAGCACTTCGTCAGGTTTCTTTTTTAGAAATTGCCTGCAATATAGAAATCGCTATGGATAATTAAACACGGTCATTGCATAAACATATTTTTGCAGTTCCATGAAACTTATAGCTTGGGCCTATTACTGCTAAAAGAAACAGAACATCACAAATGTATTTGGATTTTTCAAACACTTTTCATTTTATAAAAGATACTCTCATGACTCTGTAGTATTTATTTTAGTAAAGTCAGTTATAAAAGACATAATTTACATAATGTGATAATGTATGGCTTTGCAAAGGGCACAGTTTAAGAATTTTTTGAAAAGTAATATTTGTGTGTGTGGGAGAAGGTGGTAAGCAAAGAGAAAAAAAAATGAAAGGAATGTCTCCACAGAGTGTTACATTCCACCGCTATGTAGGATGCTTTGTGTATTTGCTTCTTTCACAGGCGAAAACAGGGTCAAAGGTGATGGCTGCTGTAGTCTGTTATCAGCTCCACAACAAGAGATCAGGGATGATGTATATTTAGGGTGACAAGAAGATCCACTTTATGGCTGCTGCTCAGATGACATATTACAGAAATAGATAGCTCAATAGCTTGTAAGTTAATCTAATTTAAATGAAAAGGAAAAGGATTGACGTTTCACATTTTTCAACACTTGCTATCATTCCATTAGGAAGTCTGTTAGTTAACTCCAACATAGGTCTTGAAGTCATATCTTTTTTTTTATATACAGAAAGGTGATAATGGGTGAATCCAAGTTAAAACAATCTGAAAAGGAAATGAGTTGCATGGGATGTGAGTCACTTAAGGAGTGATAAAAACTCTATTCAAAGGAGAACAGGAGCAGATAAACAGCTGATATCACTGTCTCCATTACCTGCTAAAATCCCCTTTAGCTTCCTGTGGAAAAAAAATGAGAGTAAAATATTAAAACATGTTCGAAATATATGAATTATAACTAAGCAATAACCATAAATTCTATGTTTATGTTCTGTTTGTAGAGGTGAATGAGTAATAAAAGGCGCACTGCTGGAATAAAGGGGGAACATTAAACATCCATTTACAGGGAAAGCTTTGAAGTTCTGCAGAGGCGATACCCGATACTGTACATCTGCACCTGCACACAAGGGGCGAGCACACTCAAACACACACAGATATAAACCATTCAGTCCAGGCTGTGTAACACGACCTTGCATAATCACAGTTAATGGACTGACCTACTCTGAGGGAGGGACAAGAAAGAGAGAAGGATGGAGGTGAGGAGGAGTTTTGATGTTGAAGAGAGAACTCGGTGTTATTTTCCAAATCATCATAAAATGTGGTTAATGGACAAAATATTTACTACCAGCCACGCGTATTTTATATGCGTTAATATTTCATCATAAAACGATGATAAAAAGTTACAATTACATCAAAGATTTAGTCAGATTAAAATATTTGAATGCCCACAGCGCCCTCCCACACATAATAAAAACTGATTGGCCACCACATTAGATAATTTGGGTTTAATCTGTTAAGTATGAAACTAGCAGATTACGCCAAATCAGACATTTTGAATTGGGAGCAAAGGCTTCGATTGTTATAGAACTGTTTCATGTGCTTCCAACATCCCATGGAATATCTCAAGTGCTACAATTAATATGTGGGCTAAACGAAGAAACAAACAAATAAATAATCATGGTAGAAACTGATCCAAAAAACATGTTCTTACTTGTAGGATGTAGGAGGCTAATTCAAAGACCACCTCGCTGTCCACTTCAATGAGCTCCTGTAAAAATGAGAGCAGATGAAATCAGAAGCGGTGAATGACACACTGTTTTGCAGACAACAACCACTTAAATATCACACTTTGTCATTCATAATATACAATTAAATTCTCCTTTCTTCACAAGCCACAATTCTCACTCTTTTCTAATCTCTGCAATCAGAGATAAGAGGGGAAGTAAAGTGGGGTTTATTTGAAAGTGTGCTCATTAGTAAAATGCTAATCAGGCCAAGAGGTGCGAGAGGGGTACAAGTGTAGAAGAATGTGTGAATCTGTGTGGTTTGCATTTTCACCAACAATGTGTGAGATACCCTCTCCGTACACAAAACTGGACAAAAGGATAAGAGTCAACAGGATGCGAGTAAGGGGTGTGGCATGCTTGGAATGCTGCTTTACAATCCACTTCTTAATTGGTTAGAAGTTCAGAGAGTCTGGATGAAATACGAGAATGAGAAAACCCCACAGTGGGTGTACCACCCAAGGTGACTACAAATCACCCATTTCTTTTTTCCCCTTAGTGTATGTGCTTTTAGGGTGAAACAAATGTTGCCATGTTCAAAACTAAACAAAAAAGGACAAATATATCTTGAAGTACTATTGTTTTGAATGACCAAAATGTTCTGAAGATTATCTTCTGCTGAACCTGGAAGCATTGGCACTGTTGTTCATCTTAGAATCCATGTGAGACATGCAGCTCAGCTTTTTAACTAACTGCTACAACTTCATAACTAACACCAAACAGTTTTTATTTTCTATATACAATTATTATTCAGATTCACTAAACACAGAATTATATTTTTAGATCTTTAATTCTGTTATTTATGGGTATTATTGTAAAAAGTCACACTAGTGTATGCACTGCTTACACCCTTCCCCTTGCTCTCTGCTGTGCTACAGCTCCTCCCCCACCACATAGCCTGCTGTGAATGTGCAGGCTAACATGGCTACCGATAATGGCGGATAAACAGTTTTCCTGTAATGTTAGGTTGTTTGTCTGCCATTTGCACAACTGCAGCAAACCGGCAATCTTGAGCTTATATGTGTTGTGCGGGGAAAGGCTGTGAGCAGCGTGTACACAAGCGTGATTGACAGTGCCAAGACCTTTCTCCCGGCTCTGATTGGTTGTTTCTGACCGGGAGCGGTGTGTTCCTCCAGAAGCTGGTAGGACCACAGGGAGAAAGCAGAGGAACTCAATTTTTTCATAAATGATCTGTCTCATATTATATTGTCGCGACGTAGTGACAGTTTTAACCCCTTAACTGTCAAGAGTCTGTGTCCTCATGGGCCCATTGTCTACAATGTAAGCGTTTTTGGGGTGACAGTTAAGTAGTTAACAAATATGTAAAAAACATGTTTTTATAAAAGTTACCTACTGCAGCTTTAATGAAAACTGCAAAAATAACATCAAAGAAATTTACTGTTTTACATAAGATCAATAAACTATTGAAATACAGAAATTTTATGTTGTGGACTACACATCTTGGAGAAGACTGATAGTGTAAGAGTTGTCTAGCAGACAGTCACTGATATCCTTCATCAGGAGGGTAAGCCACAAACAGTTTTTGCTCCAGAAGCTGGCTCTACAGACTGCTGTATCCAAGCAGATTATCTGAAAGGTGAGTGGAAGAAAAAAATACAATAGAAAAGGCTGGAGAAGCAACAGGGATAACTTGAGCTTTGAGTGGATTCTGAAGTAAATTCCACTCAAGAGTTTGAATGGATCAAGAACATGGGCTAAAACTGTCACATCCTACTAAGCCAATCCTGAATGTGAGATAACAAAAGAAGCATCTTACCTGACCTAACAAGAAAAAGAAATGGACTGCAGATCAATGGTCCAAAGTTTTCTTTGCTTTTAAAAGTAAAATTTTCATGTCTTTTAGAAATCAAGAGCACAGAGTCTGGAGGAAGAGTGTTGTACACAGTCTAAATGTGACATTTCCACAGTCAGTGATGATTAAGAAAGACATGCCATCTATAGGCTGATCAATTGGATACGATTTAAGGAGATGCTGAATTCATTTCCCAGCAGGATTTGACACCTGCCCATGAAACCAAAAGTACTGTATAAACCAGATATACACCATGATGGTATTACTGTGCTTTATTTGCCAGCTATCTGGTATGATCTAAACCCCATAAAGAGTCTGGAGTTTTGTCAAGGTGAAGATGAGAGACAAAATACCTAATAATGCAGACTAGCTGAAGGCCACAATTAAAGAAAATTGGGTTTCGTTAATACACCAAATCAGACTGATCACCTCAATGCCATGCTGCATTGATGCAGTAATTTAAGTGGTCCTAACCAGGTATTACTATACAGTACGTGGAAATACTTCTCAGTACTCTGTTATCTCTGTATTAAAAAAAAAAAAATTTTAACTGGTCAATTATTGGTCAACAATTATGTAACATTCTAACTTTAAAAAAGAGAAATCTTTGGTTTTTATTAGCTGTAAGCCATAATAATCAAACCAAACAGAAATAAACATATATCACTCTGTCTATAAGAAATCTATTTATTATGAATTTCTCTTTTTGAATTAAATAACTGAAAAGAGTAACTTTACTTCTTCGGGCTACACACGCCCTCTTCTGGACAAAAACCACAACTGCTAGACACAGCTGTCAACAACTGCAGCAGTGGCTGAGCAGACCACATTCACCAGGGTGAGAGGGACAGTGAGTGGCAATTTATGTGCAAAGTGATTTCAGTTTTCTCCCTGTGTAACACTGTCATTATTTACTCTAATATATATTTTTAATTGGCATTTGCTAAGCTTATATAAATGTGCTTCAGCCATATGGCAGTAAACGTGTCAAATCATTCACTAACTGCTGGTATGTGGAACAGCACACAGCATGATGACTAACAGCTGATGCAAACTGGACGCATTTTCTGCTTCATCAAATCAGTGTGCAGGACGAAAGGCAAAATCTTCCTCATGTGGCTTATCTCTTCATTTAGGTCAATAATGAGGCTACAAGGAAATATGCCTCAAAAAGAGTAGGTCATACACTAAAGTTCCACCTCAAAACATCCTCTAAGCAACTTCTGTAACTAAAATGATTTTAAATGAAATAAAATCTGAATTTTAAAATTGCATTCTGGTGTTAATACTAATCAAGATAATATTGAATTTAAAACAGATTTTACCCAATCCACATAAAGGGTTCACAAATACAGTCATATTCAAAACAGAATATTTGTTCTGATGAGCCTCGTTTGTCAGATTAAAAGGACCTTTTGAAAATAACAACCTTTAAGCAGGTATTAAGCATACTTTCATTGAGCCAACATTTTGGAAATAACAATGGTTTTTCATTTGTCTGATGTAATATTCTAATGTTAAATGTTGTATTTTACGTGGAAAATCATAATTCACGGAAACAAAGGCTTTAAAACATCAGCCTGTGTAATAAATGTGTGTGTGTGTGTGTGTGAATATATATATATATATATATATATATATATATATATATATATATATATATATATATATATATATATATATATATATATAAACCCTTTCATATACTGGAGGATGGAGGGCGCAGACCAAGAAAGAAGCATCTTCTTCTTATTCGACACCTTTAAGCTCAACTGAAGCTTGCAGAGGCCCACTGTATTAACACTGTACCCCATTACTAATATGGTGGTAATAACGTCATGCTGAGGAGTACCTCTAATCTTAAAATTCCATACTTTTCCAGACTCAAACTGCAATCATTTTTTTCAGCAGTTTTTATAGCATTTTAGACATTTGAGTGCAAAAACCTCATTGTTAAAATGCTTTAATAGTAGTCATACTTTTAGGTTTCACAAAACAAGAAACAACAAAATGTTGAAACCCACATTTGATTTTTGGAGAGTGCCTTAGCTCCATTTTCCTGTTTTGGCATCTCCAAATCAGTAATCAGTACTGCCAAACAAGGATTGGAGTATTCTTTAATAAGTGCAAATTCTTTAAATTCTTTAATTTCTTTGAAGAAAATTGATACCTTTATTTCATTTGTAAAAACAAAACAAAAACAAAAAAAAAAAAACCACTTTTGATGCATAGTTCTGGGTTTTAACCAGACAAGGTTTAAAGTTTAGACTAAAGATCCAGTTTAATCTTAATTTGAAGCCGTCTGAAGTCCAAAGAGCAGTAAAATAGCCCCTTTTTGATTTTTGAATGTATCTGTTAGTTAAAGACCAAAATGCTGATGGGTAAAGATAAAGAATGTGATTTAAATATAAAACAATGTAAAAACCTCTGAATCTATTACTATTAGGTAATATTACATTTTTGGGCTTTAAAAATTGAAGATGAGCTAAAAGTCTGGAAGATCAACATTTTCCTTATATTTTCAGACCTTGAAAATGATCAAATAAAATTTTAGACTTTTCAAGACTGTGAAAAGTCTGTGAAAAGATGTTTCAATCATCTCAAACACTTTTAAATCAGTTTTGAGAAGATTAAAACACATCAACATTAAGCTTCTTGAATGGCACCTACCTGAACCATGTTGAAAATGTGTAAAATATGCTTAATAGCTAAATCAGTTCCAGGAACAGACCAATTAAAAGGCCAATGGATTTCAGAAAATCCATAATAAATTAAATCATCTACAACCAATATTTTTCACATTGAAAGTAATTGAAGTTGTTTGTTGTACAATCATTCCAGAGCAATGGTTCACATGCATCATCATTAGGCAAAAATGAATAAAATCCTCATGACAGTGGTGAGTATACATAAACTTTTTAACGGCACTGTAAATACATAGGATTTGCACAACCCATATAAACACATCTACATATTGTGCCAAATATATTTTCAAAAGTAAAATTAAAACAATGTAAAGTGTTTACCTTGTATATGATGGACTTTGCATTTAGAAAGAACAGCTCAATTGTTGCATTGTCCTTCAGGTAGGAAATACTTTCGATGTAAAACCTAAAAGCACAGACAGGAAGTTGAACATGAAAACTTTGAAGAATGTTAGGTAATTAAAAAATATATTATCTGTGAGTTTTATTTTCTTCTTTTTTAGTTCTAAAAACTAATACAAAGGAATACAAGCTTCGGGTTTTATATGAAATTATAATAGAGTGCAATAATTAAATTTACCAGAGGGGGGCACACCGTGCCAAAAACTGAACCAGTGCAACAAGCATCCCTTTTCTCTCATTCTGCAAAAAATATCCCTCTCACCATGTTGGCTGGCAGTAATCCACTATTAGTCTGTTATCGTCTGCACATTCCCCAATCTGAATATGTAGACACCTGCACTCACATACCCTCACAGACTTTAAATGTGCACATTGTGTCTACTGCTGTGCAGCACCAGGAGTGATCCAGCACAAAAACACACACTCTCAGCAACACTGCAGAGAGAAGCACAGTAACCTACTTCTGGCAGAGCAGTGAGCTGGGTACTAACATAATAATGCAGACTAAATTTAGCTCATGAATACATGCAGACCCAGAGGGGAGCAAGGGTAGTGTACTGGGAAGCTACACATTGTTAGCTACTCGAGTGGAAATGTATCAAAAAGATTCTGTGCTACAAATGCTCTCACATGCCCTTTCATATGTTTTTATGTGCATTATCAAGTTTCTCATAAGCATATATTTGCACACCACATTATTCACACACAGCAAAAAGCATTCATACATGTTGAACTTAATAGACCAAGAACAAAATTAACATAATACTTAAATGGAATGAAAATGATACACGGTTTTTCAATCTTCAAAGATAGAATTTGGTATGAATTTGTGTTCGGACCCCTCTTAGTGTTATACTTCTGAATAAATTCCAGTGCAACCAAATTCCTTTGAAAGTCACCTAATCAGTAAATATATTCCCTCTGAGTGCAATTTAGTGCACAGGTGTTCTGTGAAGGTCTAAGAGGTTTGTTAGGGAACATCAGTGAAAAAAAGCATCTTAAAAACCAGAGAACAAACTTTAAAAATCTGGCCTTTATGAAAAAAATGGCTTGTTGAAAGAAATGCATTGGAAGTCTTACATAAAATTTGACAGAGGGTATGTAGGGGACACAACAAACCTTTCTAAAACAGTAGTTTGCTCTGATGAGACCGACACTGAAACATGGTGGGAGCATTATGATGTGGGAATGTTTTTTTTTTTTTTTCAACAAGGTCAGGGAAGCTGGTTAGAGTTTAGCGGAAAATGTATGGGACTAAATGCAGGACAGTCAAGGAGGAAAACCCGTCAGAGGCTGCAAAGGACTTGAGACTGGGTGGCGGTTCCCCCTCCAGAAGGACAATGACAATGACCCTAAACATACAGTGAGAGCTTCACTGAAATGCTTAAGTTGAACGAATATTCATGTGTGAGAATGGTCTATATCTAAATATAATTGAGAATTGCTGGTGACACCCCCCCACCCAAAAAAAGAGCACCATGTATCGTTTTGTTTAACATCACCTGAAATCCTAATAAAATACATTGAAACTCCAAGTTGTAATATGACAAAATGTAAAAAGGCACAAAGGCAATAATGTGTATAAATGTAGGTGACATAAGTGTGTATAATCAGACCTAAGCACATACTGCTGTAAGTACATGTGAATTAGTGGGTAGATGTGTATGAGTGTGTATAGGTATTGAGTGTGAGGGGTTGCATAGGAGATCGATAGTTGACGGTTTGAATCGCTTTACTTATTGAGCTGCAAGAGAGAATGAGAGGAGCTTCGTCAATAATCCGTGTGAACATTTAATTAAAGCCACAGTGCAAATGAGACACACACAAGATCACCTCCTGAGGTGGGCATGTGCCACACATTTATAGCACACAACACATAAATACCACATGAGCATATAAAGTGTGTAACGTGAATGCACATGGAAACACACAAAACCCAGAATGTTCTGACTATTAGACTACATAGTGAGACTGATAATAGATAAAAGCCTGACATTTGGGATGATTGCTTTTCAAGCAAACTCTGGAGTGTGCATCTCCACTGAGTGAATTTAAAAAATGTGGCTGGGAAGTATTTGAAAAAGGTTTCACCCAGTGTGACATTTGCAGAGATTGAGGTTAGCGACTGGCTTGAACTGTGTGTGTTTGTGGGGGGGAGTGCACCCTCAAAATGAAGTCAAAGTTCACAGTTTCCCCACCCCAACCTCAAACATCTATTAGTCTATGTAAATACACAGAGAGAGACCCTCATCCCTCAACCTGCCCAACCCGCCGCCACCGCATACACACTCGGTTGTTTTAAACAATTCTGTGTTTGACATTTGATTCAGGCAGGGTCATGAGTTAGCAGTTATCAATGAAATCTGCACATTTAAACCACATCACAGTTGCATTGTGAGCCAATGCTATTGTTCTCTAAATATGATCATGTGCAGAGAATGGGGCTTTGATGCACAGCAGGCTCATTGTGTCATTAGCTGCGCTGTAAATGTCATCCTGGAAATATCTAAACAATTACTTTGTTCAAGGTCCTCAATATGTGTCATGCTACTATGTATGTTTTTAACGACTATATATGTGTTGCATCTCTGAAATAAATGGATTCACTTTTAGGATTTTCTAGGAGAATCTGTTTGTGAAAGTGTTAGCATTTTATTTCAATCAACATTTCTTCATCAGTTTTTAAATATCCTACTGGAAAAACCTAAAATACAGTTGAATAACAAACCATGTGCGACACTGTTTTGCTGTCACTCAGAAAATGCTGAAAATGATGAGTGGAGCCAATGTGTGAGAAGAACAAAGGGCCAAAAGGAAAGGGGAATTTAGTATTTTTAAACTTGACACAGCATCACAGAAAGTAAATAAGACTTTGGCTTTCAACTGAAGAGTCATGTGGAGGTTTTTTTTTTTACTATGCTGTTTAGTGTCATATCCAGTGCTGTGAAAAAGTATTTGTCCCCTTCTAGATTTCATCAGTTTTTCTTTTTTTTCAAAGGCTATCCAGTTTATCCAAACTGGCCCTATTTAACATAATAACTAATTCCCACCCTTAAATTTTGAAATAACTGTAATCAACCACACGGTTAAGTTCAATTTCTCCAGCCATATCCAGTGCTGTTAACTGCTTCACCTGTAGAAAATGAAGAAATCACTTAAACCTCTCTGACAACATCAAGTAGTATAAAATACAACAAATCAGTCCCTACCTAAAGAAATTGAAAACAGATGGGAAATAAAAGAACTATCAGTCTGCCAAGGGTAACAGATCCTTTTTCTAAGGTTTTGGGATTCCAGTAAATCAAAGTGAGAGTTATTAACCACAAATGGAGAAAACAGAAAAGTGGTAAAGCTTCCCAGAAGAGGCCAGAAAATCTATCTGAGACTATCCAGCCATCATTTTGTGGCCTTAAGCTTAAGCACACCTGAGTGCTGATGCAGGACAATGGTCCAAAGCACACCAGCAAGGCTACCTCCAAATGGCTAATAAAATAAAATAAATAATGAGGGTTTCAGAGTGTCACGGTTCAAGTCCAGTTGTAAATCTAATTGAGATACTGTGGCATGACCTTAAAAAGATTGTTCATGCTTGAAAAACATTGATTTTCGGGGATTTAAAATAATTCAGCAAAGAAGAGTGGGCTAAAATTGTTCCACAGCGATGTAAAAGACTGCTTGACACTGCTTGACTGTTGTTGCCTCACAAGGTTGATACAACCATTTATTAGGACGAGGGCCAAATTGCATTTGCACAGTATTAGGTTGGTTTGGATAGATTTCTTACCTAAATAAACTACATAATTTAAAAACTGCCTTTTGTTTTTACTTGTTTTAACTTTGTCTAAACATAAAATATATTTGATAATCTTCTCTACAGAAAGATATTTCTGTCTTTTTTTAAGCATATTCATGGTTCTGTCGGGCAATTTGCATAAGATTACCAAGCAAAGCATACTGATGAGGTTTAAGAGGCTCATGATTGGCTGAGAGACCCTGTGGTGGGAGTTAAGCACTGGGGTCAAAGCTATTTCATAAGTAATCTTATTAATCCGTTCCTTCTACTCATGAATCTACTGTATCTGCATGCACAAACACACACATGCTGACACACTCAGTCTTCCTTTCTTTTTTACACAGCTATTTAGAAGATGAGTCGTATAAGTGAGGAAATTGTAAAAGAAAGACTCACCTGACACAGAAGTAGAGAACAATAGGACCAGACTTTTTGGGGAATTCATGCTCTAATACTCGTCGGTCCAGCTGAAGCCAACTGAAGTGGCCCCTGATGAGGAAAACAACCAGTCACTGCCATTATTAACTACAGGTGTTGGTACATGTAGTAAAGATACACACACATTCATCACATAGCAATGAAAATAAATATGATGGTCTTCAGGTCATTTCAGGTAAACCATCACACAGTGGAAATGTATACTGCTTTTCAATCAGTCAGTTTGCATCGTCTTTTTCTTTAACAAAAATCATTTGGACTACTATCAGCAACAAGTCCAAAAGTAATTTCTCAAATCATCCTTCACATTTGCAAAACAGTTAAGAGCAATTCTCAAAACAATTCATACAAACAGCAAAATGCTATGGATTACCTGCAGAAGCCAGTCTCTTTTTCAAAATCCTTAGTTCATCTCTTACAAGTTAAATCTATCTCAATGAACATGTCAATTTCATCAGTATGACAAGTCCTTGTTTCACTGTGTATGGATAAGACAGACAAATTGCTTTGTCATAATGTCAGTATAACAGCGTACTCTGCAGGGATGTTCTGTTGTAAAGGTGTTGGACTGCACTGTAATTCCTACAGAACTGCATGTACAGTTTTCCTTAAGGAGATTGTTTTATGTTCCCGTTTCTACTTTGTTTTTTTCTTCTTTGTGCTCTGCAATGCTGTCTTTTCCTTTCTGTATCACAATGTCTGTCAACAAACTACAGTAAAAGGGTAAATGTGAATCTTGTCCAGTCTCTTGCCATTGATCTTCCACAACCACGATTTACAATACTTTTCATCAAAACTTTAGCCAGTTTACAACAGAACATCCCTCCACATCACCTCCTCATGTTTCTGTCTTTTGGGCCACAAACTCTCATCCACATCACAATGAATGTCCTCTCAGCCGATGCAGCGTGGAAAGAATCTTGTCTCATCCAACCTCTGCAGGAATCTGCTGTGATGTCATCACATGCTGCATCCATGGCAGCCAGAAGGGTCATCTGTGTATGTGGCCGGTGGTCATATACTTTCTATCTCCATGCTGAGAAAAATTTCTTAGTGGGATTAAGGAATGAAGAGGAGGGTTAGAGGAACTTCATCAGCATCCTGTTATGGGTCACAATCCAATGCCTGATGATATTGGAGTAATGGAAACTGACGTATGTCCTCTGTCTGCCTCTTCATCTGGTTGTGCCTCCTAACTACTCCCCCACAGCCTCCCTCCTCTTCCTCTCTCTGGCTGTTGACCTCGTCTAAATCCTTGTCCTTCCATTGTTAGAAATGTAACATTGTGCTGTGATCTGGCTATATATATTATATACTTGCCAGCTGATGGTTCATGAGATGCACCTCTGAGCTATTTCAGAAAACTGGTTGATCATTGGTTGATCTAATGCTTTACACATTTACCTATATTGGAGAAACTAGGGATTCACCTGGAACCAATTTACCAATTCAGGACAGATTTAGAAAAAAAGTCTTTTTAGAAAAAAAATCTAATGGAAATTTATAGAAATATGCTTGACAAATTATGACAACTTGTTTAAGCATTTTGCATGTTAAGACTTCTACGACGAACATATGCTTAAATGTTGTGAAGGTTGAGACAATTTAACAGAGACCCATATAATACATTTTGATCAACATGACATTGACATAAGCAACTGAAAATGTAGGAAAAAGCAGAGAATTGCACATAATCACTTGCATGGATGTACAAAAGCATTTGCAATGTATTCACAGACATGATAAATTGCTTTGTTGATGTGCGCGAGTGACACAGTGATTTGAAGTAATTTTGGGAATTTCAATTCTTCTCTGAGAAATGCACCAAAGCAACTGACAAAAATGGAAAAAAGGTTGCAAATAATTCTACTCGTTACTGAACAGGAAAGTGAGCTGCAATATCTTTGAATATTTTCTTTTGGTAGCCTCCTTCACTGCTTGTGCTTCTTCTGACTTTCTTTTTTAAAAGCCTACAGTTAGAACAATCACCCCACATTTCTTCACTAAGTTGTAAGTTCCACACCAAATGTGGAATTGTTGGCACCAGTTAGCTGCTTATTAAGGGCCCACTTAGGGACTACCCCAAAACATATTTAACTAAGCTGCCCAATTTTACAATACTAGTCTAGCAACTTCATACAAAGTCTTATATATATTGATTTATGACAACAACTTTTAGAGATATCTATGAATATTTGAACAAGACAATTCTGGCCTTTTACCCAACACAAATTTTTAAAAAAAATGTCACAACAGACAAGAATGACAGTCCAGAATTTGTTTACAAATTTATTTACAGCAACCTATCACCTAAAATCATCAGTGTTACATAAATATGGCAACATTAGTAAGTGGTAAAAACTTTACTTCTCTTCTGGAATGTTCTGAACGTAGAATGTAGGTTTCTCAACATATAAAATAAAGCCAACAAGTCGCAAAATGACAAGTCTTGAGGTTCACGCAGTACGCAAATAATTTTAAACCAAGGTGAAAGTAAGAATGTTAAAGAAATGAAGGAAGTTGGGAAGGTAAGACGAGAGAAAAACTGCAGTGACAGCTTGTCACCCTGGTAACCCTACATTGTCTCCTGAGCAACATCTCTCTCAAAGTATCCTTCTTCTCTCTCGTCATTGGTCCCTCCTCCCACCAACACAACCCTACCCTTGTTGACAGCTGCACAGCACAAACTGAATCATCTGCTCTCTCTGTGGGCAAACGTAACAAATCTCTACATGATGGGATTTCTCCAGTGGAAAGCTGACAGTGCTTTACCAGGTTTACATTACTAACAGCATCAGTCCTGCTAGCTTGATATCAGAATTTGCACTTCAGCAAAAAAAAAAAAAAAAAAAAAAAAAAAAAAAAAAAAAAGATAAGAAAAAGCTGATGTTTGTTAGTATGCAAATCACTGATGTATTTGCATGTCTATCATGCCATTTTGCTTTGTCTTTCTAGGCCACAAAGTACAACTAATTTGAATGTCACTTTTGCATCTCAAACACAATGTTCCCTATCCAAAAGCAAACCTGATAACATCACTGCCATACCATAACACTGGAACATTTCATAACAAGAAGGTCTGCCCAGTAAATGTGTTTGGTAGAAAATAACAGTGTTAGTTATTATTCAATTATTGTTCATATTATTTATAATTTATCTATATTCTATTCACTGTTTTTCCACAGGGAATTGAAATACACTATGTTGTATTTCAATTCCCAACAATTCAACAATTGAGTTTAGTTTTTGAATAACAGTTTACATTCTAATAAACACTTTATCACTTCAACAACAAAATATATAACTTTTATGTTCAAGGGAATTTACTGTTCATCAAGGGTAAAAAGTGCTCTGTTTTTCCAAACTTAAAAAAAATAATCATGATTTTAGTATTGATAAAATAATCATGAGTTCAGTCTGTTGCATCTGTGCTTTTTGCTTTATTTACAATACAAATTATGTATATTTATACATGTAAAATAGCATTTATAATGGTTTCCAGTACAACTCCTTCAAGTGGTACAAAGCTACGAAGAAAGGCATATTAAATAAATTATCACGGCTAAAGGGGTGAGCTTAAAGGACTTGCTGTTAACACTGCAAAACATCCACTCCGGCATTTCTCTAGGTTTCTTTAGTTCCACTTCAAACAGCTTGATGTAAATACAGTTTACACATTATGGCTCTGCAAAGAAAAACTCAAAACATCAAACTTACAAAGCTAAAGAAATAGCTGCAAAATTAAAGATGTGCTCAGGGTTCTTATACATATGTCAAAAATTCTATTCTTTTCTATACGCTCTACATTTTCTGGAGTTTTTACTCCTTCCAAGGTCCAAGATTTGTAACTACAATGCAGGACGGACAGATGGAAGGAAGACCGAATGTTCAAAAGGAGGAATGGCCAGGCAGATATATAGATTTTCCAATGGATAGAGACATTTATAAAGACAACTTCTAGAATGGGACAGGAAAAATGTTTGCAAATTTAAACAAAAAAACTCCCATTTAAATCCAGCCCTGTAAAATACTTAAAGTTAAGACTTATCTGGACTACGTAGGAACCCTTTATGTAGAAGCTGTTTTTAGTTAGATACATTTTTGAATATGGCTTACGTTTCATCTGTGTATGCAATTCCAAAGTATTCCTTCTCCTTAAGGTTGAAGTGGGAAGCCACAAGATCCAGCAAGTCCTTTGCCATCAGTTTGGGCTGCAGAAAGAAAAAAACACATGATTTTGGGTTCAGTTATGATTGAATTTGTAAGTCATGGCTTACCATATGTCTGTGAGTATTGTGATTTATCACTTAATAAATTAATTTGAAGTAAGTACATGTGGCAAAACTTAATGTAGATGCCATATCAGCTATTGATGTAGAGCAATGACTATGCAATTCAAAAATCACAAGGGAAACCAGTAAATGAGCTGGTGTGAGAACACAAGTAAAGGAGAGAGAGGGGGGAGCACAAAACGATGGATGGAGTTTGTAGATGCTGCTGACAGTGCAGGTAGCCCCCTCCCTCTACTCTTCTCTCTGACCCACACTTCCACTGCAGAGTCATGGTTTAAAGCTGAATCACTGTGTTGCAGACATGGCTCCAGCTAGCACAATAGCTAATCCAAGGAAACGATGGCTAAGCTATATGTCAGAAAAACATTTATTTACCATTTCACTAAAAGGAGAGGGATGATCTGAAAGTGGAGCACAGGAGAGGGACTAATGTCATATTGGCTGCTTTGTCACATCCTGAGTAACAGTAGCTATGCCCAACCCTGAGGTTAACCATGGGTGTGCCTCACTGCCTGCATTCATATATACACACATCTCCATACACATACACACATGTAAACCCAAACACTCATCACTACCTGCACACACATAAGGAACACGTGTTGTATTATTTGAGAAAAAAGGGGAACATGAGGGATGTAACCTTTATAAAAAGAATGCTTCAAAGAAATTCCATTCAAATACATTACAGTGCAGATGGGTGTACTTTCAGTAACCTCCTCCAATCCATTCATTGCACCACTAGGTTTAGAGTCAGAAGCTACTAAGAGCTATTTAGAGAGAAGGAGGTGATGTCATACAGCCCAAACACACACACGCACATACACGCCCACACACACACTTACACATCTGCACTGACCTAGATCCAACAAAGGGATGATGCCCACAGTTATTACTGTTATCCTGCTACGCATAAAGGCCCTCGAGAGATAAGAATTGAAGAAGAGAGGTTAAGATAAAGATAACATGTAAATTCATTGTGCCTTACACATCTTTAGGAATAAAGATGAACATAACATAACATGACTGTGGTAGATAATTACTGTATACTAGGTAACGATAATAATGCTTTCATGAAGATGTAATCTAACAGGTAAAAACTTGAAATTTTGTTTTTTCCAATAAGCCAGAACAATGGTACATTAAAATGCAATTTAAGGTACATTTAACGTCATTTAGGTGCATGCCAAAAAGATACTCAACATGTTAGATGCAGTTTCATAAAGAGTAGATGCTCATAACTGACAGATTACAGTGCGAAAGAAGCTAAAGGTCATAGACTGCTGGAAACACAGAAGAAAGAGAGGAAAATGCACATTTATCACAACTGATAGAATCATCGCAATATTTGTCAATAATATTGACATTGCATGATTTTCTAATGTCTAGCTAAAGTGGGCATTTTCTCTGACACTGCGTACATGAGTGGAACCAGCACTGTGAAAAAAAAAACACAACAGCCCCCTCTGTCAATAAAACTTCTGAAAAGACTACACAACATATTCCAACTTGTGAGTATTTATTACACAAAGGTGAAGAAAACCCTCGAAACCCCAAATATTCACAAAATATGTAAAATCCATCATTTTCATGGGAGGTACACATTCTTCTTACCACGACTCTACATGCTACAGTTGAACCTGAAATGCTCTTTACTTCAGTTAGGGAACTTTATTTGCAATATTTGCCACTTTCCCCTCCACAGCCATAGCAACTGCAGATAATAATACTTAAATGAAAAGGTTCCAAAAATACCTATTTCAATAGCATTCAATTAAACTGAATTGAGTTTGAGAAAATTTTTATGGTGGAAATTTAGTCCTAAATGGATTTTGATATGAGAAGCAGTTTAACTCATACTAGTACATACTTTGCACAAGTCCACTTCTCTTTAAAAGAAAAGTTATAAAGCTATACTTTTCTTTTTAGGTGTTTTTTTAAGCAAAGAAGAAAATGAGCAGCTATTTATTCTGAGTACTGCCTGGGTTGTTTAACTCTGACATGTGTGACTCAACATAAATTGATACTTCTCTCCACATCTTGATTGGCACTATTATTTCTCCAAATAGAAGATCAACAGTATACTCTTTGAAGGGCTCAACACATTTGAAATGTTTATGGTTTAGAAGGAGCCTATCTTTATGGTATTAACAGTAATTCATGTTTTGGTTCAGTCTGAGATACAATGAGGTGGTCTCTCATTACCACACAACAGTCAACTGCCTCGGCAACAATACCATTTAAACAACCTCAACCCTATGGTAGTAACGAGCAAGTAGGAAGGCAAAGCCACAATAGTAAGTAAACAAGTGCACAGTTAAAAAATAATGCACAGATGAAGTAAATAACAGCTATACATTTAAACATGATGAGTAAATTAGTAAAGATGAAAATAAGCACCAACAGCTCTGCTGAGAGTTTTGTGATGCTTTGTGTCTCCATATTGGTTAAATACCAAGCAAACTGTAGATTCCCATCCAAAGCACATGAAAGCTAAACTGAGTTTGGTTTCCTCTCAAAGTGACGATACCAACCTTTCCACAAACATGCTCTAAATTTGATTTGTGACACTGAACGCATCAGATGTGTGATATTATAGTGAAAGATACCAACAGTGATACAGACAGTGAATGACAGACAATACGCACACAAACACAGACACACAAACACAGTAGCCTTTTATCAGACAGAATATCTCCTTGCTAGCTTAAACAGCATTACCTCTAATAGACATTCAGCCTGTGCCCTCTCAGCATCACAGGTAATTAACAGTATGAGAATTACAGGGTGCTGAGAGTGAGGAGGAGACATACTCAAGATTACCCACAGACACACAAATGCAGATTGGTTGTCTTGCTGGCAGCAAGTTGCATTGCTGTCTGTTCAAACAGCCACATATGCCCTTGGTACCTTCAGACCTGTTCAGATTTAAAATTCACTAACTAAAATTATCTATCAGTGGCATCCTTAGATGTGGGAAGGGGGAGTTGACAAGAGATGTTGATAATGATGGCATGATTGGTGTGCGACCCCTCGTGCCCAGTTCAATGCATCAGCTATAAACCTGGCTTAACCCTTCTTTGCTACAACTGTTACTGGTTTATAAAAAAAAAAAAAAAAAAAAAAAAAAAAATTATATATATATATATATATATATATATATATATATATATATATATATATATATATATATATATATATATATGTAAAATAAATAAACATGTGACGCTTAGCCTGGTGGGGGGCAAGTAAAGCCTGGTGGGCCACCAGGCTTATAATACACTGGGGGAAACCCTGCTGATATTAAGCTATGTCATGCTGTTCAAAACGTATCCAAAACATAACAGGCCAAACTATATTAATTAACTATTACTGTCGTTCAAATGCAACATATGTTTACTTTAGGGTCGTTTTCACAGGCTTGAACTAAAATGAACTTAACCTTACTTAGGTACCTTTCTTTCACCTTTTCTCTCCTTCTACTTTGGACTGTTGTCTCTACTTTTCCTTCGCTCCTGAGAAGTGTTCCCAGATCTTGCAAGAGAAACAAACAACCAGCTTTATGAAAACAAGCCCCAAAAATGCCAAACTGGCAACCTACCACACTATGTAAAACAAAGGCCGCTTGTAAACAGTATAAATGTTTACAATTATTGTAAAACAATATAAATAACTGAAATTAAACAGCCAGATATCCACTATTTAACCAGTAATGTATTTTATACAACTAATCAGAGGAGATTAATTGTGATGAAAATAGTTTAATGATTACAACAGCCAAGGAAAAAAAAAATTAATTTATGAATTTTTGCAAATATTTGAACTGTATTATGAAAACATGTTATTGTATGTGTTCCACTATTGCTTGGAAAACTCTAAATTCGATTTTAATTCTCAGGTTTTTAATTAATCTATTTTTACATGGGCAAAATTTTTTGTCACTGACACAAAGCCCCTCAACCTCCAGATTCTGGTGAGGCCCCTGTGTTGGCGGTCAGAGCGCACAACGCTCCTCCAGCGGCTCCACACCGCAGATGGCTGCTGCACAGATTTGCGACACTTATCTTTTATATTATTGATTACACTGGTGTTTAATTATGAACTGGTATTTAATTATGGTGTTTAATTATGTTTGTTCATGGCTTTTTTCATGTTTATTGCGCTGTCCATATATTACTCTGGATGTTCGCGGTTTGCTGGAGCGCAACATGAAGCTTGACGTCATTCACTGCAAATATAATATCTGGATGTTATACAAATCCTGGGGCCTGATACGTATCTCTGCTTATTTTAAGTGGGTGAATGCAAATCTAAGATATTTTAAAATGGATATACAGCATATATCAGCACATCAAACTACACTGCTGCAAACTACTTACCATTAGTGTTTGTTTTTATTGTGGGGAACTGGGAGATAATCAAAGGGGTTTGTATTAGCCAAGCCCTAATAAGCAACTTCACGTTCAAAAACAAACCCAAAAAACTGCTAACCATGACTCGTGAGATTTGCAAGTGACTCTAGAAAAAAAAAAACATGCCCAAGCTAAGTGGATATATTTAAAAAAAAAAAAAAAAAAAAAAAAAAAAAAAAAAAAAAAAAAAAAAAAAAAAAAAACTTTATTCAGGAGGTGTGGTGGGTATTATTTAACCGTGGCAGTGTACCACGATCAATTACATGTAGAGGAAACCCTGGATTTGTAGCTGCATGTTGTGAGCAAAAACATCACAAATTCTGAAGAATTTGTAATGTTACAATCACTAACTTTGGTGTATTAAGTTGAGATTTTATATAACAGACCAACACAAAGTATCACATAATCATGAAATGAAAGGAAACTGATATATATTTTTTCTTTTCTTTTCTTTTTTTTTTTTTTTTTTTTTTACACAGAAAAGTCTAAAAATTTTGTCTTTGTATTAATCCCTCCTTTACTCTGATTCAACAAAATCAAATCGACTGCAACCCACTGCCTTCACGAGTAACCTAACTGTTAAGCCGTAAAATATAGTGGCCTTGTGTGTACTTTAATTTCAGTATAAAGTATAAAAACATCTGTTCTGTGAAGGCCTCATAGTTTGTCAGAGTTTGTTAGCTGTGGAGGAGCTGCAGAGATCCAAAGCTCAGGCTGAAGACTCTGTCAGTGGGACAACTACCAACTGTGCACTCCACGAGTCTGGCCTCTATGGAAGATCATAGTCAAAGTTTTTAGTTTGCCACAAGCCACACAGCGAACATATGGAAGAGGGTGCTCTGGTCAGAGTGGACGAACATTAAACTTTTTGGCTTACATGCAAAACGATATGTGAAGCACAAAACACTTCACATACCCCTGAACACCTATTCTCCACAGTGAACGATAGCGGCAGCGGCATCATGCTGTGTGGACGATTTTCTTCACCAGAAACAGGACAGCTGGTCAGAGCTGATGGGAAGATGGATAGAGCTAAAGATGGAGCCAAAGACTTGGGACTGGGGTGGAGGTTCACGTTCTAGCAGAACAACTACACTAAAGCTGCTTCTCCACAGGCATGGCTTTAACCGGTTCTGCCCCAGTCCGCCCCAGTCAGATTCATCTCCATTAGCAGATTCTGCGTGGCTCTTTCCCATTAATTGTATCCACTTCAGGGGTCGTAAAGCCACTACCAATTTTCTTTCACTCCATAATAATGCACAACCTTGTGTGGGTCACATAAAATCCCAATGAAAGACAGGGAAGTTTTCCATTCTAAGATGACAAAATGTAAAAAGGTTGAAGGGGTATGAACACCTTTGCGAGGCATAACATCTGACAGTTTGATTCATTCATATTTTAAGAAGTTTTGTACAATATTTACATCTTACTCAGTTTGTGAGTTGTTCTTCTCCTACATACTTCTGAAAAAAAAAAAACTGCATTACCTCCAAAGGAAGCATGATATGTGGTGAAGTGGATGACACTTCTCAGAACATATAATTAGTTAAAGACAGTGGTTCGCAGAGGACAACATTGCGGCTCTGAGGTGGTCAGTGAGGCTCTTGATTGCATCCTTTTAAATAAATAGCCAACTGTTTGCAATGCTTCTAAGGTAAACTATGAACATCATTTCTAACTCAAGCTTCGGTTCACTGAAAAACTATGAATAACACAGAGATTCTCTTTGGTCACCAAACTACAAAACATCCACCCAAGAAAGAGACACAGGGAGGATAGAAAGAGGGATAGTTCTTTGTTATTTGAATCAACATTTCAGACCTTTGTCTTGTTCCTTCTTGTTCCTAATTGTACTTTCACACTATTTTGTATTTGTTGAAGGCAAACAAGCAATTTTAATCCTTTGGAAATCTATAATGGGACCTGCTTATACGCTATTTAAAAATTATGTTTGTAATAACATGATTACTTCCAAATTGTTAACACAATAAAGGAAAAGCATAGAAATAAAATAAAATATGACTGAAATAAGATGTATTTGTATAGATTGTGAAAGACTAGAGAAAATCTGACGAGAATGAGAAACGGTGGTAGTGGTATGAGACGGAGAGTGATGAGTGGTAAGTCAGGAAGACAGAGAGACAGGGAGAGGGAGACGAGCAGAACAAACTACCAATTTAAAAGAGCGGATCAGTTCTGGCAGAGTAATCAAATCAGAAAGTCAGCAGACCTATCCTCAGCCGTGCCTTTCATTTTCTCCACTCTATTTCCATCCTTTAGTGTCATCTCCTTTCTCTCCAATCCTTAGCATTCATCGTACATGTTCTTGTTCCGGAGAAATTGTTTTATTTTCTCTTTCTTTTCACAAAAATCAGGTAACAGTCCACAGGGACGTTAGGAGACATGCAGGAAGCATTAACGGAATATATTTCAGTCTTTTCAGCCAACGAGTAAGAAGGGAAGTGATTAGCAATCGACAAAAAACACAGATTTAACCTCAGAAACACAAGAGAAATGCAAGGTGAAGACCCATGAGAGCTGGAGAATAACTTTGACCGGATCACATCCGTGTTGCAGTGTTCATCTTCTGCCAGGAGCAGAGAGATCAGGTGAGCAGGAAGAAAGTGCAGCGTCACCTACTGCTGACCAAATTTCCCTTTGTCAGCAATAATCAAGCCCCTTAAGTCATCGAAAACCGCATCTCTCTTGTGTTGAAGAAATGAGCATCTGTAAAATGATCAATGACAAGATGGGTAGAAACATGAGCAACAGCAAGAGGAGAAGAGGCACTCACCTGTACAAGGAGCTCCAGCTTCCTGTCGTCCAGTAGATGGACCTGACACCGCCTTCCCTCTGTCATCTGAGAAACATACAAAAACACAAGTTTGCGTTCACTACTGTTGCTCTAATCCCTGCCCGATCGATTCGTAGATCTTGAAAAATAAAGGTAAACTCTGGAAACTCTAACATATCACTGCACTTAATTTCCTGATAAAAATCATTAAAAGCACTGTAATATTTTCCTAGCCTGCGTATAGGGACACTAATTATTGGAATTATAAGGTGTAATGTGACAAAAGAGACCATGTCAACCAATGCGTTATTGATTTAGAAATGAATTTCATTTACTTGTTCACATACTTCGATGTGTTAAACATCAACAATCTCTACACCAGTCAGTACAGCATGCTGCAACACATGAGGTGCATTAACTGAAAACCTTGCGTCTGTGCGGTATTTCAGTGAAGTTTTAACAAGGTTATCTGAACTACACACAATCAGCTAACAGAGACAGTACCCTGCTCTCTGTCCTTCTCAGGCATTTTTAACATTCCTCCGCGAGCAGGAAATCCATTACCCATCACAGTTGCAAAACTGTACAGTTAAAGTGTGTGATGCTGACAAAGCTCGCAGGAGTGTTAGTCTGTGTTGCTGACATCAGGTTTGCTAAGCTGAGCTGCAGAAACAAAGATATATCTACTGTATATCTCTGTGTGCCAAGTTTAAATGTAAACAGTGACGCAGGTGCAAAGAAGACACCACTGACTGTGGTAAACAACAAGTTACAGCAAATATTTCCCATATGAGATAAAGCCAACTCAACAAACCTGCCAGAAATGTTTTCATTGTACACTGAAAGCCAAACAAACCAAAGACCATCAGCAATCACAGTCCAAATGAACCAACTCTCTTAAAGCAACGCGAAGAGTACGCTTATGCCTGTATATCTGCATCCTGCTGCTTCCAGCACATGTATGGAGTTTCTCCACGATTTAACAGGAAGCGGGCACCCCTAGGACCACAAACACCATCCAGTTCCTCCCACACTTCCCTCACATCTGGAAGATGGGGAGGCAGGGGGGTGGAGGACAGTACATCAGGAAAAAGAAAAATAAACAATTTAAGTAACTGAAGGGGACACCTTTCAAAACATGGATCAACACCACAAAAACATAAGAGCAACTCCCCACGAGATCACCTGGGGTGCATGCAATTTAGTAAGGGCGTGTCAGAAACACCACTACTGTAAGAGTTAAAGAAAACCACTACTTTCTCACAGCTCATCTCAGCTTGCGTAATAGTGTCAGGTTTGGGAGTACGATTTAGCAAAGAGACGGAGGAAAAAAAGAAGATGGGGGAGAGCTGCCATTTGGATGTCTTATTCCTCAGCCCAGTGGGAGCTGTCCTGAATGCTCTGTGCAAATGTCCACAGGGTTAACCCCCCCTCCCCACACACTTTAGATTGGGTGCACCTGTGCACACAGTCAGTGACATGTACACCATTTTTGTTTTAACATTTTTGAACCTCTAATCTACCTGCACTGAGGAGGAATTCAGTTGACCAAGCACATCAGTCATAATCAAATTCAAGTCGCACACAAAATCAGTCTGAATATGAGTCGTTACTGCAAAAACTACTAAAAAAAAAAAAGTGTAGAGTATGTTAAACTGCAACACAGAAACAGGCACATTCACTGACAATCAGCTTCAAGGACCTGGAAGTGCAAACCTTAATATCAAGGTAACAAATCTCTGCCCTGAGGCTTAAATTAGGGAGTCCAATCTGCCAGAAACAGCCCCCTTATTTGTTTTACTATAATAAAATCCCTTGTGGGATTGGGCACATGGTAACAGTCTTCCAGCCACCACCAAACCAAATGTAATAAAGTCTTTATGAATAGCATGCTGTCATTAAACTAGAAAATTAGGCATAATTCAACTTATTGCAATGTAAGAACGCTATAAAACAGATTACATTATTAGTTGGACTTTTAAAAAAAAAAAACAAACAAAAAAAAACATTCAAATTAAAATGGAAGACTATAGCATCTTAACACTACTCACTAAAATGTGCTGTGACTCTTGGTCAAAATACAATGTTACTGTTAGGACAGTGACAAACATGTAGAAGCTACACCACCTCATCCTCGTTCATGCTGCATTTTTCAGCCATTGCTTGACAGAAATTTGTAAACATTTACCCTCAAGAGCAACAGCCGCTGCCAATAAGAGTTTAAGTGTCAAATACCGTTTAAGGTCCACATGTTGGAAATGTTTCATAATTTCCCTAAAGCTCACACCAAAATAGCAGCTACACACACACAGTGAGCAGGGGATGCTGCTTGGTGACTATCTGCGACAGAAAGGAACGCTATTAACACATTACCTCGCAAACAAATGTTTCCTGTGAGGTTCCAACAGAGACACTTGTACCAAAAGAGAGAGGAAAAACCTGCAGTGTTAATCCCAGAAAGAGACGAGTCGAGTTCCAGCCACAAAATCATTGAAAAACATCCGTTTTCCTGGCCGGCCTAGAGGAGGAGACACATCAGCATCCATGTTTGAGCCCATTAGTTAACGTTAGTTATAAGCTGGCTGTGTCCTACAGCTGTACTGCCTCGTGTATTTTCGCCATTCCAACTTAAAAATATTCTAACTAGGCGCTAATTAACCGCGGCAGAGGAGGCTGGCTTCTCTCTCATCCCTCCTTCGGAAAACACAGAGCCTCACACTGCTTGTTTCCCCCCCCCCAACCTCCTCCTGTCAGGCTCACAACCCCCCCCCCCATTCACTACCGGCGGCGGCACCGCGCACTGGAGAGCAGGGAGACCGTACCAACGGTCAGAGAGCTGCGGGGAGGGGGGGGGGGGCACGCGATCAGGATAAAATACGAGCACTTTGTCAGCGATGCTTCTCGTTGTCACCGGAGGTTTCTCCAAAAACACGGGAATAATGGAGGCAAGATGTGGGGGCGGGGAGAGGAGGAGATGAGGGGGAATTTTCTGCAGCGGCTCCCAGCCATGAGAAACTGCAGACCTTTCGGTGCAGCGCGCGCGTGTGTGTTTGTGGGTGTGGGTGGGTGTGTGTGTATGTGTAGAGGTGTGTGCTCACACCCAGACACTCTGCAGAGCACTACGTCTGTCTTTAATACGAGAGTACAATAACAGAGCTTTGATTTCAGTTCACATAGTTTATGATATTGAAAAAAAGAGAGAAAAAAGTTGTCTCCGACAGTCATGTGTATTTGTAAAGATATTGATTAAAAAGACAGTGGTGGTTCTTGGATTATTGTCTCCCTATAGGGTAGACCCTTATTCTGCGACCCTAATCTGAACTGTGAAAGTTTCTGTACTGTAGAATAATAGTTGATGTAACTAAAATATTAATGCAACGTCGGGCTAAGTGGGAGCTAGACAAAGAAAAACTTTCGACAGATAACGGGAAACCAGACTGGAGTACAGCAAACTAGCTGTTTTATCCTTTTGAGGTTGCCATCGCAGAAGCTGGATTTGGAATTGTTGACAGAATATTGGAAATTACAGAGTTAAAGTAAATCTGTACTTTCACCAGGGAATACACAAAAACTGCTGTTTTTGTCATGCTTGCCTTGCTAAACTGTGCGAATTGAGAACAATATTTTAAACACCCTTCTAATGGAGAATTCAGAATGGGCTAAAATCCCCAAGGATAAAATAAATTTTGATCATATTATTGTACTAGATCAAATTCAGTCTAGAACCACCTGCAGGTGAAACTAACCTTGCAGTAAACAGATAACTTATTAACACTTGTGCTATCACCAGTAGAACAGTGCCCCATGTGGTGAACCTTGTTCCCCCTTTCAAAAACAGCCACTAGATCAGTTGTTTACAATGCACACAGGCTTTATCTTCACTGGCCGGGAGTTCAACTTGATGTTTTCCTGTCTACACTGAAACACAAATCCTGCTCTCAGGTTTGAGTTAAGTACTGGCCTTCATCCCACTGCAGCCGTTAGTCTGAGATTTTTTTTTTCCGTTTTTTTTTTTTCAATAGCCTAAATTGGACACTTGTTTTCACCTTACACAGCTGTGCAGGAGCCGTTGAAACCACAAGCTGGTAAAACGCCAAAATACAACCAGTTTTATGGCATGACACATAACTAGAAATGCGTAGGATAGAAGCAAGCCTGTAAGACAACACAGCCCGTCTAAATGACTTCAGTAGTCTTTTTCATACATGAAAATATCCTTGTCTTATGAAAACAGTGTAAAGCCATATGTAAAGTATGCAGCATCAGAGACCAGTTTATTTGTTTACTTTCTCAAACTAATTTGTTTCAGCCAAATGAAGTTGCAGTTTGTCTGAAATTTGGATTTACTCTTCACCAGAAATATTCCATTCTCTGGCATTAGGCAATAAGACACAGTTAAATTTAATGTTCTTGGCTTGCTGTTGCTGCCATAGAGTGTTCTGCAATCTCAAAATTCAGCTTAGTTTGCTAAACGTAATGGGTCACATGAGAAATGAGGAGGAGTATCCTCTCCCCCCCTTGATGGATTTTTCTGTTTCTGGATATTTTTGGCCTGCTCCAGACACCGGAAACTGCCCTGTCCAAGTTAAACATCTCCAGATGACTCTTTCTTTGGCTTAATATAAACACTGGCTTCTCGTTTTCATTCTCCAACTAAATACATATCTCCACTTTTATTGGTAGCTTCCTCAATTTTATTTGACAAGAACCCAGTTGTTAAATGGAGAAAGATGGGGGAAAATGAGAGGAATGTTGTCAGTGGGGAAATGGTACAAGGCTTGTGAGGATAGGGGAGGAAGGCAAAGAGAACTGATGGATTCTAGTCCCTGTGTGAAATAGGTAAGAGTTAGGAGTCTGAGTGAGAGGAGACAAATTCAGTAACTACAACAAGGAGGAAAGGAAGAAAGGCAGAAAGTATGAGTGGAAGGAACAGTAAAACATTGCCTCTGATTTAGTAACCCAATCTTTCCTGTATTCAACCCTCTATCCTTATCATTCCCTGTTTGCCTTTTCCATGACCTGCAGAAAGTATTAGGGTGAATGACTTATAGTTGTGACTGACTTTTGTTTTGGAGCCGGTTGGCTTCTATTTTGGGCCAGGCTGCGGTTGTAATGAGGTGCTGATCTGGTGTGTTTCAACAGGAGATTGTGCCTAGAGTGGAAAGACCTGAATGACTGAGGGGGTATTAACAATGGGAGCATACAACAGTCCTGGTGGGTCAATACGGCTTATGGTCTATGCTGGAAAAGTTAACCTCTAATGGTGAAGTATAATATAAACACAACAGAACGGTTAATTGAGGCAGTATGAGGAATCCCTTCAACCCTGTCTATGGGACGCTGCGGTAGGCAGTTGAGATTGACACACTTGTTTGCTCTCTGAGTTGCTCTGCCTTGAATTCTCTGCTTTCCATCCGTATTTATGGAGACCAAATACACAGTTTTGAGCTCTTTACACTACAAGCAAGCACAGTCTGATACACACAGCATTATAGTGTGATTTATGTCAAGGAGATTTTTAGAGCTGAAGAAGCTTGTCAGTACTATTAATGGTACAGCACCCACAACCAGTGGGCTGCAGGTGAGATTAAAATAGAAGATGAATAAAAGCATGAGAAAATTCAGTGGGATCTAATAAAAAAAAAAGATTAAGGTGAAACTCTTGCCTTCTTTTCTACCTTGCTTTTCTGGAGGTGGCATAGAGCTATGGAGCAGGGAGGGTCATGGAAAGGCAGTCAGGAATGTCTGGAGAAACGACTGACCGGGATAGATCTATTTTGTTTGTTCAAGTGTGCACATTCATGCGTGTGTATGTGTCTCTGCACTCCACCCTTCCTTACCCACGAGTGTCCTTTGGACAGAAATGTGGTTCCAGTTAGGCCGTTTTTGAAAATCAGAAACATACTGGCTCTTCAAACAAACTGGAGATATTTCTGTATCCAGCTCTGCTTTGTTCTCATTTTACAACAAACCTCTATTCCCAGACTTTAACCACAACCCCCCCAAAACAGTTTTTACATAGGATCACAACAGTGATTGAAACTGACAGATGGAGATGATTATCCATTTTAAAATACTACTCAGATACTTTCACTGTGTATACTGCTGTAAATGTTGAAGTTTTTAGCATGGCATATGAAGTCACTTTGTACAGTGGATTTTGTCTGATCAATATTATTAAGCCATTTAAATCCAGAGGAACCTCAACTTTCAATAGAAACATCTATTAGAGATGCACTGATTTCTGATTTCCAGTTTTTGGGAAGCTTTGAAACTGCTGATATTGATTTTAGCCAATTCCAATTTTTCATTAAAACCTATAACTTAACAGTGTTCATGTTCTTCTCTGACCATTCTGCTGTGAGCGGTCATTGATCATTTATATTAGAAGTAGCTGCAACATCCCACACAGTATGTAAAAGAGCAGCCACTGTAGAATGAGATTTTACTATTTTAAAACGAAGACAAAATGATGAGGAACTGACATCTTTATGACATTATGAACTTTCAATAGCAATTTCCACATGTATTCCCTACAAAACACACACTTTAATTTAGAAATTTTCAAAAGGTTGCCAACTTTTTCTAATCCATCATCTCCTACGATAGACAGAGGTTGAAAGCCCATTTGACACCCCCAAAGTGCGAAGCCTCCTTTTCGGGTTATAAACAACCAAACTTGCCCAGGTACCAAATTACAAATAAACAAGTTGACCAGCATCAACTGAAGTCTAAATGAACCTCCACAGAAAGTATAGTTTTATTTAAATTATCTTCTTAAATCTATAGTTCTTCTTTGACTTTGTTTTTCAATACCTCAGTGGCACCCATAGATAATATTAAGTTTATTTTACTATCTGCAGCAACAACTTCCACGCAGAAGAACGTTGTGGTAAGAACAGCTTGGTAGAGCCTGCATATGTTGTATCTGAACATCATCCATTTTCAGTCACCAACCACTTTTTTGTTGAATCTCTATATCCAATTATTGGACAGAAGTCCAATAGACATCAAATATTTAGAATAACTATAATAAAGAGTTTGCTCAAAAAGAAAGGAATAAAAAATGATTTGCATTTTGTGTGAAAAACCTTTGCTGAGTTAGTTCATGTGCACAACAGGCATATACCTTAGTTATAAGTTTAAATATGCCTGTTAATTAAGAGCTGTTATTTAAGAGTTTAATTACGAGCTCACTGAATTTGAAGTTTTCAGATTCTTGTTTGCAATAAGTATGTTGTCCATGTAAAAGTCAGATGACGAGACTTTTCTGGTTGTCTAAATAGAACATCCTACTTTACTGACAATATTATACCACATCTATACAAAAGTCTGTTAAAAGTCGCACTTGTACCATGAGTGCTTTCATGTCTACATGTTTTTTTAAATTTTTTTTTTACTCTTTATCTGTTCTATAATCTTGTTCTGATGATGGATTCTGTTGCTTTCACTACTGTAAGACAAATACTGAGTCACATAGATGTACACGTGTACACAAACACTCATGCAATGCCTGGACTTATTTTTAAAATAGAGAGAAAAAATTCAAACAAGACCACAACATACATCTCCTGAGATAATATCCAAGCCCATAAAAGCCTCTCATGAGCACAGCGTTATGACACAGCGCCACAGTGCGTCCATCTAAGTGCAAATCACCACTTTGGCTAGTGCACGTACAGACTCTTGCAGCTTGTCATAATTTCAGCAATCTGCACATGATCACCACCCATATCTCTTTCTATTTAATTATATTTTCATGAGAACAAGTCCTGTTATGATTTTACTTTCTCTCCCGAACTTTTCCCTTCTCTTACACATTATTTCAATGCCTACATTATTTCAGTGAAACACAATGCGTTCTCCATCCTCTGTGTTTTTGATTAAATGGATCAGAGCAGATCTTGGAACTTATGAGGAAGGATACCGAAGTGATACTGAGGTAACAGGGGAGCACACACTCCAGACAGACTGATGAGTGGAGCACAGTGTTATGTGACGAGCAGGTACCAGTGATGTCATGTACTCGGGACTTTTATCTAAATGAAACACAGTCTTCAGTGATTATTGGGGCTGATCTGCCAGGATGTAGACCAGCTGTTTGAGCTGTTCACTGGGGAAGGCTCTCTTACCCCTACACCTCCTCTCTTCATCTATAATTCATGCAGGGGGAAATCACTGTGGACCCAAATGACCCGGTGTTCACTGATACCAACAGCAATGCATGCATAGAGATGCTATGATGGAGACTGTATTTGATTCTTACACATAAATCAGTAAAATGTGAGTGGTTTTCTCTTAGGATAGACAAAAACCTGAAGTTTAGGACAAGCTTCCTTCTTGACCTCCCCTTCATTTTAATCCTTTCTGTGTTAGCTTGTTGTATATCAACATAGACTTACTCCTACACTTGCGCCCTCAAAGTTGGACACAAAGCCTGTGGAATAAATTCAAGGGCAGCGACAGAAGCAGAGCCATCAAGCTATGATAGCCTCTGTTCTCCACCATTTGACTAACACCAAACACTCTACTCATTTATCTTGTTGAATAATAAATAAAACTGTCTGCATACTGTATTCCACTACCCTATTAAACATGTGCCCTGGGACCTGAATAGCAGAAAAGCACAGGCGAAAAATATCCCAGCAGTGTTTGTTCTTGGCTGATTTTGCCATCATGTTTGATTAAATGTATATTCATCTATGTGAATGGTGATAACTGGACATGCATAGAGAAATATGCTAGTGCCCCAAAACTGACCCAACTGGCTACAAGAACTGTCACAATGAAGTTATTTCATCCAAAGGAGGTAATGCTGGCCATTGAGGCGTAGGGTGTGCTAAGTTTTTTGTCAGATAGATTACGCATTTTTATTAATACTGTTTGTTCAATGAGTTAAACAAGGGTAATTTTTGTTGTTCAAGAGCAATTAAATATTTTGTGTTTCCAGAAATAAAAAATATGAGAAGACATCAGTGCATAAACAATTTTCAATAAATAATTTGCAGAATATGGTGTCATAAATTTCACATATGACTGTAGTTCCCCAAAATAATTAAAAGCCAAAATTGCTCAATGCACTGATTTTGTAGAGCATTTTCAAACCTCAATCCTCATAATAACTCTATGTTTTCAAAGAATCTTACTTTCGCCGGGTCGCATGGAAATATCCCTGAATTTACAAATAATTGTACCTATCAGCACATCCACGCTTGGATCAAATATGTACCGAGGGCCAGCCTCTCCTCCAAAGGCAAACAAAAGTAGTTATGGCGATGTTTTAGAAGGCCGAGCCAGCTCTCCATGCACTCTGTGCCAGAAATGTAGGACACCTGCAGGAGGAGGCACTGTAACACAAAAAGTAGAACTAAGATATTCAGAAAAGTCTTCCCTCACAAAATGATTCAAACAAGCTCATGATGGTATCCCAATCCCAGGATAGGAAAGAGAATCTTAGTCCAGAATGTCGATAAGCACCTGAAATAATTCCACCCACTCCACAAAACACAAATGCATATTTCAGCAGAAAAACAAGGAGACAAGGAATTCACAGGGGAAGTGTCTGAGGAGGGTGAACAAAAACTGAAGACATATAGAGGGAACATCATAAATAATAGTAATAAAAAAACTGCTGGTGATGAGAGATATGATGTGACAATGTGAGCACAGTTCAGAGACTTTCCTTCATCTTCCTCCAGCATCTATTCAGAAATATTGACAAACAGTGGAGCCAAAAGGAACTGTGATCCCCTCCACGGCGCTCTGCAGTCAAGATTTATCAATCCATAGTGTTGGCTCGTTGCAACTGAGCTCCATTTCTACATGCTTGATTCCTCTGAGGTGGGGTAATGAAAAATGACCCAGCTCATCTGCAGGGAGAGCCCTTTGGCAGCTGAATGTGTTCCCTGTGCGAATGTGGGCACAATTCCTCCTGTCTAAGGGGAATCCCGTCACCAGTAAAGGTATTAAATGTCTTCTATTTGGCCTCGAGGAGAGCCAGAATCTGAAAGTAGTAGGTAGAAAGTGTCAGCTCAGTAAATAAAAAACACACAATCAGTCACACATTTGTGAGAGTCACACATGACAAGGGGATTGATTTTTTTCTGTTCTTGTACAATGGCATTTCGAATTGCCATTTTTTAAAACTGATGTTTCTTTAGCTTAAGGTTATAAATAAATGTTTAACTTATGTAGGTTTTGACAAATGTATACATGCACACACTCTGCTTTTTTGACCTACAGAAGTAGATGCCAAGTTATGCTTCCCAATTCAACCAAAATACAATATTGATGCTTATGGCAAAATATATTTACTTGCCTCGTTAAAATTATAATACAATATTTATCTTTTAAAGTTGACCAAACTTCTGCTTGGTAAACACACAGACCCAACATTGGAGGATACGATATCCATGGAAATAAAGGGTCTGAGAGTCCCTCAGAGGGATTTCATCAGAAATGACCAGATTTGCGTGGTAATCCTCTGGGATTACCATTCTATAGTCCCTATCCTCTGAACTTAATGCCATAGTTAACCCCATCAGATCACTCAACAGGAGAGGACCACCTTTAAGGAAACTCATATCATACCCACTTTGATTCATATTCAGATTCAGACACAGAGGATTTAAACTGATGCCTGCCAGATATATCATTTCGACTGCTCAGTATTTGCCGGGTTTATACTGAACCAAATAAATCATGTTAAAATGTGACCAGATTTCTGGCTGCAGTCTGCAGTCTGGCTCTGTATGTGTCTGTGCTCACCACACAGGTCAGCCAGATTTGACACCAGTCTTTGGTCATCCCTGTTTAAACAGCAGATTCAACACAAACCTGGTGCATAAAAAGTCTGATTCACTAATAAATGAGCAAGGTTATACCAGTTTAGTTTAGTGGTCTCAAGTATGGTATTAGTTCAAGTGGAACAGAGACAAATGGGAAATTTGGATGCTCTGTAAAGTTTGGTTGCATACCACTTCAGCAAAAGCATGGTGCAGTCTGAATAGATTGGACTCATAATGTCAATGTGAATTCTTGGTTTTCTATTATTAATAAATTTGCAAGAAACTCAAAAACTTTTTTCCACATTGTCATAATGGGGTATTTATGTGTAGAATTTTGAGGAAAGAGATTAATTCAATACAATTTGGAATAAGGCTGTAAGATAACAGAATGTGGAAAAAGTGAAGAACTGTAAATATTTTACAGATGCACTGTAACTATATTTTGTTTAATAAAATACAAATGATTAAATAAAAAGTTCAGTGTAAAAAAATAAATAAATTAGCTGATTATTCATTTAATGATAATTTTAAAAAATCAATTGTGAAACTGAATAAAATGTTAGTGGTGACAAAGTAACCAGCTGACACCAGCAACTGGAAACTGGGTTCTGGCTGTATGACGTGGATTTAAGTGCACGAGCATGCAATTAATCAAACAAGTTGCCATCTCATCAAGCAGTCTGACATCCTCTCACATCGCCAAAGAAATTAGAGTCTGGGATGACTAAGAAGCTTACAGTACGAAGCCACTATGTTGACTCAGTGAGCGATACATACAGAAAGGATGTTGCTTCTTTAATATTTAAAATGCTGAGAGGCTGTAAATCACCAGGCTATTCATAAAACACGTTTACATCAACAAAATATGGATGAAAGATTAATGATTGATCACGATTTATGATTTATTGAGTGGCCTTAAAAAAAGTAAAGTGCACACTTTAGCTTGTCTCTGCAGGAGATATTTTCTTTACCCTGTGTTCAGCTGCCAATAAACCTTGGCTTCAATTTCACACACAATCTCTCACAATTACACTCACACACTAAACATGTGATAAACCTGGGAATGGAGCAGAGGAAATGTTTTCCAGACGAACTATGCAAATAGGGCTCTATTCCCAGGGGGACACTGTAAACGGCTTCAACCATCAGCTACATGGGCTTCAGGCATGTGTGTGTTTGTGTGTGTGTGTGTGTGTATGCAGGGATATCAAACACAAACATGCCTCAAGGTAGTTGCCAACAAATTAGAAAATTGCAGATAAAATAAACAAAGCAGAGGGAAAAATTCTGCAAAATGGCCTCCCTTTTGAAAAGTTCCCACTGCTGGTTCTGGGAAGAGATTTTCCCACATTCAGATCATGACTCTGGCAGAGAGAGTAAAGACTGCTGGGAGACGGCAGTAATGATGAAAATGCCTCAGTAGGAAGTCACAAGTTCAACGTCATTCTTCGTCCAACGGTTACTTGGATGGGAAACATGGAAAAAACAGAGGAAGGCTGGGAATTAACACAGATTCCCCAATTCTGGATTTTTATTTACCTCTCGCCGGGTTGTTTATTGGCATTTGCTTCAGAGGAATATGAGAACTAAGGGATGATAAAGTGAACATGAGAGGCAGATGGACTATATAAAAGTAAGGTGGTAAAGGCTACTGACAATCACCCAACATTAAAGAAATCCACTTGCTTAGAGAAAAACCCACCGTGGTTTGACTGAGAGCCCAGAGCTCACCAGACCACAAACAAAGGACTTAACTGAACAGCTACAAGTGAGCATAGACCATGATAGAAGATAAATTGTGCAACTCAGATGCTTTGTGTCTGTTTGTCTCTGGTTTGTATCATAGTGGCACACATCAGTAGGATAAGGGATATGATTTATGGCAGAGCTTTTCTCACAGGAAACCAGACCAGATGACTTCAGTGGGAGTAAACTGGCTTGATTTTCAATTGTGCACGTCATGGAGGCCAGCCTACAAGCAAACACAGGAGCAGGGCATAATGAATATGCATGATCAGTAGGACATGATTGGAGACTTTAAATATGTATAAAACTTTTCACTTGGGGAATCGTTGCTAGGAAACAGATAGGCTCGAAGTTTGTTGTTTGGCCTCCAGGAGAATCAGTTTCCTGCCAGCTCCTGTTATTAGTAATTGTTGTGACAGGAAATAAATGAGTGTAAGTAGGATGTTTACCTTGTTGAGTTTTAAAAAAGGGATGATGAACACTCAAGAGTTTGTTCACAAGTCACTTCAATTTCTTAAGAACAAAATAATATTTAGATACTGGTTTTGTAAGTTGCAAGAAAACAGCAAGTTGAGGTACTCACACTCCAAACATTTTCACATCTGTTCATGTTCATCCAAAAACTTCAATGTGTTTTGTTAGGATTTTATGTTCTAGACCAACTAAAAGTAGAATATAACTATCAAATGGGAGGAAAATCCCACATGCAAAATCGCTCTGTAACCTGACAAATATGATCCTTGCAAGTCAAAGGAAGCCAAACCACCTGTGTTTGTTATAGTCCTTGCACTTGCTGCTTGCAGGATATCCTTCCTTTGGGACTTGGGGTGGGGGTGGTTTTGGGGGGGAGGGGGCTGCTTTGCAAGAAGAAGGGGACGGAGGCAGAACAGAGGACAGATACAATGTACACAGCTGAGATCAGTGTGAGTCCAAAACAACATAAGAAATGACAAATAAGTACCCAGAGACATTGTCTAACACAGTACAGCAGAGCACGCCTGCTGGTTCTAACCCTCTTTACAGGGTCACAACACAAGAGGAAAATGTGTGACTGGAGGCTGTTGAGTCAATATTACTCAGCCTGATGTATGAAAGTGTAAACACACGGCTGCGCTCTCAAGAGGGAAATAAGTGCATGTCTATGTGAGCAAATAATATTTTACAAATGGCACAATCTGCTGGTTGGTGTAGCAATGCAGCTTCATCACACAGGATGCTGCCTTTTACAAAGATACAAAGCACAGTAGGGTAAAGCACACACTTAGGTGTTGTAAAATATCTTGACCAGGGACATGCATTGGGATACTTCGCTGCTGGATGGATTTATCTGCCAGTCTGGACTAAAAAAGTGAAAGAATGTAGGAAGGCAAAACAGAAAGTTTGCTGTTGGAGGGGGAGGGGGCGGGGGATCACAAGTCTGGAAATGTTGTGTTCACTTTATTTTGTTCACAGGAGCAAGAGAAGAAGAAGATAAAAAGTGAAAACTGACAAAATATGTAGACAAAGTTAAACTCCTTTATGGTTATATCAGTCTTGCTTTCCTGTGTGTCACGATTGTGTAAAGCTGTGTTTCTCATTAACAGTAATATAGAAGGCAGGAGGATCTCCATCCTTTTTCCTGACACAATGACCCCCTCCCTCGACACCTATGCAACTCCCTTCACTATTAAACACTCCACCTTAGAATATATCTCTGTATTAAAGCCAGTGTAACTTGTCAAATCACTCCAGCAGATGTTTGAGAACTTACCCTTCAAAAAGCAGCTGAAAGCAGATTTATTGTGCCTTCCATTGGCTGTCTCTAAAGCAGGAGGGGGTGTTAACTAAGGATGGTGTTTAAAATAATTGCAGCTTCCTCTGATTGTGTTCTCTTCCCTCAGGATGCTTAGTCTAAGGAGCTACATCGGACCACATTTAAACATGAAAGTTAGAACAACAACTCAGCTGCTCCTCTCGAGAGAGAGCAAAAAAGAATGCATAGGAAAAGAGCAGGAAAGCCGACACGATGTGTGTGTGAGTGTGTTTATCTTAGAGTGCATGTACAGTTGAAACCAGATATATACAAACACTGTACAAAGGCACATTTTTCCCCTCGCTGTTTGACATTAAATTAGATTCAAGATAATTTTTTATGAGCGTGTCCTGTACTGACTGGGCAAAGGCCACTCATCAAGGAAGAACACAACACAAAGACCTTCAAAGACATTTGTTGTGGTCTGATGGAACTAAGATTGAAATATCTGAACACAATGACAATTGCTACATTTGAAGGTAAAAGGGGTAACCTTGCAAGCCTGAGCACATCATCCCAACTGTGAAGTACAGAGGTGGTAGCATACTGTTGTGTGGGTGTTTTGCTACAGGAGGGAGTGGTGTAATTAACGAAGAAGATGGCATCATGTGCAATAAACATCATATGTAAATATCCAAGCACCATGTTTTAGAGGTAAGCCAGGAAGTTAAGATTTTGGTACAAATGGGTCTTTGATATGGGCTATGACCATAAGCATGCTGCCAGAATATTTATAAAGTGGCTGAAGGGATAACAAAGTCAGTGTTTTTGAGTGGCCATGACAAAGCCATGATTCCAGTTCCAAAGAAAATTTGTGGGCAGAAGATGTATGTCTGTAAACTTGACCTGATACCCAAAATATTTGACCCAAGTCATACAGTTAAAAGGGAATTCCACCAAAGACTAAGCAAATATATGTAAACTTCTGAATATGAAAAAAGTAAACAAAAAATCAAAACAAAAAAACCCCCCAAAACAAACAAAAAAACAATCTTCCATCATTCTTCCATTTACTGTATAGAAATAATTTAAGTAATACTAAATGAGCTAAAATAAGACAAGCTTGGTCTGATTTAATATCAAACCATAAAAAAATGATGTGCAGTGTGTGGAGATGTCTGGTTCAACTTTATATTCTAATGACCAGTCTGAGCAATCCAGTACACCCTTGTCCTCCCACAGACCCAGAGAGTGCCTCTCTCACTCTGTTGGGTTTGTTCTAGTGGTGCCATCTGCATAGAGGGCAGCTGGGTTGCCCGGGGAATACTAATTGCTCCATGAGAGCACAGAGTACCGATTTGAACATGCTGAGGTGAATGCTGATTAAACATTTTGCTGAATCATAGCCTAAAAAAAAACAAAGAACCAAAAGACTTTGTCACTTCAAAAAATTAAATCAGAATAATGAAAAGCAATGAAGGGACTTAGGAAAACTGACAAAATAAGAACCCAAAGTTTCCAGTGAGCAAAAGAACTTCAGGCAAGAAAACCATGTAACTATTAAAAATCAACCTTTTTAGTGACCATAGTTACACGATGCAGCTTAACAGCTTGGTTACAAGCTCCTTTATGGTAAGCCTGGCAACACAACTTCCTGTTAGCCAAACACACAACAAAAGACCTCTACAGACAGTGGCAGGAAAGTAAAAGCTGATTCTAAAGTTGTAGATGAACACAAGTGAAAACAATTCCAACCCTGTTCTGACCATCAGTCAAGCCAAGTTTGAATGCTTCTGATTTCTATTTCTTGAAGCATAAACCTGGTCTGCAGTTTCTGCTTCCTCTGTTGCTGTTTTCCACAGCCTCAAGTCTTGACACTCAAGAATTTCACATCATCTTTTGATAATAGTTTGTTTTTCAGATGCCAAAGTATTCATGTAGCAAATGTAATCCCTATTTCATCCCTTTCCAACAGAAAACAGGTAGAGAATTTACTGGCAATGAAAGGGCAGTAAAAGATGCCCCCTTGAAACCTTAAAGAAACCCATGTTTCTTGTGTAACTGAAGTACTACCTACCTGGTAAAGAGGCCTTGAAACACATCTGTGAGCATGAAATAGATGCAGGGGTCCTGGAAGATTCCTGGCCTGCACACAAAGTCGTTGGACAGCCGTGGAGGTGAGAGTCCACAGCAGACCACGGCGTGTACAGACCATGTCGTCTAGACCCAATAAAACAGCCTCCATTATCAAACTAACTCAGTGATATTTATGACACGATGAGTTTATGGCTGAGAGAAATCCACATGTCAGAGCTTTATTTTCACAGGTGAACCACTCAAAGTAAAATCCACTGAGGGCCAGGTAATGAAATAAATGTAATAGCAGCTTTTAGTGTCCTCCTGGTGCCATTTAGCTCCATTAGATAATATTCTGGTCCTCCCTGGAGAAAACTTTCATACTGGTCATCTCTGTCCTTCTTGGTCCTTTTTCTCTCTGGAATTCATCTGATGCCTCCTGAAGGTCAAACCCTGTTCCCACTATTCCAGTCTCACACAATTAGTGGTTCTTGGTGTGTCTTTCCTCTTTCTCTTCTCTTTCCCTCAAAGTGAAGCAAAGCAGCTTTCGCCCGTTAGCCTCTGCGCCACAAACACAAACATTCCCACTGAGGAAATGCAGTTGCTCACTCAGTTTTTCTCTGACGGGCACTTGGTTTTAAAGTGATATGCACTCTGTCGTACTGCAGAGAGCAACCAGTCCTCTCACTTTCTCTCTCACGGTGTTGGTTTTCCAGTAGAGAGGGATGTGCTTACAGGCTGAACACCTCTCACACACCTGCTCTGACTGGACAATAACTGTTTGTTCATCATTCTCAGACTACAGTGGTGACACAGACTCATGCATATGGATAGAGTAGTCTTCAAGCTCATACGTATAGTGCTTTGGAAAACGTATTCACACCATTTCATCTTTTTCATGTTGTTTTGCTTTTCTATCACAAATGTCAATGTATTCTATTAGGATTTTCTTGAAAAGAAAACATTTTTTTCTGTCCTTTTTTATCTAGTTCTTTAACACGTGTGACCTTTCAGAGAAATTTGCTAAGCCTCTGTGTCATTGTCCACTGAGTGTAACACCCTGCCCTGTAAAGTCCCACCCTTTATGTACAACAGAGGTTTTGGTCCTCGTCACCCCAGAACTTCTTACAATACAACATATGTTCAACTTATACAGCAACACACTACCTGTAGGTTCTAGGAGGCGACCTCTCCCCACATAATTTCGTCATACGTATCAAGCAGTTAAGCTCAAACAGTAATTGTACACTTGATTTAACATTTAACGTCAATATGGCTGATGCTCGGAGCAACTCAATTTTTATGACCAAGCAAATTTCCATTTTATTGTCTTGGTAATGAAGAAAAAATAGGTAACTATACAACTAAACCCACAAGACCAAATTTGAATATCAAACAGTTTTTCACCCAGGGCATATTTTCAAGGATTTTCACAGAGTTGGTATGACTGGCAGACTGTGAGAGCAAGTGCCTTATACTGCTTCCCCTGCATTCTGTTTTTCTCTGATGGTGACGCAGACAACACAGCCTGGAAAACTGAAGGAGTCACCAACATGCACCATCTTTCCAAAAAGGGGAACAGACATGGATCATCCAAGACCCATGTAGACAATTGTCTGAAATTTTCAAAGTTCTGGCAGGTGAATCAAGCCACACAGTTGGATTAAAGTTATAGGCTAGCAGTTTGGCATCAGAACAATGAGGTCAGCTGAAAGCATCACATCCTAGCCCATCTCATAAACCTTGTGAAGTTTTGTGGTGTGTTTGAGTTAGCTGTGCAGGGAAAAGATGAAGATGTGGGCTCAAACTATCCTGTTGTTTTCTGTGGCTTAGTGGATTTGCTAGCCTCAGTGGATGGAGTATTTGAGGAGCACCTGGAAACTACTGCTGTTTTTAATGGCATGTCAAAAACCGGGCAGAATGAACTGCTGGAGTGCATGCTGGTGGTCAGCAGGGGACTTATATTAAATGAGTTCAGTGCTGCCAAATGTTTCGCCATCCAAGCTGATGAGACCACTGTTGTTTCAACACAGACACAGCTGGTCTATGTGTTAAGATATTTTGATTTGCAGCATGCAGTCCAAGAACAATATTCTTTCTCTTATGAATGCGACTTCTAATTGATATCATGCTTTTGGAACATTTGAATTTTTTTTTTTTTTTTTTTTTTTTTTTTTCAACAACGACAAGGAGACAGTAATTTCTCATGCATGTGATGGTGCTAGTGTAATGAGAGCTGCTCAGGCTGTAGTGCTTCAAAAGATATGTGAGCACTTTCAATGTTCTAGGGATATGAGAATTTTACCATATCCCTTTATACAGAATGAATGGAAAGAACCCAAACACTGTCATCTGGTCTTAAACAAGAACATGTTGCATCTAACAGCACTGGGAATTTAGTCAGGATATTTATGACTTAAAAAGGACTTGTTTTTTTCCCCTCTCAGTCAGTATTCCCCAGCCTGAGTATCCTCATCTGACCTGTTAAATAGGGAAGTATATTATCTTAGCCAAGAGAAGAATGTGTCTAAAATCACTGTGTTTATTGGGACAGATATTAGCTGTGGATCATATCTTATAATTGCTTACAGACACCAGTTTGCAACAATGGCCACATGGAGGCAATACAAACCCCGATATACAATCTGCGCTCAGCCATCAGGTTGTGTGAAATGTGTGAAATTTGTTCCCTGTCTGTTGTAAACTCTGGCTTGATGGTCCAGCTAAAAAAATATGTCCTGAATTATAAATGGTTGCTGTTTTAAGAGAGGTGAAAATGATGAAATACTGAGACCTGAGCCTAGACCCAGAGCTCATGTACTGTAAGCCAGTGGGATCTATTTTATGTCAGCTGTAACATTTAACATAACAAACTTCAAAGAAAACACAAATAATTTATTTTATTTCTTCGTCTTTAGCATTATCGGAGAGACTTGATCTATAGAGATTTCACTATATCTGTTCTGTTACAGTGATTCATTGCTCTTTCACAAAACCCAGTTTAACTCTACATAGCTTTAGTGGGCTTTTGTAGACCTCTGTGATTCATGATATGGTTTATTATGAAAGAGGCTACTTCTTTACTGGTGACCTGGTGTCTATGTATATTTCTATGAGACAGCCTAAGGCCTTGTTCTTGTGTTGTACCATCTCTGGTATCTTGAGAAGCCTATGAGGAATGTGAAATAACCCTACGGTGTGAATTTTCCAAAATGAAGTGGGTCTTGACTGGAGATGCTTTAGCCCACTATAATTTATAATGGGGTGTAAATATTTGCTCTGAAGGGGAGGGAGGCAAGAGGTTGACACCGCACTTTTCCCATGATTTTATGTGTTTACAGTGTCCTGCTGAATCCTGGGAAAGGTCAAAACAGCTCTGTGACTTAAACAAACAGAAACAGAGTGTCAGCTGGCCTACTACAACCATAGAAACAAAATGGAGAGGAGAAAGCAGCTATCTGGTGCTTTAATATGGCAGTGTTGTGGCAGACAGAGTGTGATTTTATTTTTAACAAACATCCATCACATTAAAAGTGGCATGAAACACCCTCTTAAAGGGGAGTTATTGTGTAAAATTGACTTTTTTGAGCTTATATCATGTAATAATGTTATTCCCTCATCATAAACATACCTGGAGTGTTGCTTTGATTCTTTCATGCACATGTGAGAAGTCCTTGAATCTCCCATGGCAGCCATTCGGGGGTGCCTAAACGCTTGCTCTCACAATGTGCCACCTATTTCCACAAAGCTCCTCCTTGGAGCTGCAGTTGCCAAGCCGAGCGTCTGGCTCACAGAACATCCCTCATCTGCGCCTTCCCCACTCAGCTCCACCAAACTAGAACGAGCAGCAGTTAGCAAACACCTGGTGGGACTGCGCGTCTGCTGAGCTAATCATACAAACTACTTCTCAGTCCAACACTCCTAAGAATGGTTGTAAACGGTATAATAAAGGAGCATTGTTGTGATGCTGTACTGAAGGCAGAGGGTCAGAAAGAGTGGGATCTTCTTAAAGAGACAAAAGCCAATTTCAAGGCATTAAATTGCAAAATCAAATTTCTTTTAAGTTATGTTTGATACATACAACATTTTTATAACAACTGAATGTAATGTAGTTACTTGATTGTGATAAAATTGCACTATGTGTCTGAAAAATTTCTAATACCAACCCTTTAAAAGAAAATAATTAAATTCCCATGTTTTATTGGATCTAGTGGGTTTTTTTTTTTTTGTTGTTGTTGTTTGTTTGTTTTTTGTGTTTGGAAGTACACTTAAACCCCAAATTATTCATACTCCTGGCAGATTTAGATTTAAAATACTTTTTAATTTTACCAACATGTTCTCCTATTTGAAACAAACTTCTTGGCTGAATGACAATAATTTAGAATCCAAATTTTCATCGGGTATAAATAGGTCTGGACCGAAGTGGATATAGTTTCTTTTTAATAAGACAAATATGTTAACTGTTTACCAACTATCAGAATAAAAATCTATGGCTAAAATACCCAACACATTGTGTGGGGTGTGCAGCAGTGTCATTGAGGCTTTAATGATAAATTGTGAGGTCATTCAAGCCTTTGACACAAACGGGACACAGGAGAACCAGGAGCTAACTTTCACCCTGTAATCTTCCCCTGCTTTCTGCTTTCTCCATTGCCTCACTCTCTCTCTCCCTCTCTGCCTCTTTAATCTTCCCTTCTCATCTCTTCCTATCTCTCAATCTTCCTCCTACTCTGATCTCCACTCATGCATGTTATACTGGAGTGAAGGAGAGTCAGAGATGGGGGAAAACACCGGAGAGTGGCAGATGGGAAATGGGTCACTTACACAGAACATTATCAGCTGAGGTGCACATATCCACTAGAACAGTTGTCCTTCTTTCATCTGCGACAATAGGGCTCTGGCTTGAGCAGGGTTAATTTGTTATAAGTTTGTTCTCAGCCCACGCTGCGTTAGCTGTCAAGTCAAAAAAGATTGTAAGTGACACAGAGCCGGGGCTGAAATTCAATTCCAATCAGTCTTGTTTAATGTGATCGTACTAGAGGTGCAAGCAGGGAAATCGATGACATAATGCAGTTGAAGAGAAACATGACAGTTGGGGTGGGGGGGATTCTGTGTGTGTCTTTTCCAGGAAACATTTTCCATGAGCTTCATGTTGGAACAATTTGAGTAAGAAATGACACCTATGATGTCATAAACCTTTGAAGAATTGGGAGTTGTTTGCCTCCTAAGTGTTGAAGATGACCTAGTTTATGTGTTTCAGTCTAACACAAGCACGCCCAGAAGGGGGTTCACTCAGGAATACGCTTACACTGACGTATGCAAACTCTCCCTCACGAGCTAATCATCCTCTTCACTTTGCCTGGCAGATAAATATTAATGAGAATTACAGTGTTACTGCAGTACACCCACTGGAAAACAACAGACTGCAACCGTTTCCCCGTTCTGTTTCTTTTTGTCACTCAATCAGCCACACACACACACACACACACACACACACACACACACACACACACTCCTGCTGCCTCTACCATCTTCAGCTGAGTCTGAGCAATCTTTATAAAAATATATTTTTCTCATTTTCCTCCTCTCCTCCTATTCTTTCTTATCCCTTTTACATTGTCACTGCAGGACTGACACACACTCCAACTATGAATAAACTCCTTCATGTGAGTGAGTCACAGACAGTGCCTCCGTTCTCATAGAGACATGTTATCTCTGTGGAACAAAGGGCACAGATTGTGCTGGAGATATTTAAGGAATATTTCGGGTTCTCCACATCCTGTTTCAGGACAGATGGAATTCAGATTCTTTCCCATCAACCCATCAAATTCTCCTGTTTTGTTTTTTTGGCTTCCTGCTCTGCCTTTCTCCTTCTATAGAGGATCCCATGCTGTCATGTGAGAGAACATAGAGAGCAGAGATAATGAGGAGATCGTTCTGAGCTCTGCACGAATATGACCGGGCACACACAAACATCTCCATCCGTCCGTCCATCCATCCATTTATCCATCTACTGGGGAATATTTTGGCAGTGGACACAAGAGACCTATCTCACCATAGCTACCCTACTGGCAGTCTGTCTCCATACAAAAAAACACATTATCAACAGCTCACCGCCGTCAGCCTGCACCCGCAGTCAATAGGAGATCATCTCCACATTTGATCAAGCTGTGTTTGGGTTTACTTTGAACTTGCACGCAGCTGTGTCATGTCCCTATAGGTCTGGGGGCTGGTTTTGGATGGGGGAAAATGAACATTACCTCAGAGTGATGAAAGAGAAGCGGGTGGGAGTCCCCACTATCCCATTCCCCCCTTTTTTTGCCCTCACTGACTCAATAACATTCCTCCTTCTGAGCCTTAGGGAAAAAAAGGGGGTCCCTTTTCATGCCAAACAGGGTGTGGTACAAGACCTTCAGGAGGTGTCTCTCTTTCTCTTCTCCACAATCTCTCCCCCTTGTCTTTGTGTCTTTAATAGGACCGACTGACCACGGCCCTCACCTACAGTCCTGCGGGCATTTTGAAATCCAAGGGAATCAATACTGTAGCAAGGCAAAGCAGTGCTGCAGGGGCAACAGCTCGAAACTGATCCACACTAACGGGGGAGGGGGGAGTGATAAATAAATTAAACCTAAACTTATGCAGCGAGTTGTTGTAGAGCTTTGGCTGCCACGTTAGCTTTACACGGGTTTCAATGTGTTCTGACTAATGTCGAAACAATAACATCAGCGGATTGACCCGCAGATTGCCGGAGTCCAGCGCTGACCTTCTCTGCGATTGGTGCAGAAAACACATTTTAAGGTAACAAGGATTGATTGGTATTCCTGCCTCATCACCTGCAGGTTTGCTTCTAGCTTTCAGGCATATAATGCTAAATCACATTTGTCTGCTTGCATTCTATTCCAAGGGAGCCTTATAAACATGTGTCTGCGAGGGAACTCCCACCTTCTTACCCTCAAAGCCCCTGTTTTGGTGCCCTGACAACAACATGTTTCCATGGAGAGCAGTTCATCCTAAAATTTAGAACAACACAAAAGCACACACATACAAACACACATGCCTGACTTAATCACAGTCCTGCTTCCCTTTGTTTGTTTTGTTTTGAGCTTAATTTCACAAAAAAGAGAGCTGAGACGCTTAACTTGATACTAGGATAACAAAGGCAGAAGATAATCCTAATTCAGACTGCTCAGAGGCAATCTAAACACAAAACATCCCCCGTAAAAAGGAGTTGTTTTAAACTGTCAACACTGACTGCACAATTTGTCATTATATTAAACACTTTGAGCTTTCCAAGGACTACATCTAAGTACTTTTAACTCTTTTGTTGCTACTCTTATTTATTTAAAGGTTCTGTGAAGTTATCAGCCTGCTGTCGACAAATGTCCCATGTAGTAAATGTCCTTTGTTAATAGAAAATGGGCTTGTCTGAGAGGTGCCACCATTTTAGCAGAGTTTCACAACATAAAACAACTCGAAGCAGAAAAGTTATAATGCTATACAACACAATGTTTGCTGATATTAAGGGTGTATTCACACCAGGAAAGTCCTTTGGTCCGCCTGTTTGCTCCGGACCAAAAGCGGACTGTATTTTATTTCATTTGGTGTGGTTTGCTTTCACATTGTGCTTTTTTGCAAGAGGACTATAATTTGTAAACAAAGCCACGTTGGTGATGATCATTGCTTCTATTCAACAGAAATGCAGTGGATCAGGTACAATTTCATCACATTCAGTACATACAGCAGTAGCATTAACAACACTGAAGTGCTCCGTTTTACCTTAATGCTCAACAACCATGGCTCGTGAAGTCCAGAAAGACGTGTATTTCTTGTAGATGGTACGCATCGAGGCTGGTCTGTATTCACACCAGAGGTGAACCATACCAGAGTTCATTTGGAAGCGGACCAAGACCACCTCAAAAAGTGGGTCTCGGTTCAGTTGTTTAGTCTGCACCAGGATTCGCATGAGTGTATTCACACCTGTACAAAAGGTCCAGACCAACAGGGGAAACGAACTTTGGTCCTTTTAAAACAGATTAAATGTGTCAGCTGTGAATACACTCTAACGGCCGCAACATATTTTATCCGAAGTGCTGAAATTGGTTCTTATTAGCATTAGCTGCGTTTCCATTACAAAGGTGTGCAAATCTCAGTCGATTCTCTGCTAATGTCGAAAAAACACAATTTTGCAATTGCAGTGTTTCCATTAAATAAAAAATGAAATTAAAATCACACCTGAATAAGCTCGTTCACACGATAAGTCATTAAAAACATGCCACGCCATGATCCTCCAACTACTTCCTGTTGTCATCTTCTTCACGGTTTTCACCAGTGCCAACATCCGGCTCTTGATCATGTGACTCGTGTGATGCAAAAAAAGTGTTTCCATTACAGTTTTGCGAAATAAACCAGTTTTGATGCAGCCAAAAAACCACCTTATCCTCATCCTAGCTTTTTCTAGAAAAAGGAACATTTTTCACAAATGTCGTGTTTCCATTAAGCAAATTTATTTTTGTTATTTCAATTTGTGCAATTTTAAGGTTAATGGAAGTGCAGCTTCTAATGTAGACGCGTGACGAAAACTGCATCATTTTGTTCGCAGAGAGCCATCCACCTGGTGAACTTGACACCAGGCCTGGGCTGAACTACTTCAACAGAGCTCTGTACAAAGCGTTGTCTGATTGGCCAGAAGTTTGTTGAAGTGTTTTAAGCAGTAATGCGCTTGGAACAGCAGTGTTGATATTTCTCTTCAGCTACTCCGCTTCCACTATCCTTTTCTTTCATCTCCAGGAGACAAGAATACTTTTGAGAAACGTTTTTCTGACTTAGTGAGGAATTATGTACATTTGCACAATTCTTGATTAAATAACTACTATAATAATAATACTGGCAAATGGTTTATAACTCCTGGATGGAAATTGTAACGCTGTTGTCCACGGAGGAGGCTGTCTGCACAAAAGTGGGCCGGTCTCTCTTTGAGTGTTTCGTAAAAGCAAAACAGAGGATGCAGAGAGGGGGGGAACCCCGGCAGGTAGGGGCATGACGTATACTGAAGTTGGAGGGGTGTCCCCGAGGTGGTCTGCACCGTTGTATGAAAGGTGTGCGACAACGAATGGTTCGCAACCACATGACTGTTATACTTTGGATAAAGTATGCCGGGGCCTTAAGTCACTTTTGCTCGAGACTGTTGTTAGGTCTGTATCTGTTTTCTTATTGGAATAACGTCTGTGTTACTATTTAAGATTACAGGAATAGTTAAAATGTTTTAAAGTGAGGTTTTGTGAAAATATTATCAGGAGTTTGTTGGAAAGTAAGCAGTCTACATTCTCAGATCAGTGGAGGGCTAACAGCGAGCAGGCAGTTTGTTCATGTTTATATGGGTGCATTTTTTAACGTCAGGATCACCCAGGAAGAAGTGGTGATAAGGTCGCATGGAATGAAATTTCCTCATAAACGAAGAGCAAAACTTTTGTCTGCGCAGCAAGGTCAGAGACAACCTGTCAGAGCTGTTTGAGTTAATTATTTTATCAGCCACTGCAAATATGCACTAATGAAGTATATTACACTAATAATCACACACAGCCTGGAATTGATCATATTCTGCAAATTCATTGGCTTTATTCATTAAATAGCACAATGTTTTTACCCTGGACCCCAAAAAACACAGTTATATGTATATTAATCCAATAATCGAAGTAGGTTTCCTCTACTCTAACTAGTGGATCAGAACGGGCCTTCTGTAATATGGCCCAGCTGATGCTTCATTGAAAATGATGTGCAATCCACACCCCAGCCACTGTGCTGGTTCAATCAATGGGTGACAAATGGTGCGCATCCTATTACTACTCTAAAGTTAGGTTAGGTTAAGTTATCAGAAGCTGCCAGCTGCATTAGTCCAATAGATGAACACTAAAGTTTAGTAATTGTACAAAACTAGTTTTAATAAGATACAAACGAAATGGCTCATAAATAGTTTATAACTGCAACATTGACTAGATTTTATTTGCATGGCAGTTATATTGATTACTGAACTCAGGGTTTATTGGTGACTGCTGGCTTTTCCAGTAGGAATAACATCTTCAGGGATGGTTTTATTGTATTTTCAAAAGGGAACTCAAAAATTCTGACTTTTGAGTAGAGACAGGATGCACCATTAGCTTTACAGTCAGCTAAGAGAGCTACTGATGATAATAACTTCTCAGAACTTCACCTTAAAAAAATAATGAACTGGTTTGAGATTGCAGAATATGATAAAAGCCCACGACATCTTATGAGATGTAAGTTGAAAAGATGTTTTGTAAAATATGATGTGTGGAAGAAAATGAGGGTAGTCAAGTTTGTATTTTCTGCTAATATCAGAGGTAACTACATGTTTTTCTGAAATGTGTCATAGCTCTACCATGAACAATATAGTTATTCTAAACAGATATAACTTAATTAAATCTCATAGAAGCCAACATCTATCACAAACTATGCTGACAGAAACAAGGCAATTTATTTGAATTAGAAAAATGACAAGACAAAAATTACATTTCTCCCTGCAGTCTGGGGGATTAAAATGAATCTTAAAGATTTCCTTATAAATATTGTTCAAACAAGTTAGTGGATGCTAACAAGTTAGATAGTTAAAGGAAAGAGGATAGCCAGAGGGACGAGAATCCAAAAAACCCATCATGAATGTTTATAGAAAAATACTTAAGGATATGAAAAACTAGGCAGTTAATTTGATGATCGAAGCTTGCAGTTAATATGTTCCATCACAACCACCCACACTGCCAAGTTAGCTGCTTAGAGAGAGAGAGAGAGAGAGAGAGAGAGAGAGAGAGAGAGCGAGAGAGAGACAGAAAGAGAGATAGATGGATGGATGGATGGATGGATGGACTGTTAACTCTCCACAAACTGCTCCTACTGCAGTTGGACAAGTCAAAGATTGGAAGAGATTAGATGCAAACGAACAAAGTTATCTAACATGACAAGCCAGACCAGGACAAAGCTGAAGCTGTGTATAAGAGTGAAAGTATTTAAGTGACTCAAAAAAGACATAGTGTCTGCCTCTTAGAAAACAGTATATTATAGATCTTAGTTTATTTTCCATTGCAAAAGAAAGAAAGAACCCCTCAATTTATTGGACAATTTGCTTCTTGTGTGGTTCAATAGAAAACTAAACAGAAAATCAGATGTGTGTTTACCATCTTATGAAGCAAATGCCTCAAAAGAACATAGTCCCATTTCCTGCACAAAGAAAAAAACATATTTATGCAAATCAAAGCAAGTAATCTTAGTCTTCAATCTGTCAGCACACAGCTGGTTCCAAGAAGAATGGGAGGCTGGAAAAACAAATGCAATCAGTGAAGGAGCAATGGAGACCCTTCTTCTAAGTATGTGGAAATCTGCTTTTCTCCTTTAATTAAGGTGATTTGTGCAACTGGGTTTTAGCCAATCAGCCAATGGCAATTGCTATTCAACTCAAATATTGAGTAGTTCCCACTGATCATGAGGTGACATGCCTGGACAGAGTGAACACTATTCAATAAGATAGCTGTACCCCTAGCACCAGGATCTGCAATACACTGCACCAGCATCTGCAATACAAAACACTGCTGTCAGCAAACATAATAATGCTAAAATGTCAAACTCTGTACCATTTTCAATACAGCTGAATTTGTTTGAGGTATTAGAGTTCTTTCTTATAAATATCTTTGATCTATTGCACTACTTAGTCCAAAGCGAATAAGTAGTTGGAAAGTCAGCAGTTATTTAGATTTAAGAATTTACTGTAGTGTGAAGTGAACAGTTGCCAGACCTGTTAATATCCTTCATGGAAATATGTACTTTGGATTCAGCGGAACAAGTAATTGGAAAGTGGATTTCTCAGCAGTGTAAACAATGACCTGGTCAATGCAACTGTACTCTACAGCTACAGTTCTGTTCAATTTCTGTGTTTCAGGTCATTTTTATTACATTTTCCTTGGTGATCAATTAGAGTCAGCAGAGTAGGTTGCTATGGCTTGTTTTTGACAGCTTGACTCGTCAAACAAAATGTAAAACATTTTACTATTGTTAAAATGTGTAGTGTATATATAAAGTGTTTTATGTAACTTTACTTATTTTACGTATTGATGTTTTGTTTTGCTTTTGCAATTTTGATTAGAAATCTGTGGACATACTTACAATGATACAAGAGTTTGTAACTTCCTGCACAAGCTCACTGTTTTGATTGTCAGCCATCATTGTTCAGGTGAGCTGCTGTAACGGAAGGTTGGGGCTAAGCATCTGTTTGCAACGTATGAACTGCACAATAACTGGCAAAAATGAAAATGTTTTTGATGCAAATTAGCATTTCAAAATGTTCCTTTTTTATAGCATTGATTATTTCACAAAAACTGATATTTTGCCAACCCTATAGTAACAAGCTGGCTTGCATTAAATGGAAAATATGATTGAATCAAGTCAATTAAACAGAGTGGTCAGTTTCAATCAAATTTCCGGTCAGATTTGTAGAAATCATTTTTCCTTCATTCACCAAGCCAACTCCTAGAACAAAGTATAACTTGACTGAAATTATACTAAATCTAGATTACTTTAGCACAGTTCAAGGATAGATAACTGTTTTAATGCTGTTTGTATTGGGTGTAAGAAGGAAGCGGGAAATCTGTGCCTGAACTTATTAAAATGAAAGTGTTTTTCATCGAGTACACTCTCAAGCTGTGTGATTTATGATCACATGTACAGTGTGTGTGCTCTAGTGGGTACCACAGTATCCTTTGTGCACACTCAAAGAACCACAAAAAGAAACAGGGTAGATCTCAAAATGTTAGTTGGAGAGAAATACTCTTTCAAACATGAACAAACTCACATTACAATGCATTAAGAGACTTAGATTACAAAAGAAAGGCACTGTTCTTTTTTTGCTTGATCCACCAGGCACCTCATGATTTAGGGCCTACAGTCTGGCAGAATTTAAGCTCAAATCATTCATCACCTGGACGCAAGCCCTATTTAAGTATGATTCACTTAATACCAGTGCATTTATGAAAGAGTGCTGGTGTGCATCACACAATGAACCCCTTTTGGGGGAACACAGTGAACACAGTTGGAAACTTTTCTTCTCCTTACTCACAGGTACATAGCTCTGTGCTGGAGTAAACAAGTTTTCTAAAGAGCTAAAGACACAGCACGTTACAACCTGTCTTTTGAAACTGACATAAAGGGCAACCTTGAATGCACATTCCGTATCCAAGCTTAACTATTATCTCTGGCCCTTAGAGCACGCCCACCAGACACACAAAAAGCCTCTAAACACCGAAGCTTCTCCTCCACAGCAGAAACAAACTAACTTCCATCACGTAATGGGTTCAGCACTCAAAAGCAAGCTGGACTTCAGGCTATATGTGGTTTAGGTTGATAAAAGGAAAGGATCTCATGTCTCAAGCCAGTTTATATGCACTGTCAGAGGCAGGTCTCCCACTGAGAGAGTTCCCTGTAGCCTTGAATCTGAGGACAGCAGTGGAATACATTTGCAGTGACTGAAAGCTGCACAGACTGACACGCTCATCCTGACAGGAAGGGAACACTGAGAAGTATTGTCCATTGTAGAGATTAAAAGCTTTGCTCTTCACTTGCCTTCCACCAACTCAAATCTAATACGGGTTCCTGGATTAGCCAAGAACCTTTTCAAATCCTGTTTCAAACATACAGCAGCACAAGCAAACACTGTCACACAGACAGAGACACAAAGTTGAGGTTTAAGGTTGAAAGTACATCAGATGAACGTCTTACCCTCTCTCCGCTGTTCCTCCGGAGAGTCCCCACCGGCAGCTTCAGCATCAGCCGGCGGGTTCTCCCAGGTGTCACAGCTCCCTGGACCACCATGGTACGCTCCAGAGTCTGTGTCTCTGTGGGTGTGCGGGCATGTGTGTGAGTGTGCAAAGTGGGTGTCCTCGACGTCCCGTCCAGCCTGACAGCCGTGCTTCACGCGAGCTTTTACGCGTGGGTATGTGTGTGTGTGACAAGAAGGAAAGTGTGTGTTCTGCAGAACTCTCAACTCTAGTCCTATCGAGAGCCCCTCTCTGCTCCAGTTCCCCTTCGTGTTAAAACACCGGCCATTCTCCTCCGTTCCAGCACTGCTTCAGTCTGCCGTTTACGAGGTGAATGAGTGTGTGTGAGAGTGTGCAGGGGAGGGAGAGGGAGCGCGCTTTGTCTCCCTTCTCCTCTCTCTTCTCCTGCTCCGACAGCTTCCCCTCCCTCCCACTCAGACTCATTTCCTTCAGATGGGGGCTTAACCAGGTCACTGGATTAATGTGACGTTATAGCTCTTATTAGCATAGGCACTTGTGTCACATGACACCATAATAATTTTTGGAGCAAAAAATATACCCCCACCACTTTCTTTCTCACACACACTCACACATTCCCAGCCCTTACACAGGGAATCACGTGGGGAACCTCAAAAGGAATACGGGATGTTTTGCCATCTGGTGGGGAGATTATCTCTGAAATCCCACATTCAGCTTTCTCTCCCTTCACTGTCTAGGCTATTGGACACAATGGGGGAATATGCCACGTACAAACTTACATCTCTGGAGTCAACCATTCACATTGGTCATGCAAGCAGAACCAGATCCCAGAGTTAATTTGTTGAAGGGAAAATGAAGACATTTTCCTTATTTTGCTTTTCCAAAAAGCAGTCACAGTAGTAGCAGTTTTTTTTCAGCGTACCTCTTGTCAAGGATAGCTGCAAGGAGTGTCAACCCCCGTTCAGCTGAGTCAGTCTCCTGTATCCATCACTGTACTCTTTACATGTCCATTAAAGCTATTGGAATCATGAGTTACAGCCGCTCCAAGTGACTTACTGTCATATTCCCATCATCACTCACTGGTAGGCTATGTTCGCCTGAGTACATCAATACTCAGCTGTCAGCTGATTAACTAAAGTCAATCAACTAACAGCCATGTATTGATATGCATCTTACAGAGGCAACATGGTTGGATGTTGACTTCTATGTGCAATAATGGAACAAACTATATAAAGTGAATTGAAGAAGTATTCATAACTTAAATATTCCCACTTTGTCATATTAAAACCATCAAAGTGATTGTATTTATAAGTATTTTATTTGATAGACGAACCCATACAGGTTCATAACTGTAAAATGGATGAAAAATAACATTGTTTTTTTTTTAAGGTTGTTTAATAAATAAAAATATGTATCTGTGTGCCTGTGTATTCAACCCACTTTCCTTGATACTCCCACACAGAATCCATTGCAACCAACTGCCTCCAGAACGTGAGATGAGGCAAACAAAAATTAACTTCATCACCTATATACAGGTCGAAAAGTAACATTGCACATTACCCTGAAAATAACCATCCCCCAGTGAAATATGGTAATGGTGCCATCATGCTATGGGGTGGCTTTTCTTCAGCTGAGGCACAGAGCCGAGAGGAAGATGGATGGATGTCGTCTGTTATAGGCTACAGAAGACTTGAGACTTGGGAGGAGGATAGCTGTGCAGTGGCACAAAAACCTTAAAGCTACAGTCAGGGTGATAAGTTCAAGTGTTAGAATGGCTCAGTCAAAGCCCAGACCCAAATATGATTGAGAATTTTGGCAAGACTTGAAAACTGATGTTCACAGATGCTACCCATTCAATCCAACCGAGCTTCTGCTAATTTACAACGACTCAGCAAACATCTTTGTCTTTAGATGTGAAAGATAGAGACATATCACTGAAAACCTGCAGCTGTAATTGCAGTGAAACATGGTTCTAAAGTTTAAAAGATTTTTTTCATTTGTGAAAAAGAAAGCATGTCCTTCCTCATCAATATTATGTGCTACCTTATGTTGGTCTGCCCTCTGAAATCACATTCAAATACATTACAGTTTCTCTTTGTAATGTGACAAAATGTGAGGAATAATAAATGTATTCTATTGCTGCAGAATGTATGCAAAAGTTTGGTTTGATTATAGAAGACTGACCCCTGGAACTCATTGAAGCCACCAGATGTACCCCTTTTTCCATGCTCTGAGTAAGGACCCCTGGGCACAATGGAGACATGCTTTTGTATGTGTCAAACATGGGCTCAAACAAACATTTTGCTAAGGTATAGTGACAAACAGACAGGAATAAAATAATCTGCAGTGGTAATCCCCAGTAAGCATTATTTATTCAACACCATGTCCTACATCTGTGAGTGAGTGACTGTGGCCTACATGAAAAATATCAGAGGGGATATTTATAAACTTGGTCCACACATATACAGGACTCAGAGAAGACATATTGAAGTGGAGGAGTTGGGAAAAAACAAACTTAAAACTATGAATCATTTCTGCCTCTGTGGAAAAACTGATGTTTGTGGAGGAAGTTAAAAAGATCTTAACAAAGACAGAGATCAGTTCCCGTTGCCCCTCTTCACAGATCATATAACATACCTCTGCATAGTTTATATGCAAAAAAATAAATAAGCAAATGGGTTTCATTCTGGTGGTAATACAGAAAAAAACTCCCAAAAGCTGCAAATTCTTTATTTACCTTGTGCACAAATAACAGCTGTCCTCAAAATGAACCTTGAGTTAAAAATAGAAAGGAAACATGCAGATACAAATAGACAATAAAAGAAAACAAAGGAATTACTCCCTAAATATAAGTGTTAATGAGGGGGAAAAAGCTGCTGGATTGTCTGGGCTTTTATTTCTGCCATGTATCTGCTGAGTCTTTGTTTGTAGCTGTAATAATAAGACGCAATGGTTCTAAATTGTACCGTTCTGGCATTGTTCTGCATTCATTTACCCTGATAACTCAGCCTGTCTCTGCCCACGGCTGCCTGATTCATCCAGCTCCTGATTGCTATGTCTGTGTGTGGGAGTGAGTGTGTGTGTGTGTTTATGGAATTGCCCTATAGTTAGACTCTGCCCATCACAATCAGGAAAGGAAGGGGGGATAAGCTGAATGTTTGCATTTCGAGGCTCCACAAATTGCAAAGTATTGTGTTATGGTAACATTGCAAGGGTAAGAGATAAACAGTTCTATCTTAACAATTCCACCCCAACAGTGTGTTTCAATCCATTTTCACTGTACGTCTCCATCCGTGCTCTTTATCTCTGTGTTGTTATTTTTCCTCCATCTCTACAGACCAAGATGAGCAGAAAGAGGGGGCCTCCCACCCTGTTATCGGGCCAGAACCAATCAAAGTGACTTCTCTGCAGGGGTGCTTCCCCTTCAATTATCATCCTTGAAGCACTGTCTGCATAAGAAGGCCTGGGAAAGAAGTTTACAAGCTCAGAAATGGTCGCAAATAGGCTGCGAGGAAACAGGGACGTGTGTGACTCACTGTGAAATCTAGGACAAATTTTGTATTTTTTAGGAGATTTGCTGTATCTCTGGGACAGGTTGTCCTGGTCAAATTCTGTTGCTCACAGCTCACATCTGCTCATCCACACATCAACGAGATGGATGTGTGGGTGTGATCAAGGTTTGCATTTTTGATGCTGTATCTCTCAGTGTGATTAACATTTTAGACATTGGCATCAACAGAATGAATTGATACTGAAAGCACTCTGTTTATAACTTTGATATGGTTTTATAGTGCCACGACTCACATTCCACAATTATGCAGCCATCTATGCCTTATAATGGAATTAGATATATCATTCCAATGGGCCAATCAGCAGTCTATTATATTGGTAGCTGCAGATTTGAATAGGGTGCTAGATGTGCTTTTTGCCCCATTGAATAGAATTAATAGCTTTTGAATTATTCACATGAGTCTGTTGGAAAGTCAGTGTGTGTTGGGCCAGTTAAACATCAGAATCTAAACTATGCAGACAATAAAAAGTAAAGGATGAATGATTATAACCAAATGGTTTATGGATACACACATGAAAAAAATATAAAGTTGACCGTAATTCTCTTTTCAGTCCTTATTTTTGACTCTAAAGCCACAAAAGACTGAGTCAAGTAAATGAGACAAGCTGACAGTGTTATTCAAATCTGATTCATTCTATGGACCACCTCTTGTAAAATTAAAGCAATCTGACTCAGTGTATGTGATGCTACTTAATTCAGAAAGGGAGTTAACTATTCAGACACAGCCTCTCATTAACCCATATACATCTTAGTTTGTATATTGCAACCTTTCTCAGTCGTCTTTGTGATGCCAATAGAAAGGGAAATACATACTTGTTATATGATACTTTGGTACATTTCCCTTCAGGTATTCTGGAATAAGTCCTACAACAGAATTAACATGACAGACTTTAAGTGCTTTTTACATTTATTGGAACCCCATTGTAGCATAAACCGACCTTTGGATTTTGATATTTTATCTCCATAGACTCTTTGCTCTCCTGCCTGTTTGCTGTAGTTCTGTTTCTGTGATCTGAAGAGGATTTTTTTTCTTACCTTCCTTATGATTGTCCTTATACAGCCCTGTTCATCACCATTCCAGTTGTTTTAAGTTTTTGATTGTTGCTCTGGCTGTTTTGTAGATCAGGCAAATTTGGAGAGAGGGTATTTTCTTGTAGCCATTACATTGCTTAGTATGACTTATGTCATACTTGATCATCAAAATTATCTTACTTAAGTGTCATGTTCTCTTGTCTTTCCCATTTTGATTAGTGGGTTGCTAGTCAAATGTTCTTAGACACTCTGCCCAAAAGGACAAATAATAAATAAAAAATCCTTCAGTTACATTTATTTCACAGAAATTTGTGCCGGTGAAATAACTTTTTATAATATATCATAAAAATATGACAACTGGCTGCCAGAAAAAGCAAGAGAGCAAGAAAGCTGGGGATCAGTGCACTTGGCAGAACAAATCCATTACATAACCTAATTTTCCTACACAAGTCCAAAAGTCAATAGCCACTACACCAAATGAAAAGCACCATGGTAAAATCAGTATAATTAAGTGCTTTACACATCTGGGCTGTGAAGCAAAGCTCAGAACTCCGGTGTTTTAGAGTCTGACATACTGAAAGCTCTCTAACCCCACAGGCTCTTTATAGCTGTGGGGTTAGAGATCAGCATCTCTGTGAGAGTTTATTTCTCTCACAGAGAAATAAACTCCAGAGATGCTGAAAATGAGGGAACAGTGAGGCATAGAGCAGAGCAGTACAGCTGTGATGGCATCAATCCCATCCAGCTGAAGTCTTTTTTTTGCCAGAGCAGACCAGGGGGATGGGAATAAGTGAGAAAAGCAGTATTCAGAGTCACCTCCCCAGGCCTTCATCTCAGAGGAGTTGTATGGGGAGATGACTGGGAGGTTGCGATGTTTGTCAGGGGTGCGAGGAGGGGATTCAATTAAACTACATACGGAATGAATGCATCTTTAATGGAGCTGCTTCATTTCCCAATATGACTGTCAGCCTTTGTGCACAACTGTGAGGCATGTTGAGAAAGAGGACCTGCACCTCCTCTGTTTCTGGTTGTCGTCCCCTCACAGCTTTGCAGATCAGAAACACAACACAACACAAAGCAGCTTTGGCAGCGGGTAAGATGACGTCACCTACTGGCATTTTACGGCAAATGATCCAATCAGCGGAGACAGATCCTGTCATTATTTCATTCAAGTCAAAGGATGCCTTCATGTCATTTGGTGGGTAATGTTCCTTGAAACATGTCAGCTCATTTTAAATTTGCCGTACAGAGAACATAAACATCACAGATCTGACCTTTCACCAAGAAAGAACTGCTTCTCTGTGGGTCCCTTCAAAATATCTTTGCCCTGGTCATAGACAAAAATGGCCTGTTCTTTCATATACATGGTGATCTAAGATTTCCAAAATATGAATGCTTAGGTGTGTTATGCCCAAAAAGGTTTTGTCTGAATGCCTGTCAGTAATTGTCAATTTCTCTTGAATTAATGATCTTACATTGCTTATTTACCAAAGTTCTTAGCTACCTTTATCTCATACAAATTTGTCCCAGTAAATCATTTTTGAGATAGTTCAAAACCAAACTTTTTTTTCTTAATGTTATTTCTTCCCCTATTGATATTAGTGGATTTCCAGATCCAGAAAGCATTTTAAAAATCCATGATTAGTTGCAGCTTTAAATACTATGAAGTATTTATTAAACATAGATATGAACCCCTCTAAAAACAGCATCAGACATGGGTATTGTGTCTAAGGTGGTTTCGAAAAAAATGATTGAAACCACTTTTTTTTTAATTGTCCAAACATGAGATATCTCCCTTGTTGCCCCAAATCTGCCTCTGGTTGGTTGATAAAGCCCCAAATGATAACTTCTCTCCCATAACCAAACGCCTCCACCAAACGCTGCTGAAAGGAGAGCTGAGTCCATGGATTCAGGAAGAAAGAACCAGCAAACTCACCAAGAGACTTTCCTAGCCTGGTTGAATGGGCCTGATGCCTGTCAGTTTTTTGTGATTTTTTGTTTAATTGATTTGCACCATATGCTACATGAGTCTATTTTTGCATAAAGATGTGCCAGATTCCAATTAAGGGTCATGGATAAATTAATAATCCAATTCTACTAGTCTGATTGATCTTCTGTTCAGTGTCCTATTAGCAAAGCCAAGAACTGAAATTGTGTGAACCTTTGCATCTGCGGATGTCTAATCAGTTACATGAGTAAAATTTCCACAACGAAACAAAAACCTTTCCTTCAGACTGATGTTGAGGTTACAGAATTGTAGTTTTTTGATAGACGACAATGATTGATTGATTTATGACAATTAATATACTCAAGCATAGCTTAATCATGCCACAGCTGATGGATTTTCTGTCTTAAATGTTGAGCAATTGAAGTGTTTCAAATATCACAGTGATGACATAGAATCAGAAAAATTTAACTCTTGAGATGAAAATGGATTTTCTGCAAATTCCTACTGAGACAACACATCTGTGACCTGCTATTCTTGTTGTAAGAGGGGCTGCAAAGGAAGTTCTTTCCCTCTGATCCTCTCAGCTCTCCTGAATCATTCATAGGCTCTGGAGTGCTAATGAAAATTGCTGTGCACCCTTGGATATAGCCATATACTGCTGCTGCTGCTCTGATCCAATGAGCAGCAGCAGCAGATATATAGGGTTTTGGGGGTTCCTCTCCACTGGAGGATGGAGAATCGCTGTCATTATTCTAATGACCCTTAATATTCCTCGGTTTCACACAGTTAGAGTCACAGATACTTTAATATGATTTTTTTCCCCCCCTGTATATACAGTACATATCGGGGTAATTGTGCCTTGAAACTCCCCAAAATGTTAACATTTTCATGAAAATAAGATGTCTGCATCAAGAAATGGTCTGCTGGTAAGACTTCCCATAATCGTTGTTAATTTTCCCTGCCTTAATTTGATGGTTCACTAAAATGAGCTCATCTCTTCATGCGTGTGTGTGTTTGAGTGTGTGTGTGTGTCTGCCATATGCATGCATGTTCATCCACCAGACTGGAAAGGTTACGTGAAATTTGAATATTTCTAATTTAAGTATGCAAAGTGGGCAGATAACCCTCTGCTTTCCAGCCTTTTTCAACAATTAAACAAATAAATAAATAAGCAGTCTAATTAGTGGAGAGGAAAAGCAGAGGAAGGAAGCATTTTTCGTTCCTTCCATGTCACAAGCAAAGCATGAATAATCCAAATCCACTTGTGGCCCGTAAACGCTAATCTTTATCGCCTCCGTCATAAATCATCTGTTAAATGTACGAAAATGGCCAAATCTCCAAAATAGGTTGATGGATTGGGGCATCAGATTTTTCCATATATACAACAGTGATATTTCAGCCCCTTGCAGGAGAGGATTGAATGCTTGCTAATGTGCACCAGAGGCTCAGTATATCTGAGGAATAAGAGTAGATTATGACTGCTTCCAACAGATGCCGGTCCCTGTAAACAATGTTAAAGGGAAACAGCAGCTTAACGACCAAACTCATTACAGCAGCCGGGTACATCAAAGCGAGCAGGGACTCTGCTGTTACCAAGCCCGCAAATGTGCCTGAGCAGAGGTAAACCACACACGCCTCCACAGACATATGTTTCTGGATATAAATGGATGGGAAGGTACAATGGTGTTTCAAAATGTTCCAGAAACCACCGGGGACAGAACAATCTCCCTCTAACCATGACTCTCACATTCAGTTTCATTGATCTTTTATCATCATATTTTCCAAGTCTCCTCATGAAGTTTAATATGCACAAAGTTTGAACTTGCAGGGCTAATCCTGTGCTGAGTCATGTGTATAATAGGACATTCAGTCCAGGTTGGGTTGCTGGCTCTATCCCAGACCTCCTTCTTATGCACAAAGTTGCATGATTAACCATCTGTGTTTTTTTTCTTCCATGCTAATTATTGGGCAAACATCTGGATGAGGCATGAACATAAGTTGGCCTCTGGTCTCTAGATACAATTAGGAGCTGGAAAGATCGTCCACATGAAGTACAGAGAAAAGCAAGAGGAATGGTGGCAAATTTTAACTACTTTTAATTGTTTAGCATTCAAAAACAATAAAGGAGGTTAAAAGGAAATGAGAGGTAACTTACAAAAACATCCAAAAGCATTTGTTCCAGGGTCACTTCTAGGTCTTCAAGACGAGCTGCTAGAGTCATACTTGTATCGTTTTAGTAGGTAAGTCCAAAAAACAAACAGTTTTGAAAAAAGCTCTTCTTTAAACTTGACTTTAAAGTCCCTTTACTGTCTCACCAACTTCACTTTTGTTAAATACAAAAATTAAAGCTTGAAATTAGCCTTAAAATATTAAACCATTTCAGTCATAAAATCCAACTTCTCCAAAGAATTGTGCCATGTCAGCTTCTAACTGTCTCTGCTTTCCTTCTTTCTTCAAGGACAGATTCCCAAATGCAGCGGCTCCAATCCAAATCCGATCAGTGAAACATGTCTGTCTCCTGCAATCTTGGCTCCAAAACCTGGCTGTGTTTCGATCAGTGCTCCAAAGCACCCTAATAAATGAGGTGAAGGTCCTGTCAGGATGCTTGATCCAATTTCTGAACAACTTGTGACTAATGATGAGGATAGGATTCAGCCCAGATTACTCTTTTAACTTCTAAATCTGAGTTGTGATGCATGAGTGAGATGAAGACGCTGACATGTTCCTGTCAGAAAGAGGGCAGTTCTCTCTGTTCCTGTTAGGAATCACAGTGGAGCGAGACTGATGGAAAAGCATAGATGATGGGGAAACTAATACTCTGAGAAGCAACTTCCTGAAGTCACGTGTCACATTAGGTTTTTTCCAACATCTTTTACTCTTACATTTTTTGACTTGCTTGCACCGTTTTGCCCACCCCTCTTTCCTTCTATCTGTCTCCCTCATGTCGCTTTGCCTTTTTTGGGTCTCTGTCCACAGTGCACTTCTTTGTTTTGAGGGTGAGCCTGAGGCAGCTGATGCACAGTTCTGGGCTCTCTTGGCTGGGGTCATCCTCTCTAACACTGGGCCCCTCATCAATGGGCCTTTGTGGCAGGCTCATTAAGGCTTGGCCCTGGTTGCTGAGGCTCCCAATACAGAGCGAACAAAAGCGATATGGCCTGAATCGATGACTGGAAGCTTATGTAACAGTAACATGGAGGGGTAAGGAAGGGGTAGTAGACAGGGCATGTGGGGTAGAGGGACGATTGGGAAAAAGAAGGGTGGGAGGCAAAGAGGATGATGGTGCACTGCAGAGGGGCTTTGGCTAAATGAGAGGAAAGAAGAAGAAGAGGAAGAAGAAGGAAGCATGGGGATGAAGGACATTGACGGGATGTCTTGTTTTTGTTTTTCTGGAAAGTGCGAGTGGAATGTCACCCCCCCCCCCCTCAGCGAACATAACATACAAAGGGAAAGAAACAGACTGGGTGAAGTCTAGCTGGGCTGAAGCAGAAAACAGGATATGAGTGTGTGGAGGGAGGAACTGATTGATTGCATTAACATGCATGCAAGATATCAAGAATTCAGGGTGCTGAGGGGAAATCAGAAAAGGGATTTGTGCTGTTAACGCAAAGTTCTCTGATTCTGAGAGCACAGTGACTTGAAAAATTATTCATACCACTTAAACATTTCCCCATTTTGTGATGTACAAGTTCAAGCTTTACTCTTGCATCATTGTAAAGGGATTTCCCCCCCCCAATTTCATTCTTTTAGGGATAAAAATCCTAAAAGTGTGTAGAATGTTTGTATTTGACCTCCGTTACTCTGCAACCCCTGCAAAAAAACTTTCCTTTGGATTCCTCCCATCAAAATTGTTTTTCTTGCTCCCATCTCATAAAGACCATATTTGTGAAATGTACTACTTATACATGTCCTATCAATAGATTCTACCACCTGAGCTGCCGATCTCTGAAGCTCCTCCCCAAGGTACCATGGTCCTTTTGGCTGTTCTTTAATGAATTCTTTCCTTTTTCTTTCCATTTTCGGATGCATGTCACACTTTACAGGTTTTTATTTCTAAAACATTGTACAAACAATGTATCCTTTTCCTTGCACTTTTCACAATTATATGCTTGTTTAATGGTTTACTATATGATAAAATTGCAACGAAATACGTCATAGTTTATGGTCATACCTTGAAAACGTAAAAAAGTTGAAAAGGAATGTTTTGCAAGGCAAAATGTTTATTAAAATGTTTAATATACTTCAGCATTTCTTGTAATTAAAATGAAAAAATGAACAAAACATGTAAGAGGAACTACAGAAAAGGCAGTTATTTAATAGTTAGTAGATAATATTCATTGTATTCCACCTTTAACAAAATTGCTTGAACTCCTTCTATCCACTCCTTCTGTTTCATCTATTTTAGATTTCTGTCTCAATCTTATTCCTGCTCCAGTTCTTTTCCACAGCCATACAGACCTTATCTGCCAATGACCTTTGCCCCCCCGACCCCTACAGCTGTGAGTTCAATGGCCACTCATCAGTTCTCAGATCAGTTCTTGGAGCTCAGAGCACAGGGGTGTATCAGTCAGAAGGTTTTGCACAGCCATGATTCAGTGCACCCTTTAGGACACACATGTACACACTGACAATATAATACACACCATTTGGTGTTAAAGAGAATACATCCATCAGTTTATTGTTGCTCTCTGGAGGCTTTCCCATCTTCCTTATGTTGCTCCTAATGTTGCCTGCTCTGAATATGTAAGAACCAGCCATTAACAACTGGGAAGTATCCCTCTAATTCTCATATGCACGTTGCTCATGCATTATTAATACCCTGTTTTGCGTTGTGAAGATGGACAGTATATGGCCACTAAGACTTGTACAGGGGACAGCTTGTATATCATGAAAGCAGAGAGGAGCATTGAGAGCTGCAGGTAGCTTATCCAAACCGACATTCATCAGTAGTGAACAGCTTAACTTCCAACAAGGCTGGAAGTTAGGACAGCATGTCCCAGTATGACTCCTGTCTTGGGGTGGTGAGGGTTAACCCAGATTTCTGTCTATAATCCAGGGAGTTTATGTGGTGATAGAGGAAGAAAGTGGAAAGAATAAATTAATGTGACTAATTATTTTAGAGGGAGCTGAATACAAAATACTTAAACTGCCTACATATAATGAGATATTAGTGAACTTAAAAATCCACATATCAATAAAGCCTTGTAAAACTATTGATGTTGTCACTGCAACTTTTTCTGTAATTAACAGTCACATTGATTGTGTTATGACAAACAGATAACCCAGATAAAAGTCTGAAATGTGTGGCTTTCCCATTTAGTTATATAGAACCACCTTTTGGGGAAGCTTTGATATATAGAAACATTTATTGTTCCTTATTCTTCTTTGTTATATAGCTCAAGATGAGTCAGATTAGATTGAGAGTGTCTGTGAGCATAAATTTTCAAGTCTTGCCAAAGTTCTCAACTGGATTCAGGCCTGGACTTTGACTCTTAGCCTTTCCAACCCATGAATATGCTTTGATTATAAACCACTCGGCTGTACCTTTCGCTCTGGCTATATTTTAGTGTCATCCTGGTGGAAGGTAAGCCTCATTTACAGTTTCTTTTGAAGCCTCTAACTAATGTTCTCACAGGATTCCTATCGATTTAGCTCTGAATAGCTTTCCTGACGTCAGTGAAGAGAAGTCTCTACACAGCATGTTGCTGCCACCATCATTTTTTACATTGGGAATGACGTTTAAATGATATGCTGTTGGTTTTCCTCCATGCATAACATCTTGAATATAAGCTAAAATGTTAATTTGACCAGAGGAGGTTCTTCCACATGTTTGTTGGGTCTCTTATATGGCTTGTGGCAAAATGCAAATGGACTGTTTGTGGCTTCTTTGAACAGTAGCCTTCTTCTTGCCACTCTTTCATAAAGATCTTTTTTGTGAAGTAGATGATTAAAGTGCTTTGTCCTGTATGGGATTTTATTTAGACATATCAGAATAAAAGATTTAAAATACAACTGTACACACTTTTTTTTACCATGTATCCTTTTTTTCCCCTTCACATTCATGTATTACTCTGCGTAGGTCTAACACAAAAAATTCCCCAGATAAAACATTGAAAGGTACATTTGTAATGTGACAAATATGAAAAATCAAAGGAGTATGTCTACTTTTAGATAAAGACACAATTGTAATTGAAAAATTTGTTATTTGCTCTGTTAGATACATTCTGTACAGATGAACATTTAGTATCAGGAATCCTTGCCACAGTTGATCATCATCTCATGTTATTGAACACCCTAAACAGACATACCCTTGTAGGTCACAACTGCCATGTAACTTGCATTAGTTTAAAATGATCTTACTGGATTCAGCAACTTGGGATCAATCATGCTGAAGAAGTCAAGGTCTGAGATGTATTTCCAATGTTCGCCACCAGTTTCCTCCTGAAAGCTGACTGTCCCAGTAATCCAAACAGGTCTGAGAACATGAGCGCTGTGACCATCACAGCAGTTCATGCAGTACATCTCAGCTGCGTTATCGCCCCAACAAGCCTCTCTGATTGTGATTCATACTAAAAGCTTCGAGGACACTTTTCCCCCTCAAATCTAATTTTCAGCAAGAGAGGGGAGCAGAAATCTGCGCCTGTCTGATTGATTGTGATGTCCACCTGGTGTGGAAAATAGGGGTGTGTGTTAATCAAATTGTTGGAGGTCTTCCAAGTGATTTCAGCCTGCACACACACACACACACACACACACACACACACACACACACACACACACACACACACACACACAAAGATGCTTGAAGACTGTATCTACTCAAGACATGTTGATAAATCCTCTTAAGCACCTGTTCACAACCAACTGTGAAAAGGTTTACTGCTGGTCTTAAAAATGGAAATAGAGGTGCTAAAATGCTACACTTGAAAACTTGATCTAGAATAGTTTTATAGACCCATTGGGTGGAATACTATAAACAATATCTTTGATAAGTATTTTTCTATGCTGAAGAAATAAATCTACAGTACTATTGGCAATTATTTTATATTTTCCAGTTTTTACATTGTTATACAATCTTTGTTTGTCTTAGAGGTTGTAGGACAGCAAGTATGAAAAACATTCTGCTTAGTCATTTGCTGCATTGCTCTTTGTAATTTGAACTTTGCTGTGTCACCCTGCATCCCAAATCTGTCACTCCTGATTACCGGAGAATGGCGTTGTGCAACTTTAGTGTGTCACTGGGTGGATGTGTGAGTACTGTTTTTTTTTACAGACATGTAAAGAGATAGACACAGGTGCACTCTTTCATTTTATGTCATTCTTCCTGCAGTGACGGTCACCTTGGGATTTACAAAGACATGTTCACACTCAGTTTAAAGACACTATCCACTGATCCTTTTTTTTTCACTTGCAAATGCACACTGGCAATAAAAAAAAAACAAAAAACATAGTTGTAATTAAGTATGGATTACAACGGCAGGATTTCACAGTTAATTCTCCTTCATTTGTATTTTGGCTGATGATGTCACATGAGCCATAGGAATCAAGACTTTTTACATAGATTTCCACATCAATTCAGAGGCACTCAAGTTCCATTCTAGTCTTCCCTGGTTTTGTTCATAAATTGCTACCATGTGCTTTATTGTTATCAAATTTTCTGAAATCCATACCTGGTTCTTAAATATGGCTCAAACATTTTGTTGCAGCTGTACAGGATACAAACATCAATAGCCTGCGAATGAATAAAAAAAAAAAAAAAACACAGAAAACAAAATGGACATATCCTACTGTCAGTGATGAAGTAGACTTCTCTTCATTTTATAGGAAACACTACACTTATTGTTACATGTAACGTAATGTTATTTTTTTTCTCAATTGATTTAATATGCCTTTGTTTTTATTTACAATTTAAATTATTCTTTTCTATTTTTCCTTTATTATTAATGACTTAACCTTTTTGTACTCCTTTCCCCTTCTTATTATTACTGATTGTACTGAATTTACCTACATCCTGTATTACTCACAAATGGATGTATTCAAAAGAAATGTAATCCATTGCATTATATGATGTCACCAAAGGCATTTACACATTGAAGCTTTTTTATGAGGGTAGATCTTGTTTTACCACAAAACCATATGAAAACTGACGTATTGTATAGCTGAAAACTACATCTTGAGTTTCACTGATTATACAGAAAAAATATAGTTAGTAGCTTTAAAAATTGGAACAGAAAATGAGAAAAGTTTGAATTTAAATACATAAACATGGCCTTAAAAAGATAAATATACACACAACTTATGTTGGTCTAACCTTATCTTCCCCATGCTACACAAGTCTCTTAAGGCAGAATAAGTGCATGTTTGAAAGGTACTGAGCACACAGAATGCGACAGAGGCATATTTCAGAGGCTGGTTGTGTGGAGGCACTGAATTGAGTCACGCTCCAGCATTTTCTGCCCCAGTAAACCCAGCCCACTTTATACAGTGCTGAGGAGGCTTCCCAGCCTACAACATGCCCAGAAATAGTCACAGCGTAGAAGCACTTTTTAAAAACACAAAATCTCTGAAACCAATTTAACAATTCACACTATGTTAAGAAGGCCTTAATGTCTGCATGCAAGTCTACAAAACAAAACTTGTTGGACTTACCATAGTGTGCAAGCATGTTACTCACATTAAGACGTGCATGTGAATCCCTAAAATTTCATAAAAGACAGGGAATCTGATTTGTAGCAGTGTGTACCATGAATATTTGATGGTATTGTTACATATTAAAACTCTACAGACCAGATCATGGTAGGAAATGGCTTATACATGATCCTGCTGTCAGTGGAATTACTACTGGGAATAAAAGACTATATGAGATTCGGTGTTGTTTACATCTATGTGTGCTATTACTGTGGATTGAATAACCAATAAGATGCTATATTTGCTAGTCAATGTAGTTATTTGTAGATCCAGACATCAGTTTTTTTTCCAGCTCAATCAGCTCAACGGTCTTTATTTCTTTATTTAAACTAATATTAGTTCTAGTTTGTTGCTTCTACATATAGTAAATAGTTCCCATTTTTAAGATGTTGGTCTCATGCTGCCCTACTAGTAGGATGCAGCTGTCTTGATGACTCTATAAACTTCTAAGCTATTTGTGAACGCTCTTTTTTTTTTTTTTTTTTTTTTTTTTTACAGACAATGAATCATCAACTAAAACAAACAAGCACAAATAAGAGGATACACCTGGCCACCCCCACACACACACTCACTTGGATTTGCATTTCTTCCATCTTTGGCCAAGCTATCACGAACTACTCACTCTAACCCTTGACACACATGCACACTTTCTCCCCGGGGTGCAGTAACCCAAGCCAGGCTGTTCCAGCTCCACCTCCTGCTTCAGGCAGGAGACTAATCTGCTTGTTACTGTACAGATGGGCCCCACACCTCGGACAGGTGCGGCAGCTCCTCAGCTGCCACATAGACCAAGGCTGAACCCACTCAGGCTTATTGTCTTTGTTGACTTACTGAGAAGGGGAGGAGAAGGGGGAGGAGAGCCTCTGGGGTTCAAGGAAAGGGAGAGGTAATTTGAGTAGTGCATCTCTACCTCCTGACACTACTTCAGGCGATTAATTTTTCCTTTACATGAAGTTTTTTAATAAAACTAGAACTGACAGTTTGCCACTATTCTGTGCATTTCAAGCCATGACTTTGGTCTCATTTGAGTCTCTGTACCTTATGGGTAAAATGGATTGAATAATGTAGGATGTTAAACTGTATTGAGCTTGGGAGGCAGGGCTGGCTGACCCCCTGAGGAGTCAGTCCCTGTCCGCTATACAGACCAGTTACCTTCCATCCTCCTTTTGTCTTTGTCCTTTCTGCACCTTCTTGTCTACAACACCACAAAGACATGTGGTGACTGTCAGGGTCTGAACACTTCCAAGTCAAAATCTTGCCCCTTGATATTTACCAAATATTTACAGCGCTTTGAAAAAGTATTTGTCCCATGGAGAAAGTTTTCTTGTGTTTTTGCTTTTTTGTAACATTTAAATATTTCAAATAATCAAACAAATGTTAATATCAGACAAAGATAACCTAAGCTAAGTAAATACGAAAAACACTTTGTTTAAAAAGTAATTTAATTTATTAAGGGAGAAAAGCTACCTGCCCCTATTTAAAAAGTAATGCCCTCAACTCATAAATCATAAATTAACTGTGATCAACTACATTTTTCAGTTCAATAGCCACATTCTGTCTTGCTTACTGTCAAAGATGTAGGATCAAGAAATCACTTTAATAGTGCCAATCTAAAAAAATGAAGAACATTAAAAGACCAGATCTTAAGAAAATCAGACAATAACCCTAGCTCTATGTGACAAAGTAATTGGACTGTAAACTTAATAACTGGGAGACATTTAACAGTTAGGAAATTATTACAAAGCCATTTTAAATTCTTTGGGCCTCCAGCAAACCACCCTGATAGCCATTATCCACAAATGGACAAAACATGCAACAGTGGTTAATTTTCCTTGTTCTGGGAAATTATTCCAAGAGTACACTGATGACTCATTCAGGAGGTCACAAAAAACACGTAAAGCTCTCCAGGCCTCACTTGCCACAGTTAAGCTATGTGTTCATGATTCAGTCATAGGAAAAACACAGGGCAAAGAGGCTCCATGAGCTACTGGGTGAAAATCACAGTTGACCAGAAGAACATAATAGCCAACCTCACATTTGGATTATGCAGGAGGACAGTGACCTGAAGCACAGCAACAAGTCCATCTCTGAATAACTTAAAAACAAAACAAAGGTCATGCTCAAAAGCCCTCCAGTGTGTCTGAAATAAAACAGTGATGTAAAAGACTCACTCCCAGTTGTTGCAAGCACTTAGTGGCAGTTGTTGCTGTCAAGGGTTGCCCAAGCAGTTATTAGGTTTATTATTATTTCAGTTAATTAGGTGCAACAACCTGTTTACATTGGATTTGGATACATAGAAAATGTTTTTTCCCTTAATAATAAACATCATCATTTAAAAACTGTTTTTCTACCTTCTCAGGTTATCCTTGTCTGATATTAAAATTGATCATAATTTTTTAAGAATGACAAAAAAAAAAAAAAAAAAAAAAAAAAATTAAAATAGAAGAAATCTTGAAGGGACCAAACACTTTTTCACAAAAATGTCCACACAGTTGATGATGATGATGATGATGATGATGTATTCTTTTGGCACATTATCATGATTTCAAAACTGCTTATTTTATTTACTTAAATCATCCTTGCTTGATATGAAAAATTGTTGATCTAAAAGATTTATGCTCATAGGGATACTTATAAGCATGAATACTTTTTCTGAAGTATTTATACTGATAAATACTTTTTCATATTGTACATATACCTGTTTATTGATGGTGGAACAGAACCGATGCTTTAAAAAAACAAAACAACAACAACAAAACAAATAAGCTGAAGCAGTTTCATAAAAAAATGAAAGAGAGGTGGGTATGGGGGGGGAGCATGGAGAGTAAAGCTCTCTTAATTGCCCCTTCAGTCGACAGCAGGAACAATAGGAAGGCCAGTCAGTCACTGACACAACTCGTAATTATTAATCAAGCTCTGCTTTTAACATATGCTCCCCTCTTTTCAATATTAGCCCCTCTTTCTCTCTCTGCGCTATTTTATTTCCCTTTATTTCAGTCCTTCACTTGCTGCTCTTTGTGTGTTTCTTGGACAGCCGGAGGAGCAGGATGAGGTCATTAATTATATACCCACCAGATCCCTGGTTGCCACACACTCTTCTTTCTGCCGCCTGATCCCTCTGCTTGAATGTCTGTTAAAGTTCCAATGACGAATAGGAGGAACTCTGCTGCTGTCTGTGTCTTCTGGGGCCAAACAGCCAGCGCTCAAACACAGCAGCAGACAACTGCCCATTAGAACCAAAGGTCTAGTTTATTGTCTCCATTTATCACAAAGGATACAATAAAGAGAAGGCTGGCTGCACCTGACAGTAGCAAATCTTAACCAATATGAGGATTTTTCCCTCTCGAGTGCTGACCTTCTCGTTGGAGCCATAAGGTGACTCTTACAGCTTTCTCTTTATAGGAGGAGCTGCAGGAAAACAAACAGTCCTTTAGCCACAGGACCTGGAAGACCTGATCTGCATCAGTTGGTCATTCAAGCGCTAAAACTCATTATTCACGGGACCCTTAGGCAAAGCAAATAATGACATCTTGCAGTGCACTCTGGTGGTTTGAGAGGAAATAACAGCTGACAAAATGTCCTGGTAAAAGGGCAAATAGGTCCAAGTGCCAGACAGCTCAGGCGTTTCAAAACAAATAAATGCATTTAAGGGCAGTTAACACAGAAAGACACAAGTTTTCATCTGGGGTTCACAATCTTATCTTTTCTTTGATGGATTGTTACAAGAATCAGTGTAAAGATTTATTGTATCTAACATACCTACAGTACCTTGTGGTGCTTTGTCATATCAAGGATGTTTTTAGCCCATTGTTCTACGCAAAGTAGCTTAAGCTCAGTTACTGGTTGGAGAACATCTGTTTGGATTCAGGTCAGGGTTTTGGACCATCGATTAAATACTAATGCTTAGATCGAAATCATTCCATTGTAGCTCTAACTGTATATTTAGTGTAACTGTCGTGGATTAAGGTGAATCACCGGGTCAGTCTCACATCTTTTACTGCTAACAGGGTTTCTTCCAGCATTTCCTTGGTGGATAGAGCTTATTAGTTTCATCTATCTCCCTGCAAGTTTACTTGTCCGTGGTGATAAAAGATACTTCCAAATGCTGATGCTACCACCACCATTTCATTTTGTAGATGCAATTTTAAGGGTGATTTGCAGTGTTAGGTTTCCTCAAACATAGAATTTTGCATTTAGGCCAAAAAAAAAAAAAAAGAATATTGGTCTCACATGATCAGAACGCTCTCTTTCTTTCACAGCTTAGATCTGTTCTCCCACCCATCTTGTGGCAAATATGGCTTCTGCTGATTTCTTTAAACAATAGCTATAACCTTGACATTCTTCCATTAAAGCCAGATATATGTAGTGCACTACCAAAATGGACTTTATTTACTAAATAAGTGACTAGAAACTGGTTTCAGGGGATTTTATTTAGGGGTATCAGATGGTTGAATACAAAAGGAAACCACACTTTTGAAATTTTTATTTGTATAAGAATTTGAAAACCATGTGTTGTTTTCCTTCTACTTCCTCATTAGGCGCTACTTTCTGTTGCTCTATCAATAAAATCTCAATATGTTCATTGAAGTTTGTGGCTGTAATAATGTAAAAACATTTTTTAAAAGTTCAATAGTTTTGCAAGGCACTTTTTTTTAATGTACAGAATTATCATATCATCTGTCAATTGATTTATTGTACTTTTTAATTAGTCTATAAGACACAGCTTTTGTACTTGCAAACAAGCTAAAGGAGAAGATCTGTAAACCAGTTTAAAGGTGAAAGAAAATATTGACATCGACGATCTGTGTCCCACAAAGACAAATGTATATTTAAAAACTGGCATGTCAGACAACTTGGAAAGACAAGTTACATATAATCAGAGCGCAGAAAATAACAGCTGCAGCAGTAAACATGCAGACACCTCTAGACATGTATTAATAGCTTTAGCAGCAGTGGCAGATGCTCACATCTGTTCAGAATAAAACACACACACATACATGTGCAAACCCAAAGACACACACGAGCACGAGCTATAAATCTGACACACGTCACCTTTAATTGTTTTAACAAGCCATAACGAGAGCACAGAGGGTCAGAGGCACTTTTAGGATGATGTAAGTTTCCCTGGGAGGATTGATGAGCATCAGTCTGACAACTGTGATTTCAGATTTGGGTTTAATTCAGCATAATGGCAGCTGTCTACACATGGGAGAGAGGTGGTAACAGGATGTCTGGCAAACACTTCACAATATTCAAAAACACATTAAGTCTGTTGATTGTCAGAGAGCTAAAATACTAACAAAGGGGGTTCTGTAAAGAGCATTTCACTATTAGGCAGCAAGACTGCAAACATACCAAATTCATCCAGAGGATGCAAGATATTCTTCAGAAATATATAATTTGTTATGCACACACAGAGGAAATTTTTGTTTTCCTCTGACCAACTGTAGCTAATTTTCACTGAAAGTCTCAGAGTTACTGCTGTATTTTCTAAAAAGAAAAAAGGATCATTCCTCTTCAGAACTAACAACCAGCTGCAGTTAAATTTTTCCCCCTCTATCATCCCATCCATCCTTCTAGTGTCCCTTAATTCACTCATCTCAGTCTGCAGCACGATGCAGCTAAAAAAAAAAAAAAAAAAAAAAAAAAAAAATCAACATTAATAAGATGTGTGATGGCAGCATATGGGTCCATATGTCTGAGGGCTGAACATGTAGAGGATACGGACCATGCAAATGAAGCAGCAACGAATACACATGTTTTCTGTATGCAGATAATTTGAATCTGTTATGCATCTGTACAGTGTTCAGTGTCTCCATGACCAGTCATGTATGGAAGCCATAAATTACTCATTAGCGCACTCGAGCATAAAATTGTAAACGTAAAATGGGGACGTGACGCTTTAACTGAAGTCTTTTTAAATGAAATGAAGCTCTTAAAACAAAAGAGATATAAGTACAGATTCAAAAGAAGAATTATGTGAAAAAGTTCAACATTTTTGTCACTAATTTCAGAATATGAAACTCATTAATTATATAGATTCATTACACACAGAGTAAAACATTTGATGCCTTTATTTCTTGTAATTTTGATGATTGTGGATTACAGATAATTAAAACCCCCAAAAATTGCCATCTCAGAACATTACAATATCACATAACATCATTATCAAAAGGAAATTTAAACAGCAATGTCATGCTTCTGAATAGTAAATTTGTTTTTATGCACTCAATATTTGGTTGGGCCTCCTTTTGCATTAATTACTGCATCAATTTGTGTTAGTGTATAGGGGGAAACGTTAAGGAAAAAATTGTGATGAACACAAAGATGAATGCACTTTCAAGCATAAGCTTATTTATTTCAATATTAATGTATTTATCAGTATTATCCAAGTTTACTTCCTTTTCAACTGAAGTTTTTGTTCCAGCTAGGTCCCTCTGTATGTCTGAAAATAGCTGTAATAAAACTAAGATGGTAAGTAACTTCATCTATCAGGTAGAAGCTTCACCTGGAGGCAGTTAAACCATAAATGAATGCCTATAGCCAACCAGTGGAGGCCATTAGTACAAAAAAAAAAAAAATATTCCTCTGTAGCTTTCAGTCTCCCACTTTACTAATTATGCTCAAAAGAACACGAAAGCCAGAAGCCAGAAACACTGCAGCCAGGGACTGAACCCGAGTCTCTATGGTGTGGGAGGAGTGATGGCAAGTCTGTGCTGCAGGCTCCATTCGTAATCATAGTAGTATACCTTCGTGTGATCAGTTCAGAAGTGGAACAAAGCAGTTGCCGCAGGAGACTGAATATAGCTACATGTTGTGTTTCAAATGAAAAAGGTTTCTTTAGCATGTAGTTCCAGGATAAATGAAGCTGCTTTGGCTCCATTTTGTCTTTTCTTTCTCAAATTCACTTATCTGACAAGACACAACCACGAGAGCAGGATGTTGATGGCTGCCAAACTCTTTGTTAAATGGTAGCATTCACATTGTGACCATACTGGCCAGAAAATATGGATCTCTGTTTGGGATGAGAAAAAAAGAATAAAAATTAAATTCACTTGATCAAGTTAAGGAAAAGGGAAATCAGTGGATGAAGAGAAGTTGTGTTTTTCTGTGTGCAATAAGCAATGCACAAGGCAAAACAGATATGTTGAAGATGAAAATTGACATTTTTGCTGCACACATCATTCTGACTACATCATTCCCAGTGTTAAACTTGGTGTTGGAACCATCATGCTGTGGGGATGTTTTTCTTCAGTAGGGACAATGAAGCTGGTCTGGATTGATGAGAAGATGGATGGAGCTAAAAATAGGACATTACTGGAAAGAATGATCACCTTCTGGCAGGGCAGCAACCCTAAAAATATAGCCAGTGCTACATTGAAACAGCTTAGATCAAAGTGTATTCCCATGTCTAAAAAGACTAGTCAAAGTCCAGACCAAAATCAACTCGAGAGTAAGTTCCAAGGCTTGGCTGGAACTGCTCTTCACAGGCCCTCTGCATCCAAACTGACTGAGATATGGCAATTTCAGAACGGGTCTCAAGAAATGCAGAGCTGGTCAAGACATAACCCAAAAGACATCTGCAGCAAAAAATTACAACAAATTGACTATGAGGGGCTTAATATATGTGCACATCACACTTTTGAGTGAGTAATGCAGCTAAATCCACCTAAAATACATTACAGTTTGTGGCTTTAATAACAAAATATGTTAAATACAGGATTATTTTCTGTATCAGGGTTGGTAATATTGGTCTTCTCTATGTTCAACATTTATATTTATGTCTATTTTCTTGTCTCTGTTTGTGAGTGGAATTATAACATTATTCCAGCACAGAAAATTTTACTTTGCAATTGCCATTCTCTCTTGGTTGCCCTATAAAACTGTCCCTCGGGACCATCTATTTGATGCAGTTACACAGATAGAGCCAATGTACATAATAGGACTGCTTTAATTTAAGTATGGTGTATAGTTATCATTACTATTTATTTGCTTGCGTGATGATTGGAAATTATTTAAAACTGTCTGCAGACTGAGTGCAGCAAGCGAAGTGGAAAATTTGCACTCTTACATTTCCATTGTTGCTGACCTTTTTCAGTGGCTCAATTTTATTCTGGTGGCTCTTATCTTGTATGTGGCTTCAAGGGGGACAACAGAGCATTTGACATGTCTGACCCAGCAAGGTGCATTCACACACACACACACACATTCACACAGATATGATTAGAGAGGGAGTATGGACAGCAGTCCATGTTTTCAAACAATGTGAATAAAATGTGGGAGGACTTTATTTTATTTCTGCTTCTTGCATGACAGTATCAGTAAATATGTAGGAAAATGGAGTGTTATCATATTCAAAAAAATCAACTCCATTTGTGTCAAACTGGCAGAAATCTCAAGGTATTTGATTAAGATTCTATGAGATAGACAAACACTAAGTAGTGTGAAACTGTAAACACAAAAAATTCAAACATTGGTTTTCCAATAATCTTTATAATATGATTCTCAAAAGTGCAGTGTTCAGTTGTATTCAGCCCTCTTTAGTCTGATACTACTAAGTAAAATTTACTGCAACCAGTTGGCTTCAGACTTTATCAAATTAATGAATAGATTCCACCTGCTTGTAATTACTTTCAATATCAATCTTCCTGTTTACTGAATACCACAGTGGTTTGTTAGAGAACATTAGTCAACAAACAGCAGCCAAGAGACCCAGCTCTGGAGGAGCTGCGCACAAATGAAAAGTGAAAAGACAAAGCAAACAATTACAAGAAGATACTCTGGTCAGATGAGACCAACAATGAACTTTCTGGCTAAAATGAGTTGTTTGCCCACATTAAATGTGGTGGAAAATCAGCACTGCACATAACACTTAACACATATCTTTTTTTTTTTTTTTTTTTGACAGAATGGGAGAATTCTGGCACTTGCTCGCTTGCATCCATCATCTAGTGTCTACTGGCTAAGTTCGCTGGCTAAATTTCCTGAAACAGAAGTACAACTACAACTTCTCAGACAGGAAATTGAATCCTTTGGTATCTTGTCCTAAACTAACATCAACAATTAACAGGATAGTGGCTGAAAAGACAGCTGGGAGATGAAGCTCTATATTCAATAAACATATGTGTGTGCATTAGCATGTGTATCCATGTGTGTGCCTCTGTGTGTGTGTTTGTTTGCATGTGGTCCATGTGGTTCCAGCTACCAGACATCCCTCTGCTATTTTCTTTGGCCTTTAAATGGTGCCAGCTAACCTGCTGTGCATCAGCAAAGTATGAATGTGTGTGCCTTAGTGTCTGAGTGCTCTGCCAAAGACAATCCCACCTTCTGCGACAGACCCCTTATCCTACCAACTCTGCCTTTCTCCCCTAATTATTTTCATCTGAGCAGCGAGGCGATTTGGGATTCAGGGCTGTGGGTCTGGTCACTCTCCTTGTGGCTGAGTTTTGCTCTTTTCTACCCTCACCTTCACTATCAGGACAGCTGCCTACTTTGGAAATTAACCACTTGGAAGGTTTGATGCAGGAAGGAAAGAAGGAGGAATTAATAAAATATTTTTCTTTCACTGATAAAAGAAGAGAGAAGTTATGCTGATTAAGACTTGCATGCACAGATGAGAGATGCACGCAGGAGACAGAGCAGAGAAGAGGAAACGAGTCTGTAGTTTAAAATGTCACTTTTGTAATGAAAAGTTGTAGGTTTGTGACAGGAGACACAGACAGGGACACCGAGCAACAGAAGCAAAAGAGAAGCAGCAGAGGCTTCTCCCTGATTAGACTGATACAACACTGACATGGTTAATCTCTAGATAACAACTCCCTATTGATCTGTTCACACACATGAGCTGATTAGAGAATTGATACACAGCACACACACTTACTGTGTGCTACAACATCACATATATTCTCCAGAGAAGACTTTTCTGAAGCTTCAGATCCTTGTCCTACTGACCTATATTCATTTATAAGTCACAAGAGGGGTTCCCACTGGGGGTCTTTTTTTTTTAAGTCTTTGGATGATCTGTTTGTTGAGATCTACAGTTTGAGGATGTAAACAAATCCCTCATGTTTACAACAAAAAACAATAAGAAGTGTGTGAAGTTAAGAAGAGAGAAGTTATTAATGTCTGTGCTAGAAGGTCCTGTTTCCTACATAGCAACTAAACGGAGATTCACATGTGAGCTAAGGAAATGAGGCTGGTTATAGGAATTTAGAGGCACTGCTGGGTCCTTGCTGTTGTCTGACATAAGAGCTGTTTTGATGCTTCAGGTACCCTGGCATCTCTAAGCTAAACAAGGAACAATTTTACTGAAAGCAAAAAAGTCTCACGTTTGATACAGAGAAGTCAGAAAGATTAATCTTTTACTCTCCCGCCTAGATTTTTTGCTCAATATACATCTCTTGTTATGTTTGGATTGTCCTGTCTTTATTGTTATATGTAACTACACTGCAACATCAACACAGATACACAGCTCACTGGTGCTTGCTGTGTTTCATTTTTCCACCTTAGTGCACATTACTTACATAATGAAACATAGAGGAAGAGATGCACAGTGAAAGAAACAATGGAGAAACTGAGATAAAGGAATGCTTTAGAACATATGGGTATCAGCACAGATTGTCACAATTTAGATAGCTACGGCTTTGTTAGATTGATATAGCAAGAGCAAATTATTCTCCGTGTTGTCATTTTCAGGTAGATGTCAAGTTTGGTCCATCTTAAGGAATATTTTCTTTTATCCTTTGGCCTAAGAAAACATTACTGCTGCACTTTAAAAAAAAAAAAACACAGGAGAAAACAATGTATTTTTCTTTTGCTCATGGATGTAAAGCAATTGTCCTCTTTGGTAACATATAACTCAATATCCCACAAAGACAAAACGTTATCCTGTCTTAAATGTAAATAAACCAGTATAGAGAGTTAAGTACTTGACATCTTATGTTGTAAAACTTTGTAATTGCCATGAATTTAATGAAACAAAGAGTGCCAAAATAAAAATTCTTATCCACGCTTGATACTTTTTTTTTTTTTTTTTTTTTTTTTTTATCTCTGAAGCCAAGGGAAAGGCATTAAAACACGATTATGCAGAGCAAACTTTGACAGGCTCCTCCACTTGATCATCATTCCCTCGTTCACAAATCTCCTAAAGTCACTTTGATACCAAGACTGAGATTCACATATATCAACTACCAGGCTTGGGAAGTTCAATCTGGCTGATGAAGATAAATGAAAAAGTCATTTAGTTATTAAAAATAACTTGGATATATTTGCCAAAGAGCAAAATATGGCCACAGTTGCAGAGTGCACACTCTTGATTCTACATCATTTTACAGAAGCCAAGTCTATCTTCAAAAAAAGGGGAAAAAAAACCTTGCTAACGCTTCTCTTTATTAGATGATGGGCCGATCTGCAAACACTAATTATAATGCTCATATTACCTGCCAAAAGCAGGGCAAGGGGCGGACAGGCAGACGGAGAGACAGACAGGTGGGCAGACAAGCCCAACTCTTGGCTTGAATGCAAAAAGGAATTGTGCAGTTTGTTTGGCAGTGGAGTAAAGAAAAAAAAGGCTTAATACTCAGAATAAAAAAAGGAAAAGGAGCATGAGTTGTAGAGGTGAAAGAGGAGAGATGAGCAGATGGTGGTCATGCATGATAACACTATCAATGGTTTAAACACTAAGTCAAGGCTAAAACTATACTATTTGGAATTTCCAGAATAAACTCTGAAATGGTATAAGAATAAAAAGGTGAGTTTACCCATTTCAAGTGCACAAAGAATTTTAAAGAATTTTTTTGTTGGGAACAGTGAAAGGGGGGATAAAAGAAGGAGGGGAGATAGGAGGAAAAGTAGGAATATAAAAGTTAAAGATGAATTGTCATTTTGCTCTTGGGCAAGGATAAGCCGACTGAAAGAAAAGAAAAATAATAGAAGAAAAAATGAAAAGCACATTTTTGATTTAATTCATAAACCCTCGAACATAGCAGCTCTTACAGTAGAAAGAAGGGAGATACCTGCTTGTATCAAAATGCAGCATACCAACTGAAGGCCAGTGCATGAAGATGTTTATTTCTGTTAAAGGCGAGTTTTACTCTCCACTGCTGATACATGTGAGTAACAACAGTGTATAGGTATAAGGGATTGCTGCAAAGTCATTGACACAGTGTAAGTGATAGTCTACTGTTGCTACATGTTCGTCCAGGAGGAGTGAATGCTGCAAGTCAATGACTCAATGTAATCTAATGAATTTCTTTAGATGGAAAACTTTTTAAATCAGTTTGAATAATGAATTGAACTTGACTGCACTGTTTGATAACCAGAATCAATGGGAATGTTTGTATGACTGGATTGAAATGACTTTTTTTGTGAAGCGCTTTGAGATGATGTGTTGTGAATTGGCACTATATAAATAAATTGAATTGAATTGAAAAGATAAATCTGTTATTGCATTCTGAATGCATATTTTGAAGAGATGCACCAACAAAGGTATTTCCTGGTTCATACCGATTTCCAATTTTCTTTGAGGTCTAGCCTGCAGATTCCAGTTTTTATCCATTCTGATTATTTTCTGAGGACAAAAATGTAAAAAAGAGAAAAAAGAATGTACTGCAGCCTCCATGTAAAGTGAAGGAATTGCTACAGTCTCCCAAGTTATGTATGAAAGCATAAGTCCCGAACCTTTTTTGGATATTTTTAACTAGGAAATAATGCATGCATTTAAATTAATGGGAGTTCTTAGTTTTCACACATTTATTGATATGGGGGAAATTTGATTTTTCAGTATTTGACCTGCTAATCACCGATCAGAACAGATCGAGTGAAAAATACTGAGTCTAATCTTTTGCTGATTGGTTGGTGCATCTCCAATATTTTACTTCTTTGCTATCTATTCTTATGAGCTCCTGATGCTGAAAACAACAACCAACTTACACCATTTTGGATGAGACACAAGTCCCTAATACAGAGAAGGTCATGTTGTACAAGAACAATAGTGAATCCCCACTTTCAGAAATTCATGTGAATCACTGGACAATCAACAGCCAGTTCCTCCCTTGCACCCCTGCCTCCACTCCTTTTTGTCACTTGCCTAAATCTAAAGGCCAGCAGTTTGTGCTGACTGGAGATGGGCACCACTTTGAAACACTGAGTCATTCTTTCAGAGCGTTGCCTCATTAATCTTTACACACACACACACACACACACACACACACACACACACACACACACACACACACACACACACACACACACACACACACACACACTCCTTGTAAACTGCATTTTGGATCTCTGTCTCCCACACATTGGAAACGTTCTACCTTTGTACGGACTGATCTACTTCCAGCATCTCTTCAGACATGCTGTCTAAGATTAATCTTTCTGATGATGCATTTTTATGGATGAAACAGTAGTTGCCATTTTCTGAAATCCCCATGGTAACTCACCCTCGTCCTCATTGGAGACAGCAGTCCCTCCATAGCTGATTCAGTTGGTTCCGGTGGGCTTGCAGGGCCCCCTCAGCTGTGTCGCTGTATTATCCCAATCCGCAAATAGATCCTGTTAGAAACGCTGTCTCATCCTCTGAGCGAGCATCTCTTCTTCAGCTACAGCTCTCTACCCACCCAGAGAGCCCAGCACACTGACAAGCACACAGAGAGTCTGTGTGCATTGTGGGAGTGTGTGCAGGCATATATGGACCCACACATACACACACACACACAGCTTGAAGCAGGAGGGCAGTGAGAAACTCCTGGTGCTTCACTCTCTTTCTCCAACCTGTCAGCAGATGTGTGAACCTACCCTGCAAACCACTGTGCTGTTAATGTGGAATGTCCATAAAGAATCTCTCCCTTCTCTGTTTTTCTCCCTACATCCTTTAGCTTATCTCTTTCCCCCTGCCTCGCTAACTCTCCCTCGACGCTGCCAGCTACATTTGTTCCCTTCAATGTGTCAAATGATTGCAGGTCTTTTTTTTAGTTCCAGTGACCTCTGTCTGCTGGCTTTCTCTTTCTTCTCTCTTTCTTCTTTCCCTCACCCACTCAGCCTCTTTGTGAATCTGTCTTGTAGACTGTCTACTCCAGGTTCCCACCCAACTTGGGAGGTGAGATGGAACAAACATTTATAGTGCCTGTGCATGTTTGAAAGAGATGGCGATAGAAAGCAAGAAAAACAAAGCAAAAAGAAGAGAGGGCACTCTTTGGTCCACCATTGTCCCTCTTGACAATAGTGGCTCTTCATTGCCTAGCAACCTGATCAACCACTATTCGCATAATGGACAAGGTATGAGTCACCAATTCAAATATTTGTTTTGTTGCTTCCTAACCTGCTCAAACTTAGATATAGGGTTTCCCCACCAATACACTTTGAGTGCCACACCAGGACTACAAGCCCAAAGCCACTGTTGATATTCTAAGCTTCCTTATCAGGATCATAGTGCAGTCAAAAGGGGTAAACCGAGGTGGTTTGGGCATTTGATCGGATTCTTCCTGGGTGCAATCCGTTGTTTTCCAGGCATTTCCCATTGTTAGAAGACCTAGGGGCTCTCCCAAAATATGCTGGGTACAGTGAATATCCCTCCTGGCATGGGAATACCTTGGAATCCTACAAAATGAGCTGGAGACAGTTGGTGGGGAGAGAGAGTCTGGGTTCCCTTCTGGACCTCCTACCTCCATGACATTATTTTGGATAACTGGAAGATGGATGGATGGATGGAGCGAAGAAGCTTGGAAAGCATTACTGACCACTAATTGGTATTTTTAGACTGCACTGTAAAGTTGAGTTCCACATACCATAACGTCACCTTTTTGTAGGGGCTTGTTTTGACAGGCCAGATTTCCCTCCTCGGTAAATGGGTTGGGTACTGTCATGATATCTGGCTCCACCTGGTTGACTTCACTCTGACTGGCTACAACCATATTTGGGAAACTCTTCAGCAAAATGCACTGAACATAGTCCCAAATTGGGGTTATAATTGCATGATACTTCCCCATAAATGAACTTCAGCCACTCTTCTCTAATTTTCTCATCCTTCAGGAGTAAGTGGAAACTTCCATCAGCCATAACAGCTCCGCTTTTTAATGGCCATTCTCTTTAGAAGTGGAGTAGCCAGCCCTGCTAGCACGACTTAGCCCTTGAATTAGCTGGCGTATCAGCTGAGGGGAGGAGGGCTCTTTGATTGATGGTGTGCTCTAATTGGAGAATATGAATTACGTAGAAAGATAACCTATGCAGAAAGATAAACTGTTCTGTGATTCATCCGTTTTTGAGCAAAGAAACAAAGCTGACCGCTTATGAGCAGGGCTTTTGATACTAATTCTTGACATCCACACAGCCTCATCAGTCCACAACAGATCACATTATACCCACAAAACCACAAAAAAATTAAATTTGCTGTCATGACCCCTTTAAGAACTAGCAGTATTTATAAACACAGCTGTATACAACATTTATAGATTTAATTTTACAGTGAAGTTTTGAAATCAACTATGTTGTGCGTTCACAACATGACGAATGGTATTTAAAACTAACTTGCAAGATGAGGGAAAATAAGATTGTTATTTAAATTCCAATTCCACTTCATATACTTGTTAAAGCTCAGTGTTTTCATATTGCTCTCGCCTATATTAAACAGATTTAAAGCAAAACAAACAAATAACAGGAATTGGTTGAACTCACAAAATTTAAATTGGTTCTCGGTTTCATCATCTTCCCTCAAGCTCCTAATAAAATGTGTTTTTCTTTTTCCTTCTGTTCATCAAAGAGTTGCTGTAAAGGAGGCCAAATATTTCCAGTGCTTTGGTGGCTGCAAACTAAAATATTTTCTCCCCTTTAGAAAGATAAAAATGCATATAAATTTCCTTCTCTGTGTTCTATTGTTGCCATGAGAACTATGTCCATAAGGTCAGCAGCAAAAAGAAGCTACGAGCGCTTTAAAATTTTAAAAATAAATAATCAAATCTGAGGACTCCTCCACCCACGGTCTTTCCCTGCCACAGCTGTTGGATCTAAGTATGAAGTGAAATGACACACTCTGGTTCAGGTGGCCGCCTGCAGACTTTGACAAGCCTCTGTGCCTTGACTGCATGACTCCAAGTGAAGCACTCGCTCTCATGCTGTTCTTTTTGTCTCTCAATTATTTTTAGCCTGGTCTCTCTACACTGACCCAAATACGACCAAAAAGCATTAAATTAACTAAATTAATGATGACAGAATATCACTGGGGATGTTCTTTACATGCTTTGTGCTGTACATACATATACAGTCATAACCTTCAAATTTACCTGTGTAAATTGTTTAGCTCATGAATAAGTTCATCAAAAGTTTGATAGATTTTTTTATATTAACACATCACTTTTTTTGGTCATATCTAGTTAGAAGACAGGACTATGAATAGTCCAAACATGCAAGTGAACAAAGATTATTCTATTTATTTTTTTCTGGTTGTGGGATATAGCAACAGAACTAACAGAAATCCCTCTGTGAATGTAATTTAAGAATTTATATACTGGCATTTAAAACTGGCATTAAATATAATCAGTCCCTGTATACCAATCAAAGAAGGGCACCCAGTAATGCATAAACAGCCACCACTCTTTCCGATAGATGTGAATAGGTGTGTTAAGGTATATGAAACCCCCCTAGGTAGTGGTTCACGGCTAACTCATTGATTCTTGCCATCCAATTTTGAACATATTATCAACGTCATGCTGTCGAATGACCATTGCAGCGATCGAAAAGTAGATAGACTGGAACCTTCTGTCACATTTCAGCATTGATCCCTGCCCAGCTGAGAGAGCACGGACATTTCAGCACAACAAAGTGTAGACATGATCAATAACACTCAAGCGGCAGGTGACAGAGCCACTGCAGCTTGAACATACATACTTCTGTAGAGAGAAGAGAGAAAGATTGGGATTTTTAATGGAAATAATGGCAATTCATTGTCTGTCTTTCCCCTATTTTTCAACGAAAAAAAGCTTAAGTCCACTTTTTAACAACAAAAAATATTTGCAGCCACACCGCACGGATGTGCAGTATATTATGGACTATTACTGGATATAGGACAAGACCTGTTTAAGAGAATAATGTTAAATTTATTACAGAAATGAACGCAGTGAGTATATTTGCAATAAAATATTCTGTTCAGGAAATGCATGTGAGCTCTGTGGAAGTAACAACCAGGTCACAGAGGCATAAGCAATTGTTGTTAGTGAGCATAAAGTTTAGATCATGTTAATCTCTACTCTCTCTCTGAACGTTCCTCCTGCATGTTTCACCACAATACTTAAATTCAGCTGCAAAGTTTTTTTTTTTTTCTTCCTGTATCTGAGCTAAATAAACAAAAGTGTTTGACTGCAGTTGTAGTCTGATTGTATATCAGTATCTTATGTTTGTTTCTACCTAAGATATGTGTAGCATTAGCTTTATGTGAGTTTGTAGTGCCCAACAACATATTTCCTTGAGAAAACTAACAAAGGATGAACTTATAGAGTTTGAGTGCCATGACAGCGTCCCCAGAAAAACCACTGAGCTGTAGTCAAACCCTTCCAAGCAGAACCCGGTCTGATTATGTTGTGAATCACGAGCAGACAGAGCTTATGAAAGAGAGCTCTGCAATCCGTAGGGTGCTGGTTTGTTGAGTCTCCAGACAACTGCACATAGAAAATGACTTCCTTCTTCTCACTGGATAAACCATATACACACACGCGCGCACACACGTACACCCACACACATACACATACTATGTTTACCAGGACTTTGCATTGACTTCCATTCATTTCTACAGCCTAAACCTGACCCTGACCCTTACCCTAAACCTAACATAAACTCAATTCACACCTTAGTCCTAAACCTAGACCCTAACCCAAAAACAACCGTCAGTCCCCACAACATACTATGTGCTAGGAAAACAGACACAGACACTCACACAAATTCATTACTGCATTACCTAAACACTTAATCCTCTTAAACGCAGGTATTTATGATGCTAGATGAAGAAATGTCACCAAGGTTTGTGTGGGAAGGCAACCGGGAGAGCTCAAATTTCATTAATCAACAGACCTTTAAGCTCAGAGGTGTCATTAGAGCCAAAGCAGTTAGTCTCTGTTCTTAATGCTGGTTGAAAATACATGTTACATTTTCTTTATTTTCCCTCCAAATGTATTCTTTGAGATAAGATTTTTGGGTTTTTTTTGGCAAAACCGCCCAGCTATTTTTTTTTTAATGCTGATGCAATGTGGAGGTATTTTATTATTGCTGTTTTCCACCAGGCTGGATGTGCATGTTCCTGACAAGCCAGTGACATACAGCCCCATATATCACCATCATGCATTCCTGCTGACAGTGAACCTGTCAGCACACCCTACGCTCACACACAGACACACACATGCGCAGCACTAGTCAACCCCCAACCATTCCCACTCACTAATAAACCCACAAATACAGAAAGAGGAGAATGGTTGGTTGGGATGTAGTGGGTGATAAACCCCACAATCACAGAACAATACTGCACAGTGCAGTGCACATTACACTGTAGTGCACAATATCCCTAAACCCATCCCAACCCCCTTCTGTTCCCATCCCCCTACAACATCCTTCTCTCCCCTTCACATCCCTGACACCCCAGCTGGACCCTAAAATTATTCCTTAGTGACTTTTCTATCACACAGATGTGAAACAAAACCTGGTTCAGTGAGTGTACTGATGTATCCCTCTGGCTTTTATTTTTTCATTTTTTTATGTTTTTAGTACAATACAATTGTGTTTAGCAGAAGCTAAATGTAATTACAACATTTGGATTCTTCAGCAGCATTCACAAGGACAAAGTATATAAGACAATTGTAGAAATGGCTACAATTTTCTCTATATTCTGTTTTTCCTCTAGAGAGCTGCACTTACGCTGTAGAAAGCTGACATTCCATTGGCTAAAGTAATTAGCTACAACTGAAAACACTAACACAATGGGGAAACAGTGGAATTAATTGTAACTATTATCAATTAAACCACATCACAGCAAGAAAAGAGATGCTTGCAGTTCTTTTCCTCTACATGCTTCAACTTAAAGTATTTGAATTTATTGTCTTAATGACAGTATAGATTTTGTTCTCTTCCTATTAAAATAGATAAGATCAGATTTGTTAGATTTTGCCTGAGGTGTCACCAGATTGCTTTTTAAGGCGTTTCCAGATGGTGACTTCTAATTAACTTGGTGTGACATACCAGAATTTTTGATTTAGGTGTGGTATTTTGTTGGAACTGGAAATTTAGCTCAGATGGGAAAAATAAAATAAAAATCATAATCCTCCTTGGGATTAAAAAAAAAAAAAAAAAAAATAAGCTTGTAGTTCTAAAGTTCATGTTTTCAGGTATTAATAAACAAAAGCTGGTTTGAGGTGTTAGAATAAGATCTTTTAGCCCCCAGAAAACTCAATGTCAGTGACTTAATAATCCAAAGTTTTTTATCTAATTTTTTCTAAATATGTGATTCTGGTCTTTTTTGAGACTAAAAAAAAAAAAAAACTTACACTTATTTTTAGTTTTTAAATTGACTAACTTTGTGACTAAAAAAAGCTTGCCCTCTCTCTCTCATAACTATGAATAAAATTTTATCATATAGGGCTGCACAGTGGCGCAGTTGGTAACACTGTTGCCTTGCGTGGCTTGAATTCCAGCTCTGCAGACCAACAGCATCGATGCAGGAATGACCCTTGCTTGCTAACAACACACTATCAATATTCAGCTTGTTCCAATCCAGAAAATGAAGGAAAGAAATCATCCTTTTGAAATTAGAAATTGAGTTATACTGGAAATTATACTAACACTGATATTTTGAGGGTCAGCGGTACAAGCCTTGGAAAAGCATCCATGTCTCTTGAACTCTTCCACATTTTGTCAAGAATCCTAGCCCAAGCTCTAATTTATTATATTGGTAAAGAACATAATTTACGAATAAAAATCAGAAAACGTGGACTTGTGTTCAGCCCCTTTCACTCAGATGCTCCTGAATAAAATCCAGTACACCCAATTACCTTCAATTAGTAAAATTAGTCAGTAGAAATACTGGCATAAATACTTATGTAATGTGAAGGTATTAAAAGTTTATTAGAAAACATTAGTGAATTAATAGAGTGACAATTAAATAACATAAACCTATATTGTGGTTTTTGGTCATAAGATAATAAAATGTGAAAAATTCAACCAGTATGAATACTAAACGCTCTGTCTCTGCTGCAGGAGCTTTCAACAAATTTCCACAAAATTGCTTGTTGATGTTTGCTGTCAGAGATTTATCATGATATATTAGAGTGTGAAACTGCTTTAACCCTTTCCCTGAGCCAATATGTCCAGGTTTCAGAGAGCCAGTCTGATTGTTGCCTCCAGGAATTTATTTGACATCTAATCTAGAAGTTCATTAAAGACCGTTCCAAGAAATATGCTTCATATGCAGGCTCATATGGCACTATGCACAGTCTCGTATATAGAGGGCAAGAAATATCCTGCAGCTTTATGTATGTGGATATATTTGCAGTTTGTGGTTGGTCTTCATTACTGTCTGCAGTCCTAAAATTGGAGAGGGAAAGCCCCCTTCTTCTGTCATACCTCACCACTACTCAGAGGGAGAAACATCTTATCTCACAACTGCAGAGAGGGAGCAAATTAAGAAGGGAAAAAAATGGATGAGAGGGCATAATGTGAGCAGGGCTCTGTAGGGAAAGGACATATGGTATCTTGGGACAGTGGCCAACGGGAAAAAGCTGTGACAGAAGGAGACAAAGATTATAGCATTCTGTAAATTTCTGTAAATTAAAAAAACAGCTTCTTGTATTTTTAGTGTTATTGTTATAAGATGCAACAAAAATGTTGTCTCAAAGCTATGCCAAATCTTCTCCTTTATACAAAAGAAGCCACAAACCACCCACCGCTCACTACCCACCACATGTGTCCACTAACACAGTGATATCAGTGTTAAAGAAATATTTTCTCTTTTTTAAAAACACATTTACGGGAGAAGGGGGATTGATTTTATTCAAGCGTGCTCGATGCAATGATGTCATTCCAAAATGGTTTCCTAGCAACTGTTGTCGGGGGCAACCAGCATTCTCTGCAGGCAGCGCATCGAGAGCTTTGCAGAAGGAGGGAGAGAGACACACACACACACACACACACACACACACATAGAGAATGACAACGTGGATGAGAGTTTAGTTGTGTTTAAATAGATGCTTATGAGTCTCAATGCGGCCAACATCAAACCAATCTCCACACCTTTAATCCAGATTTCTAATATTATCATGTATCAATAACTCGGAGTCAAGAAAAGCTTGTTCCCATTTCACGGATTTGTATGCTTTGCATATTGATTTTGCATTTAGGCATGTAGCTACACCCACAGAAATCCGACCTATTTCTTAATTTCTGACACAGTTTTACCGCACTCTCACCTCACAATCACAGGCTCATGAATGCAAGTCGTTGCAAAAAAAAAAAAAATAAAAAAAAATAAAATAAAAAAAAAAAAAAAATAAATAAAAAAATATTCATCGAGCTTCAGTCACACACTGCCCTCTACTGACAGACCTCAGAAAATGTATAAAATAAAGCCTAAACGTTATTTACACCATTACCACAGTTTGACGGGGATTTGCTATCAAAACGTGCAACAAATTGATTAAGAAATTGATTATTAAACAGCCAAAAAGCGGACATGAAATATGAGAAACCACAATATGAACAGACTAGTCTTATATTTCAACATATTTGGAAAAAATATTTAATATACATGGTACTGTACATTATTAATACATTTCTCACCTTTTTGATTATAATCAGTTTCCTTAAACATTACTATTATGTACTCTCTGGAGTCAGATAAAGAGCAATGTATGAAGTTCAAAATTTGAATCTAATATTAAAGGTGGACTAAGTGAAACAACAGATAGACTTTGGGGTGTCTAAATCAGAAGCATAAACACAATGTTGAAAATTCAGGTAAATTAAATTCAATACTCTCTATTTAATCAGCAGCAAAACTTAACAAATGTTATCTCAAGGCACTTTCCAAGACAAATGGATCAGTTTTATTTTTGAATTATACAGAATTTAATTAAGTGTTAAAGAAATACAGTAGCTCTTATGCAACATTTGCTGCAGACAGATGATAACTACTTTATCTTTTCATATTTAAGAATTCAGATCATCTTATGACCTTTTCTTTGGAGCATTGCAGATTTTACTGAAAATTGTGCCTGCTTTATGCTGTAATTAAAACAGCTCAATAAATGTGGAAGTTGACATCTGATAATCCCTGTCAGATCAAATTATTCTGGATTTTAATGTGAGTGGTGACATTTTAAACATGCCAGTGTAAAATACATTAAACAAAAACACAGAAAAGAGACAGATTTTCCTCCATAACTTCTCATATGCAAATATATCAACTTGGCTTCTGTTATAGATGAGAACTTATGTTAGACGCAAGCTCAGCTGGGTAATAAAAATGCATTTAACGGTAAAATAATTGACTGATATAACAATATCAGTAAATCATTCTGTGGGGTTTTTTTTGGTTTACAGTACATGAACTGAAACATACCAATTTCCTCACCTCCTTCGCTTGCATTTAGACTGATGTGGGTGTATAAATCTAAACTGGTGTTTCTCAATTCCAGTCTTCAGGGACCACTGCCCTGCATGGTTTAGGTGCTTCCCTTCTGCGACACATCTGATTTGAATAAGTGGATGATTAACAGACTTCTGCAGCACTTCATGGCATGCAGAAGAGGTCATGCAATCATTTGAATCAGGTGTTCTAGAGCAGAGACACATCTAAAATATGCAGGGCAGAGGTCCCTGAGGACTGGAATTGAGAAACACTCATCTACACAGACTCATGGGTGCATAACCAGTGACAGCTTCTTCACCTCTCTCATCTGCTCACAACCGTAGTGTTTGCACATTTTAAGAACTATGCTAAAGCCACCTCAGTAAATCTTTCTACACTCTACTACTTAATGACTCTCACACACAAGTAATGGTGCACCCCAAAAGGAAAAACAGGTACCTCTTCAAACAAACTTCAGCAATTTAGTGCCCTCTAGTGGTACTCAACACGAAACCTGTTACCGACATTTCTCACTGCTGCCCTTCTTTCTTTGTCCTGTAATTGGTTCGTTTTTTTTGTTGTACATTGCAGACATATGGTGGTTATGGTATAATCTGTTATATATTCTGTGAAATATATTATCTTTGTACTAAAACCACAATTCTTTTTCAATTTCAGTTACCATGAACTTGTGGAAACATGAGGAGTCAGAATTAAATAGCCTTTCTTGGAGATAAATCTTTTTTTCCCAAAAATTGTTTAATTTGCAAGAAATCTGACAATGGGACGTTCAGGATATGTCTCTGAAAATGTTAAACCTTTGAACTTAACTGTGATAAAACAATGAACTTTTTGTGTTCATCCAACCAAACCAAAAAATCCAACCAAGAAGACTTGTTTGCTTTCGTTATGAACATGCTCCATAGAAATAATAGAATAATAAAATGTAATTCTTTTAAATTATCATAACGACTCTTATGTATCTAGAGTGGTTTCAGTATAGGCGACTTTTAAAAGATCTGAAAAATGTTTTTGGTTTTTTTGTTTAAATTTACACTCAAAAAACCATCAGAATAAAGAAGCTGATTAGGCAAATATTGAAGATTAATGATGAGTGTCTCCAGTTTGCAGACAACATGGCACTAAATTGTCCTATTATTGACATGATAAGTGTAGAAGGTGCTGTGATAACAAGGCTAGAATAAAATGTAAATAAAGGATTTAAATATTATAGAGAACTAATCCTACTCTACACAGAGAGACATAAAAAGAGCTGGTCATTGGTTTGCATACCATCATCAGCAGCATGTATATATGAATGAATTTGTTCTGTTCCTTGTCCAGGTCAAACCAATGAACAAACAACTTCAATGACTTTTAAAAGAAAAATGTCCGGAGATATTTGTATTTATTTTGACTGTTTTCTGGTTCACACAGGTTCTCATAGATACATACATACAAACCCCATAATGAGTTTAAAAACAAGTTTGGGCATGAATCTGACTCGACATTTGACTGTTTTCAGAACATTTCCTGCTACCTACCAGGCTTCTAAGCATAGGCTTTACATTTTCATTAGGGTTGAAGTTGGGGCAGTTGCAGAAGCTTAATGTTTAACTGTTTTACAAATTCAAAAACCAGTTTTAATGTGTATTTGAGATCATTGTCCTCAATCTGACCCAAACTGTCTCAGTCAGATGAAAGGAGACGTATTGCAACCATAAAGAACAACCCAAGCCTGCCATGAGCTGAAACCTACTGGAATCCAAGTATCTCTGTTCACAGTGGAACAAAAGTACCATCAACACTGACTGAAGCCTCTGCCACAAAAGAAATACCTTCAGAGAGACTGAAATGTGCAGCTGCCCACAGAGACAAGTCAAATGCCTTTTTATGTTCTAAAAACATAAAAATGAGATATTTAGCCATACTGACAACAATTATGTCTGGTAGAATTAAGGTTAGGCTATTGTTTGAGTTAAAATATTGCATGCTTAATTCATGTACTAAAGTAAAATTCATTCTTCTTGTTAAGTATTATAAAATTGTCAAGTTGAAAATACTTGAGAGCAACAAAAGTGATATTTTTTAAAAACTAAAATTACAAAAAAATTATTGTAATTTTTTTAACCTGTTAATCAATAGATTAAGCATGCAATGTTTTAACACAAATAAGAAATTATACAGATTCTTGTAGGAAAACAGTGTAAAGCAAAACATAAAAGGGGTTTAGCAAATTTGCTTGTTAATAGAAAAGTATCCAGTGAACACATTTTTTTGGGTGTTGACTGCTTTCTATTTTGCTGACCTAGAATGTTTTTATTTGTCTATTCTTAGCCACAAGAACAGGATTTGGCTTGGGTGGCGCAGAGGTAGAGCTTGTGACCCTTATGTGGAAACTATTATTCTTTGATGCACCTGTCTGGGGTTTGATACCCAACCTCAGGACCTTTGCTGCATGTCTTCCCTCCTCTCTCTGCCCATTTCCTCTCTGAATACAGAAAATAAAGCCCACTGGTGCTACAAAACCTTAAAAAGCGGGATTTGGGTCAGTCTTTCTTTGAAAATGCTTGCTACATTCATCAAAGTTTAGTAAATCAGTTCAAAGAAAATTTGTTTTTACCCAAGTCAGCTGTTGACCAAGGTCACTGACATATGTGTCCCTATTTACCATGTAATAAAAAGAAAGAAAAAAGTGTGGTTAAGAAAAGGCAAATACTTTGTTGTTCCTACCACTTACAGTTTCCATCTGCATCAACCACTTGTGCTGGCAGTCCATATTATTATGGACCTCAATTTGCAGACAGGGGCAACACAAAGTTAGTTCAGGTCCCAGAAATGGCCCCCAGGCCACACTTTGGACACCCCTGATGACGAAGGTCTGGTATACCACCAGTGCTAATGGTACATTACTCAGATTGCATGGAATAATGAAGAACTACCTTCAAATTCTGATTCTTTAACTTCATCTCAAACAAAAATATCAGGTGGAAACTGAGACAACTGGATGTTCGACAGGACAATGATCCCCCCCAAAAAACAAACATTGAAACTACTTTTGGAACTGATAAAGCAGACTAACATTAACTCTCTGGTACGACCCTGGCCTCAGCCCTGTTAAAATTAATGAACTTTTCTGGATCTGTGCTAGAAAACCAACTTAATTTAATAATCTCTGCCTTCCTCCCAGAAAAATGGTCATGATACCCTGCCAGATTCTTGCCAGAAGCTTATTGACAATAAGAAGCAAATAGAGTATTATATTTGAGCCTGTATATATAATTTTGAACTTGTTTGAAAAATGATTGAAGTAATTTGATTTATAATATTTAAATCCTGAAATAAGAATGGTTTAAATGAATCTTTACAACTCCAATTTTAAAATAACATTCATGCCAAAAAGCAGGTATTTAACCCTTTGTAAGTGTACATGTGTAGATACTGAGCTTTACAAGTACAACTAGGTCTTGGCGTTAGACAAAAAATACAGCTGTCTTCAAAAAGCTTAGCTTTAGGAGGGTTGTTGCCTGGGTAATCAAGGACTCTATTATTTTCGTGATGGTGAGAGGCTAAAAAGAAAGCTATTTCATCTGTGCAGACTGAAATTTGTCTCTGTTTGTAGTTATGGTTTTAATTTGAAGATTTAATTTCAAATTAGACCTAATGTGGGAAAACTGTTAAACGCTTCTAACCTTGTCAAAGCACCTAAAACAAAGGCTATTTTTATGCTATATATTCCTTACAGTTGCAGTGTTGCTTCTTTTTGGGCACACGATGTTTCCTGTTTTGGGGGAAGTAAAATAAAACAAGAATGTCGAATGCTATTATCCAATTTAAGCTGAGACATGCACAAACATGTGGAACTGTTTTAAGGCAACGCCTCAAACAGTTAGTTATTTATTTGACACGAAGGAAAAATCTGAAAGCAAATCAGACGAGTTTAAGAAGAAATTTGTCAGGCTCCTCAAGTGTAGTTCATCCTTGGGTACAATTTGAAAATGTTCAAACAATTATATGCAACTATAAACATCTCCAGTCATCAAACTGTTCAGGAAGAAGAGAGGTTCTGTGTCTCAGAGATCAATGTGTTCTGGTGTGAAATTTGCTTATAAACCTTACAACAAAAATAAAAGACGTCATAAAGATGCTGGCTGAAGGTGATAACAGAATCATTAAGTACAGTGAAATGAGTCTTAACGTGGGTCAAAAAGCCAAAATGAGAGAAAGAAGCCATTACTCCAAAAGCTACATAAATATCAAGATTACAATTTGAAAATGCACTCAGGAACAAAAAACTGACAAACACTATCAAAACTGTGAAGTACAAGTGTGGCAACATCATGTCATGTGAGTGTTTTGCTGCAAGAGGACCTTGTGTTCCCTACAGAATAGACTGCATCATGCAAAAAGACCATTATGGGGAGATGTTGAAGCAATATCAAGAGCTTGGGTATAAATGGTCTTCTAAACGGGCAATGTCTCTAGGAATTCTGTCAAATTAATTGCAAAATGGATCAAGGACAACAGACCCAATGTTTCAGAGAGCGCATCACAAACCTGATCTCATTCTCATAGAATATTTGTGGGTAGAACTGAAAAGATGCGTGCCAGCAAAGTGGCCCAAAAATCTGATTCTGTTACACCAGTTGTGTCAGACTTAATAAGGGTGAAATGTGACAGACTTGTGGAAGGAAGCTCAAATGTTTGATCCAAGTCATAAAGCACAAAAATCATTTCAACTAAATTCTCTCTCTTTTTTTTTTTAGTTTTTTTTGGCACTAGTGGTCTTTATTGACAGTTACCAGACAGGGAATGAGCAGAGAGAGAAGGTGGAAGACATGCAGCAAAGGTCTCCAACCCAGGACAGTCATGTCGAGGACTATAGCCTATATGTGGTGCCTGCTCCACCACTACACCATGTAACCCCCCATTTCTAGCAAATTCTAAAGAACTGTCTGTAAACCTCTAAACTTGATGAAAGATAAAGACACATTATGTTAAAAAAAAAAGACCTCACTCATTATCCTAGCATTTAGCAGATAAACAAAACAGCAGTAATTTTCATAACCCTAAAACAGGAGAAACTGGGTCTGATTAAATGTCAGAAAAATTAGAGAAAACATGTCATTTCATTTATTATACACTGTATGAGAATATCTGATTTCAGCTGTAACTACACCAGACCACTACATTACATTTATTTCCTTTATATAGAAATGTCCCACATAAGCCATTATCTTGCTTATGTTATACATTTCTTTCAGAACAAGGGTTTATTTTCAGGGCATGTTTGCAGTTCTGAATTCCTCATCCTCTATCATTCTATAATTATAATTATTTTTATTTTATTAAACTGGTTAGCTTTTTCACTTTGACCATTTCTCGTGTTTTCATATCTCTGACTGTTTTTAACTTCTCTATAGCACTTTATGATACACTTATCTATATGAAAAGTGCCCTACAAATACAGACTAATTAAAAGAAAATGAAGAACAGTCTTCCAGTTTCTTGTCCTCTGTGTGTGAACTTGAAATTTAGGGATTTTAATCAGTGGCTATCAATATTATTCAACTGATGCTTATAAAACGTTATTTCTGTGGAAAAATGGTGGAAGTGGGAAGTTGAGACTGATTTTTTTTTTTTTCTGAAAATCTCTTTTTAAATGATGACTGAATCTTGAAATGTCGTCTTTGATCTTGTCAAAGTTTTTATCCAGTAACCTTGCATGTTTGATGTGTGAAGTCATTCTGTTGTCAGTTTTTTCCCCCTTCATGCCTATCTTGTTAAGAGCTGTTAACAAGACAGCTCGTCATTATGTCATGGACCTGTTCGGTGGTCACTGAGTCCATATGGAGGACAATCAGCCCCACAGGGACCTCTGTCAGCCAGAGTGGGAAATGTCAGATGTGCAAACACTGTTGCAAATACACACACACACACACACACACACACACACACACACACACACACACACACACACACACACACACACACACACCATTAAATGGCTACAGTCACATTCACAGCAACAGAGATGGGACCGAGATTGAACTTGGAAGCGAACAGAGATTGGTCTTTCTACTCAGACATCTGCTCTATCGCAGAGACAGATGGTGAGCCAATCAGACCGCCTGGTGGCTGCACCACTCTGTCCCCGCCTCTCGCCTCTTGTGTCACCCTGTCACCCCTCCTATAAACCTGCGTTCTGGGATACAAGACAGGTGGCTTCTTGCTAATCTGACACTGCCATTGGCTTGTAAATTATTTATGTATTCATCGTAATAACACTTGCATGCAGCCGATAAGTCAAGAAACCAAAAAAAACTAATCCTACAATGAACATTTTACCTTTTATACTGGAAGCATGTCATACCCTTTGGCTCACAGTCAGCACGTCACCGAATTGCTTAAACTAAAATCTGAGAGAATTGTGTTTTATTTTTTCTCCAACCACAAAAAGAAAAGTCTAATTTATCTGCCCTGAAAGGTATTTTCCACAGTAGCTTGACCTTCACAGGACAGGCATCAGACAAATGCTGTGAGACCGTTTCAATGTCTGAAATATCACTCCAAGCTGGTGCAAAAGTATTTTTAAAGATAAACGTGAAGGTAAATAAATTTAGGAGAAAGAGGATTGCTTCCATGTTATGCTGTTAAAGATAAATGAATTATTCATATTTTAGATTGAAAACATTTGCACATCTTCGTCCACACTTATGCAAAGACAAATATCCTGCATCACTGCAGAAATTACAAGATTTACAAGGTTTACATTGTCTTAATAATTTTACCATACATGATAGCCCTGTAGAATGAGCAGTGCAGAGATGGAGAGCTTCAGAAAACATCAAGGAAAGACTGAGTTCATAGATGCACTGGCAGACTGATGAGCCTCTGCCAGTGTGCTCATGCTGACACTTAGTAATGCTGTTTTCATTGACTCTTCTCTTTGGATCACACAATGAGCACAGCTGACAACCTGTCACACACCCGTATGGCCATTAAACCCATAAGAAATGCTGTCACATCTCATAGTAAGACTGCAGTACAGATTAACATGCAAGAGAGGATACACAGTGCACACACACTGCAAACACTTTACACAGTCACACCTGAGACCCTCTTTGCACACAAAAGAGCATAGCTAAGCCAGAAGGAGCTCTGATGAAGTCAATTAGGACTGAAGCACCTTCACCTCTGCAGCCAATCAATAGTCCTTACACAGACTGCAGTATAAACAGAAAATTTAAGGGCAAGATTTTGTCTCAAACACTCAACCCAACCTTTATTCATTAATGCATACAGGGATATTAAAGTTAAATCATTCCTTTTGCTTGTTTTTGCTCCAGTATTCAAGTCTTATATTTGAGTTTTGATAAAACCAAAGCAGAAACAGAAACAAGAGAAAAACCGACATTTGTCTTTAACTGATAATGCAAAGATTACAACCAAATCCAGCCCAAAACAAAATTTCTCAATTTTGCTTTGTTGATGTTGGATAGTCTGATGAATAGTTAAGATCACTGACAGCTTTCAAAGCATCTTAGTGAAAAATATCAAAGGTCTAATCAATATCAGATCAGAGCTGTTGACATGACTTTAAGATTTGCTAAATCAAATAAACCTTAATTAATATCAATAGCATTTTAAGCTCACAAGTAAATTCAAGTAAGATAATGTTGTAAGAGTGTATCGGTACTAGTATTAGCATTGTTTCAAATCAAACTGTGCCATTTCAGTTACATACCATCACTGGGTTTCAGCTAAAATTAGCAGCTTCAGTATCTCAAAAAATATTAGAAAAACTTAAATTAAAACAAGCAATTCAACAGGGATTTACATTTCTCAGAGCCATGAAAGGCCAATTTTAAGCCTGGTTTCATATCCATGTGTTGCCATTTTGTCCCAACCTACATCCTCCTCTCAACTGTGAAGAAATCATTTTGTTACCATACTTTACTAACAAGTATCAGTTTATTTCTCTTGGTAGTTACATATTTAGAAAAACTATGAGAGATAAATCGTCATATCTTTTTTAGAAGACTCTATAATGATTCTACCTTCTTTGACTCTGTAGTAGCATCAGCCATCTTCTATGAGACTGTATCAGCTTATCTACAGCTGAGAGGAAGGGGTTAGATAAGCTCATCAGGAAGGCCAGCTCTGTGGTAGGATGCCCCCTCGACCCAATGCAGGTGGTGGGAGACAGAAGGACTCTGGTTAAAATAACATTACTGATGGACAATGTCTCCCACCCCATGCATGAAGCTGTTGCTGAGCTGGCGTGCTCCTTCAGTGACAGACTGATGCATCCTAGGTGCACTAAGGAACGTTATAGGAGATCCTTCCTCTAAGCAGCTGTTAGACTCTATAAACATCATTGCTCCCAACAAAATCAAGAAGTGTTTATATCCAAGCTGGTATCTGTACAACTACTGTTTTTTCTTTTGTCACTAACTGTGAGTGGTTTGTATTTTTAATGCTCAGAGACATGCACATCTTGTACATTATTAATTAACCAACTCATTTGCACATACCTCTGGACTGAAGTATTTTTACAATCATACACTATTCATGTTGAAATTTTGCCTTACTGTACAGATATTTTTTATTCTTTATTCTGGTTTTTATCAATATTTTATATTCTTTGTGTGAGTCTGTTTTCTGTTATTGCCTGCCACTGCCACTTTGCTGCTGTTGCACAGAAATTTCCCCATCGTGGGACATTAAAGGATATTTCTATTCTATTCTATTCTATTCTAATTTGGTTGATGTCAAGGCCAGTTGACTCTTTTGAAATATGATAGATGATCTCTGATCAAACCAAGATAGCTATAAGCAACTTCATGCCAGTAACTATAATTCACTGGAATCATACAACTGCATTTCTTTTCAGCTGACTATATGTAAATTATGGAAACTTACTTTCAATCATTGTTAGCCAAAGACTGGTACAAATTCAAGCATGACGAGAAGTGACAAAATTAGGTTGGAAATGATCAAAACTGCCAAAGGAGTAAAAGTAATTGCTCCTGCAGTGAACCTATCTTCTAAGGTTCTCCAGTTATTAAAAAAATGTTTCCCAACAAGCAGCAGCTATAATATGAGACCTCAGTGCATAATTCTAGAGGTGCTTTGCCCTTCTGGGAAAATCCAAGTCAAATCCAGTAAAGTCAAGTTTATTTGTATGGCACATTTCAGCAACAAGGCAGTTCAAAGTGCTTTACATCATGAAAACATAAAAACATCATAAACACATCAAACAGTCACCGGTTGTGAAACCAGTAACAAACATTAGATTTCATCAAGTATTATCATTAAAATCATCAATACACATCAAATATGTTGGTCAATGTTCCAGTTATGGGTCAAAGGCATCTCTAAGCAGGTGGGTTTTTAGCCTTGATTTAAAGGAACTCAGTGTTTCAGCTGTTTTGCAGTTTTCTGGAAGTTTGTTCCAGATTTGTGGAGCATAGAAGCTGAATGGTGCTCCTTCATGTTTGGTTCTGGTTCTGAGGATGCAGAGCAGACCAGGATCCAAGGTAATTAAGAAAAGCCATCCTATGCACCTTTTGTTGTAAAATTTTGCCAAAATGTTGCTACTATTAAAGTTCCTGGAAAAACTGGAAAAACTTGAAGGGTGAAAAACTGCTAAAAAAGACAAAAAAATAAACATTTCAATTTAGTCTTTGACTTGCAAAAACGAATGAACCCAGTATTTTAAGTCTCTGTGTCGGGTAATTATATTTTGAACTGTAAGAAGATGAAACTAAAAACAGTTTATATCAATAAAAACTATGTCAGTCAGTTGTGATCCAGGTGTGTATAACAATCCTGACAGCATCCTGACCTTACTAATGCTATGTACTGCGGTTTGTTCCGTTTGTATGTGCTTGACAGTATTGTCTTTTTTATCTAGCAAAGTAACCTTTGGTGACTTTGTTTTCATAGAGAAGATAGATGTGTAATCTAAGTCTATAATTTGCTTCAGCCTCAGCCTCAGTTTCAAGAGCCATGCTATAAACATTCCAGACATTGATTTCCAACAAGCTGTGCAGTGTTGCCCCATTCATTAGAATACATTTAACCCTTACTCAACAAAACACAATTTACATAGAGCAATGTGGGCATTTTTTTCATTTCAATAAAAACCACCACTGCCATGTTATTTCAATGGCTTTTCTTTGTAATGTGTAAGTGTTTCTTTTCTCCTGCAGCTACTCCACAGCTTTAGTTAGCTGACATCAGCAACACTGGCTCCCAACATCACTCAAGCGTGACTGTTCTGCAGGCACACTGCAGCTTTTTTTTTTTGGGGGGGGGGCATACAATAACATGATTCTCATAAAGGCTTTAATATATATACTCAACACTGGACAAATTTATCAAGTAGAGGAAAAGGGGAAGTTGTACACCAGTGTTACAAAAACAAAAGCGTCAAGTGGCAAGTGTCAGATTGAGAGGGATCATTTTCTAATGAAATGGCTATAATGAAATGCCATCTGTGTCAGTACTTCATAACAGTCACCCATGAAGGGCAGAAATCCCTTCATATGCAAGATATGTAGCTTCTTAAATCAGAAGCTCAAGATTATTTGGAGTTCAGTGAGGTTTATTTATGCCAACAGTTTTCACTGAGAAATGGGTTTAGATTAGAGAAAGAACATTTTCTTTGGGTTTGAAAATATTATCAATCTAGCACTAATAACTGATAACTACTTCTTTCTAGCTGAACATGCCAAAAGTAGGACATACTATTTCTTCTATTTAAAAAGAAACAAAAAGTGTTGTCTGAGTCTTCTTTCTTGCCATTGTTACAGGGCAGTAATCAATTATCTCAGTATGATCTCATACTGCAAACCCTCCCCCATACTCCTTAGCCCTCCTCTGTTTGTGCACAGGCTGCTCCTTTGCAGTGTGCATTAGATCAAAATTATAAAAAATAATATTGATGTTCAATAATATTAATGTGTTCTAACATGCTGTTTTTCCACTGTTTCGACATTCTGATTTGACTTGTTAATTTTCTCACACACAATAAAATACATATTGTATACACAAAGTCATTTGTACACACACCCATCGCTTCATTGAGAGGTGATTTGATTAGTGCTGAATCCCTTGGCTTAATCACACTGACTCATCTGGTCTGCATGCTCACTGGCAGGGTAATTGAATGAGGAAAAACAATGAAGACACATGGCAACAACATAAAGGCCAATGTAAAGTCTTTGCAGTTTTTTGTCTGTTCAGCTGAATAGAGAATAAACACATCTAAAGTACCATTTTGACTGTATATACAGGACACAAACATAATATGGTGCAGTGTGTAGCTATATTATGTGCACGGATGTCATGTATCTCATAAGACCTGTCAAATGAAGGAATTAGAGTGAGACATAGGAATTGTAAAGCAGCTAGCTGTTCCCTCACAGTATTCAGAACAGACACCCTTCAGCATTATAAAAATAATCCACTTAGCCCCTCGTGTGTGTCAGGATTCCAGTTTACCCTGCTTTCTGTCGGCATTGGGTTCAAGGCCAAGTGTAACAGAAAACAAAATAAATATTGATCAGTTGCTCCTGCATGTGAAAAACAATCACACTGACAAGAGAGACATAAAATTTAATGAAATGTATGGCAAAGCAGAACATTGAGACCACGTGTGTTTCTATTTTTGATGTCCTTTAATTAAAATTGAATAGGATGTTCAGAACATGGCTGTTGCATGTTAAAATCTGGATCAGCTCCATCAAAAGAATATTTTGTTATTTTGATTTTTCTTTGTCATTAATCATATATTGTTTACTTCTGATGCTAGTCACACATGTTGAAAGGGAAGTTCAAATTTGATAATATAACATTTTCTCCTTTGGGGTTACACCAAAATCAACTTGATCGATATGATTTGATCAGTACCTCTTGACGAGTCATCTTCAGGAGGCACCGCCTTGAGATAAGTTGCGCAGTGTGTTATGAAGACTCAAAACTGAACTCTCACTCAAGGAAGTCAGACCCAACACAGTCATTAAGCACGATCAACCTTTGCAGACTGCTATTGAACTATTCAGTAATTAGGGGCACGGACACTGTGCCAAATTGCGCAATTTTGAATAAAATCTGTAATCCATGTGTTTAAAACGTCCAATACCCTTTACAGAAAACATTTTTTGCATTAACAACCTGGTTCTGAATCCAAAGTGAAAAATCTCAGTCAGAGAACCAGTGCCAGGAAAGACCAGTGCAGCTTTGCTTCAGAGTGGGCTGTTTCCAAAACTAGTGTTGGAGCAGAAAAGCCAACTGTCCATCCAGCTAAGAAGGATGGAGGCAAGGGATCACCAAAGCAGAACTGCAAGTTGTCTGCAAGTCATTCATTCACCATCCTAGAGTTGGCAATCTGATCCTAGAACTGGACAAATTATCTTGTTGGGTTTGACACTTTGGGTTTCCCTTGATTAATTTTCTTTCCCCTCTTAAATTAACACAGGTCACAAAAGCCCAAGTTAGACAATTAAAAGAACTTATAACAAATAACTTTTAGATCTTAAATTTTTTTAGATAAAAACTAGACAAACTCTTTCTTAATAGTGTGAAGCTAAGAAGTATAAATGTCTGCTTGATAGATTAATCATTTATATCCATCTTCTTTTCTTCATTATTTGTTAATCTGTGCTGAGTGTACATTAGCTGGTTCATACTTTACTTCACCCCCCCCACAGTCTCAAGGAAACTGTTAGATTTTTTTCATGTTGATTCTTTTAATACATCCTAAAAATTAGCCTCCTCTTTCTAAGTTCAGCTTTTAAATTAATGGAAAGGCATAATTCATGCTTTATGGACATTATGGTGTTCGATAAGTTATAAAACTGATTGGATTTTTGATAACCAATAGAAATAGTTGAGCTATGGACACTAATTTCATGAAAAACACTAATATCTTTGTTGTACCTAATTGTTGTTGTTGCTATGTATTATTTCATTGTTTGTTTGTTTTTTATTGCATTTGATTCTAGTAAATACATAAAGATTCTTATGTACCTAGAATGAGTGTTTCCAAATAGCAAACTAAAGGTTTTGTGAATGAAAATATATATTTTGGAAATAGTTAATCTTTTCTTAATGTCAAAGATAATCATGTTATCTATAACATACATAATCTATCCATCTTTGCTGCTCTGTAATCACTGCTGTGCAGTAATCACGTATTTACCTGAAATATTAATGCACAGGGAGGCAGGAAGCATGATCAATGTTAATCTTGGCTAACACACACGCCCCTCCCCCATTAATAATTAAGATGGGTTCAAGCTAACGTGTCAGTGTGAAAGCAAATGCCACAGACTTTGCAAACAAACCACTTAGTGCTAAAATTATGAAAGCGATGTTATTCCCATTTCGTGCAAAACAAAGAAGGAAAATCGAAAAGCTTCCTCAAGGAAAATACCAAAAGATCAAATGGTGTCCTCTCTGAAGAGCACTGATCACTGGCTGCTGGTGCAATGCAGAATGGCTCTGAATGAAGGGGTTTGGACTGGAACAATGACTGTGAAACAGGTTTGACAGACATGCATTTAAAGACTGTCAACTATGACAGTAAGAGCACTTGTTTGGGAACAGCTTCCATACTAATGCCAACATTCACAGCAGAGGAGTAAAAATGCTCTCAGGGGAAACAAACTGTCAGTTGTTGAACCCATTTTTATCTCCATGCTGCAAAAAGGCCCCAAAACCACTTCAGGCGGACCCAGTTTTGATGGGAAACAACCAAATGCTGACAGCATCTCTTGTAAGCTGTCACTTTTCTTCAGTCTAAAGCACTCTGTTTCTATTTCTTTCTTTTCTGTTCTTGCCCTCCTCCATGATGCTTTACTTTTCATCTTTCCTCCAATGACCTGTCCATCATGTTTATGTATTTTTTTTCGACATTTCTCCTAACAGCGTAGTCTCACCCCAGCATGGACTGCATGGCCTATCGCCATAGTAACAGACAGCCTTGACAGGTGGGGATAGCAGGTAGAGCAGCGATGCGTGACTCCCCTTGGGTTTGCAGAATGCCCACATTATAGAATGAAAAATAACAGAACATCCTTCCATATACAAATTCGGTTTACACACAGGGTTTACATTTAAGTTAAGGGGTATCATACAACTGACCCAAGCCAATTCCCTAAGAAACATATACTGCAAAGTGACTCTGCCATTGTTATACTGTTCAGTTGGATAGAAGGGACATTAATTGGTTCCTGTCATAGAGAAAGCTGTCACTTTTGACTAATGTGCAACATTTAACCTTCCCTGTATGAAACTGATTTGATTTAATCATGTAAATAGTGTTATTAAATGCAAACCTTGGTCTTCCCTGAAATCCCATCCCTGCAGAAATATATATAAATTTGGGAATGCAAGTCCAAGCACAAGTCTTTCTGCTCACAAACTCATATAACATTTGTCAATGACATCTTGATGAGGGAAAAGTTTCTTAGGTGTATAGAAACACTCTACTGTAGAAGGTGGATGGTTTCTGACTATTTCAAAGAATTCTAGGTGCTGCAGAAACAACCTTTTTATTTTTGTTAAAGACATAAAAAAAATCACAAAAAGAGAAAATCATCTGAAAAAAGCTGTGTCCCATACTGCTCTGAGACTTACCATAAGCAAACTCACAGCTGATTCGGGGATGAGTTGGACAGCCATGATGTGATCCTCCTGCAGATTTGTGCTGAAAGGGAATGATGGTCACTTACGTCCTAGAAAAACCCTCTTACTTTTCTTCTTCAGTCTTTGAGTAGACTCACTTTGGAAGCAAGACTACCTTTTTTCAATTAACTGAAGATTTTTAACCAGCCCACCCCCCTTCAGTCTTACGGTCAGTGCTCTACTGCTCTACTCTGTCTCTCTGCTCTGATTATAATCCCAGTCTCTGTAGACCTGGTGAACCCTTGGTCTTCTTGTGCCTCTTCGAACTGTCCAGAACGCAATCCCTCTTCTTCCAGTTTAATCTAAGAGCAGAGTTGACCCCCTTCACTCCTCTTTCACTTTTAAAAACCTCTCTATGGACCATACACCCTCCTTTTCAAGCTCCTCAAACTCAGTGCTCCCCTCCTTCTGATTGTTGCCGTGTGCGTCTTGTTTCCAGTCTGCTGTCCTCACAACACAAAGCACTTCCTCTCCTGCACGTGGTTCATCTGTCTATCTCTTCTCTCCCAGGAATGTCCTTGGATGCTCTGCAGGATGCAACCTGCCCATAACAGTGATGCTCCCCAATCTAAACCGCTTCTTCTTCCCTGTGAATATAGACGTTCCTCTCTGAGATCCAACACATAGGACTCCCCCTTTTCACCAATCCTCTGCTTCATGTATCATTGGCTTGAAACAACCAGCAAAAAAAGAGGAAGCAGATCAAGAAGAGTAAAGAATAGAGTTTCAGATGAAAGGTATGATGGAAAAAGAGAACAAGGAGGAGAGGGATGTTGCGATGTGAGAAGCCACTGGTGAGAGAGGTCCACACTGAACTGAGCATAAATGAGGGTGGGTGTGGAAGAGGGAGGGGAGAGAGGAACAGAAATGCAGAGAGCAGGAGCAGACTGCGCCTATCGATGCCTTCTGAGAGAACAAGGCGGTTCATAGTGTGTAGAATACTCATTAGCCCATTCAGAGAGGGTGTTACACCTGTGATTGGGCATGTTAATTTTACCCTCACAATGCTATGTTAACAGGAATCTGCTTAATAAAGAGCTGCACTTTCACTCTGTCCTTTTTCAGGTTATCCTTGACATTGATCTCACAGAAAACAGCTTGCAAAAAGCTATAAACAACTGTTCAAATAAAGACATTCAAATGAAAGGGTTTAAATAACAGGTCTGTTGAGGTTACTGTAAACTGATATTATTACACAATGGTGCTTTTTAAAAATATTTTCCTGTTATAGATCAAATATCAGGAAAGAAAATACTCCAAACAGGTTCTCTTCCAGAGATCTCCTATATTTAGCTTCATCCATTTCCCTTTCAACTCTGAACAACTTCCATACAACTATCCAGTTTGCTTTATTTGCTATTATTTCAACTGTTAACTTTTTGTTTTCTCTTAGTTATTTTTTTTTTTTTTCTTCAATTGAAGCTACACCTGGTCTGGCATTCTGTTTGGCTATGATACCTTCCTGGAGGAGGGCATCAGCTGAGATAATGCTGCCATCAACTAATCATTCTCCCTCTCCTGCTATAAACCTTTCACTTTCATGAACACTGAAAAAATCCTACATCAGTTCATCTGTTTCTTTTTGTGCATTCTGCTCTGTCTTCTCAAACCCCCAGTCGGTCGCAGCAGATGGCCACTTGTACTAAGACAGATTGGACTGGAAATTTCTTCCTGTCAAAGGACAGTTTTTCCTCTCCACTGTCGCTACATGCATGCTCGGTATGAGGGATTGCTGTAAAGTCAAAGACACAACACAAACAATTTTCTGCTGTCTCTGCATGCTTGTCCAGGAGGTGTAAATGTTGCGAGTCAATGACTCAATGCAATCTGCTGGGTTTCCTCATATAGAAACTTTTTAAACTACCTTGAATAATTAATTGAGCTTACTGTACTATTTGATAACTAGGATAAACTGAAATGTATGTGTGACTGAATTGAAATGATTTTTTGTAAAGTGCCTCGAGAAAACTTTTGTTGTGAATTGGCACTATATAAATAAATCAATCTGAGATCAAGCAAAACCAGAACAGACACAAGTCCATTATCTGGGGCCAAGAGAATGTCATTTGTAACTTTCACAAGTGTTGTTTCAGTGCTATGATGAGCTCTGAAATCTGTCTGAAACTCTTCAAACAGGTCATTACTTTTAGATGCTCACACACTTGATTAGCAACTACTGAATTTTTTTCAAAGATTTTAGATAAGAAAGGAAGATTAAATATAGTTCTATAATTTATTAAGTCATCTTGATTGAGAGAAGGTTTCTTAAGTAAAGGTTTAATTACAGCTATCTTAAAAGCCTGTGGTACATGTCCATTTACTGAGGACAGGTTAATCATATCTAAAATGGAAGCAGTAATCAAAGGGAACACCTCTTTAAATAATTTGGTTGGGATAGGGTCCAACATGCAAACATGTATGCATCATATGTGCATCCAAACACATATCAGGTTCTGGAGTTACATTCAGTACTGCCTCACTTACCGAGGATGAAGTAATCATGTTCGGAAGGATGCCAACAATTTTATTTCTAATAGAATCAATTTTATTTAAGAAGAATTCTATAAAGTCATTACTGCTGAGAGCTGGGGGAACTGATGGCTCAACAGAGCTATGACTGTAAATTTGGCAACTGTACTAAAAAGAAACCTAGGATTATTCCTATTCTCCTCTATTAATGATGAAAAATACAGTGTTCTAGCTTGGTGAAGGGTTTTTTTTGTACAGCAGTAGACTATTTTTCCAAGTTAAGAGGAACTCCTCTTGATGTGTAGAGCACCATTTTCTCTCAAATTTCCTAGTGTTCTGCTTCAAAGTACACAGCTCTGAATTAAACCAAGGAGCCAACCTCCTATGGATAATTACCTTCTTTTTGAAGGGGGATACATTGTCTAATGCCACATGCAAAGAGGAAGTCACTCTGTGAACAAGAACATTCATTTCAGAGGGGCTGGAGATTAAACTGCTGCCTTCTACTGTGTTTATCTGAGATTCTGAGGAAATTAAACATGGAACAGATTCTTTAGACGTTTTTACAGCATTGTTTGATAAAGCTCTTCTATAATGAAATTTTCTCTCAGGTTTGGATTACTCAGTTAAAATAAACTCAAAGGTTATTATAAAATGGTCAGACAGCACAGGGTTATGGGGAAGTACTGTTATTTCTTCACATTCAATGCCATGTCAGCATAAGTTCTAAAGTATGAGGACATGAGTGGGTAGGACTGTGAATTCTTTGCGTGAAGCCAACTGAGTCCAAGTGAGCATTAAAGGCTACATTTAGGCTATCACCCTCAGTGTCAAAATGAATGTTAAAATCTCCCACTATAATGATCTTATCAGTATTTAACACTAAATCAGATAAAAAATCTGAGAAATTATCTAAAAATTAAAAGAAAGGACCTTGTGGACAATACAAAACAACAAATAAAAGTGACTTTACTGCTTTAGAACTAGGATGAGGAAAAGTAAGGCCTCGATGTTCAAAAGAACTGTCGCTGTTAATAGGCATAGGATTAATTAATAAATCTGAATGAAAAAGTTGCAACTCTTCCACCTTGCCATGTACTTCGAGTAATATGAAAATTGAAATAATTAGAACAGGCTGATTCATTTATACTAACATAATTCTCTCGCTGTGGCCAGGTTTCTGAGACAGAACAAATCAAGTCTTTAACTCGCAAAGTCTTTGAAGAGAGATCTTATGTTCAATAAACCACATTTAATTGTTTTATTTTTCTGTTCAGTTAGTCATATTTATCTTTATGAGGTTTTCATGATTTGCTCTCTTTTTAGGTTAGTCTTTAATCCATTTGATTTTGGCAGTGGGCAAGACACTGTCTTAATAGGGTAATGGGTGGGTAACAGTACATTAGTTGCAGAGAGGTGCATTAAACTGCGACTCTGCTTCCTGGTCTGAACCCTGGGTTGTCAGTGTTTTGGAGGTCTAATAAATTTGGCCAGATTCCTAGATTGAAGAGCTGGTCCGTTCAAAGTGGGATGGATGCCGTCTCTCCGGATCAGACGGGTTTTAACCAAAATGTATGCCAATTATCCATGTAGCCCAAATCGTTTTCAGGACACCTCCAAGACTACCACCCGCTGAATGACAGCATGCGGCTAAACATAATGTCAATGGTCTGATCGAGGAGAGGACCAGAAAAAATTACAAAGTCGGACATTGCTTTGGAAAACTTACAAACCGAAGCAACACTAACTTTAGTGATCTCCGATTGGTATAACCGGGTGTCATTACCACCAGCGTGAATAACAATCTTACTGTATTTATGCTTATCCTTAGCCAGCAGTTTCAAGTAAGATATGATGTTGCCTGTTCTGGCCCCTGGAAAGCATTTGACTATGGTATCTGCAGGTTTTTCAACAGCGCGGAGCCAGGCTTCCAATTCCGACACCCTCGCCTCCAAAGCTACAAAAATATTACATTTACTACACGTACCATTATCACTAAAGGAGGCAGAGGAGTAGCTAAACATCTGATACAGAGAGGAGGAGACTCAGACAGAGAAGTACAGACAGCAGGAGTGACAGGAGTAGCAATAGCAGCGCTGATGCTAAGCTAACTAAGCTAACGAGCCCTTACCACGCCGAAAAAACCGAATAAACACGAAGAGCTCTCAAAACGTATAGTGTAGCAACAGAAAATATGTGGTTTAACATGCTTATGTATTAGAATAACTCAGTAAGCTCTGAGGACAGAGAAATTAGATCAAATCAAGAGAGTCTCAAACACAAACAGCTTCACAGAGTGCAACAGCGACAAAAGGAAGTGACGCAATACGTCTTACAAAATCACAGCCGTCCAAATTGAATTAACTTGACTTGACAAAAAAATAAGATCCCCGCAGGATGATGCTTTCGCCACCACCTTGGTGTTGAAGATGTACAAAATGTTCACACCCATGTTAAATTGTCAAGTTTTTTGTAATCTCAAAAATGACACCAAATAAAATTATTTCAAAACTATGTCCACTTCTAATATGACATATTTTATACATAGTGCAGTTGTACATAAAAAGCAATCATAGCAAATAACCTGGTTGCATGGAGTTACGCCCAAAATTATTCATAACCCTGGGAGATTGAGGTTCAAAGTAATCTTTTATTTTCACTAAAATGCTTCTTGAAGATAATTTTAAACCTATCAGGGTATAAATAATTTTTGGCATGACTATAGGTGTGCACACCCTTTAACTGATCCTTTGTTGATGCAGCTTTTAAATCAATTTTAGCATTCAGTTTGCTTTGGTTGGAGTCTATCCACATCCTGTATCTTGAATTTTGATGCCGTTGTTTGCTGCTGACTTTGAATAATGGCATTGCTTTTATCTTTTTTAAACTCTTTGCAAAGGAAAGGTAAAATGATGCAAATGAGCCACCGAAAAAAGGAATGGTACTTTTATCAATCAAATGGCTGTGAACAACACACAAACTTTAGCCCCATAAGCCAGCACTGATGCATGGCTTTATTTTCCTACAGTACTAACTGTGCAACAATGAAGGGAGCACCAGCTAGCTTTGCCTGGACATTCAAAAATGTAACTGAAAATTAGTTTGAGCCACTCAGATGGATATTTTCTCTTTTTGAGAGCTTGTACCACCTGAAAGAATGTCACAATGCGTTATATATGATCTGAATTTTCATTTTCTCATATGTTTACCTGAAGGCTTTTGCTGAGTTTGAGGAGGCTAATTTTGCACTTTAGACTTATGGTGTGGTAAAATTACTTGTCTTCAGTATGAGATATGTGTCACTGCTTTATGGCAAACTTCCTCCCAGATAACAATAACAGTTCAGGTGTTTTTAAAATGTAACAACTATTTTATTATAATGTGTTTTCTTATTCATGTGCACTGCTGTGATCATACTTTCATCTTACATCACTCACTGGCCAAAAAAATAATCTAAAATCAAATACAATATCATGCCACACATGCATACAGGATAAAACAAACAAAAAAGATTTACAACCTTTCAACACCCCACTCACTCAGGAAATCCATAAACTTTCTCCTAGTGGGTGGGTAGAATTACATTCACCGTAGGGAGCTGCATCTCAGTGTTTATGGCCTCAACGATTGCACCAACAAACGAGTACAAAGTTCATGTTCAGTTACTGACATAAATTAAAATAAGTAATTTATTAAAATTAATCTAATTTTAATGCCAAGTGTTGAATGATTTTCTCATAGTTCATGCTGAAGTGTGACTCATAGGAGGAAAGAGTTAAGTTTTTCTCAGTGCAGCTCCCTCCCCTTAGCTCGAGCTTCCCTCACCAATAAGAACAGAAACAGGAAACTAGAACATGTACGGTCAGTTTTCTCTAAGAGTTCCACCGAATCAACTCTGAAAGCTCATGTGGATACAGTAGAGCGGAATCACAGTAAGTAGAAATCCATTCAGCTTATTTTGTTTTAACAAACAAAATGGTTTTTATGAGACATGCTTTCTTTCATTTCTTCCCGCTGTCAGCATATCAGCATGTTTGCAACAAGTGATTATAATGTTGTTTTTTTTAAAAAAAGCAAATGCATAAGCCTTTTTATATACAAGCAATTTTCCTGTTTTTCAAATATCTCTTCATTTTGATTTTTAAAATAGATTTTGAGGTTTCAAGCTGCGTAGTTTTGTCCAACAGGAGATGGCACTGCCGAGCAGTGAGCTGTTTGGTGATAAGGACCTAGATGAATGGGATGAAATCGCCAGTGGGGGGTTTGGTACTGTCTACAGGGTCAGACACAAAGTAAGAGAGTTTGTTGCCATCAAGCTACTTCATCAAAATTCAGGGTAAATTTACTTGATTGTAATTCTGTGTTATATATATATTGTAATCTGTATTCTGTATTTCGAGATGACTGAAGATTTAATTGTTTTATATATACTGTTAGCTGACTCAGCTTTCCCATTTCAGCACCAATGATGCACTGCTCAAGGAGGCTGATTGTCTGAGAGAAATGTCCTCTCAGTTTGTTCTGACAGTTTATGGAATTTATCGGGGACATCCACCTTCAGAAAAGTCAGAGCAGAAGGGAATAGTCATGGAGTTTATGAAAAGGGGAACTATTCACACCCTGCAGAAGGGCTTGTGTAGCCCCCCACCACTACCACTCGCTGTGCAATGGGCCTATCAAGTAGCTAAAGGGATGCAACACCTCCATTCAAAGAAGTTTCTTCACCATGACCTCAAACCAAGCAACGTTCTGCTGGATAATGACTTTAATGCCAAGGTAAAGTGCTAGGCACTTAAGCTTCTCTGTTCACAATGAATATAAAATTAAACTTGGTTGTATTTTTCCCTTTGCATTTCTCAGCTGGCAGACTTTGGTCTTTCCAGGGAAACCACCAGTGCTTTATCCAACAATGAACAATCAAAAGGAGAGGCTTCAGGCACATTTCAATACTGGCCACCTGAAGCTTTTAATGTTAACTATATGGCAGTTCGCTCTTTTGATGTTTACAGGTAAGCATTGAACAATACTTACAATAATTATGTGGGAAAATAAATCCTGGACACAAGCATTTTTTTCTCAGTAGATATATATCTAATGAGGCTATTGACATGACATTCACACACACATTGGTACCAACCCAATTAAAATTACCTTTAATGCAACATATACCCTTTACAATTCATGTAAAAAAGCTTTATTTGTAGCAAAGACATAGACATAAACAACTACAATGATTTAGTTGCTTAGCTGTGACAACCCTTAAACTAATACTTTGTTGAAACTCCTTTTAATCCAGTTTTAGTATTCATTTTCACATCTGCCATAAATTATACTTAATTTGACCAACCTGAATTTGAGTTTAGCTGTCCCAGTGGGATTTTCCTAACATTTGCTCATATTTTTTTTATATCTAACATAATATTTTTCTTGTTAAATGGTACAGGGTTTATATCCCATTAAAGGTAAGAAAAAGTTAAATTTTTTTGTTTACATTACAAAACCCTAGCCATTTAAAAAAAATGTGTAAACTTATGAGAGCCACTGTATGGTACAAATTTGATGTCAATAGTTTCATTAGAAAAATGTATTTACCAATAAAAATTTTGACATGTTCTATTCTTGATTCTCCAGCTGTGTTTAGATAAAAACCAACTGTAATCTCGAACATCTGTCATTTTTCAATCAGCTATGGCATCCTCCTTTGGTCCATTTTTAGTGGTAAAGAACCATATGAAGGTACAAGTGATTATCTTTTCATACCCTTTCCCATATTTCACACCTTTCATAGGTAAAATTACAGTCATCTATTTGTTTTGCATCAATTTTCACATTGTAAAAATAGTGTATTCCCATTTCTTTTAAACACATTCACACTTAACCCTGTCAATGTATCTTTGTTGTTTTAAATGCAACCTAGGGAAACCCAAAAGTCTTGTGAAATTTAGGATCAAAGAGAAAGACCGACCTGATGTCAGTCTTTGCCTGAAAGAGGAGGAAGAAAAGAAAAAAGAAATGGTTGAGCTCATGGAACGTTGCTGGGATAGGGAACCATCTGGCAGACCTGACTTCAATGGTATAAGTTGGTTGTCATGAAAATAATAATTCTCATTGACTCCTGATCATTTCTTCCATGTTGCAATATTGGACTAAAATCTTTACGTGACTCTTTAAGGCATGTAAATATTTAATAATTTAGATGGGTCTTTTCATAGCCCATACAATCTGAAAAAACAAACTTGTTTCTCTTTTAGAAATCGTCACGTACATTGAACCTGTGTTTTCAGTTCACAAGGATGGAATTTCTGCTGCCATTGAAGAAGTTTTATCAAAGCTGGAACAAAATGTAATTTCAGACAGAAAAAACATTGTTCCGCAAATCTAAAAGTGTGTGTTCTTCTTTCATGCCTATTACATAATCTTTACTTCTCTGTTCCAGCAGTCAAATAGTAGCTGTCAGATTCATCAGGCAAATGCTACACACTTAGCTCCTTCACCCACTCTAGGTATATTGATAAATCCTTCTTACATGACTATGTTACAACCCACTACCAATTTCATGCATTTCTTTCTGTCTCTGTTTTAGGAAATAAAGTGCCAAATGATATTGTTGATCATCCCAAAGTTACAGCACAGGTATCATCTAGATGTATTAAATATGAGCTTAAATCAGAGGGTTCATTCACTTTGCCTTAAAAAAGTCAAACCTAAAAAAAATATTATATTCTTATTTTTAATTCACATATTTTATTTCAACTTTATTCAAATTATTGTCCATATTTGTTCCTTATAGTGATTTCTCAGTCACTCAACATCCACTTTCTTCTATTCCCAGGAACCATCTGTCTCAGTCGGAACTGAAAATTTAACTGAAAAAGACAAAGGTCTGTAGTATTGTAGTGAATTTCTGTAAAAAAAAAAAAAAAAAAAAAAAAAAAAAAAAAAAAAAAAAAAAAAAAAAAAAAAAAAAAAAAAAAAATAGATGGTGATCATGTTTCTTTTCCTGCGTGCAACAAAAAAACAACACACAGCAATGTTTGTTGATGACATGGGAGAAGATATAATACAGGAAAACACCCATGTCATGAAAATTGCTGAGGAGCTTCGGAAGATGGGGATGGTCCATAAAGAAACATACTCCAAAATTGAGGCAAAAGAAACAAACCAGGAAAAAATGAGGGAGCTCTTCCGGACGTCATTACGTTCAGGAGGGGACGTGGTCAAAGCTGCCTTCTATGATGCCTTGAAAAAACACGAACCAAATATGCTGAAAAGCTGCGGTAAGATTTGCTGTTATTATTCACACAAGAGTTTATCTGTGTTGTTCAGGTTTTTATTTTCCCTTTTTTATCCCCGTCAGGTGCCATTTGAGGTATTCCTGCATCAGATGACCAGACGTTTGTGTGGTTCTCATCATTTTTTTCTTTTGTTTTCATTTGTAGATCGTTTATAATTAAGAGAAAGTGTTTGTTTTTTCAAATGTCATCAACTCTTTGACACCAAGGGTTTCCAGCTTGCATCTCTCACAAGGATTTTTCATTTATTTAGTCTTATTCCCAAAAAACTACATCTGCATAAACTGTGCCCCTGCTTTATCCCAGTCATTTAAGATAGAAAAATTAATTTAATTTTAACAAGGACTCAGGGTCCATAACACTGTAAGAAAAAAGGCATCAAACACCCCAAATTACACTAATTTTTAAGTAAAATTAAATGCTTTGCTTAAAGGTGTCACAAATTCTCATTTTCTTTACTGAAAGGTAAAATGAAAGTTGTTCAGTTTTTTTTCTTCCTGTCTTTTATAATGCAAAAAAATGTCACATCAAAAACTGTAATTAAACCTTATCTCATCAAAATCCTTTTCTTTTCATTTTTTGGTGCTGTCATGCAATAAATAAACAAATTAATAAATATAATGTCAATAAAGTGAGTGCTTAAGAATCAGACCTTTTGGAAAGAAAATAAATCTCTTGTCACCATTGTGGAAAGATAAAGGTATTCTTTTTTCCTCCCAATAACAAAATTACATAATTTCTCAGCTAAATTCAAATAAATATGTCCCAAAATTAAATCAAGTGCAACCAACTTCCTTTCAGAAGACACCTAATTACTGATCAGAGTCTACCTGTGTGTAATTTATTTCAGTATAAATACAACTGTTCTGTCAAGTTCTCAAAGGTTTATTGGAAAACATTAGAAGGCAAGCAATATCACAAAGACCAAGGAACACAATAGACATTTAAGCAATGAGGTTGTAAAGAAGTTTAAAGCTGCCTGGTAACAATAAAAAACATTATTTGAAGATTTTAATATCTGAAAAATCGAAAATGTATGAATGCAGTATAACTACAAAAATGCCAAGACATGCCCATCCACCTTAACTGATGGATCAGGCAAGGAGAGCATAAAATGAATCGAGCCTCCAGGAGGTTCATGTCTACTAGTCATGCATTAGTCATGCATTCCACAAGTCTAGCCTTTAAGGAAGAAAGGCAAGAAGAAAATCTTGTAGGAGACACACCAAACATGTGGATGAAGGTGCATTGATCAGATGAGTCATAAATTTTAGTCTTTGGCCTACACAGAAAACCAGATTGTGTGACGCAAAAAAACAAAAAACAGATCACACTCTGAAAACAAGATTTTGAGAGAGACACATGGTGGTGGCAGGATCACAATGTGGGTATGTTTTTCTTCAGCTGGGACACAGGCACTGATCAGAGTTGATTGAAAGAAGGTGGAAGTAAAATACAGGACAGTCCTGGAAGAAAACCCTTCAGAGGCTGACTGGACTGGCCAGAGGTCCTGCATTATAACGCTCAAAATATAGCCAAACCTAAAGATACGATAGTTCAAGATCAAATGATCAATTCAAAGTCCAAACCTAAATTCAGCTGAGGATTTGTGGCTAAAAATTGAGGTTTACACTTACTTTCCATCCAATCTGATTGAGTTTGTCATAGAATGTGAAAAAATGTATTCTTATCTAGAACTGCAAAACTGGTGAAGACACATCCAAAAAGACTAAATATATGTGACATTTATGATCATTTCAATTTTTAAAAAAATAGAAAACCTTTTCCTTTCATCTCACAATTATGTATTTTCTTGTGTTGGTCCATCCCAATACTACTACTATTGTAACTACTGCTACCAATAATAAAAACTCCCAATAACATTCACTTACAATTTATTGTGACAAAATGTGAAAAAGCTTAGGGGTTATAAAAACTTTTTCTGTAAATGTTATGGACTCTAAATGTTAGCATCAGGGTTACAATAATGTTAAATGGGCCTAATGCTACTTTTTATTTTTCCACCTGGGTGGGAAAAACAGCTGTGGACCCAGAGAAGGAGAGGTTGTAAGAGGCTTTTCTGGTTCAATCCCTAACTATTACTGTCACAAACAGTCAATCAACTGTCCATGATGGTAACAGAAAAAAAAAAACTAATCACTCTCCTGTTGCACTTTAATTCACTGGCATGTGAATTACTAAAATCACACTAAAAAAATGAAGGGAAAAAAAATGAACGAGGGCAAAATAAATCTTTCATGTGCTCCGTTATGGGGAAAATCTCATTTTTTTACAGTTTCTCTATAATTCATTTCAGGGGCGAGACCAAACTAGGTTTTGACTTTTGTCTCCTTCAAACCACCCTTTCCTTGACATGTATACATTCACACAACTCTAGTCCTTTGAGTGAAAAGTATTTAAGCGTAATCTTGGCCCATCCTTCCTCGTCAGTGCTACTTCCTTACTCCACCCTACACACCTATCTCACCCCACCCCATCCTGCTTTAATGCTCCCAATCCTCTTTGTGGGAGAGTGACGTCTGCTACAGTCAGAAACAGAGTTAAGCTCAGCAGCCACCAGGGTAACAGAGTGGAGAGAAGCTCCCAGGCTGGAGGGAAAACAAGCAGGACTGGGACCAACTCAACTTCTCAATGCCTGATCCTGGGAGAGTGCTGAAAATTCTGAAACTTGCATCCCTAGATAGGGAACATAATCTAAAAACTCCTTACCTTGCTTGGTGGCCTTTGTAACTTCCAGGAAGGAATGTTTTCAAACTGGAATATGAACTCTGCTGATCACTGACAACATTTTTCAAAGGATGTTTTGTTGTTACTGCATCTCCCTGCAAACCTGAAAATCTTATATTTTGGTTTAACTGCTGCTCAGAGAATACAGCTGGCAACAAGAACTAGCTTCCTGGTGTGAACATGCAATCCAACAATCCCTGTTGATGAGGGCATACAACTGAACAACGCATCGAGTGCGTCTCTTGAGATCTGCCAATGTTTACTTGGAGTGCAACGGTGTGATTCTAATTGTATGCAATAAGTCTGAAGAGGAGTGTGTGTGGAGGTCACAGAGCTGGATTTCCTAGAGATGGAAGGTCATGGCTATGACCGTTTCGGAGAGACTGAGAGGGACCATTATCAGATTGACTATAGAAGGATTGTAGGAGACATGGAACCAGCACGGCCTCGGGTCTCAAACAGAGATGGGGATCAGTCTCAGCACTCCTTTTTGGCTCATGCCCACCTGCCCTCATATGGACATGGGCATGAGACTGCTGCCCAGAGGTACAGTGCCACACGAATCCAGGCTGGATACGAACCAGAGAGGTCAGTGTCCACATTCAGTTATCATTACTTTCAGTTTACAGTAGCTACTCTCAAGGCATAGTACCATGAAAGGACATGACTAACAAGCTATTGAAATATTCTTACTTTCTGTTGGCAACAACCTCTTCCCATTCCAAGCCTATTTATCGCCAACCTTGGCAGCCGACCAAATCCTCTTACCTACTGTGCTGCCGTCATGAGTATATAGAAGAAGTTTCCATTGACGGGGATATTCTTCTTTTGATAGCAGTTCCTGTCTACGCTCCTGATCTTGCCACAACATGAGTTACACAGAGGTTAGGACAGAAATAAACACCAAACAACAGTAAAGATTTAAGAAAGGTTTTGATTGGTATTAAAGACAGACAGTTTGCAATCTATCAAATTATTCAGAGTTCTATGAATCTGAATGATTTAGTGTAACAACAACATATTAAAGTTTGTCAGTTTCAATTTGCATCTTTTTCTAAGAAATATTAGAGGTTTGATTCATGCATTGTTGTGGCTATTGCCTGTAAAAATGTTGCAGGTGGCAAGTTCAGTTGATGTGTTAATGTTTCAGCATGGCAGACTACTTGATCAGTGGAGGAACAGGTTATGTTCCAGAAGATGGACTCACGGCACAACAACTGTTTGCTATTGGAGATGGGTTGACATACAAGTAAGACCTTTTTTTTTTTTTTTTAACAAAAGTATACACAATGCTAACCTACTGACACAACTGTAAAAATGCTTCCTACAGCACTTCCACTTGCAGGAAACACAGACTTATGCAATGAGCTTCATGATAACGAAAACTTACAGTGATGACACATCTGCTTAGGCTTTAAATGGAGGATTAAAATGAGTAATAGTACTTTAAGGGATTCTGAGTGGTATCACATCGTTTAAAAGCAGCATGCCTCTGTGTGTATGTGAGTAATGGTGTTGACTATCAGTGTGGGAATGGCTGTCAGGGTAGTTCCCTTTGTGGAAGTGTGTGTGTGGGTGAGAGAGAGAGGGAACACTGGATAAAATGTTGATATTGAAAAATCGCTTAACCTAATTGCTAGGAAAGTACATAGAACAGCTTTTTTTATATCATATTGATGAGACTTGCATGGCTGATTGTTATTGTTTATGTGCGATAAATGTGGTCCAGTACATTTTTTGGTGAATTAATTTGCACAAACATACCCTGCAAAAATCTGAAGGTAACTTAGGTTCATTTTTCTGATGACAATGGGTGTCATTAAATGGTAAAAAGTGGAAATTTAAGTCCAGCCTCATTTTTATCAAATATTCAACTCTTATGTTGTTTTTGGTGGCCATTGATTGTGTGAAATTTTACTCACTTTAAATGTAATTTAAATAATTACTTTGTGGTATTATTATTATTATTATTATTATTATTATTATTATTATTATTATTATTATTATTATTATTATTATTATTATTATTATCTACTTTCTTTCCATTTTCAGTGATTTCCTTATCCTCCCCGGATTCATAGATTTCACTTCTGATGAGGTGGTGAGTAATTTTAAATATATGGGTTATTATAGGCAACACTGTTTCACTGTCCTTCAATTTGTCACAGTGTTTACAAAAGTATTCATACCCATCAAGCTCCTTCATACTTTCTCACATTAAAACCATAAACACCAATTTATTTTGGGGGGATTTTGATGCATTGATGTTTGCTCTATGGTTTTGATGATATTATGTATACTTGATTGATGTTTTTATGCTGTAAAGCACTTTGAACTGCCTTGCTGCTGAAATGTGCTATACAGATAAACTTGACTTGACTTAATTTTATGTGACAGACTCACACATAACTGCATTGAATATGTTACATGGACATCTTCTACAAACAAAAATCTGAAAAGTGTGGTACACATCTTCAGTCCCCTATACTCTGATAACCCAATCTAATTAGTAAAAAGTAAAGTCTATCTGTGTTTAATTATATCCCAGTATGAATACATTTGACCTCTGAGGTCTGTTAGAGTAAATTATTCAACAAATCACTGAGAACCAAGGAACACACTAGACAGATCAGGAATAAGGTTGTGGTGAATTTTAAATTTAAAGCTGCAGTACGTAACTTTTACTATTATCGTCTAAAGAAATGCGCTGCTCCCGATTGAAAAAAACAACCAATCAGAGCCAGGAGGAAGCTTATAGAGTGGTCAATCACCCTCGTGTGTGCTGCTAAATGTGCTAATGATGGAGAAGCAACTTACTGTTCCAGGAAAACTGTTTATTTGCCATCATAGGTGGCCATGCTAACTAGCTTAGCATTCATGGCAGGCTATGTTGTGGTGAACCAGCTGTAACGTAGCAGAGAGCAAGGGGGAGCGTGTCAGCAATACATACATGAGGGTGACTGACAGTACTATGACTCTCCTCCTGGTTCTGAATGGTTGTTTCTGACTAAGTAGTGTATTTCTGCAGTTAGTACTGGGAGCACTGGGAGAAGTCAGAGAAGCTTGAAAGCATTGTAGATATAATTGCAGGGAAATTAAGTTCTACAAAGCATTTTATATACACACACACAACACACTTTGGAGATTTCTATTCTATTTTATTTCTATTCTTAAAAAAAAATACAACAACAACAAAAAATGAAGAAAACCTTGTATCTTCTACCTTCCACTTCCCAATTATTCTTTAATTTGTGATGGTCTTTCAACAAAATGTTGATAAAAAAAAAAAAAAAAACAGAATATTCTCTTTGTTGCCTGACAGATTGTGAAAAAGTTCAAGGGGTATGAATACCTTTACAAAGCGCTGTTTGTGAGTACTGTATGCATTATATCAGTCAGGTTACTACTTCAGTCTCTCTCACAATACCAGTTTCAGGTATTGACACTGCAAGAAAAGAGTTTTTGGCTGAAACTAATGCAAATATTCCAAAACTGGACTTTATTTAAAAAGATTTCTTGTTTTGTCAAGGTTTTTGGTCCCACACAGATGAGCATAGAGTTATTTATTTCCCTTACTCTGTTTTCAAGGTCTGCTGGGACATTAAATTAAATTTAGGCTTGGTCACATGGGTGGTTGCCTGTTAGCAGGTGTTCAAAACACACATACACACCTGCATCTTTTTGCACTTAAGAGCTAAACCCAGCAAATAAGCCTTTAATGCTTTAATGTGTCCAAACAGGCTTTTAAGTTTATTGCATTGTAGTTTGGAAAACTGTCACTGAGTGAAATTCTGGTTTACAATTTTTTATTTTAAAGGACTTGACCTCTGCACTGACAAGAAAGATCACTCTGAAGACTCCACTCATTTCATCACCCATGGATACAGTCACGGAGTCATCCATGGCTATTGCCATGGCAGTGAGTACAGACTCTAAACAGATGCACTGTGCATAGTGGTGCATCTCAAAAAAGAAATTTATTTCAGTAATTCAGTTTGACAAGTAAAACTCATATTATATGGAATCATTCCACACAAAGAGATTTATTTCAAGCCTGTGTTTCCATTATTTTTATGGCTTGCAGCAAATGAAAGTCCAAAATTCAAATATGAAAGGATTTTTGATAAATTCTCTTAATATGTTGCATGGTGGCACAGTTGGTAGCACTGTTGCCTTGCAGCAGGAAGGCTTGATTTGAGTCCCAGACTGGGGTCTTTCTGCATGTTTGCATGTTCTCCTCGTGTATGTGTGGGATCTCTGAGGGTACTTCGTTCCACAATCCAAAAACATGATTGTTAGGTTAACTGGTTAGCTGATGCACTGTGGTGTCTCTGTGTTGCCCTATGATGAACTAGGTATGGACTGTCCAGGGTGTACATGGCCTCTTGGCCAACAATCACTGGAAATAGGTGCCTCCCCCACACTCACTCACCATGGCCTCATAAAGAAAAACAGGTATAGACAATGGATGGATGGATGATTTTTGACACAGAAGTGCCACGTTGAGATGATGTTATGGCTGAAGCTACCATACATCAGGAGTTGGCTGTTCACAGACTTCCATCTAAGGCTTTTGAAGGAAAATTAAGTGGAAGAAAAAAGTGTAGTCAAAAAGGTGTACAGGAAACAGGAATAACCACAGCCTTGAGATGATTGTGAAGCAAAGTCCACTCAAAAGTCTGAGTTTGAGATTCACAAAATGTGAATTATGTCAAGAGCTGCTTCCCTGTTTTATAAGCCACCGCTGAACCAGAGACATCAGAAGCATCTTACCTTAAAAGGACTGGACTGCTGCTCAGTGGTCCCAAGTCTCCTTTTCTGTTCAATGCAAATTTTGCATTTAATTTGGAAATTGATGTCTCACAGTCTGAAGGAAGAGTGGAGAGGCACATAATACAAGTTTCTTGAAGTTATCAAGTATAAAGTCAGCCATATTCCAGCTTTAGAAAGCTTTAGGAAGCTTTAGAAAACGTCATGCTTCCCTCTGCTGACAACCCTTGTTGGAGACTCTGATTTAATTTTCCCCACACAGCCAGAAATGCCAGTGTTTGGTTTAATGACCCTAGGGTTACAATGCTTGATTGGCTTGCAAATTTTCTTGACCTAAACCTGTGGACACAAATTCCAGTCATAAATATTTTGTATTTGCCCATATAAAACTTCATATAGAAACATAGATGATTGTTAAGAGGAAGATCGGAGACATCAAACTAATAATGCAGATGAAGGCCACTATTAAATTAATCTGTGCTTCCTACTCAGCACCAGAGACTGTTCGCCTCCTTGCCATACCACATTGATGCAGTAATACAAGCTAAAGGAAACCTGACCAAGAATCTAGTACATTTACTGTGCTGTCCGTTGATGTACTTTTCAACACATATTTTTGTTTAAAAATATGTTTTTCTTATGTAAAACTGACATTTACTGAGAAACTGAATTTCAAGTTTTCAACTATAAGCCATAATCATCAAAATTAACAGTACTATACATTTAAAATAGATCACTGTGTGTAATGGATTCAGTTAGGATGTGATTTTCACTTTCTGAATTCAGTCACTGAAATAAATTAACTTTTCAATGACATTGTCCTTTACTGAAATGCACCTGTACATCATTTTTTGGGGTGTCCAATTCTGAACTTCAGAGGCCAGTGTCCTGCATGTCTTAGATTTTCCCCCACTTTTGTGTAGTCAATTTAAATCACCCTCTCATATCCCTCTGCAGAGCTTGATGACATGTTAGGATGAAATTCCACCTCTCAAATCAGTTGTGTTGGGGACCCACTAAAAACATGCATGACACAGACTCTTGAGGGCCAAAGCTGGTCACAGCAGCTCCAAATAAAACATGTTCTTGACCTGCATGCTGACAGAAATAAATGTTTAATTTTTATCTAATGGGATATTTACTTTTCCTCATTTCCATCTGGGTGTTGTTAGCTGATGGGTGGGATTGGAATAATCCATCACAACTGCACTGCTGAATTCCAGGCCAATGAGGTGCGACGAGTCAAGGTAAAATGAGAAAATAAGCCAACATAGACTTAAATTTGTATTCTTGAGGTAAAACATATATTTGCCTTTGGTTATTCATAATATAGACAGAAATAACGCTACTCTATCAATAACTACAAATGTGTTTGCTTTTGCCAGAAATTCGAGCAAGGTTTCATCACAGACCCAGTGGTAATGAGTCCTCATCACACAGTGGGGGATGTGTTTGAAGCTAAGAGACGCCATGGTTTCTCTGGGATCCCAGTGACGGAAACAGGCAAGATGGGCAGTAAGCTGGTTGGCATTGTGACCTCCAGAGATATAGACTTTTTGTCCGAGAAGGATTATGAGAAACTTCTGGAAGAGGTGGGTGTCAAGTAATTGTAACTGGGGACAATTTTTACTTGTGAGCACATCATGTCACAGCCACCATGATGTCATCTGAAAAGGCATATTAGCATCAATCAGTCTTGACAGTTTAAATATGTCCTAATACAGGCTATGACAAAAAGGGAAGACCTAGTTGTTGCACCAGCTGGAGTCACGCTGAAAGAGGCTAACGACATACTACAGCGAAGCAAGAAAGGTAACTACTTCAAAAGGTCCAGCTGCTGACGATTATAAAAGCCATTTCCTTATTTTACTGATTTTAAAATTTGACTCTTTCAGGAAAGCTCCCCATTGTAAATGACAACGATGAGCTCGTTTCCATCATAGCAAGAACTGACCTGAAGAAGAACAGAGATTATCCTCTGGCTTCCAAGGACTGTCGCAAGCAACTGCTGTGTGGGGCTGCCATTGGTACCAGGGAGGATGACAAATACAGGCTGGATCTCCTCATGCAGGCTGGAGTGGATGTTGTAGTTCTGGTGAGCCTTGAACATTATATGTTTCAGCTTTAGGTGGCTGATTTTATATTTGTTAAGGTAAACTCACAAACGGTGGAGTATTAAATGTAGCACTTGAGATGGCTACCTAATTGTATTTATGAATCAAAAATCTTGTCAGTGTCATGAACAAAATTAATTTTTCTTTGTCACTAATAGGTTAATAATTAATTCTGAAGGAGTCGTTTCTTTTTCAACAAACTTTAATTCCATAGTTTCCTTAAATTATAGGAAAATATATTTCTTTCAAAGCTAACAAAACTACGGTAACCCTTTAATTAAAGTTTTATGATTATACTGGAAGTAGTCTTTTATAGAATATATAATTATATTATGAGTAGTATCTTATTATATTTAAACAATTAATTAGGTAAAGAAACAAAGAAAAAAAAGGCCAAACACAAAACTTGCAATTACTTAAAGAGAAATTCCCAAGCAGACTTATAACGACAGTAAAAATATTATCAGTCTTTATTTTTCTCTTGAATATATAAAACAGAAAGTATTTCATGCATAATTTGGTGTTATAAATACCTGATCCTAAAGGTTTGCATAGGAAAGTGAGAAATTCAAATGAAGTAAGGCCATCAAGGTTCATCAGGTTCCAACCACAACTGTCAATATTATAAATCAAGACATACGAGTGCCTGCATTTAGGTCAGATCCTGATTTACTATCTAGAAAGCAGCTTTGGCTTCTGCTGCTCTTGGCCTCTCTCTCCCCGTTTCTCTCTCTCTCTCTGGACTGGAGGAATAGTTAGCCTTGGCTCCGATAGGTGTTCTGTCTGCCTGGGGTGGTCACTCTGAGTCTGGAAGGCTGCTGATTCGGTGGTACATTCTGAATGTGTTTGTGATTCCTTTCTTTGAAATTGGGACCAAACTGTAAGTGACACCAGAACGTAATCATGTTGGAGTTGCTGGGCACTGTCTCAGTTATAAGTGTGTAAACGTAGGGGGAAAAAAAACCTTGTTGGAATTTTATAGATAAAGTTTTAAAATCTCAGGTAATCAACAAAAATTAAACAACCAAATATTAATCAAGTGGATCAAGGTTGATAAGTCAACTCTCTTCTTCATTCTGGTTCTGCCTCTTAATTTTATTCAGCACTGAACTCACAAGGTCACATCAAATAGTTATTAAGAAAAATAAATTCTACTAATTTTTCAAATCCCATTGCTTATGATTTCAGAAAGAGACATTAACTTCAGTCGTAAAAACCACACTTCATTTTAGTTAGAGGAGTGGATTTATGGAAGTACATATCTGTATGAAGGTAAATAAGTAAAGGTTTGGAAAGATACAACTAAATTTGAATTTCTGCCTGATGTGTAACCGATTTTATTCAGATTTCTGAGTTCACTTTTGGTTTGAAAGTGGCTTGTTCTGAATATATGTTTTCTTATGAAAAATATAGATGATGAATAGTTTGAGTTGTAGGTATTTACGAGTTTATGCTTCAGCCTTCACCCTCTGTATCATTTATTTACCTATTTTAATTTATTACTATCATCATTACAGTTTAATCTTATTTTAATTGCTTTAATATCTTTCCTTTCAGGTTTGTCAATCATGTTTAACTAGATTACTCATTCATTTTGTATAAAAATAGGAAACAGCAAAACACTGCAAGGATCTATGGAAATTAGAATAGAAGTTTGTTAAGTTCAACTTCACTCAGTTAAGAAGCTTTAAGAATGAATGGAAAAACATAGCACAGTTTAGAACAAGGTTACCACCTGCAGGTCACCATGTCTGGAGATTGTCCTGTCATCCTGCTTCTATGAAGTCCTGTGATGGCCACGAGTCAACCTACCTTAACTACAATTATAGTTATTAAATTTACATTTTCTTCTGCTTGGTAATGTTTTTGCTGCAGCAAAACTGCAGCAAAGGACATTTTTAAAATTCATTTATAACCGGACATGATGCATCAATCAAATTCCCTTGGTTTCTAATAAAGTGAGGACAAATGAAACTGCTTTGTCTTTGATGGTAAATGTTTTTACAACTATAAAAAAGAAGAAAGCATTGCGTGAAATAAAGTCTGTTCTATCTTATTGGATTCATTTTCTGATTTGCAGGACTCGTCTCAAGGAAACTCAGTTTATCAGATCAACATGATAAACTACATTAAACAGAAGTATCCTGATCTACAAGTGATTGGAGGAAATGGTGAGTGTGCTTCCTGTATCAAATGATTTGGATCATATTTGTTTCCTTTATCGGTCAGTTCAGCTCTTTTCTGTTCCTCTGTCTCTCTCTAGTGGTGACAGCAGCTCAGGCTAAAAACCTCATAGATGCTGGTGTGGATGCACTGAGGGTTGGGATGGGCTGTGGCTCTATCTGCATTACCCAGGAAGGTAAAAAAAAAAAAAAAAAAAAAAAAAAAAAAAAAAAAGCTGAAGTGCCAATTAGGCTAGATGACCAAAATAACTCTTTGAATTCTTAAAACACTTTGACATATTTTTCTTCTCTTGAAATTTTAACTGTGTTTCAGTATCATGTTGTTCATTGCTTCCTCAGTAATGGCATGTGGACGACCTCAAGGAACAGCTGTTTATAAAGTTGCAGAATATGCCAGACGTTTTGGAGTACCAGTAATTGCTGATGGAGGCATTCAGACAGTAGGGCATGTGGTTAAAGCTCTTGCCCTGGGTGCATCTACAGGTAGAAATGGGCAAGAGTCCCAAATATTAGTCAGTTTCTTTGGTTTAATGGAGATATAATGATTGTACCCTCCTTGCAAAAGAAACTTTTAACTTTTAACTTGCAAAAAGTTCTTGCCAAATGTTGCAAACACTTCATCCCATATTTTTGTCCCATCTTATTTTTTCCTCAGTGATGATGGGGTCTTTGCTAGCAGCAACGACTGAAGCTCCTGGAGAATATTTCTTTTCAGATGGTGTGCGTCTCAAGAAATACAGAGGGATGGGCTCCTTAGATGCCATGGAGAAGAATAACAGTCAAAAGCGTTACTTCAGGTATAAATAATTGTGGCATTGGTATGGGTAGTAGGTGGCTTAACAATAACTTTAAGCAAGCATATTTTGAGAAAAAAATTTTTCTCAACAAAAATGTAGTTAATTCTGAACTATAACAAAGGATAAAGAAAAAAAATATGTTAAAGCAGAATTAATGTGACTACAGGAAGTCAGAAAAGTGTCAATTTAAAATTCCAATCAACCTTTTTTGCAAGGGGTTAATAACCCTATTACACTTTTGTGTATCAGACCGTCATTTAGTGGAATTGGACATAATGCCATTTCTGAATAATGCTCAAACACCACATTCCTGCACATTTAACACTGAAGGAGACATAATTTTATCAGCTGCTAAGCCAGGCCACAGATTTTTAATGTTAATAAATTTCACTCCAGGAGCGCCTCAGCTCTGAAACTTCATGGACAACACACATGTGCACCACCGGGACAGAATCAAAGCTACTGCGACTCGAATATCACACCAATGACACAATATTAACATTAACATTATCCTATTCAGATACACTCATCTTTGCATGCAGGATGTTTGAAACAGAAGGGGAAACTGATGGCATTGTTTACCTTCTGCTTAATTCGGGTAACAATTATATGTTCACTTGGGGCATTGAAATATTATTCCAAAGTAGAAAGTTGATCTTAAAATACAAAGAAAAATTCAAAAGACTGATGCTATAACAAAAGTAATGTACTTGGTCCTGATATTGTTGAATGCCATGAGCAATTGATCTTAATACACAAAAGCGACACCCAAACTTTGAAGATGTGACCGGACTTCATGTTTCCCAAAATCCCCCTTATTACTTCATGATTAGACCCATGTAACACATGCTTTCCTTTACAGCAGTAGAAAAAAGTGTGACAGCAGCTTTGAATCATTCATTATATTAACACTTTTTTGCCATCAGGTTTTCATTTTAATCGTAATATGTCTACTTTATATTATTTTTGTTGCTGGTAAGTCATATCTTCAAAATTAGTAGCTACAATGAAAAGTATTCCTCCAGGAGTGAGTCACATCCTGTCAATATTCATGGAGTGGTAAAGCTGTTAAAAACTTCAACATGTTAATTGTGCTCTTATCATTGACATAAAAGGTATTCCATTGTCTATAAAATACAGCAAAAAAAAAAAAAAAAAAAAAATTTATATATATATATATATATATATATATATATATATATATATATATATATATATATATATATATATATATATATATAATTTTTTTTTTTTTTTTTTTTTTTTTTTGTGTGTTTTATTTATGTGGCTTCAATTTGTCCAGTGAGGGAGATAAGGTGAAGGTAGCTCAGGGGGTCTCAGGATCAGTTCAAGACAAAGGCTCTGTCCAAAAGTTTGTTCCTTACCTCATTGCTGGCATACAACATGGCTGTCAGGACATTGGAGCCAGAAGTTTATCGATTTTAAGGTTTGTATGAATACTTGTGAGTGTATTTATTTGAACTTTTTGTACTGTTAACTCTTTCATAAGTTGGGACTGTGTGTGTCGGGTTCCAGGTCAATGATGTATTCAGGAGAGTTGAAGTTTGAGAAGAGAACCATGTCTGCTCAGATGGAGGGAGGAGTTCATGGCCTCCACTCGTAAGCATGACCCATGACCTTTATAACGCTTTTACTGTGCTTTAGAGTTCAAAAGACTGTTTATATTTCCACTTGTGGGAGTTATGAGTTAGTATAGGTTTGTTTCCATCAACTATTTATTTTTTGTCTCCTTAATTAGATTTTGTCTTTATTAATATTTATTTTTTTTGTGACATGGAATGTGCTTAAGCTGTCGCAACATCGAAACAATCATTATTTTCTTCTTCTTTTTGTCCTCATGGTATCATGTTAGATATTCTTTTTTGCCATGTAAGTACTTGCATACCATCACCTTCGCCATTCCTTTATTCATCCCTGCTGAAGATAGCTCTTTTACTAATAAAATGTATGATTGTGTTAATTTTTAAAATTCCTATTGTAGTTACAAGAAGTGGCTTCAATGACACAGGAGGACGAGGAAGCATGAGATCAGGACCTAATGTCCCAACCCCAACCACAATGAGCCGCTGCAATGGACTCATGTGAACAGAGGATTGACACCAAGATGATGTTGCATCTTTGCAAAAACCTCTCTTTGAGTAAAAAGACGGTGAAAGAGCAAGGTTATAGAGGACAGAAAGTCTAACTACTGGATACATGGATAATCCAACAAACTCTTTCTCATGAATTTGCAAAAGTAGAGGGCTGGAAAAGTTGTAAAACTATTTTGCTGGATCCATTTATCACATAAAACGCATACACCTGACATAATGAAACCTTTGGTTCTGCTCTATCAAACAAGGTACAGCTAAAATACTGCTTTTTTCTTTTGCAGGAGTCATTTTTCTTTAATTTATAGAGAATTCAATCTGAAAAGGAAACATATCACAATTATAGCATGGTCACTCAATATTACCTTTTTGATAGACCTGAAAATACACACACAGAATGTATATTTTAATTACAATTGGCACATTTTGAATTTCAAATGCTGGAGGCTGCTATCATTTTACAGATTGTTGCTTTTTTGTGGAAAGATACTAAAGCATAGCATTGCACAGAGTTCAAATATACGCATTTGTAAGAAAGTGTTTTTTTTTTTAAGGCTTCCGTTTTTAATTCCTTGTTAATTTCCCTTATTTGCACCCACCTTACATCATTGACCAAAGCCTATCATCTTCAAAGTATTTATTATTAGCATGATAGTACTTGGTATTTTGTCCATTCAGGTTCAACATGAAAAGAGAAAGCACATAATGAACTCACTTAAATCTGGTTAATGAAACAATACAGAAAATGTTTTATAATCTCACCTGATCAATTTTCATAGCTTTACTTATTTTGAGCAATAAACTATTTTAAAGTTTGTTTTTAAAATTGTTACTTTTTTCAATCTGGTAATTATTATCTTTGTTACTATATACTTCCAGGTAACTAATAGCTAAAAGAGATGTGTGGAACTTTGCACCCAGTTCAGTTTATTAAGCTGTTGTTCCTACTGAAATTTTGGCAACATTACTATTGCTTGCATCTATATAAAACTGATCATTTCAATCCAAGTTGTAAATAGCATCATCAGAATACAAAAAAGTATTTTGAAGTCAATATTGTGACATTGTTGTAAAGTTTTTACGTATATTTTGGGATATGAAGAAGAAAACATTATTTCAGTCTGACTTCGGTGGAAAGTTGTTTTTCTGCTCAGTTGTATATCTTAATGTACCTCTGATCTGTATGTTTGCAGACAGCTGAATGTATGATAATATCGGCTGGAAACATTTAGTATGTTAAATATAAACATATTTTAAAGAAAGTATCACTGCAATGCCTCTTCCTATATTTACTGTAATACCTCCTAGAATCTTTATTGTGAATCTGTTTTCTGACCTATGGTAATGGAAAATATTGAGTGTATGAGAGGAATAATAAAATGTACACTATTAATATTACGAGTTAAATATTTTTCCAAGCTTCAAAGCAAACTGCCAAGTCTTTGAGCATTTCTCTGTCACAAATGAGGACTGTCATTTAAAATCTCCTCTTTCAAACTGATGACTCAAATCTCATTTGGTCATTTGGTTGTCACAATACAATTATAAGACTAATACTGATAGTAGGAAAAATATGTAACACCCAACACAATTTTTGCTATTGGGACTCTTTCTAATATTGATCAGAAAAATATAATCAGTAACAGCATAAGAGTGTTTTTACTGTCCTAATTAGTTCAAAATAGGATGAATTCAGCCTTTAACGAAAAAAAAAAACAAACTTTAAAATGTTGCTTTCCTCTATAGCAAGACTGAAGACCAGAAAAGATTTGCAAGAAAGTTTAATTTCTTTGATGAATGTCTGTACTTTGGATTCAGTGGAATAAGTAATTGGAAAACAGGTTTCTTAACCATCTAAATAAGGATCTGATTAATGCAAATATATTCAGCAACAATGCTGTTTAATTTCTGTTGATGGAGGTTTAGTATCATATTCTTTATTGGTGATCAACTAGTCAGTATGGTCAGTCTTCACAAGTTCTGACTAATATCTGATCACTTTTATTAGCTTTGGTCTGAGTCTTTCAAACAAAAAATAATGCACAAAAGTCAGATATTTTTCAATTGAAAAATTGTTTGTTAATGCTGAAATGTGCAGAACATTTAACATATTTGATCTTTTTAAAGGTCTCGTAAACATGAGCGTCAGTCTTTAAGACGCTTCATTATGTTTGTGGTTGTTGTTGGCTTTCCATCCAACACTAGAACACCAAAATTTGAAGAGACAAATTCTGCAACATTAAAATGAACTGCAAACAGAGTTTGAAAGAAAAGTGCAAAATCTACAAAATGTTTATAACAAGTGTCTAACACTTATAGTTGCTGAAAGCTCTTTTTACATTTGGTGAAGAGTCAATGATTCCAAAAAAGTTTTTTGCTTTGCAGTCTTTATTTAATTTTTCATTGTTGTTTCAGGGTTGACATTTAAACAATATATTCATACCATATAAATGTTTCCCTTGGTAAAATAAAAAAATATATACATACATATTGATTGTATGCTAGCTATGCTCTTTTCCCTTTGATTGTTTTATTTTCTCATATATGGTTTAGTGTGTTAATTATAAGAATGTTCAAATTCCTTGTAATAATGTAAGATCTACAGCACCTGTACTGTTTAAAAATCGTAGTTCAATACTTTATATTCATGAACACAGTGTTGGTTTTTTTTTTTGTTTGTTTTTTTTTTTGTTTGTTTGTTTTTTTTTTTTTTGCTTCAAATCTTTAAAATTAATTGAATAAATGGTAGCAGTTAAAAATGCTACAAAAATTAGAGAACATAGTATAGTTCCCAAAATTCCCTCAGTGGAACCTTATTTGAAGTTATTAGGTAGCCTCTTTTAATCTTTTTGGGGAGCCTATGTGAGAAGTATAATAGTATTTTTTAATTAAGCAAGAAGATCTGGGAAAAGAACGTTTAACTTCACATCCTTTGCTGGATAATTTTCACCAAATACTTTTTTGTGTCTTTCGCAGTCTCTTTGATCAGGATTAGACAACAAACATAATTATGTATTTGGAGGCAGATATTCATGTCGTGATCAGAATACCCCCCTGCCCAAACTATGGCAAGCTTAATTTATCTGTACTGCAGATGGCACACCATTATCTTCTATCTTACAGAAAGTTCACATAGTAAATTCAAACTTGAGTTTGAACTCTTTATTGTGAAAAATCTTTGTAAGTTTATCACAAACTAGCATTCTGAACAACAAAAAACACAGAAAACAGTTTGATGCCGTGGTCTGACTTCTAAATGGCATAATAATAAGTAAAAAAAACTATTTTTGCATTGTATACAATATTTACAGATAATTATTAAGCCATGTTAAATTAATAATATAAATTCTACTTACATTATGAGTGATAGTTTATTTTAATATTTTAAACTTTCTGTACACCGTCAGCCTGAATTCCTAACTTACCTGAACTTTTAAATTCTTTTACAATTCGATGGTGTCACTGCACATACTCAGGGTATCAATTTGTTTACACACATTAACAAACTCTGCTTGTACTGCCATATCCCATTCAAGCTGTTTGCTTTCACTTAAGTGCTTACTCCCTGCTATCCGGCCAGAACCCTGACTGTCCTGGGAGGCCAAGCTCAGGGTTCTGTATCTCCTGTGATAAGACAGAGAGGGTATTGCTCTTGGAAAGCTGCTTTGGGGAATGTTTTGCCCCCTGTTTGTCCAGGAATTTGAACGCAACTTTCCGGTTTGTTTTGGATAGTTGCACAAACCTTGGGTTGAACCAGTAATGCTCCCTTTCCAGTCTATCTGATCTCTTGGCATTGGTGCTTTCCTGCGAGACATCAAACTTCCATGTGGTTTAGAAGCTCTGGAACTGGACATGGCATTCTCTTGATCCACGTCGCCACAAGATGAGGCCCGGCATAGAGTATCTCCAACACTTTTGGACCCTTGGTTTAATGTTTCTTGGCCAGGAGAGCTCAAGGAAACACTTGAGGATGTATGGAACAGTCTTTGCGGACTAAAAATACTGTGAGAAAATAGGGACTCACTAAACAGAGCTTGGTCAATACTGCGGGACAAGTCTATGGGAGATGGGGGTCGGAGGTCCCCAGTGGAGTCACTATCTGTACCTACGCTATCCAGTGATGATATCTGGAGCTCATCTGCATTTTTAGGTTTGCTTAGTGGGTTTTGAGGTGTATGTAAAGCCAGAGTACTCTGGCTTGGGCTGTGCTTGTTTTCATAGTTTACTTCATTTACAGGATTGTCAACCATTGAGCAAAGAGGAAGAGCTTCTGACTGCTTCTTGGTGTCAACATTGCAGACCACCAGCTTTTCCTGCTTAACCTGCGACCAGGACTCATGAGTGGAGAGAGCCGGAGAGATTGCTTCTTCCTGTGTGGGCCCACTGTGTCCTCGCAAAGGCGAGCTACAGGATAGACGGGACCAGGATCCTGGCCTGGTGTTACTTATTGTTTTCAGAGGGGAGTTTTTGTTACAGAACAAAGGATGTGTGCCAATAATGCACAAACCTAGACACACTCCAATCTCACAAAACCTGCAGCCAATCTGGTAGCCCCACCAAGGCCATGGCTGGAACCCAAGGCCATCAACTCCACCAAAACCAAGAGCATGCAGGATTCCATAAAACTGAAGACCACCACATCCTAACAAGCATAATGAGCTTCCTATCCCAGCTCCTGCTGCTCTGTCCCAGTCTTCTACCTTAGAAAAAGGGCATATTACAGGTCGTACCATTTCTGGTGATCCTCCAGTCTCTCCATTGTCATTCAGCCTGTAGATGTGTTTTGTGTTTACTTGTTTCAAGCAGTAAAAGATGAAGTAGGAGAATGAAAGAAAGATGGTTAAGAAGACAAACAAACCCTGAGGGAATAAAATGATAACAGTGGGGAGACTATGGAAGAACTGGAGTAGTCCAACACATCCTAGTGAGATCATAAACTGCAACAGGCACATACATAGCAAAAGACAAGGCTTAGGCAAGGCTGAAAATGACGTAGAAATAGCAATTTGGAGTGAAAGATAGCTACGTGAGTGCAAGGACAGAAGGAAGAAGGCCAAGGAGAAGGCTGATATTAAACAGGGCATTGGTAATTCTGAGAGCAGCTGAGTGACCAGAGGAGGAAGACGGTCTTGAGAATTGTAAGCATCATACAGCAAACTGAAGCCTTGAATCCCTGCAAATCCCAGAATGAAGAAGTGTAGCATTATAAAAAAGCCAATTCCAGGGGGGCACCGTAAAGGCAAGCCTAACAGGCAAACCACAGAGATTAGGCAAATTAAAGTGAAGACAGATCCCAGACCATAGATATGTGCTTCCCATGCAAAACCCCATGTTGCAAAGGCAGAGTTCCAGTCTGAATACAGAGGGACCAAAAGGGCAGGGCTGAGAGCCAGAAAGGGGAGCAAGGGTTCACTTGGTGTAACATCCTCTGGGTAGGTGGGAGTCCAAGACTGATCTGATGTTTTACAGGGTGTGGTGGATATTTCCATGTTACCCTCGAACAGCAGTGTACCAGTGGCCTTTGGGACATTCAGGCTGTCTTTCCTGGAATCATCTGAAAAGAGAAGACATTGTGACACAGGAAAATATTGTGCACCTGCTAATTTTTTAGAGCTGTAAGCATATACCCTATCCATGAGATGAGACCATACACAATGTTGGGGGTCAAGAGTACAAGATGCAATTTTAGCAAAATTGTTTACATTTTTTGTTTTAAAGAATTTTTAAACCGTGAAAAATGTTCAAGTTGGGTCAATGTCAATAAAACATTGAAAATGCTAACTGTTTTTGTTTACACAAATTAAACAAAAGTTTAATAAATCTCAAACTGTGTTTTGAAAAATCCCATCCCAGTGTGGAATTTTCAAGATCAGGTTTTCATTCATGTAGATTTTCATTCATAGATTTTCATAACATAGAGTTGATCAAATCCAATCAAGACTAAAAAAACTGCGACGCAGTGCTCTAGTTTAGTTTTGAAGCAGAAGCCAACTTTAGCAATGTTATCATCTAACCATCAGTGGCAGTATTCTCGCAGAGTTTACAAACTGTTGCTTGTTGCTCTGTCAACATTTGTTTTATTTTTTTTTCCCAAAGTACCCAAAATGCTGCCAAATGATCTAGGAGAGGTGGAGGATTCTTGAATACTTTTATAGCCAATTTTTGCCAGCCTAGGAGCTGTCTTTAATTGGCTACTATGTCAACACAGCTCAAGAAGTACTTCCTCTCTTACATCAAAATATGAATTGCCAACATAAAGCAGAGTATCTATTTTCATATCTAGGGCTCATAACAACAATAATCTATACTTGCAGTGATGTTAAAACGTATTTGCCCCCCTCACTGATTTCTTCTGTTTCTGCATTTTTGTCACACTTAAATGTTTCATACCATCAATCAAATTTTAATATCAGGTAAAGATAACCTGATTAAAATAGTTTTCCAATGACAATTTAATTTGTTAAAGGAAAAAAGCTATCTAAAGAAACCTGACATTGTGTGAAAAAGTAACCAGTCTCGAAATCTAATAATTCCATGTGCCACCCTTAGTGACAAAATGATAACCATCATCAAGCATTTGTGATCACTGGTGATGAGTCTTTTACAATGTTGTGAAGGAATACTGGCCAACTCTTATTTGCCAAACTAATTTAATTTAGCCACAATAAATTATTTTTGGCCATGGAAAGCTTGTTGTTGGGATGAGATCTTGTTACACCCCTGCTGAAACAATGCTGTGCCTAAAACACAGCCTCATTTCATTGGTTGGCTGACCAGGTTGTATTTTTTTTTTTTTTTTTTTTTTTTTTTGATTACCTCTTTGAATAACAACAAAATGATTATATCAATGAAAACTGTAAAACAGGCAACTCAGGCCAACATCCCTTAATTCCAAAGGCTTTGGCTTTAAAAATGAGACCAGGAGTGAACAGTCAGTTTATGTGTGAAGTTAATCCATAATAAAACAGAGCAGGCTTGCAACTGGGAAGCTCTAAGTGGGTCACATGAAGAGAAATGGGAGCAAGAACAAGTTGTGTGCATTGGTGTTCATGTGAACATAACTGAGGGAGAGTGATTTGTTGATTAGCCTGTATTGACCTGATTACAGTTTTCCTATTGGGAGGTAGTTATTAGGCACAGTCAAGACATGTTCTGCTAACGATGAGAATCTGCTTGGGTCCTCAAATAACTATAACTGATTGATTCTGTGGACAAAGCAATAAGAATCTCTTTGTGATCATAAAATAAAGGTTAGAGCATGGAGCTTTGTGAACCATTGACCCAACATGCTGGTTAGAAAATGAAATATGTCCTATTTATAGACCTCCATTAAAAAAAGCTATTGTGATTAACACAGAGTCAGTAATCATTAATGCAAACCATTGGTGTTAATCTTGTCATATCTATTGTATGTGTAGTTTATCTTGTGGTCCAAAAACCAATAGCTTTAAATTAAACTGCATTTGGCTTAGCTACACTGCAAATTGGAAAAAAATTAGTGTTATAAGACATGCAAATGCAGGAAGAACCATAACATTCGTATCCAGTTTTGTTAAAGTGCACCTCCCCCTATGCTTGTGGGCGCAAAACCCCCTTGACAAGTGATTGCCACTGTGAGTGCATACAGTAAATACTGTTATGTGGCATCTAATCACCATATTATCTGGTAAGCTTTAACAATAAGTGATCGACATGGCACATATTATGAATGTAATTACTTTTGTAATTTTTTGGAGAGTGAAATATTAGTGAATGAAAATGCAATGAAAAGACTAAGAAAGTAAGGCAGCAAAAAGCAACAGATTGGAGATTTGTGATGAGAGTAAAAGCCCAATGGTTACAAAAGATGTTAAACATTTAGTGAATGCAAAATATCTATGCCAAAAATGCTGCAGTGACACAGATTCTGTTGTCAGATGGCCAAATATTACAAGTATTAACAGTTAGCGATCTCAAAAATCTCTTTCCTGTAAACTTAAGACATGACTCTTACCTCTGGCTCCCTCTGTGCTGACTGTTTCGCTGATTAATACAGGATCTGCAATGGAATTTGTCCCATTTTGTTTTCCCTGTATGGAAATAGGAATGACTGCAGTCCATTCCCCATTGTTTGTTGCTGGTGATGGAGTTTGGTGGTCTGGGTTATTGTTCGGTCCAATAAATGGTGATGAGGTTGAATTCCAATCAGGTACGGGTGATGGAAGAGAGTCAGAAAAAGGAAAAGGAAAAAGGATATCAGAAATTTCATTTTTCAATGTTGTAAGTGTTTGCTCATTCTCTCTGATTTGTGGAGAATGCTCTGTGGACACTCTGCTTCTCTCAGTTGACAGAAAATCTGATGTTTCCTTTGTAGGATTTTGTAGGACCTTTCGTAATGAAGACTCAGATGTTTGCACAGTCTCCACAAAGGTGTCCTTTTTCAGAATGTCTGAAGGTTTTGATGTGTGTTTTCCATCATTAGGATGAAAAATAAAGGTCTCAGTACCCTCCTGAATGTCACTGTATTCACCAATCACACCTTGCCTGTCCAAGTCCTCAGATGATGATAAGGGCCAATTCAAAGGGTGACTCAGGAAGTCAACATTCTCAGGTTCCAACATAAAACTGTCTTGTGCCAAACTTGATTGGTGAGGTTTCTCTGGGGGCTGTGCGAAAAACCATGTCACTCGGTCGTTGTCTGTCTCTTGTGTTTCTTTGGTATTTTCTTCAGTTAGAGCAGCGGCGTGAAGTGAGAGAGGGAATGAAAGAGGGAAAAGAAAATAAATATTCCACAGAGATCCCATGCTGAGGGTCTGCAAGCTTCACTGGTTGTTGTCTGTTCACATGTTTGGACTGTAAACATCAGGATTCCAAGGATTCAATTTCTGACAAACCTGGAATAAAAGTGAAAGACAAATGATGCCTTTTCATGTTCTGTCACCAAGGTATTTGCAATAAAATAGATTAAACTGCAGCATGTGGGTTATAAACACAGCAAGATTACAAAGTAAAAATCTTTAAACAGTATATTAAGAAAAAGCACTGCTGTTTCTCCTTGAATCATTCAGATTTTAGCTCTCTTACCTCATCAATGGTCCATTCTGCTGCAGCCTTTTCAAGCCTATAAATTACTCGGTGATGCTTCATTTCTGCAGTCTCGCTCTGCACTGCACTCTGTGTCTTTTCATACTCATTGTGCTATGCCCCTCTTCTCTTCATCAGCCAGTCGACACATGGGACAGACCCCACCTCCTCTGGCCAGCCCCTACCCTCCCACATGCTGCTGTTGGACAGGTCTGACAGTAAGACTCTTTGCAGCAGCATCTAGATGAGTATTGTCTCCTTTTTTGGATTCAGGCACTGTAATCCTGGAGAGTAAAGAGAGTTCAAGTAAAAAAAAAGCCACAAACATGAGATAAAATCCTTAGCATGCTCTTTTCTCAACCCTTGGGCATTCTCTGTTTAACAGATATGTTTCTTCAAAACATGTTGAGCATAATTTACAGGATCTGCTTGAAATAGCTTTAATATAAACATATGTAAATGATTTAGTAACTATCTATTTGGGTCAAAAACAAGCATTCATAATTCATGATGTTGTGCACGTCAGCAAACATTTATTAGCCCAATTCATTAATTTAAAAAAAAAACAACCTCCTAGTAAGTAATCTTTTTGATAACAGATTTCAACTTCTCATTAAAGCTGCAGCATATAACTTATAAAAAACATAAATGCTCCCAGTGCTAACTGTAGAAATATACCATTTGGTCAGAAACAACCAATCAAAACCAGGAGGAGGGTCTTGATGCTGTTGATCATGCTCATGTATGCACTGCTCACACCCTCCCCCTAGCCCTCTGCTACGCTACAGCTGCTTCCTGATAGCAGAGCCTGCCATGAATGCTCAGGCTAGTTAACATGGCCACTGATGATGGCGGATAAACATTTTTCCTGTAACAGTAAGTTGTTCTCCGTCACTGAGCAGCGTATACAAGAGTGTGATTGACAGTGCAAAGACATTCCTCTTGGCTCTGAATGGTTGTTTTTGACCAGGAGCGGTGCATTTCTGCAGATTGCAATAATAGCACAGGGAGAAGCTAAAACTGGAGGAGCTTGATTTTTTTCACAGATTATCTGTCTCATACTAAACTTGTCACAACACACAGAGACAGTTTTAACAAATACAGTTTGTAATGTTTTTTTTAATAAAAGTTACTTACTGCAGCTTTAATTAACTCAGTTTCCACAATTCTGAATGTATTTCATCTCATGCTATGTGGTATTGTGTTTTAGCTACCACATTAAGAAAGTTTGCATGCATGTTTTATTGGTCATCAAAATAAGTGTGAAGCACATTTATTTGTACTTATTTCCCATCACACCGTTCCATCTCTGCCTTGTGTTTCATTAAACAGACTTGATCACAAGCTCAGAATGTTGGAATATTCTATGGCGTGAGGGTCACAACACTTAGAGACCACATGTGACTTCATTGTTGCACCAATGACCCAATAATTCCCATCACTTCAGCTAATGAAATACTATGCAGGTGGTCAGTATGCACTGATGAAGCTACATTCACCTCTGGATGCAGGGTAGTTAGACTGACTCCATGTGATGTAATCTGACTAATACTTGCTGATTAAAGGAGCTAATATTTATCTGACATTTTGAGGATAAAAGACTGTGTATAGAGGAATTATTTGTTTGTAAACAGGGCGTGCACAACCTGATTGCAGAAAAAAAAACTGGCTTGCCTTTAAACTGTCACCGGTTGCTATGGTTACCTGTGGTTATCTTGCTGTTTTAACATTAGAGAGCATGTTGTCCACATACTACATCTGTTAATCACCAAGTGATAAAACAAGTTATGCTATCAAATTGGCATTAGTGAATGGGATACATCTTCATGACCCATACAGGTTACATGCAGGTGAGTGGATAAATGACGAGAAAAAAATGGCCCAAACTTCAGTGGCCAGACGTTACTTACTTGGAATATTAAAGCAATTTTGTTCATGGTAAGTTCAACAGCTCTCAGTGAGATGAGTTGAGCCCCTCTAGATAAGACAAACATGTCCATGGTGAGCAAGGGCACCAGAATAGGTTTTCTTAAAACTGCAAATTTTCATAAAAAATGGAATTCATATTTAACGTGCAAAAGGCAAATGAAACACGATCATTTCTATTTTGGACACATTTCCCACTGTTCTGGTTCAGTTTTTCCGGCTGGGCAAAATAAAAATTGATGCTAGTTTTCAAAGAGTATTACATTGTTTAGTCACCTTTACAGAAAAATCCAATGAATTTCACATATGAAAATCACATGTGAAAACCATGTACCACATGAAAAATGAACATGTGGCCGCAGACGTCAAGGGAGGTGGTAAACTAAGCCATCAGAAATCAAAAGTGCAGCAGGTTGAACAGGAAGCAGTGCCAGGTGCAGAGACACTGTACTAAAAATAAAGCCTCTGACATATGGAGCAAATGAAACTGTGTGGGAGTTGTGTGAGGCAAAGAGAGGTGATCTGTGGTGGACGCAAGTTGTAAATAATGTTATTAGACTAATTGTAAACAGTTAGAACAATATATTCTTGCTTTCTTTCTGCAGGCGACACGTGCGGTACAGTGGGTGCTGACGCAGCGTGACATCGACTGATAATCCCTCTATAGAACATTAAACTTTAATCTTCACACTGAGTATGAAAAAAATGTACAAATAAAATGACGGATTGGTATTGACAAAGGAAAGTACCTGTCCTAATATCTGGTAAGATAGGTAACAGTGGGATGCCACATAGGTCAGTGGTAGAGCAGGCGCGCAATATGCAGAGGCTCTAATCCTCAGTGTAGTTGTTTCTGGTTCGATTCCCAGCCCCGGACCATTTACTGCATGTCTTCCCCTTCTCATATTTGATATGTTTCAGTGGTCTAGGAAGTTGACACAATAATTGATAAGTTATAGCGACAAAAAAAAAATCTCAGGACAGTCAGTCCTTTTTTTTTTAAATCAGCTCTGACAATTATATTGAAAATGTTACTTTTTTTTTAGACTATAAATCCTGTCCAAACTGAACCAAAACAAAGAATTTAAAAGCCAACCTTGGTTAGCTCATTGGGTCAAACTTGATAACTTTTGATTCACATTTAAACATGAACAACCCTGTTCAAAAGAGTGTTTTTAGCTTTCACTTTTCAGCTACATTTTTATGTTGACATAAGGCAATGCAGTCTTCCATCTGTCTTTTGAACAAAATTTAGTTTCAGGTAAAACAGAATAAACCAAAGCATATGCCGCCATTTCTTTTTTTAGAATAACGACAAACTATTTCTTAGTTTATACACCAACTCAACAGCCCACTTTTTTTTTTTTTTTTTTTTTTTTCATTTTTACATATTTGTATGTAAAAGAACTATGATAACCATTTCTATTATGGGGAAAAAATTGACATCAAAGCAATTGGACCTTTTATAGTTAAATGCTATTTGGGAGGGAGTTATTAACTCTTGCTCAAATGCATTGGAGTTGTGATGCCATCAATTTTTGGGTCAAATACAGATTTAATAATGTTTTTCAATTTAAAGAAATTAGCCTATGAAAATGAGGAAAAGTTCTGTTCTGTTTTAGTTTTGATTGTGCCATCTTACTATGTGTAATGCCATCTGATTTGTCCATGTGAGCTGTTTTTCCTCAGTGGGGAGAATCCAGAAACCTCGTGACCTACTTTAATCCCAGGGATACTTCTAAAATAGACTCTGATCCACATACCTTAGGAAGCATCTGGAAACAGTGACTCTAAAGTTCAGACAATCATTGCATTTTTTTTATCTGTCTGACTGATTAAAGAATTTCAAAAATTTCTTTTCATGTGTTATATGCTGGCAATCACATCTGTGAAGGCAGGCTGTCAGACAAACTTTTCTTGTCTCAAGAAACAAATGCCCAAACATAAATCAAAACAGCATTCCAAAAAACAATTGGACATTATATAACACACAAAAAATATATAACAGGTTTCTCTTCTGTGTAAAGTAATTCAGGTTATAGAAACATGCACTCTTAGAGATAAAAACAGTTTGCTTGCAAGTTTTGCCCCTGAAAATATGATTTACATTCATATAGGAAACACATGGGAGTAAAGCTAAATCAGATCAAACACCGAGTCAGTAGTGGTAGGAACTTTCACCCCAGCCCAGGGTGAGATTAAAACCCATGTCTGATGAGGACACAGGAAAGCATCAAGTCAGCTGTAACTAAAAGGCTGGGGAGGAACAATGACAGCCCAAACATATGAGCTCAGTGAGGGACACGGACAAATTATTGCCGCCTCACACTTACTATCTGGATATGTAGAGTAACTTGGATCTGTTTAGACAAATCATCGTCACACAGGACAATGTCAACAGAGATTGGGTCCCAAATGGGAATGAGAACAGTCACAGCAAGGCACACTGATAGAGCTGCGCAAGCAAAAGTAAGCTATATGTCTTCACTGAACGAAGGCTGTAGGGTTTACAGAAACTTTTCACTGACTCTTGTACTGAACAGAAAACAGTAATCGGATGTAAATAAAACAGTTGTCTGTGTTTCAAAATGCATATAAAAAAAAATTAAAACTGATATTTATTTAAAAAATGGCTCTTCATTTTTAAAAAAAAAAAAAAAAAAATTAAAATTCATTCAAATAATATGTTTTTGTTTAGGTACTACATTTTCAGACATATTTGTATCCGTCTTGGAACGTAAAGCAAAACAATATTCTGAAATTACAGCTAACGTCCAAAGACTGCCAATGATGGCCTTAAATGTTTACTTTTATTGTGAAAAGTTATTTTTTGGGTTCTTGATAACAATCAAGAACCCCCCAAAAAACTATTAAGCTTCTTTCTCAAAGGTATCCACCTTATTCCTAGCCCCCATGAAGCTTTGCGTGAATTATTTGTGACTTCCGCCGCAAACCGGAACTGGCTTTTGTTTACGTACTTGCAACGCGCTAATCCTCTTTCGTCATGGGTTTTGGCTATAAAATATGTGGGAACATCAACAATCTCGGCTCAGATGTGGCAAAATTGTCTTACCTCTGCTTACAGCTATTGAAAGGTTGGAGGATGACCTGAAGAATTGGCTGCAGATAGCCTACATTAGCATATTTAGCTGCTTCATTGACTTCGTTGCTTCAGATGGCGAAGCGATGAGCAATCTGAAAAGCTCTGGAGCTTATCAGTATCCTCACAATAATAAGGGTGGCTGTGTTTTGTTAAAAAGGATGAGGCACAATTTTATCTACCTTAAATAAGTCATAACGCCTTAAAACTCCACATTATTGAGCCTTTGTTTTGGTTTCAGCGACAGGTGAAATACAAACAGCAGGGTGTTCATGTATTGCAAAGCAAGGCAGATCATGCAGCCACACTACTGCAATACCGTAGAGGGTAAAAGCAGATTGTTTTTGTAGTCTTAATAATCATTTTGATTTTATTTGACACAGGTGTGTTGAAGTAGAGACTTAAACGTTGCAGCACACTGGACATCGAGTTCTAGAGTTGAAGATTTTTTTGTGTAGTACACTCGCTAACTGCTCAGAGCATAGTAATATAAAAAAGAAAAAAAAAACCTTTTGACATTAGGACATGTAAGATAAGAAAAAGTACTTCATTAATCCCAGACTTGGAAATGATATATTGCAACAGCATATACATATGCAACTACTGTATATAACTGACAGTATTAACACAGGAATCATTTTAACACAAAAATGCTTTAAAAAAAATATTCTTTGCTGTAATAAAGTTGCAAAACCCTGGCCTCCTTTAAAAACTATGCAGCTCAACAGCTGCTAAGAGTTGTGTTACAGTTATTGCAAGTACTCCTGTACTGTAATAAAAAAAAATATGTTAGTGCAACATTAAATGTCTTCTCACTTTTCACTTGAAATTAGTTTGGCTCTGAAATTGACTAAACCTAAATCAGCCATGACAAAGTTCTGTCTTAGCTTCATCAAAGTAACTAGATTTGGGTCCACTGCAGGCATTGTTGAGGAAGCAGGAGCAAATGGCTGAAGGCAAGACAAGTGTGTGAAACTCGATGAGAGGAATCCTCGTATACAAGAGGGATTCTGCATCAGTCTGTCAAATATTGTCTGCAACAGTTTGGCAGTGCTGGGGATGGTGCTCTCACTCCACATGTGATCGTGGGCCCTTTTGAATAGTTGTGGTTTTCCATCCCTGGGCATGATTACCACAGTGTCTGGGCATCGCAGGATGGCTTCAGTGTTGAACACAGTTCCTCAGTCTGGTCAAGCCCTTCCATAAGTAAAAATACAATATATGAATATTGAGGTGTGACATATTAGGGTTTGCAAAATAGAATCTTTACATTACCTACAGAAAATCGTAAAACTAAATGCTGTCTCTGAAATCATACCTTGTGTGTGTGTGTCACTGCTGTCAATCCTTTAAAGGATCAGGTGTCTCTTTTCGGGTAGTTTGTCGTAGCCCAACCACAATGAAGGATGCGGGTTTTCCTCCGCTGGCTTTTTGTCCACAAAATAAACAGGCACACGTATAGCTTTTTGAGTTTCCTTATCTGTCGGTAGTTGACAAAAACAGCCGCATATCACGGGAACACTGTTCGTTTCGGGAGCGTGTTGCAGCCACAAATTCAGCTTGGTCCGATGGCACAAGTACCCGAGCTCAAAGACATTTTAGTTACCACTATTTTTGTTAAAACACTGATAAAATACTCACCAGAAAAGAAAATTGTAACTTCTATAATGAACGCAAATCCGTAGATTAGCCAGTAAACCACGAATTAGCCAATGCCTTACTGCTACTTCCGGCGTTCACCGGAAGTAACGCCCATAATCGTTTCTACAGTAACCCTCCCAGGAATAAGGTAGATGAAACATCATTGCCTAACTTTGCTATTCCTGTCTATAAAGCAAGACCAAAAATGCTATATATACACCAAATCGTCTTCAAATATGATATCTTTTGATCATATTTCATGATTCAGTAATGTTTTTAATATTTTGATTTTAATCCAGTTACGGATCTGGAAGTGATAGGGTTAGATGGGAGAAATTTGGGGGAAAGCGGAAACAAAACAAGGAAATGTAGGCGATTAGGTGGTTGACATAATTGCAATATTGACCAGTTTGTAGCTACATTATTCTCACAATAATCAAGACAGAAATAAATCATGGAGGTGTTAATAGCCATACAGAAGCCGAGAGGGGACGTGTTACGCATAAAATTTTTTCTGATGGTTTTCTCGAGATAACGAGTTATCCCGATGGTTTTCTCGAGATAACGACTTAATTTCGTTGTTTTCTCGAGATCACGAGATGATTGGTATATGTGTGTGTGTGTGTGTGTGTGTGTGTGTGTGTGTGTGTGTGTGTGTGTGTGTGTGTTAAACCTGATTCCATCATTCAAATGCAAGCCACGCCAGCGGGAGAGGACTTATAAGTGTAAATCATGGCATGCATGTACAATTCTTTGAATAATTATGTGAATTAGTGATACCATAGACCATAATGAGATCACGTCGTTGGTGGTATGACTAACCCATAGGAAAATTATCTCGTTATCTCGAGAAAACGGCCATCGTTATTTCGTGATAACGACATAATTATCTCGTTATCTCAAGTTAACCATCGGGAAAATAAACATGCGGTACAACCGCTCTCGGTTTCCCTAAGGCCATAAGGTTCAGGTTCAGTCAGGAAAATTTTAACTCTAACAAAGTGACCTATTCACTTAAAGTCACATTAAAGAGTTTCAAGTCTTTGTTTAACTCGTTTTATTCTTTATGGTAATAATATCAATAACTGTTAATTAACTAAACATAATGTAATATTAAGAGACAGCAGTGGCACCACAGAATAACAATGCAGTTTCATACTGGTGTGAGTGTATTAAAAGGTTTTACAAAAACATGTACAAAAATAAATCAAAAGAATATAAGCCAAGAGAACCATCAATTTAAAGTGTAATGCATAATGAGTTAACCTGTCTGTGTATGATTTGAATACAACCAAAAGCAATTGTTATGTTTAGAGAAGAATTAGACATTTTTGGACTGTGTACGTGAATTGTATCCATCATTAGGAAGGTGTATGTATGTTATTTGTTTGTTCTCAGGCTAATTGAGTTTTAGGTGTAATTGTTGCAGAGTCTCTAATTTTATTCTAAATGAATTGCTTTACAGCTCTTCAGCATTCCTGGGAAGAAGCATAACAAAAAGAAAATAAAGATATGACAATTTCCAACAAAGTTTTACAACAAAAAAAAAAAAGTATTTTCAAAACCAATTCAAGTGGAGATTGTTGCTTTACAGAGCAACAATCTCCTTAAAAGGCATTTCTACGTCCGTATTACGCAAGCGTATTGCTGTCACGGAGGAAAATAAATTTTCGAACACTATCCCGTTTTAACGTGATAATTATATTGTACAAACGTGATAATATATTGTACAAATGTGATAATTAAATTCTACAAACATGATAAGTATATTGTATAAATGTGATAATTATATTGTATAAACATAATAGTTGTATTGTACAAACGTGAAAATTGTATTGTACAAACATGATAAGTATATTGCATAAACATCATAATTTCTTCCAAATGGTGGTGGTAGTATGCTTTTAGGCTGCATTGACGAGACTCAACTGTTGGAAGAAGTTGGCATACCAGCTTAATTTGGGATGCATGTGATGAGAAATGAATGGCTAATAAAAATATGGATAACCTTTTGGGAGATATGCACCAGCCCCCCTCGCGACCCTGCAAGTATAAGCGTGCTAGATAATGAATGGATGGATGGGTGGATGGCTAGCCCTTTGTTGCTATTCCTACAGAAACCACTTTGTAGGACATTAGGTCCAGGATTTACATAAACAGGTCGCACCAGCCGCCTCTTTTGCCTTCGTTCCACACCACAAGAGTCAATAAATTTTAACAAATGTATTATTGTACTCTGAGTCACAATCATACACATGTGTTAAACACATCTAAGGTGGTGAAACTGATGCCTCCCACAACTCTCTAGCTGGTCAGTTAGCAAGGCCGCTGTTCTGTCAGTTTGGCATACACCGTCAGAATAGCATATGGAAGTCTGCGAGGCTTCTTTTGGTTGAAATGGATTGTTCTACATTATTGCAAAATTGCAAGAAGGAAAGAAAACAAATGGATAACAGTTTCAGGGTCAGTTTTACTTAAACAGCATTTAGCTTCAACATTAATCAAACTGGAGATCGTTGGTTTGCAAGGATTATTATTGTGTAAGATCTTGAAATGCACATCTATTATTTTATTTAAGATATATAAAAAGCTAATAATAACTTAATGAAGCTTTCCACAAATTACTGAGTAAAATTTCACTCATGGTGGCAAAGAGTTTTGACACTTTATAATCACATCCCATTAAGATACACAACCTTCTTCAAACCTTTAGGCCAGGGGTCTGCAACCTGTGACTCCAGAGCCCCTAAGTGGCTCTTTGGGCGTTCTAAAATGGCTCATAATAAATTTTGCTTAAAATGATAAAGAACCAACTAATATTTTTAAATATGGATGTAACTAAATAAATGCTGTTTTTTTTTTTTTTTTTTTTGGTAGTTTTTTATGTAATGATTGCAATAAACTTCTACAACAGAATGACACTAAAAGTAACAGCAGTATAATTTTAAATCTATTTATTTTTTTTTGTCATTACGTTGGAAACTTTTTTTTCCCACATAGTTTTCCACAAATATTAACAACCCATAGAATAAAATGTGTCCTTCCTCTTTTTGCAAAAGTTTGATGTTTGTCTGTATTTTAATACCTAAAAATTGAAATTAATGAATGGTTCCAGCAAATTTCCTATAGTATAGTAATATTTATCTAAAATTATAGTCTTTTTTTTAAAGGTCATGTGTCATTTGCGGCTCTAAAGAAGTTTTATGCAGATGAACTGAGGGGGGAAAAAAATGCTCTTTCAAAATAAGAGTTGAAGACCTCAGCTTCAGGCAAATGTCCTTTAGTTGATGACATCCATAACCCACACAGGTTAAGTTGTCTTTCTCCGGAAGTGTAATAGGTGGCGCTAAATGCACCCATGAGCCGATCGATTGCCGACTGCAGAATGAAAAGCGACAGAGCTGCAACGTGAGAAGAAGTAAACAGCAGAAGTCCGACTCCTCAATTCAGATTAGATGTAAGATAGACTTCTTTAATTTAAAATCTTGCACGGTTAGTTAGAACGCGTTTCAGAAGATAGCTCCTCGATAATTAAAGCATCTGTTAGACCAAGTTAAACAGGTTAGTTACTCAGGCAGCGTTAAAGAGTAAAAGTTTTAATACGACATCCGGGTAGGGCATCAGACATGTAATTATCTAAGTTAGTGGAAGGTTTGGTTGTTTGCTAAATGTTTAAAGCTAATTGAAGGTAACTGTATAAACACTTTAGCTTACATATATTCCGAATCTATTTTCACGGAAGGAAATTGAAGCAGTAGCAGGACGTTGACCGGTGTAAGTTACAGTAATGCACAATTGTCCTTCGCAGGCAGACTTGCAGTCTTGTCAACCGATACCGAGGCTTGAGGGCAGCAGCAGCGATTATGATAGCCAGGACAACCCTGAGCAGAGGCATCACTACCCACCGCCTCTGTAAGAACGTCACCTTGTACCTGAATGAATTAACATCTCCAGACACAGGGGTCCAGAGTCAGACACCTCAGGACCATAAACCCCTCATGCTGATGTTGCCGTGGCTGGGATCACGACCCCAAGCTGTGGCCAAATACTGTGAAATCTACTTTCGCACTGGTTTTGATGTGCTTGTGGTGGAGAGTGAGGTAAGGGCAAAAGGAAAACAAAAACAAGAGCTGATTAAATTCACCAAATAGAGTCCATATTAAAGATAGCATCATATACAGTAATGGCATAAAGAAAGAGCTCTCTTTTTACTATAGCATTGTACAACAATAATGATCTGTGCAATTTGTTTAGGTCAGGTTTATAAAAAATATGTATTTAAAAAAATTCTGTTGTGTCTGTGTAGGAAAAAAATAGGTCAAGCTTCCAAGAGACTTAATTGGGAAAGTAGCAGCCAAGAAATACGGCTTGAATACATGTTTGTTTTATCTTTAGCACATTTGACCATTGCTACAAAATTAGGAGTTTAGTTTTCTGGTCTCTCACATACAGTTGTAAGTTACACAATGCCAAGGGGAAAAAACATGAGCAATAACCTTAATTATATAATAGTCCCTGGCTGTCAGTCTGAACGTGTTTATACTTACAATAATTTTGGAACCTGGTAAAGCTAAGATCATTTAGTTATGCCCTAATACATAAAGCCCTAGAAGTAGAAGAAGGTGTACTTTCTTTTTATCTTGACTGTAATGTAAACTGCTTAACTGCTCCTTACTTAAATCAAATATAGTTTTAGGTGAAGGACATGGGGTTAGGCTTAGGGTTGACCATAAAGTGAATGTTATTGCTAAAATATCCATAAAAGTTACAAATGAGATGCAGCTTCTGTGTTATTTGTAGAGCAACCTCTGTTTTGCCTGCCAAAATGACTCAGCCAACATAGCATCCAACACACTACTTTGTTCGCAAAAGCCCATATATGTGCAAACAAGATAAAGAGTTGTTAGCTGTTTGAGTTGAGCAAGGCCATAATATATGTGTGTTTATCACAAAACCTGCAAAACCTGTCCTTGTTTGCAAACCTTCAACACAGGGGAAAAAAAAAAAAAAGGATACAGGTGTTCAAAGGTTACTTTCAAGGATAATTTGTGGCAGAGATTGTTTTGTAGCACTTGACCACAAACTTGAGGGTTAATCAGGACTTAGGGCAGCATTTAATGGCACTCTGAAGTCATTTGTGGTCCAAGGCTGCTGTTTATTTAGTCTTGTTATGTGCGTGTGCCATCATTTTACAGCGGCCATGTAAATGCAGCATGATGTTTATATTACCTTGATTACTGCATCACTATGAATAAGACTCTGTGATCTAAAAAGCCATTACTTTACTCTGAAAAAGCTGATATTTAAAATGAATAATTACCAATAATATCCAGGTATTTCATACTATATATTTCATATTTCACAGTGTAGTCTGACTCTTAATGATGCTTTATAGCAAATGCCTTTAGCTCTGATCCTGTTTCTTGATGGAGTTCTTTTTTTGCAAAAATCCTGCAGGATTGGTTAAGTGGAGAAATCCAAATGATGTTCTTTGTTTTGAGCTGTGTTTGTGATTAAGGAGGTGAATAGGCAGAAACCTCTCAGAGGACTGTGCATGTTTGACAAGGCATTTTCATTATTCTTTCACACATGCAAATGGGTCAGTGCATAGAATATTTCACTCGCAGCACCTGTTTTCACATCAGCACCATAAATTCAATATAGTCATATTTAAAAGGGAGTCAGTACTAATAAATTGTCCATTATTACAATACCCCCACCATTGATTTTTTTCCATCTCAGCCACTAAAAATTCATCTGTTCATTTTGCACATTACAAGCACAACCACAAACTTCTATTTATTTCATATGGATACTAAAAATATCCATGTGGAGGGCATCAAGGGTCATTCCAAACTATCCAGTTAGCTAAATATAGTATAGGCAGACATTGTGGGAATGTGTGGCGTTTGAAATATGATATCTAACCAGATATTTCTCCACAGCTCTCCTTTGTGATTGCAATATTGAAAAATTGGTATCGTGATGATGACTGCGACTCTAACTGCGTCTCAATTAGAGATGTCCTAAATACTGCTGTTTTTGAAGTCTGACATGCCAATTCTGATGTTCTTTTCAAGGATTATAGCGCATACAAACTCATTTGTGTCAACTTTGTTTTAATCCAGAAGTTAAGTGTGACAAACATGTAAAATAAGATCACTGTGGGTTTCTTGGCAGTTTGGTATCCTTCAGAGAATCTCAAGGTTACAGGATTATAAGATTATCTCCATTTATGCGTTTAACAAAATGTCGTGAATCTTTATGTAATTTTTGCCCAACTCAAAACAAAGTGCATCCAAGAACATGCTGTCTGCTGAAGTGGTTCCAAAGAAAAATTTTCTGTTTTGGCTTTTCACTAATCTAGATAACATTTGTCAGACTTCTTAGATACTTCGCAAGCTTGCATGTTGACACAAAGTCCCGATGAACTGAGAAGTTTTCATTTATTTTTTGTGTAGTTAAAAGTTGCATAAAACTAACAGGAACATTAGAATGACATGAGACACATCTTCATAGGATTTAGCTAACTGTACAGTGTTTCATCGGTGAAGTCAATGAGATCATCTGTTCATTTTGCACATTACAAGCACAAACTTCTATTTATTTCATATGGATGTGCCATGGTGGGCCAAAAGACATTAGCACATAATTGCACCAGGTTTTTGTTTTTTTTTTTTTTTGTATAGGAATCTCAAAAGCATGGGATGCATTTGTTTTCAAACCCCTTTAACCTCTAAATAAAATCCATTACAACTAACTGAATTGAAACCTTCTGAAGTCAACTAATTCATAAAGACAGCCCACCTGCTTGTAATTTAATCAGTATAAATGCACCCTTTCTGTGAAGACCTCTGAGGTTTTCTTGAGAACATTAGTGAGCAAACACCATCATGAAGACCAAGGAACATGGCAGACAGTTAAACAATAAAGTTTTGCAGACATTTACAGCAGGGTTAGGTTATGACACAATATCCCGAGTTTATGGCATCTCAGAAAGCACTGTTCAAAGTGCCCTCGTTCGAAAATGGGAAGAATACGACAAAACTGCAAACCTACCAACACATGCCCATCCACATAAGCTAACTGGTCAGGCAAGGAGAGCAATAATCTGAGAAGCAGCCAAGTGGTCCATGGTAACTCTGGAGAGGATCCAGAGCTCAGATTGGAGAATCTGTTGACTGAAAAACTATTAGCCATGAAGTCCACAGACATGGCCTCTATGAAAGAATGGCAAGGTTGATGAGTTACTGAAAGGAAACCACAACATGTATCCTCTACCATATGTCACAGAAGTGGAGGAGACACAGCAAACATGCAGAAGAAGTTGCTATGGTTAGACAAGACCAAAGGTGTACAAGCAAAAAGCTATGTGTGGTGAAAAGGGCTAACAACCTGAAGACACCATCCTTACCATATAGCATGGTGTGGGCAGCATCATGCTGTGAGAATGCTTTTCTTCAGCAGGACAGGGAAGCCGGTCAAGGTTGATCGGAAAAAAGATGGACCTTACAAAGCAGTCCTGGAAGGAAACCAAACCAAGGCTGCAAAATTCTTGAGACTGGGAGAGAGGTGGAGGGACAACCCTCAACATACAGCCAGAGATACGGTGGTTTAAATCAAAGTATATTCATGTGTTAGCATATGCAACAATCTGGCAAATCACACTTTTCAAATGTGTGGCTACCTCATTAAAATACATTGTCATTCCTGGTTGCAATGTGAGAAGATGTGGAAGAGCTCAAAATGGTATTAATACTTTTGCAATGCACTGTATTGTATTATGAGGAAACCTAAAAGCATTGAAATGAAATAGTAAGCCTCTGAGAATAATATACACAATTTCATATATTTTAGTTTATACTGAGGTATAATTTTGCAATGTTCTCAATCTGAAAACAATATGTGTATTTATAAACTGTTATTTACGTTTTTTTTTTTTTTTGTTTGTTTTTTTGTTTTTCTTTAAACTAGGTGAAAGACTTCCTTTGGCCTCGCTGGGGTCTGGACCGTGGAAAAACATTGCTGGAGTTGCTCCAGAGCGAACCCTTGATGTCCCGCCCCCTCCTCATTCATGCCTTCTCCATTGGTGGCTACACGTTCAGTCAGCTGCTGGTCCATATCTCCCGGGACAAACAGCAATACCAGGAAGTGACAAACAGGATCAAAGGCCAAGTCTATGACAGCTTGGTGGTGGGCTCACTGGAGCACATGGCCACAGGTCAGTTAGTATTACAAAAAAACAAAAACATAACACTAATGCAACACACTCCATTTCAAATCTGCCTTTTCTGCTGAAGCTGAATGAAATGTGCTGTTTTCTATTTTTAGGTCTTGGAAAAACATTATATCCTCGTTGGGAGAGTGTAGTAAAACAAGTCAGCATGTTATACTTCAGCATTTTTAAACGCCAGACGGTGGACTACTTCAACGCAAGCATTGATGTGTTTTATAACAGTCCAGTCAAAGCCCCGGCCCTGTTCTTCTTCTGTGAGAACGACATGCTGAGTGATGCACAAAGTGTGGAGAAATTAGTGGATTACTGGAAGAAGCGTGGGATGGACGTAACAGCAAAGAAATGGGAGGTTTCAACACACGCTGGTCATTTACGGAGACATCCGCAGGAATATCTGAGCACCTTGGAGACATTCCTACATTCACTCGAGAATGCTCCGCTGAAGGCCAAGATGTGAGACTGTTTATGACAAGGAGGAATTCAAAATACCTCAAAGTTGTTTTTCTTGTGGAAGGGTACTTTACTAGTTGTAGATTTGTAAACAAATTAATTAGCTTACTAATCACTTTCTAACTTGATTTAAATGACAATTCAGATGTCTTTAGAAATTGGTTCAGTTCTAATAAAAAAAAAAAAAAGAACAAAAATCAACTCCATGTGAGTGCACCACTCAGGACACATATCAAGCATTAAAGTGGTTGCAATTGAGTAACCGGATTGACTTCTTGGCCTCTGTGATTGACTGTTTTAGCTTGTATGTGAACCGGGCTTTATATAGGAAAAAACATAGTGAGTATGACAAGTGACACTGAAACAGCAATGAAGAACAAAGCAAGACAAATTTTACTTTAAACTGTTACCAGTCATCTTTTTATCCCATTTTCCCACATGCCCACTTCAGACTGACTGTAGTGTGGTTGGAGAATCTCTAGCTCATCATGTTTTTTATTTTAAGTTAGACTGTTAAAGATTATTTTATTGAACAGAAAGTTACGAACAGTTGTCACTCTTTTCATTTCAATGTTTTTATTTTTCTTGTAAAGCTTTAAGACAAGAAACACATTTCCCGTTCTCAAAATCTCAGATGGGAAGTCTGTTTTTGCACACTAATGACAGTGAATCTGCAGTTTTTATTTTTCCCAGTTACTTCAGTTATCATACGTGTGTACAGTTATGTAGTGTAATTTATCATGTTTTTTTGGAAATAGATCCAAAGTCTTTTCAAGGAACCTGGCATTCTTAGATCCAAATACTGATGTTTGGTTTCCTAAATGTGACTAAGTGATGTCATTTTTCTGTTTTTGTAAACTGCGTTTAAATCAGGAGCTACAATGAAGTTAGTTGCAGCTTGGTTTTAGAAACAGCTTCAGATGCACAAAAAAAAAACAAATGATTTTATTTAGAGAGGGGGTATTATGTAAAAGCAACTTTTTTTTTAGCTTTATATCATGTTATAATGGTATTCCCTCATCAAAAACAAACATGGAGTGTTTCTTTGATTCTTTCATGCATGTTTGAGGAATCCTTTAATCTCCTGTGGCAACCATTCGAGGGTGCCTTAAGACTTGCTTCCACAAAGCTCCTCCTTGGAGCTGCAGTCTCTAGCTGAGCTTCTGCCTCACTAAGCACCCCTCCCTCACACCTTCCCCACTCAACTCCACCAGACTAGCAGCAGCAGCACTTAAACGCTTGGTGGGCTGAGCTCATTGTACAAACTACTTCTGAGTCAAACGTTCCTAAGAATGGTTGTTAACAGCATCCGCCACCCATTTGTTGTGACTGGGATGGTTTGAAAGTTAATTTCTAGTTCAACTGTAAATTAAAACTATTGCGCACCCAGCGGTTGATATTTCCTAGACGCAGGAGGCTATATCTATTCCGAGGCCATCTACTAATCTGATTAATGAGTGGCCGGCGCCGACAAATGAGAAGGAGGCTACTCACTTGCGTTAGCATTGGAGAGGCTAGTAACTAGCATGCCAAAGTTAAGTTTATTTGTATAGCATATTTCAGCAACAAGGCAGTTCAAAGTGCTTCACTTCATAAAAAACATCAATCAAGTACACATCAAAATAAAAAAAAACAAATACACATGAAAATTATCGGGAAAATATCAATGCATCAAAATTATAGGGATCATCAAGCAAATATCTTCAAGCAAAGGCCAAGGCTGGTCACCCACTGGATTGTCTTCTTACTCTGCTGGCCATCAGCGTGGATAGGCTAGCGTTAGCATTGAATAGGCTGGCAACTAGCATGCTTGGGCTGGTCACCCGTGACTCGTATTTTTTATTTTATTTTTTTAAAGAAAACTTTATCAAGAAAACTGGTTGGTATACAATATCTGTAAGCGCCATGCATTAGATCCATTGACATGTTCTTTTGACAGTTTACTGTAATCCAACGTGACGCCAAGCATACTATAAAATACATATTGTAAAATGCTTGTCACTCCAATGCTAACGCAAGTGAGTAGCCTCATTCTCATTTGCCAGCGCCGGCCGCTCAGTTACCTGTGCCGGCCTATCATTAATCAGATCTGTAGCTGGCTTCGGAATGGATATAACCTCCTGCGTCAAGGAAGTAGTCACCGCTGGGTGTGCTGTAGTCTTAATTTTGGCGTTGATACCGCGTCATAGTCCAGGAAAAACAGGAGACTTGGTCACCCTATGTTGTGCTAATAGCACTTAGCATTCGTCAACAACTTACTGGCGGAAGTGAGACCATTGCGCAAAACAGATAATTATCCGACCGAAACAGGCTAATACTAAAACATAATTTGACGAAGATCGAGGCAGATAATTTGCCTCGAGGAATTTTAAAAATCGAGGTACTCAAATCATTCGATGAATCGTTACAGCCCTAGTTATGTTTGATATATACAGCAATTTTATAACTGAAGGTAACATGGTTTCTTTATTGGGCTATAAAACGGCACTATGTGCCTGGAAAATACTTAATACCCCCACCCTTTAAGTCAAACCGTTTTACAGTAATGTAGCTTAATTTTTATTTACAAAATAACCCTTTTTGTACTAAAACGTTTGCTGGTATTTTCCTTCATATTACAATTAAATAATAAAATAAATAATAAATTAAGATAAAATAATTATTCCCTTTATTTACTTCATTTAGTCTACATTTACTCATAACAGTGGTGCTGTGATGCTTCACAACATTGAGGATCCCCTGCTGTACTTGACGTTTACCTCATCCACACCTTTCTTGCATTAATTCTGAAATCTTTGAAGCAAAATTCATGTTCAATGTGCCTACCTTGAAATACATTCATAACATGATTTCCCCATTACTTTTCTCATATTCAGAGACAACTTCTCTGAATCGTCTCTTCTTGCTTAATCTGTGGTTAAAGCATGTTGTTTATTGCAACATATGGTGCAATGGCGCAAAAATATATTTTAAGTATTTTAAAATCAAGACAAATCATACAGTCCAAATAAAATTATACTTTTGACTATAGAACAGTGCTTTTTACACTTTGAAAGTGGATATTCTTTGGTGCTGATTTTTTAAAGAACACTTAACTCTTGTTTTTACTTAGTGTTCATTCAAAGCAGAATTTTCCAAAAGGTACGTTACAAATCCTTTCTCAGACCTTTTCTATGTACCTTTAACTATAGTACTGAACACACGGGTTTATATTATATTCAGACATAATCTGTATACATGAACAGTGCCTTCACAAAAACACCAAAGCATCAGCTACACTTGAAAACAGAAGTTGGTCTGATTGTAAATCTCCATTGTTTTTAACAGATTATTAAGTAGTTTATTAATGAAAGTTTTTGTTGAATTTAGTGCCTCTCATTTAAGTTATTTTATTACATAAATGTTTCTTTGTGGGAACGAATGCTGCATGTAAATATAAACTTTTTCTGTGCTGGTTTGCAGTGTACTAATAAATATTAAGGAAACTTGATCGAAGGTTGTACTGTTTTTCTTTTTAGAAGAAAACTCTATGTCATAAAAACTACTGTTAATATTAAATCTTAGTCTCAGAACTCATAACTTAACGTAATGTCATTAATAATGTTTCGGTGTGTTTCCTTGGTTTGTGCTAGAAGTTCAATACTTAGGAGATATCTGGTCCTGGTATTATCAGTATATTATTTTAGCAAATACCCTTATTTTAATAATAACAGGAAGCTTGTATGAATTACTACATCTCTTATAAATTCATTGTACTAATGAATTTATAAGATTTATTTTATATAATTAGACAGACTCAGAATTAACATTCCTCTTAATGGTTTTGCCATGTAGATAGGGTCAATGATGTAAGAGAACAATTTCGATGTAAATTTTTGATTATTTTGCCCGTGTTTTATTCATTTAATTTAATGTTAACGCTTTTGGGTCAGCACCGTCTCGTTGTAGAACAAATCTGGAAAAGTAAAGAGAAGTTGGCAGTAAAAGGTTTAAACTTTGAAACCGCCGCGACGGTAGATGGCAGCAAAGATAAACTTTTGGCATGCGAAAAAAAATCCTCTCCCAAGATGGCTGCTCCCACATGTAAACATGCGACTTAATGTGGTAGTTAGCGGCGCTGTAGCAAAACATTCTCATGGCATTTATTTATGTCACTGAATTATGTCCACACTACTAGCTTGACGGCGAAGAACCGTGCTGACTAAGTTAAGACAGTAGACTTCGGTTTGTGGGTTGTTTTTTTTTTTTTTTTTTTTTTTTTTTTTACAGAGCTACGAGGTAGCATTTAGCTGCCAGCGAGGAGCCATGCATGCGCCGACCATATTCGTGGCTTCTTTGCCAGAATCGGCAACAAACGAGCGGCTTGAGGAAATATTTTCCGAAATTGGACCAGTGAAAAAATGCTTCGTGGTTAGAGAAAAAGGTGCTGTAAAATTATTACTACTAAACACGCGAATGTTTGACAAAGGCTTGACTTGTATCAAATGAAATGACCACCAATTCTAAATATTAAAAATATCCCATTAATAGCTGTTTTCCTCTTTCCCCCCATAAACCAGGAACAGAGAAATGTCGGGGTTTTGGCTTTGTCACTTATTCAATGGAAGAAGATGCACAGCGAGCTTTGAAGGAAATAAAAGAATACGACGGGAAAAAGTTGTCTCTCTCGGCGGCTAAAAAGAAGATAAGTGAGAAAAAGAAAACAGGTTTGTATATTAACTTAGAATAAAACAAAAACATTGACAAAGATTTTCAGTCCTTTTAATAACGTCATATCTTTACATTTTGCAGACAAAAAGGAAGTATCAGCACCATCTCAAGACAAGCAGGAAACTATAGACTCAAAGAAAAGAATATCTAAACAAGCCAGACTTGTCATAAGGAATCTGAGTTTTAAGGTATAGTGTGCTGTTTGCTGACGATCTCCTATTACCATGAAGTAATCTTGCACACAAACCTCCACCATCTGACCACCTGATCGGACATCTCTGTCCTGTACACCTTAGCCATACCATCTTGCATCTGTCACCACTAGATAACTGCAAAACCAAGGCATGGTACATTTTAATTGTGTTTTTTTTTTTTATTTTTATTTTTTTTTATTTATTTATTTATTTTTTTTTTTATGTCTGCCGTCTTTAATATGTTTGGAACACTAAACTTGAGCATTAGTGTATAACACAGGGGCCATTGAAGACACAAATGGTGTCTCCAGTTTAAATATGAGTTCATAAAGTAAAGATTTACATGGTAATCCAGTGGGGAAACGACAGAAGAATTGAAAAGAAAATTTGCGTGATGCCATTAGCTTGGAGACTGGCTTCCATGTATTTGAAATCACTTCACTGGAGACCCAGGCTGGATTTATTTGCCGTAGTGACTAGAACTGTTAATCAAAATCTAAAATTATGGCATAATTTAGATTGCTGTTCTGATACCGTTCTGGCCAGCATTTTTACTCTTACATGTACATGCTTGTTTTCTCCAAACAGCTGAGTCATCAGGATAATTTTATGAAAAATATAGTGCCAGTGAGTGTTGGCAGCTTTTCTACAAATAAGCATCCGTCCATTATCTAGCACGCTTATCCTTGCAAGGTTGCAAGGGGGGGCTAGTGCCTATCTCCATCAGTCATTGGGTGAGCACTCTGTTTGGCACGAAAACTGAGAAAATAGAAAATCTCAGCTGGAGCTAATTATTGTAAGCTATTAGGAAAAGCACAAAAAGAGTGGTTATTGATCTTATTTCAAAAACCAATCCATGGATATCAGCAGGCACTTTATACAGACAGGGGATACTTAAAATCTAAAAGCAATGGTAAGACACATTTTCTGACACAGGAACTTTATGCTAACAAACACCTACATTTACCTACTCTGATGACTTTTTTTGTTGATGTGCCATGTACTTAAAAAAAAAAAAAAAAATAGATTAAAGATTTAAATGGCTTTGAATTTTCAAGCAATTTTGGGGGAGTAAGGAGAAAATTGTTTTATCCACCTATTTACCTTCACAAATTTCACCTGCTTTTGCTATATAGCTGAATCCTTGGGAAATATTTTCTGTGTCGTTAATAAGCGGCTATACATCCATTCAACATTTTGCTGTTAGAGTTTGTCTTTATATTGAAAACAACACACATTCAATTTACAGCTATATGCAGTCTGATTCTGATTCGAGAAAACGCATCATCATCCGTACATATATTCTAACGACTTTCAGTTTTAGAGCGTTGCGACACTGAAGGCTCTTTGTATCAGGAAGTGTTTTTGAATCACTTACCTGACTTGAATAGCAATGGAGAGGCTGTATTTGATTATGTTATACATTATCAAGTGTTTTAGGTTTACTGGCTCTAAAATATATTTGCCCTTTAGCAAACTCAATGATTACTCTTTACCTGTTGATGTCTATATAGCATTCATTTTAAATCTTCCCTTCAACTTATTTGTTTACAAACAAAAACTTGCCTTTTTGCCAGCCTACTTTGTTGATTTTATATATTTTGGTGTGTTGTCTTGATTTATTCCTTTGCATTTGTTGATGATTGTAAAAAAAATAGTCTGTATTGTATTTAACTGAGTGTTGTTCTACTATACATATGAATGTTTTGTGGCATACATTGTTGCATAGGTGTTATAAAATGGTCTTAAACCTAAAATCTTAAATTCTGTTAATAAATGTCTTGTGTTGCAGTGCACAGAAGGTGATCTAAAAGAAGCATTTGAAAAGTTTGGCACTGTTGTAGAGGCCAGTATACCCCTTAAACCAGGTACTTATTTTGCTCTTAATGCACACATAATCTTTGCCTAGTGCTGCAGGATTACATTTCTTTTTTGTTTGTTTTCTCATAGATGGAAAGATGCGTGGATTTGCGTTTGTTCAGTTTAAAAATATATCTGGTGCCACAAAGGCACTCCAAGCTCTGAATCTGAAAGAGATAAAAGGTCAGTGTGCAAGACAGTATTTCCAGTTTTACGTTATTCAGTTCGTATCACGTTATAATCTTTTTTTTTTTTTTTTCCCCCATCTTCACAGGTCGCCAAGTAGCGGTTGACTGGGCTGTGCCAAAAGAAAAGTATATTGCTGCACAGCAGTCTTCAAAAGGTAAATACCTACATGTGAATGCAGTAAATGTTCATAACAGCACTTAATGGTCAATTCATTAATTGATACTGGTATTGCTTTGTGACAAAAAGACTTTCAGCTGTCAAATACCAAAAGTTTTTGCACAGCCTTTACTAATGATAAAAGACTCACTTCTTCCACTGGAGAAGCATAGTAACTACTGGTTTTGTTTAGATGCTGTGTTTTTCTTTTTGTAATTGCTTAAGGGTGTAAGAGGTTATGATTATCTGCAAAACAGTATGTTAGTCAAAAACTGGAGCTCTAGTACTGCCCTAAATTATATATATTTTTTAATTCATTCAAATGGTGTAAATTGAGGCTAATTTTATGTTTAATAACCTAAACTTCAGTAGCTACCTGTTATGTCTGAACATGTTAAGGCAATTTACAAAGGCTCTTTAATAGCAAACGGTCGTTTTGGATGGATAATATGTACCTATAATGTTTATTTTCCACAAATTCAAATTTTTTTTTCCAAATTCCATTTTTTGTCTTTTATTTATTTTTTTATTTTACAAAGTCAATACCTTTTTCAACTAAAGACTATCAAATCTTACGGGTGATCAAAAGAAGAAACATAATTTATTGGAATTTTTGTTTTTTTAAGCTTAAAAATTTATGTTAGATTTTTTTTTTTTTCAGGCATTAACTTTAGTTTATTCTAATATATGGCACTGAAAAAGGTTAAAATACAGATTTGTTAGATTAACTAAATGACGTGCATGGCCTAAGATACTGCCAGAGCACTAAGGTCTCTTAAAATGCCATACACTTCATTTTAGTGTAAACTGAGCAACTGCATTGTAAATCTGAGTTTTAATGCTTTGCCACTTTTCAGCCTCACATTTTTTAACAAGTTTAGACAAAAACATTTTTGCAAAAATAGTTTCTTTTAAATGTTGTTGCAAATTTTATCTGCTGTTGTTGTCCTCTCATTTGTTATGAAGAACAGGACGTTCAAAAAGTTAGTTTTTAATTTTTTTTTAAAATCTGAAATGTTATGATTTAACAGTTTGATGCTGCTCTAAGACAGATTTAGAAAATCTGAGAATATTTTCATTGATGTTACTTGTTAAAATGAAGTAAACATGGCTTTTTATCGACAAGATTAAAATGTATTTGTGACAGCCCTTCTGGTGCTTGGTTTTCTTTCTCAGGAAATAAAGTTACAGAAGAGGCAGATGCAAAAACAGGAAGTGATTCTGAGGATGAAGAGGAAGAAGAAAAAAAACAACCAACCATTACAAAAAAGTATGATTTTTTTTTTTTTTTTTTTTTTTTTTCCTTATCCATTTCCGATGACATTGTCCTGCTCTTGAGTGTTGCTGATGCTGCTAATGCTTCTGTAGAGATGGGTTAAAGGCAACTGCACAGCAAGTGGAGGAGCTTCAGTCAAGTGACGATGATAACATTGAAGATGAAGATGATGATGATGATCATGAAGAAACTGAAGATGATGATGATGATGATGATGATCATGAAGAAACTGAAGATGATGAGGATGAGATTAAGGAAGAGCAGGAGGATGATGGCATTGATTCAGATGACTACAGTGAGAGTGAGGATGAAGTTTCACCAGGTCTAAATTCATTTTTATTTTCTTTGTTTTATCATTGTGTTTGTTATGTTTCCTATATTTTTATTTTTCTCATGTCTTTATTAAAATCATCATTTTAACATGTTACAACTGTTTGATTCTCTAGCTCAAAAACAAATGTCAAAGAAACATTTACCTTCAGATGTGAAAGAGGGCCGAACAGTTTTCATCAGGTGAGCTCATTTTTCTCTTTGCTCAGCTCTAACCAACTTTAATTTATTCTCCTACTTCTCCTTTGTTCATAGGAAAGCTTCCCCTATCAACTAACTACAGATAAAACCAGATGTTTACATACTTTAAAAAATGCTTGACATTTTTTTTTTTTTTTTAATTTTTCCTTCGCTGTTTGACATTATATGACACTAAACATTCACCTCTTTAAGTGTGCCTCTCCTTTTGAAGTGTCTTAAAATCCATCCACGGGTGTGCTAATATTAACACAAATGACATCATGACCATCTAGGTTTTCTCAGATTACTTAAAGGCATAGTAATCTTGGTGTGTTTAAACCTCTGGTATTAAAGAAACTTGTAGAAATTTTCTTTCTCATTATTTTGATATTTAGCAACTGCAAATCATTTTTTGGTAGTTCTAACTGACCTAAAACAGACAAGGTTTAGTCAGATTTTAAAGTCAGACATTGAGGAGAAAAATTTTTACTTTTTAAAGTGTATGCAAATGTCTGGTTTCAGCTGGATGTCTCCAAACAGTTTTACACATTTATATATTTTTTTAAATCCGGCGTTTAGGAACTTGTCATTCGACACGGACGAGGAGGGTCTGGAGGAAGTTCTTCTACAGTTTGGAGAGGTTAACTATGTGAAGATTGTTCTCCACCCAGACACACAGCATTCAAAAGGTCAGCAAAAAGTTATTGATTTATTGCCCTTCTTCCTCTGTTGTTTTCAAATGAACTATTTGCTTATTTTTATGTTTTCAGGTATTGCATTTGCTCAGTTTAAGACTAAAGAGGCTGCAGACAGCTGCATAGCTGCAGCCCAAGACGAGACGGAGGTAAAAAAAAAAAAAAAAGTCCTGAATAAAATTTTAATTAATTATAATAAATTCTCTCTTCTCTTGGTGTTAAATATGAACATTGGTCCAGTTTTAGTATATAAATTGATGTTGCTGTAACATTTTCTCCAGAATGGTGGAATCCGTGTGGATGGCAGAAAGCTGATGATTGTTGCAGCAGTAAGCAGAGAAGACGCTCTGAAGCTGAAAGTCGACAAGAAAAAAGTAGAAACAGGCACCAGGAACCTGTACCTGGCCAGAGAAGGATGTGAGTGTTTCAGCCTATTTATCTCTTTGTCCTTACCAAATTCATAACATTGCACATTCAAACTCGAGATACACTGATCAGAGTTTCTTATCTGATTTCCAATCAGTCTTTGAGTTTTTCTTTCTGTATGGTCTAATAGTTTTTTGCTTCAACCTAATCTATTACCGTATTTGGCCCAGAAATACACAGAACCAAGTGCTTTTTGAAAAAAAAAAAAACCCTAACTTTTTATTACAAACATGGTTGTTTGGGAACTTAAATACCTAACGATATGTTGCAAATATGAAGAAATAAAGGTAAAATTAAAATATAGTAAAAGTTTTCCATTTAAAACCTGCATATTAATGGCATATTTTTTTTTTTTTTTTCTAAGCCAGTTTTTCAGAATATACTGAATAAACATATAAAACAACATAACCCAAATAATCACTTGAAACACTTATTTCTTCTGTGGTTGACTTCCAGTTTGGCAATTGTCTTCTTTTTTTTTTTTACATTTTGGTGCCCCCACATGGTCCACTTAAGAACTCTCTGTGTTTTTCACATGTAGTGTCCAAATATTGAGCCAAAGAATGGCAAGTGCAGAGCCCACTCATCTCATCACATCAAACATTTACACTTCAAAAATATATATTTTTTTATTAGATTAAAACACAGACAGCAGTGCCCTATGTGATTGTGTTTTTTTATTTGGACCTTTAGGTACCTCATGTTATATGGTCATGTATTAAGCATAATAGCAGATCCCCAGGGGTTAAAGTAAAGAAGAGATGATTATGGGTTCACATTTGTAATTTGAATTACCCTGTGATTTAGCAGGAAGCATTCTCCATGTGTATTTTCCATAGAAAATAAATCCTCACCATAACTCTAGATTTCCAAACATTTCCAAAACAAGCATGTTTTATAAGAGTTTGAAAGTGGAAAAGGATACAACAGAACTACTTTGAAATGTTCTTGCTCCCTTGTAGCCTGAAAAACTACAAACAGGCTTTTGACATATCAGTGTTTCCTTTGAAAAGTTTTGTAAAAGTTCTGTCTGATACCGATAATGGCTAACTTCAAGTGTTCTTTCCTCAGTAACAGCCTCCACACAGAATAATGTTGTTATTGTGACCGAGAATAGCTTAGGTGTGGTGCATTTACTAATAAAAGAAAGATCAGATATTTGGGTTTCCGAACAGCTGGTGGCTGATCAAACAGAAATCTGCTGATTTAGATCACTTGGTGATTTCGCTGTTCATCTTGAATACAATTTGTAGTAAACAATAAATTAATTCTGTGTCACCGTGTTCCTAACTATGAGAATTTTTTTTTTTTTTTTTTTTTTTTTTTTTTTTTTTTTGTTAAATACAATGTTAACTTTTTCTCTGTCAACTTTTAGTTTGGGCTGCTCCTAAATGTATGTTTTTACATAATCTTCCTTTGAACCCTTAGTGATCCGTGCTGGAACAAAGGCAGCAGAGGGTGTCTCTGAGGCAGATATGGCCAAAAGAGCCCGCGTGAGTACATTTTGTTTTGGAAAATAATTTTCAGTGCATGATCACTTGACTTTGTATAATTCTCTCAAGTAACTCCTATTTAGACTCATAAGTTGTGTTGCCTTTCTTTTTAGTTTGAAGAAATAAAGAGAGCCAAGCTTCGGGACATAAGTGTGTTTGTATCGAAAAACCGCTTGTGCGTCCATAACCTCCCAAAATCTGTAGACAATAAAAAACTCAAGGCACTGTGCCTTAAAGGTCTAAAAGGAGCCAAAGGAGTTCGGATCACAGAGGTAAGATTGTGCCACCATGGATAAGAATTTGCAGGAATTTGCAGAAATAAACCTCATTAGCTCATCAGTTTTTCTGGAATTTTCTTCTGAGATTTGGAGGGTGTATTTATGAGTTAGGAAGAGCCGTGAAATTAACTGTACATAAGCAAGAGCGTATGTTATGTTTGCTATTGTTCATTGTGTTTATTTGAATGTTTGTATTTGTTTCCTGCTTCTTCCTTTAGTGTCGGGTCATGTATGACAAGAAGCCGGAGAAAGGTCAGGTGATGGGTCAGTCGTTGGGTTACGGTTTCGTTCAGTTTCAAGACCATGAGCAGGCTCTCGCCACTCTGCGTTACCTTAACAACAACCCTGACATCTTTGGCTCTCACAAGGTACACTTTTTTTATATGTTTTATCTTAGTGTTAAATTCATTATGTTTTAAAATCAACTTTTATTCTGACTATACTCTACGTGACTTTTAGTTAACTTTTCCTTTGCTAGGGGTATTTCATTGCATTGTACAATAAAGTTTTGCAAGGATGTCTTGACCAGCTAACTTCTTGTTGTTTTTCTTGTATTAAAAATGTTAAATACTTCATTGTTTTAATGAAATTATGAGCTGAATAAAATTACATTTGCAAATAATAATCAAAACTCTGACTCAAAATAAATTAATTTTGAAAGGTTGACAGGAAAGTTTTGTCTCTGCTTGTTGCCTCAAAGCCAGAGAACTTGAAGATGCCTTTGCATTCCTAAAGTCTGGTACAAATGTGTCTGAAACAACTTTTGTCTTCTCTTCTTTCTTTTTGCAGCGACCCATTGTTGAGTTTTCTCTGGAGGACTCCAGGAAGCTCAAACTCAAAGAAATGCGAAAACAAAGAAATAAAGTTTGTGATGTTATTTGTTTCTTATAATGTTTTGTGTGACTGTTGCAAGTTTTAATCCCTGAACAGGATTGTAAATATTTATCAGTAATATAGTTTTATTAATCTTTTATACTTTTGTTGACAGGACTTCATTCAGAATCGACCTGTAAAAGGAGAAGTGAAAAAACCCCAAACCGGTTCAGACACTAAAAGGCCAAAGAAGGGTGGAGGCAAAGGACAGCCTTCAGGTAGAAAAGAGCTTTCTTAAACGAACACATTTTGACTTTTTAATACCATTTAGTTAGTGCTTGGACTGAAGGTTAAGACATATGTGTTCTAATGTTTTCCTCTCCTGAAACCTCTCATGTATGATGAGATTAAAAGATAGGCAGAGATAAGCTAGTTTTTATAATAAAAATAAATATACCCCTTTTCAGTTTTAGTTTTACGTAGGCTGCAAGTTGCTCAGGTCCTGTGACCTTATAACAAAGCCAATCACTATCATGCTTTTGTTTGCAGGGGTATGTTTGATTTTTGTCAAACATGAGGGTCTGCTTTCTACTGTACTTTACTTTGGTCCCTTTTGTCTGACGGACATTGTTCCAGAAGCCTTGTAATTCATAAAGAAATAGGGCTGTACAATATATCAAGAATATATTGTCATCACTATATGAGTGTGTGAAATATTTGTATTTTAAAGGACTGCTTGGAGTACAATAATTGTTGGCGAACACATTCCAGGTGTTATGGACTTGCATTTTTCATGCCAATGTAATATTTAGCCAGTTGGACAGATTCTCACACTGGACACAAATGACAATGCTGAAGACGATGTTGAAGACAATGTCATTGCAAAATGTTCTAATATCATGCTGTTTCCCACATTAAATTCAAGTGTAAATTCATGTGTACACACTTGAATTTAGGTTCAAATTAATTTTTTATTATGTACTGATTTTTAAATGGCTAGACTTGAAGGAGAGTTAATTTTTTTTTTTTTTTTTTTTTTTTTAAATTCCCCATTTCATTAAGCTTAACCGATGACTGGGAGAAAATTGATGGAACGCCCATGTAGGCATTGTTAGAATGGGGTTTCCGCTACCATTTATCGCCTAAGCGTTTTCTCTTTTTATCTCTAACAGCCACTACTGAAGGGCAGAAACAAAGCTTTTCAGGTTTTCAGACCAAACCTGAGGTTGAACACGTTGATTTACAACATGGAAAGAAACGAAAGAAGGTTCTGCCTTTACCTTCCCATCACGGACCTAAGATCAGGTACTTTTCCATCCTTAGTCCTCTACTTTCTGTTCAGCTTGATTTTATAACTTTCAACAGCCTTTTTGAAACTGTCCCTGGAGAAAACTTCTGTTTGATATTACAGTGAACATGTTTGTGTCACAGTTTATCTCACTTTTTTTCCTTCTGCAGAATGCGTGACAAAGACAAGCAACTGGTTCCACCTCCCAAGAAAGCAAAGCCTGGATCTAAAAGGAACAAGCTTCAAAGACAACAAATTGAAAAGCCTAATCAGGCCAGAAAACAGGTTTGAAAATACACAGTTGTTCTTATTTGTTGTCCAAGAAAGCAGTTTTTTTTTGTTTTTTTTTGTGGGGGGGGCACTTTAATCTACTAATAACTCAGCAGATGTAACATATCTTACCTGCTCATCCTTCATATCACATAAAGTGCTTTGAAAAAGTGTATTCCCCCTTACAGATTTCTTCTGGGTTTACTTTTTTGTTAGAGTTAAATGTTTCAGATCATCAAAGAAATTGTAATATTGGATAAAGGAAACCTGAGTAAATACAAAAAGCAGTGTTCAAATGATTTTATTTATTAAGGGAAAAAAAGCTTTTTAAAGTAATCTGGCCATATCTAAAAAAGTGTTGGCCCCAATTGTTAAATCGTGAATTAACTGTGGTTAAACTGTTTTTTTTTTTTTTTTTTTTTTTTTTTTTTTTTTTTTTAAATTAATTTTTTTTATAGAAAGCAGAGTTCAGTTTCGCAAGCCAAACCCATTCATAATTCATTGCCAGTTATCGGAAACTGCTGATAACTTATTGATAAGAGTGACCCAACTAGTTTTAATGTTTAGGGAGCAAACAGTTTTAACTTAGGTTCAGGTTGGCTTAGAAAGCTTTTTTCCCTTAATGAATGAAATCATCATTAAAAAACTGCTCTTTTTACTGACTTTATCAAAATCTAAAACATAAGTATGATTAAAAAGCCAAAACAGAAGAAATCTGTATTGGGGCAAACACCTTTTCTCAGCGCTGTGGCTCAGATATATTGTTAAAGTAAAAAATAGAACTTAATAAATGCACATGGATACATTTTTAATTTTGGTCAGAAGAACTTCCAATCACCAATATTTGACAGTTGTTGAAGAGTTTATGGACAAAGATGTATGTTGATTCTAAATTTGTGTTTATTCTTGACAATAGAACAGCAGTTAAAAATGTTGTCTTATGTCCTGTTGTATCTAATATTTCATTGTTTTGCTGTTTTTGTTTTCAAAAGTTTAAGAATGCCAAGAAACAGTTCAAGAGCAAGGATGGGGACCGTTTTGATTCCTTGGTGGAGCAGTACAAGAGGAAACTGATGGGCAGCAGCGACAAAAATGCTTCCATCAAAAGAAGCAAGTGGTTTGATTAAAATTCATGACTGCAAGAAAAGAGGAAATGCTTGAGAAATCCAGGTCTTGCAAAATACCATCGTGGGATTTCTAAATAGCTTTTTTTTTTTTTTTTTTTTTTTTTTTTTTTTTTTATGAATTGTGGTAAACTGTACAGGTAATTAACTGTGTATGAGACTATTTTCGAAACAAATCTGAAGTTTTGTCTTTGTGCTGGTTTTTTGCATATCTCTTTAAAAAATGTATTTTTTAAAATTGTTTTTCTGGATATCTTTTTTTTTTTTTTTTTTTTTTTTTTTTCTTTTTGTATATTTGTGCCATATTTTGAAGATGTCTGGTTACATTTGAACATTCTAACTTAATCACATACTCTCAAGCTAGGTACACAAAATATTTTTTTCACTTCATTCTGACTTCTCAGCCCATTTGTACATATTTCAAAACACTGATAAGCAGGAAACAGTTGAATATTTATTTAGAGTTTTATTAAAAACATACAAAAACTTTACTCATTGTACAAAAATATTCAAAATATTCCCTGTTGCTGTTGACCTATTTGACAGCAGGTGTTAATATTGCACAAAAATAAAAGTTCCCCTTTACTCTTTCTGTGCCTCTGGTTCTCAAACAAACCCGTTGGCTTCAGTTTAGGCTTCGGGGGTTTCCTGGAGTGACAGTACTTGTTATGTCATTTCATCTGGTTGCAGTCATCAATAGTATGCACATTCAGCGTTAGGACTAGGTCACTCACTCTCACTGAGTTTGACTCAACAGTCTTGCCATATAACCTATCGAGATATGCATGAAGCAAAGGTTAAATAGGTTAAAAATACAACAAAAATAAAATAAGAAATTCATAAATATTCAGTATAAAATGTATTTTTTTTTTAAGTAAAATTAATTCAGAATGTATTGCACAATTCTGACCTCACAATGCTAGTGCAGACTTAAATCTGGTCCAAATGTTTGCTATGTTGGCCTCAAAGTCCATTTTTCAGCAAGATGCAATTTCATAAAATTGGTCCTGGAGCAGTTTGAGGATCTCCTTCACTCCATAGAGAGCCTCTAAGGTCACTGCTTCAACATGGTATTCTGGGTCCTGTTCCCTTTCGTTCTGCAGTTGTTGCAGTCGCTTTGGAACTGTAACCTTTGGGTATTGTGTGGTGCAGTTCATCAGTTTGTGGATGATTTCATTGGTCAGTTCGGAGATTTCAGTTTTGACTTGGGCAACATTCAGTAGATTTTCAGAGATCAGACTGTTGTAGCCATTCAGAGCCTCCACTATGGAGGAAAATCTTTGCAGTTCAGCAGGAGGAGTGACACTCAAGCTGGGAAGAGTCTGTAAAATTACAATAAGAACATATTTCAGTCACAATCAAGCTAATTTATTTAGGCTTCAAGGTGCACTTTTTGTTTCAATTTCATAAACAGAGCTCTGAAACATACCTGGAAAGTGTTCAGCCTAACCATAAGAGTTTTTATTTTATTTTCAATATTGCTCTTGTGCACTGGCAGAGGGTTTCCTGTACCCACACTTAGAACATGAAACAAGACAAACAGGATCACTAGTGTGGAATCCATGATTGTACTTTTCTGGATACAGAAGAACAAGTTCCTAGAATATGATTTGGGGAAAAAAAAAAAAGTTATAAGTAGTGATAATGTTTCTCAGAATATAGCTTTTTTTTTTTTTTTTTTTTTTTACTATGTTGTGCTTTTAGAAAATCAGATGCATGCAGCACATTTGCATCCCTTTGGGATTTCCATTTCAGTATATTTTGGACTAGCAAATATTTGTAACATGAAGAACTCCTGTGGTTCTCTGACTTGTACCGTGATCAAAGTTCACTAACTTTAGCTAACATGATTTTTTTCCCTCTGCACTTTCATTTTTATTTTGTAGTTTGAAAGTATGATTAGGAAAAAGCTAGAATAAACAATATTGTGACAACATGCTTCTTATAATTATGAACTAAATAAGCTTCTCAAAATCTGGTAAAGTTAACTCTGACAAAAACTAAATAATGAACATTTAATAGTGAAGACAGAGCGGGAAACACCTGAACAGGATAAATAAGACATCCAAATAGAAGCAGAAAGCATGGACCTTACCTTGCTTGGTGTTTGAATGGATGGGTAACACTGTGTCTCCATCAGGATATCTTATATTAGTGGGCTGTTGAGTCATCTCTTACTCACCTCTCTTAGACCCCCACCCCACTTACTCACTTCTGCCCATCACTTTCTCCTGCATGCCCGACAGCAACGCCGCAAATGGTTAATGTAATTCAGTAGTTAACTTAAAAAGAAAAAGTTTTGTATCTCCTTATTCATGAACACAATTTTCCCCCCTGTGCAAATAGGAGTAAAACCTGTTTTACTGTTGGAGTTTTTTTTTTTTTTTTTTTTTTTTTTTTTTTTTTTCCCCCAATACTGTTTTGTTGTCATATGTTATCATTGTTTTGGGGATTAAATCCCACTCTAATAATATTTGTGACTAGCAAAATGTGTCAAATGAGTAATGAAGGTCAAGTATATCTGTAAAAGAGGGATTTTGGGGGCAGTAGAAGACAAGTTATTTAAACATTTAAGCTGCCTCGCATTGGAATGATACTATGGGACAACCAGGGTAAACCAAAAAAGAAAGCATAACATAAGTGTATGTACAGTAGTGATTTTTCATCCGACAGATGTGTCTAACCCCCAAAGGTGACAAAATCTGTAGCCAATGTAAGCACGTCAGGAAAAAAAAAAAAAAAAAAAAAAAAAAAAAAGTCAGTTTCTGAATGGGTTGCTATGTGATTTGCAGCTTCAGATTGGGTGTTAAATTAAAGGCATTTTTAGTGAATCTGGATTCTTGACCCAAATCTACACAGACATGATGAGAAATAAAGACAGAACAATCTTGGTCTACAATTTACTTCCACCTTTTGTTCAGCTTAAGCTTACAAGATGTAACTGTCACCATTGGCCAGAGGTGTCTAAAAAAAAAAAAAAAAAAAGACTTCATCCCAAATACCATCAGCATGTGACCCATCCACATATATTCACTTGATCTGCTCTATTTTCTTTTGAATTCTTTTTGTCTTTTTTAAGTTTTTTTTTTTTTTTTTTTTTTTTTTTTTTTTTTGTGATGATAGGTTTTTGTACTGTGGTGGTCTGATATTGTTGAGTCCAAGACAATTTTCCATCTTGATGAACAATAAAGACCTATTCTGATTCTTCATTCTCATCACAGATTGTATAAAATGCAATTTATGAGTCATAGAGCTTTGATTCTGTTTGCAAGAACAAAACAGCAGATTTTGTGTGTATTTTTTGTGTATGTGGCGGAGGGCCAGAACAAGGGACTTGCCCATAGCATCACTTGTTCAAGAACTTCCACTGTATCTGTGAAATTGTATAGATAACTAGATAACATTTTAAAAGTAAAGTATGAGGGGGAAATAAAACTAGCACCTCTTTGGCTAGATACTTGTGAAATTTAAAAGACTTAACATGACTCAATACTAATCATTGGATTGAGTTGCAGTATTCAACAGTTTATGTAACAGTGTGTATGATGAACTGGAAGTCATTTTACAAAGAAATGCACCCTGAATTTTCAAAGATACTGTAGATTGCTAAATAAAAGTTGTTTATTTATTAATATTGAGATGCATTCATACACAGAGGGATCTAGTTTTGTTTCTTCAAAGAAACTCAGGTTTTGCTTTGAAGGAATAAGAAAAAATGTGTGTTTTTTTGAAAGTTAAATAGAGTTTGACTCATGTTTGGGAAAACAGTGAAATGACGCTTACATTTGTTTGGTTAAATTTGTAATAATGGGAAAAACATTTCTCATACCAGCTGTCTTGAGATTTCAAAGCTTATTAGTAGTCAACAGAGCACATTCCAAGTGAAAACTCTTTTCCTGACATCTGGAATGAATAAAAGCAGGCTGTTCTGACGTCACTATGGCGTCTCTGTTGTTCCTCATTGATATCTCAATGATAAATCAACACAATGGAAACTCTGATTATGCATACAGTAGTTTTAAATTAAACTTCTACAGTCATGGCCAAAAGTTCTGAGATGAACAGAGATAATTTTTTCACAGAGTTTACTGTTTCCAGTTTTACAAAGGCAATGGCTATTGACTCTTCATTGCCATGACAAGTGATCAGCTGAGAGGAGAGTGTAAAAGAGATCAGGGCAGTTGATATATCTGTCATTCTGACTGAAAAAGAAAATCAAAATCATTTTCAACCCTATTTTTATGTTCTGGGAAACTTTCTGCTGTTGAAAAAAAGATTGAACAGTAGAGTTGTCATGATAGTAAAATTCCAAAACATATGAATACTGAGAAAAATACATAGCATTTTCAGCACTGAGTACCAATGTCAGCAAAGATCTTTCCATGAAATGGACAAAGCCCTTGCATCATATTTCCTTTGGTGATCAAATAGAGTCAGTCAGGAAAGTTACCATGGGTTCAGAATAGTTTCTGGAGATCTTTTGTCAGCTTCAGTCTGTGTCTTCAAACGAAATGAAAAAAGCCTGTTTTTAATTCAGAAATCTGTACACTGCTCAAAAAAATAAAGGGAACACCTAAACAAAACAATGTAACTCCAAATCAGTCACACCTTTGTGGAATCAATGTCACCAGTTAGGTAGTAACACTTATTGTGAATCAATTTCACCTGCTGCTGTGGAAATGGAACCTACAACAGGTGGAAATGAGAGGCAATTAGCAAGACAACCCCTATAAAAGAGTGATTCTGCAGGTGGTGACCACAGATCATTTCTCTGTTCTCATCCTTTCTGGTTGAACTTTAACTCACATTTTCATTTTGTCAGTGATGTCATGCATAGAGGCATCATGAGGCATTTTTTACAGTCCACAGAAGTTGCTCATGTAGTGCAGGTACTCCAAGACAGAACATCAATGCAAGCGGTGGCAAGAAGATTTGCTGTGTCTCACAGCACAGTGTCCAGAGCATGGAATAGGTACCAGTAGATAGGCCAATACACCAGGAGACATGGAGGGGGCTGTAGGAGGGCTACAACCCAGCAGCAGGACCGCTATCTCGTCCTTTGCGCAAGGAGGAACAGGAGGTCTACTGCCAGGGCCCTAGAAAATTACCTCCAGCAAGCCACTAATGTGCATGTTTCTACTGAAACTATCAGAAACAGACTCCATGAGGGTGGTATGAGGACGTCCACATATAGGGCCTGTGCTTACAACCCAACACCATGCAGGACAACACCAAATTGGCAGAGTCGCCATTGGCGCCCTGTGCTTTTCATGGATGAAAGCAGGTTCACACTGAGCAAATGTAACAGACGTGACAGAGTCTGGAGATACCATGGAGAACATTATGCTGCCTGTAACATCCTCCAGCATGACCAGTTTGGTGGTGGGTCAGTCACGGTGTGGGGAAACATTTCTTTGGATGGCCGCACAGCCCTCCATGTGCTAGCTAGAGGTGCTCTGACTGCCATAAGGTACCCGGATGAGATCGTCAGACCCATTGTGGGCCCTGGGTTCCTTCTTATACATGATAATGCCAGGCCTCATGTGGCTGAAGTGTGTCAGCAATTCCTGCATGATGAGGGCATTGATGTTATGGACTGGCCTGCCCGTTCTCCAGACCTGAATTCAATTGAGCACATCTGGGACATCATGTTTTGGTCAATCCACCAACACCACGTCACACCACAGACTGTTCAGGAGCTAACTGATGCTCTAATCCAGGTCTGGGAAGAGATCCCTCAAGAGAACATCCACAGTCTCATCAGGAGCATGCTCAGGCAGAGGTTATACAGGCACATGGAGGCCACACACACTACTGAGCCTCATTTAGACTTGCCTTGAGGAATGTTCACTGACGCTGAATCAGCCTGTCATGTTATTTTCCACTTTCATATTGAGTATGAGTGAAAAATCCAGATCTCCATGGTGTCATAATTTTGATTTACATTGAGAATTTTTGTTATTTTCTTCTCAATCAATTCCACTGTGTTAATAATAAAGTTTTTCAATGAGAATATTTAATTAATTGAGACATAGGATGTGTTATTTTTGTATACCCTTTAATTTGTATAATGTGTATAATGTTTTCCTAACCTTCTATAATTAGATAAACAGGGAGTATGGTATTGGGTGTCATACTTTTAGCTTTTGAAATTCCAAAATAATGCAATGCTTAGTCAATCCCATTTAAATGTATAATGGAAACCTACAGTGTCTGGTCAGAATATGGTAACTGTTTTCTTCGCAAGAGAAATTAATTTAAAAAGTACAAACTGCCAAATACAACCTTTCGATTTCTGTCAACCTACGGCCATTGTAGGATTGGTCATCCCAATTATATTTCAGTGAGAAAGAAGATTAGAAAGATGGCTTCTGAAAAATAGTGCTTTTTAAAACAATCTTTCAGTTTACAATGCTTAATTTCACGTCTCAGTTAAAACAACATCTTATAGAGGCAACATCTCTAATGCCATGAACTGACACGATATATATGCTACTTGACAAAATTCAGTGTCAAAAAAATCAGGATCAAGCTTCCAGCTGAAGACTAAACTATTTCTAACATATCCTACCTGTTTCGATGGGCAAATGACATCTCCAGAAACCTCTGATGGACTTATGTTATTGCAGTATCTTGTCAGTGTTCAATAATCAATGTAAAACTCCTTTGCTGTGTTTCTGATAGATTTTTCTTTTTTACTGCAGTTTCACCTCACAGAGTCCCGTGAGCATTACATCAGGTGCTGTCAGGTTGGTCTTCCTGACAAATTTCGTACCCATTTTTCAATCTCAAAAGAAAGTGAAGACTATACATATATATATATATATATATATATATATATATATATATATATATATATATATATATAATATATATATATATATATATATATAATATATATATATATATATATATATATATATATATATATATATATATATATCTATATATCACACCTTACATTTATATACAAACATCGGAGATGGTTGTCACATGTGACAACCATCCCTATTCTCCCCTATGCAAAGTATACATGCCAGCTGGATGTTTTCACATGTTGTCAGGTTACAACCAAAGACTTCAATAAATTTTACTCTGGGTTTTTTTTGTGTGTGTGATAAACTAACAGTAAGTAGTGCATACAGTAATTGTAAAGTGGAAGGAAAATGATGCAAAATTGTATATCAATGCCACCTTTGACATAATATTTTGGGGTAAGTCTATATCAGCTCTGTATTCTTTGTAGATTCCCATTAGACTGGATAGGAAGCTTCTCTGAACAATTTTCAAATCATGCTACAGATTTTCAACTGGTATATGACTGGAATATGTGGTCTAAATGATTCCATTGTACTGCACTGTTATTGTTGTTGCAAGGTGAACCTCTATGCCTATCTTAATTCTTTTGCAGCCTCTAATAGGATTTTTTTTCCAGGATTACCCTGATTTATCTGTATTTCGATCAACTTTGACCAACTTCTCTGTCCTGCATCAACACAGAATGATGATTCCACCACCATGTTTTATAGGAGGAATATTTTTTTTCTAAAATGCGGTATACATTTATGTTTGTCTCCCTTTACTCAGACATCCTTACGTTGAAGTTTGTGCCCTGACCAAATGTAGAAAAGTTTATGTGGAATAAATGCCATTGCAAGGCACTATTATGTTGAGTTTCAGTGCAGAGACATCTGACACAAAGATTTGACAGCACTGGGGAAGCAAACTGTATGAAAAACTAAATTTCTGTCTTTGCCAAAACTTTTTAGCATGCTTTTTAGACTGCTTTTACATATATTTTATGTTAATGCTTAACTTTGTAACCATTGCTTCCAAAACAGCATCATCATTTGAAGATATTTCTTTTTAGTCTAAGTCAAATCTTATTCCTGCTGGTCAAGAAGTCTGTCAAGGAGAACAGGAGTGCACTCCAAGGCTTCATTATTATTTTATGAGCATAGTGTGTCACATGACTTATTACACCATATGAGTCACACCAGAGGAGTGTGTTTCTTTGCACAAACTCTGCAAAGCAACACTTAAGATGATCATTCAACATTTTGGGAAACAGTGAAATTATGTTACCAGTAAATCACATAAAAACATGTAGACTTCACGGTAGCTCAAGATCTAATGGTCCAAGTCCTGACTGAGGTGTTTTAGGTTCGACACACCATCAGCTCATTTGTCCATATGCAGCACTGATTCCAGGAATTTTATTTAATAGGATTTTCCTAGGTGAGTCACAGGAATGATGGGAATTCAAATTCACTATTCTTGAATCTGCTGCCATTCAAGCTGGAGCACTGGTGAATTTCCTTGACGTCTTGACTGGTGAGTGATGTTAAAATGTGAAAAACTGGACTAAGCAAACCTGAGTCATCAGTCAGTGTGTTAAAAGAAGTAGACCTTGAGATAAACAAAACCTCAGATTTTATGTAGCTGTAAAGGTTGTTTTATGTGGGAAATCAGCAATTGTAAACTATTAAATAATTTCAAGAGTAGAAGGATTTAACCATGACAGTTAAATTGTGCAGTTCACAACATGTGACGTTATGCAATGTTTAAAATAATTTAGGGTTCACCAGCGATGGATGGTCTTTTACATCAGGTTATCTGTGGATGTTAAATAATATATTATACTCCTTAGAATATTACTGTTCCAGGAAGCGAGTCAGTTTGTTGCTGAGCAAAAAGCCAAAAGGTGTACTTTTATTGTTCTTCCCAAGTTTTGATTCATTGAAATGCCAAAATCCCCATATTTTTGGGGACATTTTAGCTGAATCTTTATTTGAAGAAAAAAATATTTTGAAGACACCTTTCAGTTTGGAAATTATTGTGCAGATTATGACATTCAGATCCAGAAAGAAAACGCGGTTGCTTTAATAACAGAAAAGTAATTACACTTTCAGATGCAAAGTTAAATGAAGCATTGATGTGTGACTCACTCTGATGCCAGTAAAACCTATTTTTTCCCCCTAAGTGTTGATTTATGCTACTACATAGATCCAACTTTTCTTAGTGTGTAACAGTTTAACACACACCATGCTTTCTCAGTATGTTCAAGTAGTTCTAAGGTGCTCAAAGTGTGCCAAGAAAACATTTTTTACAGCATTACACTACAACCATTAGCCTGAAAATTTGTTACAAGGATCCATGTTTCCAGATTATTTACATCAGTTTCTCCTCCTACAGTCAGAATATTATAGCTGAAATGAAGACTCATGGGGTCAGGTTGCATTTTCCCAATCTGTTATTGTCAGTTTTGATGAGTCTGAGGGAATTATAGCCTCAGTTTCTTGTTCTTAACTGACATGGGTTCACCCTATGTGATCTTCTGCTGTTGTAGCCCATTGCTTCAAATCTCAATGTGTTGTGCCTTCAGAGAAGGCACAACACATTGGACTCTGCATATCTTGGCTATAGCAAGTTACCCTAAACCTATTTAAACCACTGCCTATCTGTCATGTGAATGAGGCAGCCCATTCTCCTCTAACCTTGGCATCAACCAAGCATTTTTGTTCACACAACTTTCCCTTAATGGGACATTTTCTATTGTTTCCATGTGATTGTCTGATTTGCAATTTTTTGCACATAAGTAACTGATTAGGTGTACTTAATAAAGATACCCAGTGAGTGTGTGAGATCCGTAAAACAAAAAATCGGTATGTTTTCAAGTACAAAATGACTTTTTTCCCTTGTTCACATAAGGGTTAGATACATCTTCACCCACATATATTTTAAGAATTTAATAACATGTTTTTCTTGATGGGTATGGACATAATTGGACAAAATACAAGTGTTGCACGATATTGTATTGACTGTAACAACATTAGAGTGTCTTGTTGATTTGCGGTTACCTTTTCTACCATTTACTTTGAAGGGTGTTAATGTGAACCCAGAAAACATATTGTATAAAATAAAACTACAGCCAAACTACCTTTAGATACCATCTTCCAGATCTCTGATTTTGTTTTGACAAATCTTTATCCCTAAAGTCTCTTTTCCAGTGGGTTTCCATGGAATAATAATTGAAGCCAAGTGTGTTGTTTTTCAGCTGGCACCTTCTGTCAGATGGACTTGTAATGCTTGTCACATAAGTAAGTAAAAAAAAACAACCCAGTCTTCTCCAGAGTTCTAAGGATGGTGTTTAATGCAAAATCTTTTACTTACCATTGCTGGTTTACTTCTTGTCTGTGTTGTCAGCAAAAATTCCACATTTTTGTTTTATTTCTTCTGGTTTAAAGAGTGCTTGGAATTGTTTTTTCTTACTCATTTATTAATTTAATTTATTAATTTATTTTGTCACTGTATTCTTTTTAGATGGTCTTGAAATACAAAATCCATCCATCCATCCATCCATGATTTTAAATAAGTAAAAAAACAATCTCAATAAAGATTAAAGATTAAAGGAACAGCATGGAGCCCTGGAAGCACTCCCGCAGGGTCAGTCACACCCTCCCCTAGAGTGACTAGCCCACAGGCACACATAAACGCAATCACACATTCCCATCCTCATGCTCACACACAAACATTCACACCCACTCACAAAACATAACCACACACAAAAATGGATGCTGGACACCCACTCGCTCTCCCCATACACTCTCTATACTCTCAGGTCCAGGTAATGTCTCTCCAGAGGGGCAGCCCATCCCCGGACCCAGGAGATGGTTCCCTTCATTCCGGGGTGGAGAAGAGCAGACCACCCAAACCTCAGCAATAGCAGAGCAGCCCACCAGCTTGGACGAGGGCTGGGCACCACCTGAATGACACACACAATCCAAACGGGCAAGCCAACCAGGGCGGCCCCAGGATAAAACAGTTTCCTCCTCCCAGTGAGCCCTAATTGCAATTCCACTTAATAACTTTGGTCTGAATATTGTGATAGTTATGGATGAAATGACCCCAGTAAAAACCAGTTTTCTCTGGAAAGAAAAGGTCACCACTGAGTAATGCTCTTACAGTTAGAGCTAAAGAAAACTTTAGAAAAGATTAACACTTGTGGGGAAAAACAAAGCTTCAGGTTCACAAAGACACTTACAAATAAAGTCTTCATATCTGTAATCAAGAGTTAATAAGAGCAAGGCAGATATATTCTTTGATATTGATAAAAACAGCAACAATGCCAGAGCTAGACTTACTATTGTAGACAGGCTGACAAACCTCTCACTACGTTTCCCTCCTGAAGTCTTATCAAACAAATCCTGCAATGATTTTGCAGATTTCTTTCGAAGACAAAATTCAATAAGAAAAGCGGAATGTGGCTCTACCTCTGATAACCCAGTGATGTGTCTCATGCATCCAGAATCATAACAGATTGAATGAGCTAAACAAAGTGAAAGTATCTTTGATAGAAACAGTTCATAACCTAAACTCCACAACTTGCTGTATTGATTTGTTACCGTTCGGGGCCTGTATTCTCAAAGATTCTCAGTCCTCTCATAGCGCTCCTATCTTAGACTAAAACTTTCTGCCAAGAAGTCCTAGCTTAAGAGTGATTCATTCAGCTCCTGAGAGCAACTCTGAGCAAGGAGATGACAGAAATTTTTATCGTAGTGGAGTTGTGGTTGACCCCGTTGCTAGGTGTGACACTGTCTTCCAGGGAATGTAATTGGTTCTTCTTCTTGTTTAATAGCTGTTGGCAAACAACTTAATGCAACTTAATGGAGCATTACCACCACCAAACGGTGAGGAATGTGGACCAAATGTCGGCAAAAAAAAACACCTCATATTCTATCATACAAAATACACTGTCTTGAAAAAAATAAAATATGGCCTGGTAGCTTTTACTTCTTGAGTCTTACTGAAATAAATCAATAAGGTCTAATTCTGACTGATTGGTTGATAGACGAAACAAAATAAGATGCAAAAAACAAATATGCCCCCAGTATCAGTTCATAGAAATTTACCAATCATAGAATCTAGATTGGATTATGAAAACTGTGTCATGATGATGGAACTATGCAAAATTGTATTAACTGCCATACAGCGTCAACATGTTTGATTGCCTCTCATTTGCATCCACATCATTATTGTGATTTGTCATGGCTTTTCGCCATGCTGGTCATTTTACTCTGTCATCTATTTTATATTAGTGTGGACACTTAGTTGTCAACAATTTACTGTAATTGCCTGCTTGTAAACAGTTGATTGATCTGAAGAAACGACCAACATTAAATGGAGAAGAAAAGGATGCAAAAACCCAACAGGACAAGAGCAGTGCCTGCTGTTGGCACAGCTCTATCCACTTTACAAAGAATATCTCTTTTTCCAACATCTTCCCTGCTTAAGACACTCTTAGGCTCCCTGAAAGTCCTGCTCACTGCCCCTAACATTTTGTCACATTAGGAGCTCTCTTGAGGCCTAAGGTGGTATGTGAATAATTTTTATCTTATCAACGTAAAATTCTAAGAAAAATCTTAAAATTAGAGAAATTCTAAGCATTTTCAGTGCTTTTCAGTCAAGCTTTAGACCACGCCACAGGACCAAGACTGCATTTGTAAAACAGGTCTAGAATTTCTGTCTTGCTTTTACTCTATTTTAGTTTGACTGATCCCAACAGACTGATTGATAGGGTAGAATAAATGGTTTTCCTGGTACTGTAATAAACTGGTTCAGATCTTATTTGGCAAACAGATATTCATTTGTGTTATTTGGTCATCTTAAATCTGGGCAAACAAAAATTAATTGTTAAGTTCCCCAAGGGTCTATTCTTGGGCCACTTTTTAACATCTATATGATGCCATTCGTTCAGATTATAGACTACTACAGCATCTTCTACCATATGTATGCTGACGACACAAAGCTTTATATAGCCATGTGACCTCATAATCCTAGTCCACTCCACTCACTGAGTTAGTGTGTCCATAAAATCAGTGAGTGGATGGGTGAGGATTAGGTTAGTTAGTCCAGTTTAATACAAATAAAACAGAAACTATAGTGTTTGGTCAGCTAGACTCAATTGGGGCTAAAGACCACATAGGATGGAAAGAACCTGAGTTTAGTTTTGGACTTGGATATAAATTTTGACTACAACATAAATTCTCTTGCTAAATCAGATGACTATCTTCTTAAAAACATCGCTAGAATAAAGGGTTTCCTGTCAAAACAGGACACAGAAAAACTGGTGCATGTCAGGTCCTGGGTTGTTTTGGGGTTTGATTGTTTGATTCTAGCTTTGATTACTCTTCTGTGTTTGCCTTTGTCTCTTATTCTTTGATTAGACCAGCCTTGTTTCTGTTTTACTTTAGTTCTGTCCTTTCCTAGTTATCCTAGTTTAATCATGTTTATTTATTCCTTGTGTTTGGTATTCTTTGTTGCAGTTAGTTAATTTTCCTAGTTCCCCTGTTTGTTTACGCTCCCTTGGCCCATGCTGCCATTCTCTCTCTTCTCAGTCTACCTTGTGCTCTCTCCCCTCACACCTGCAACCTGTTAGGCAATCAGCCCCAGTCTATTGTTCCAGCATTCACTCTCTCAGCATTTAAACACATCTCCTGCTCTCTTTCCTCGCTGGTTCTTCCCATTACTACCCATTACTACCCTTTAAACCCTGCTGTCTTTTGCACCTGGAGTCCTGTGTTTTGCTCTGCTCTGGCTCCCTATGTTCTTTTGTAATTTTTTTGTTCATCATTTTTTCATTAAACTTTCACCATCTACTAACCACCTCTGCCTCTCTGCATTTGGGTCCACCATCAACTCAACAACTCATCATGACAGTGCATGTTTTTTTTCCAGGAGGTTAGATTATCAGTAGTTTCTTTACTGGTATCTGTAAAAACCCACTCAGGCAATTCAGGCATTACCGAATGGGGAGGAGGGATTCCCCGCATGGACTTTCCCCATAGGTCTGAAAAAGGCAGAAGCTGCTCTGAAGTGGCAGAAGGCAGGGCTTTAACTGAGTACTGAACAGACAGTGGAGTGAATGGATATCTCATAGCCCATTAAGTATGAGCTTTGTTATTTTTCAGCGTGAGAAATGTGTGTGTGTGTGAAGTCAGGAAAATGTGTGTGTCTCACTGTCATTGTGTGAGACTTGAGAGCCCTGTAACAGATCCCCAAACATGTCATAGCAGTTTATCCAAACACTACTTAATGAATCTTCAAACCATTGTCATATTGGTAGAGTTGGCTTATTTACAGAAAAAACAATGATTATTTAGTTAGAAAATCGAATTGGGAGGCAGTGTGCCTGGTATTGTGTCTGGTATTTTGGGATAAATCTTCACTTTAATAGGAGCAATGGAATCGATGATGTCTGAAATCTTAGAATGGAAATGATGTACTAACCCATCTACTGGTTTACACGATAGAATTAAGGTCGAGGAATAGATTTGATTAAAAGTTTCAGCTGTGTTGTCTATAAAAGAATGTTTTGTAATAATATCTGTTTTACTAAGTGAGTCAACAGAGATTGTGCTTTCAAAAACAACAGAAAAGTGATCAGACAGAGTGGCATCAATTACAGATACATTAGAGATATTTACACCCTTGCTGATAATCAAATCCAGAGTGTGTCCTCGATTATGTGTCGGCTGTTTAACATATTGAGTCAAACCAAAGTTTTGAAGTACATCATTCAACTTTTTTGCCTCTCTGTCTATTGAGTTGTCAACATGGATGTTAAAGTCTCCCATAATTATTAAACAATCATAATCAATGCATATCATAGATAACAGCTCGCTAAAGTCAATGATATTCCTGCACAATACTAAAAACAGAACATGTTAAGGGTTTCCAGTCAGTATAACTGTCTGATATAAGAGTAAAATATGTAAAATGCAAAATTATTATAGTTGTTTAAGTGAACTCTATTCTATTAATTTTTACACTGCATTACATATGTATTAGCTCTTACAAGAAACACTTTGCATGTTCTGTTTATAGTGTTCCCAAGACAAAATAAAAATGCAAAAAAGAAAATGCAAAATGACACAAATACAGTGAGTTTCCTGAGTTTTCTCCTTTTTTTATCTGTGACATAAAAAATAATGTCAGAAAATTTAGTAGTTTTTATTCATCTAAATCATATTCCCTGTGTTTTAATTTACCACATCACTTTCTCTTTTTTAACTCCTTGAATGTTCTATTTTCTTTTTTATTACTGACAAAATACGGTTGAATGACTTGTTAACAATAAAACAGGGCTTTTTGAGTATTTTGAGACTTGTGTTGATGAAGATTTCAAACTGGACCAGTGGTTCATACACTGACTCTTTTTTAGATGCCAAACAGCATTGAACCATTGAAGTGTCTGGGAACTTCTTTTCTCTCTCCAAAGAATCTACACCTGGTCAAGCATTCTGTTTTGGCTGTGGTGCCTTCCTGGAGAAGGGCATAGGCTGAGATAGTGCTGCCAACAACTGAATGCGTCCCTCTCCTGCTATTAACTTTTTACTTTTCATTAACATAGAAAGTGCTCCTATATCAGTTCTTCTGTTTCTTTTTTGTGTATCTGCTCTGTCTTCTCAAACCCCCAGTTGGTCATGGCAGATGAATGCTTGTACTGAGCCAGGTTCTGCTGGAGCTTTCTTCCTGTTAAAGGGGAGTTTTTCCTCTCCACTGTTGCTACATGCATGCTTGGTATGAGGGATTACTGCAAAGTCATTGACACAATGCAACCAATTGTCCATTGTCACTACATGCTCCTCCAGGAGGAGTGAATGCTGAAAGTCATTATTCAATGCAATCTGCTGTGTTTCCTTAGACAGAAAACTTTTTAGACTAATTTGAATAATAAACTTAACTTAATGCTCTGTTTAATAACTAGAATCAATTAGAATGCATGTGTGATTGAATTACAATTTTTTGTAAAGTGCCTTGAGATGACATTTGTTGTGAAATGGCGCTATATAAAAAAGCTGAATTGTACTGAAGTGTCCTAATGAAGATAAAGACCTGTGAAAGAGTCCATTAGTAATAAAAACTTGTGAAATAATTCTTAACCACAATGTAAAATTGTAAGACAATTCAAGAATACTTTTTAAGATTTGTAGAACATTCAGAGGATAACACCTACCCAGGTTGGTTATATTCAAACATCCATATCATTTTAAAATTGCAAAAACTACTATGACCTTTCTGAGAAAGGAGTTGTTTTAGGACAGTAGAAGTTCATTTTGATCTTGGCAATTCTGAAGATAGCTATGAGCTTTAGTCTCTGAGTACAACCAGTCTGGATTTATACAAAATAAACATGTAGAACAGCTATCTAATGTAGGTATGGTATTAACCTAAACTCTTACAGACTGTCGCTTAAAATTCTGAACTAGCACTTCAAAGAAGACCACAATAAGTTTACTACAGTTTAGTTTAGTTTATTGATTTATTTCAAACATAAGTTAAAAGACCAAAACAAAGTAAGAACAAAACTTATCACACCCAAAGCACACTGTTTGAAAAGGGGTAGGTAGAAATAAAAACATATAATCCCTGAGCCCCTTTTGAGTTTATCACTTTCCAAAACCATTTAGATCCTAAATAAAAATGATAAACAATGCTATCCCAGATTTTCTATTTCAGCATGGTGTAGTAAAGATTTGTAAAAATAGCAACCAAAGTTTGAATCCCATGTAAAAGAAATGAATCCCATGTGACAAAAAGGATCCAAAGTCATTTTCACATGTAGACACAAACTTCTGAGGTATTATTCCAATGGCTGTGAGGTGGTTTACATAAAATCTAAAGGAATTACTGTACAGCTGCATTCAGCTTGTTCCAGGAATGTTTTTTACTCAACTCACCTCCTCCATTCTCTTTTTCCTACAGTGTCTTTCTGGAGAACAGTTGAAAACATTGATTTGTTGGTAGGCTTATTATCTTTCCTTTCCACATGGGGACATCTGAATTATTTCAAGAACGGCCCACTGCTATTGCGCATTTAATGATGACTCAACTTCAGCCACAATGGGAGTTTTTAGGCTTAAGTTATTTCAGATAGTGAAAATTTCAAAAGACAGAAAGGTTTGACTTTATGTAAAAGATTGATTTTATTCTAAGAAATAAATTATAAATTATATTATGACTATACCAGACTGTTTTGATTTGATCATTTAATTTGTTTTTGGACATTTTTCAAGAATATTTTAAAGAAAATACATAATGTTGCCATATGAATAGAACATTTTTTCAGCATGTTTGTATCTAATCTCAGCATATATGTACACAACTCTTTTTTGCAGTTAGAACATTTTGAATATCCATTGAAGCTGACTGGATTTAACCTTTCCCTGTTATTTTAAGTTACAGAACAAGACAGCAGAGCAGCAAAAAGAGAAAAAGAAAGGGACTGGAAAATCCTATTTACTGTCCTGGTGCTGCAAAGTGAAGGTAAAATGCATAAATAATTGTAATTAATCACAAATATTTCTTTGTTTAGGTGTAACTTTCTTCTTATACACCTTCTCTTCACAGGATTACAAATAAAAAAAACATCACCACCATTGAGATTAAGTTTAATTGAGGCATCCAGGCAGTGGAAATAGAAAGGTTCTGGTTACAGTTTTTTGGAATACATTAAAGTAATTTAAGACCCTAAACTGCAGATTAAACAACACCAGAAAGAATATTTCTAGCAGTAAAACCAACAGCTAAATTTTATTTGAAATTTATTATTTTTTGGACTTAAAAACTTCTTAAACAGAATCCCTGTGTGTTCCTGAAAAAAAAATCAAGTCTGTTAGCTATCCCTTCCTTTTTGGATGTATATTTCTCTCTTTTGCAGAATAGAAGTTAGGAATTTTTCTGTTTCCAGAGAACTGAGTAATGAGAAGGAAATGAGAACCTTCTGGAGAAGTCATGTATTAATTTACCAGAGAAATTTAGCAGAGAAAACAAAAGGTCATTGGTTTTAATTACAGTTTAACCCGTTGACTTGTTGAGTTATTAAGTTAAGATGATTATTGCTGTATCAAAAGTATAAAAAACTTATTCTGTCCACTTTATAGAGTTCAAGATTTTTTTTTACTGTCATTTACATGCAGTGGCACAAATTAGAACTTTTAAAGATAAAACATAATTTACAATTTTTCTTAGTCACTTTGGTGCATTTCTCAGAACAGAATTGAAAGTCTCATAACTACTTGTTCAATCTTCAAATCATTGTGTCATTTGTGCACATCAAAAAAGCAGTTTCTCATTTCTGTGAACAAGTTACAAATGCTTTTGTACATCCATACAGGTGATTATGTGCAATTCTCTGCTTTTTCCTACATTTTTAGTTGCTTATGTCAATGTCATGTTGATCAAAATGTATTAATTGAGTCTTTGTTAAATTGTTTCAACCCCCACAACATTTAAGCATAAGTTCATCATAGAAGTCTTAACATGCAAAATGGTTGAACAAGTTGTCATAATATGTCAGGCATATTTCTATACATTTCCATTAGACTTTTTTTTTTTAAAAAAAATCTGCCCTGAATTGGTAAATTGCTCCCAGGTGAATCCTGAGTTTCACCAATATAGGTAAATGATGAACCAGTTTTCTGGAATAGCTCAGAGGTGCATCTCATGAACCATCCGCTGGCAAGTATATAATATATATAGCCAGATCTCAACACAATGTTACATTTCTGACAATGGAAGGACAAGGATTTGGACGAGGTCAACAGCCAGAGAGAAGAAGAGGAGGAAGAGGAGGGAGGCTGTGGAGGAGTAGTTAGGAGAAACAACTAGATGAAGAGGCAGAAGAGACAGAGGACATATGCCAGTTTCCATCGCTCCAATATATGGAGTTCCTCTCACCCTGCTCTTTATTTCTTAACCTCATTGAGGATTTTTTCTCATTATGGAGAAGTATGAGAAGACTGCACTGTAAGTCTTACAGCGCTGCATGTATTGTTTTCCTTAAGGAGATTGTCTGATGTTCCCATTTCTACTTTAGTGTTTCTTTTTTTGTAATCTGCAGTGCTGTCTTTTCCTTTCTGTGTCACAATCTTGTCCAGTCTATGGCCATTTATCTCCCACAATTACAATTTACAATATTTGTCATCAAAACTTCAGCCATAGTTTACAACAGAACATCTCTCCAAAATGCGCTGTTATACTGACAACATGACAAAGCAATTTGACTGTCTTATCCATACACAATGAAGCAAGGATTTGTCATACTGAGGCACTGACATGTTCATTGACACATATATTTACTTTTGAGAGATGAACTAAGGATTTTGAGAAGGAGACTGGCTTTTGTAAGTAATCCATAGTGTTTTGCTGTTCGTATGAATTGTTTTGAGAAATGAACTTACTATTTTGCAAATGTCAAGAATTATTTGAGAAATGCACCAAAGTGACTGAGAAAAACTGTGATGACTGTTCAAAAATCCTTAGTAATGCTGCCACCTTCTGGATTAAGGCAATGTTTCACACACTTTTAGACTTGGAAAAAATGAGTCTCCTGAAGACACCAAGTCCCATTCCAAACTCCAGGTCAGGAAGTTAATCCCATCTTTGATAAAGAACTTTAATCAGAATTTTTATTTACAGAGAATACTGAAGTGGAAATCAGGATAACTGTTTGCAGATTTCTAACTCAGCGACAAGTATGACTGTTTTTCTTTTTTAAGTGATGAGGATCAAATTATGCATTGCATAACTTTGTTGCTAAAGTTTCTGTTTTATTTTACTCACAGTACTTGTGTTCATTAAGGAAATAGAAGACTCACACTATTATAAATAAATGCACTTGCTGTGTGAGCTCATGCTTCAAAAGAGAAGACATAGGTAACCTGCTGCTGTTGTAAGGATCCCTTGCAGATGCTTTTTGGGGTAAGGGCTTCCTGGATACACATTCGACAGCAAGCCCAGACCGCAAAAAGACCTGAAAAGAACATGATTCCTCAGATGAAATCATAGCCACCATCATCGACAAGTTGGACCAGCATCTGCAACACACAGTTACAAATTCATGAGCTTAAAGGTGTGAATTAGGAGTACAATGATCAGCTCAAGTTTTGTTTCAATTTTTTCATATATTTTAAAAAGCATTTAATAATCTCTGTGCATGCAGAGTTAGGCAAGTATAGACATGTACCTATTTTATGTAGTCATTCTTTCCTGATTTATGAAGACCAACACAAATGTCTTATTTAAAACACATGTTCTTTTGTTGTCCCTATTTTGAAGAGTAGCCTAAAGAATTAGGGCTCTATGTCATGTCATATTAGTGGAATCAGAGAATCATGGATTGCTAATTAATTCATTTATTAAATTCTACAAATAATGATAAACTTCAACAAAGTGAAGCACACATTAAAAAATTCTTTGAGATTATGCTACAGCAATGAAAGCCAATACATTTAGAGAATGCTTTGTATACACGTTCATTTATCCTTTATCTACTGAGGTGAGTTTATTTTCAATTTTCTTCATACTGGATGTGTAATTATTTACTCATTTGTTTACAAAGTTTTACAGAGATTATATGGAATATGACAATATATTTGGAGAATTGTTTTTACACAGTTTTATCTTTTAATCATGCACAATCCCTTTCAGATCAGAACCATCCAGCTTGAGGTTAGAGGAGAAATCCTGTCATCAGTCTCTTCCTTCTTTCATGCAATTTCTCTGTCTAAAACACATTCACATATAAAAATACATAATACCATGGGGCTATGTATGTTCATGACAAAACAGCAATGATATAAACAGACACTTCTTTTGAAAAATGAGTTAAATTCAGCTTCAGTTGTAATAACTGATTCTGTTGGTTTTTGATTAAAATTTGATTTAATGTAAAAAAGAATACACGAGAAATATATTAATGTTTAAAACACATTACTGAGTCTAAAATCATAAGATCAAAAACAATACTTTTAATAAATGTAGATTTACATTGTAGTCAACAAAGATATGACTGTCTGGCCCATAAGAAAGCAGAAAATATATTCTGATTGTCCTAAGTGCTTAAACAAAACACAACTGGACTTCTCTTTTTTCCTGAAAATGTTTAACCTCTTATTCAAAAGATGTCTTCAGTTCTAAACTTCTAGTTAAACACTTAGGATTGACATATACTGGATGACTGAGAATCTACATCAGCGTATACTCTGATCAAATTACTATGAAAATCAAGGAAATTAGAGCTGACTGACAAAATAAGAAAATCTTGTGATGTCAGTATTGTTGTTAAATATTGCAGTGATGACATCAGTCATGATAAATGTTTTCCAACACTACTCTCTTATCTATCATTAAAATGTGTTTAAAACTCAGTGACATTTTGTATCTTGTGTATCATTGTCTGTGTAAGGTGTGGGCATGAACTGTGGATATTCTATATCCATCAAATAGAATATGTTTTTGATGTGCAAAGTGTGAATTCATAACATTTGTATAAAAACAACAAATACTGCATGACAAATACTCCTTTAGGAAACCAACATTGTTCATAGTTATTGTGATGATATATTTGCAATATATGGTGCAGTCCTTAAGGAAATTATAGCATCTAGCTGTTTCTGTTATTATTTTGCAATTAGACACCTTGCATTTTAGACAACAATAATTTGGACATGGCTTGCAGCAATGCCAGAAACCTTTTAAGATTTCATTTTAGACATGCTTGTTATGTTTATACCAAAGTGAATTTATTGGAAACCAATTTTTAAAAAATCTCTGCCAAATGTATTGCTTTAGACCAGATATCTGCAATACACAAATTAGGAGATGTCTCTTATTTGGTAGAAGTTACAAAAAATATTGACACAAGCGATACTTAAAGGCTTTTTGGATCCAAGATGATAGATCATAATTGTCATTTAGATGGTTACTTGGTATAAAATTATAACTAGATTCATTTCACATAAAATCATGCATATGAGTTTAAAGTTAAATTCCTTTCTCCTAATCCACTTCATCAGTATCACGCACAACTGTTGACATCCTCCATGGCAAAGCAAATTTAGCCCAAAACGTGACATCTGCAGGTAAACGCAAAATATAACTTTGTGTTTGGGGCTCTAATTCAACAAAAGTTAAAAAAAATTAGAACAAGAACAACATGTTGTTTTTTGCATGGGAGGCCAGGGTCCTCTGGAGTGTGGATGAGGCGGCAGCCAGTACGGACAGAAAGACGGACCACACGATGAGCTTCACGTGAGCTGTCCGTGGTTCTGAAAGCCTTTTACACACGCACATACACCAGACCCTCTCGGTAAACGCCCTGAGCACCCCACAACCTCAACCCCCCCACACCCCTCGCTCCCACCTCCTCTCACGACATTGTGGATGTGTGTGTAAGTTACAAAGCTGCAAGATGTCTTTTTTCTCCATTCAACATGCATCTCTCCTGGGGTTTTTCTTGTAGAGAGGGGTTGCACTGTCAATTCATCCTGCCTCCACCCACGTCACCTGGCCAGAAGCCTTACTTACTACCCACTGACAAATATAGCGCTCATAAATAGTTGGAAACAGACACCTGATAAAGACTCCGACATGAAGAGAATTGTCTACATATATATTCAAAGTTCTGAAAAAGACACAATTTCCATTCAACACAAATGGTCTGATTGTGCGTGTCGGCAAGTCGCCAAGCTGCGAACAACCATGACGCGCAATCTTGAGCCACAATAGCCGATACTCCTCTCACTACTATATATAAAATCGATCAACAATTTGCTGTCAAAACCTCGCCCGATGGATCAGTTATAGCACACGCCAAGCAAGCATAAATAGGCAAAAAGCTGTGTAATAGATTTTATAAGATTTGAAAGAAGGGCGAAGGTGGTCGTTACCTCTGTGCGTCTGGATGCAAGAGCTTGGATGGGCTCTGCAAAGAGAGAGAGAGAGAGAGAGAGAGAGAGAAATGATAATGCAAATAAAACACAGCAATATGATATAGCTGGTGGTGAGAGAAGCGATATGCAGTGAAAGCAACACAATACGAAGAGATCACACTTCGAGCACAACAACCGATGCTGCTGTGGTAGTCTACATCAGATCAAGTCAACAAACAAAAATGCTCACAAAAAATAGTATTCCACAAGCCTGGTCTCTGGTAGGCATCGTCCCTTAGACGCGCTGTAGTGGAAAAGGGATCTATTTGGAGAAAAAAAAAAAAAAAAAAAAAGCATCCATAAATACACACCTCCTTTACTATCGCTGATGCTCGAAGGATTGGGGCGACGTGATGGCACCGGGACCATTTTCACTTCAGCATTTTCATTTTAACATCCTACTTTCAAGGCTTTTTTCTTTTCCGTTATTTTTTTTTTTTTTTTTCTTTTTTTTTTTTTTTTTTTTGTGGGGGAGGAAATACACTTCGATTTTTGCACTCGTTTCCGTCCTTTCTGTAGGAAATACTGCAAAAGCTCCAAATGGAAGCCACTCAATTCCTCCAGTCTGCGATTGACCCGCATTGACGTCATTGCGTCATTAGGTCTCCCCTGGAAACACGGGGCTCCCAAAAATAGCAACACATTAATTCAAGCCTGTGCTGGGGTTGGCTTGGCGGGGGCGACTATTTGTATCAATCCATAACCCCTCCTCTGATTCTATGCAATAATACAGTCCTCCCTCTCGCTGCTTCACTCTCAAGGACGAGCCGCTCACGACTCACGGCTATTTTTGGAAAGTGAGAGAGAGGGGTAGAGAGAGGGAGCACGAGAGAGGTGGGTGTGATGAGAGACGCCCGCACCTCTGCTCCTCTCACTGTTGGCTGGCTGGGAAACAGAAACAGCACCACTGGGATAAAAATAGCAAAAGAGCGGTCAGCCAGCAGTGGGGGTGTGGGAGGAGAGGCAAAACCCTGATAACGGCCTTCACAAAAAGGTTTGACCACTTTCTGCAGCGGACCGGATCGTCACATGCTCTGGAGTTTTGACCATTCATTCATTCATTCATTCACCCAAAATACCAGAACAACAACAATTATAATGAAAATACAATTTCCTGGCATTTATTTTTTCGCAGCCAAAGAAGGTAATTTTATTCAACAGGTCACTCAACAGATCAGTATATATTTACTTCTCACTAACCCAATGGTTCTCAGCTAGTCAGGTTTTGGGACCCACTATTTTTAATTTACTGACAACTTTTGACCAAAAGAGAGGATGTAATTTTTTAATTTCTTTAATTGGTAGAGGTGTTTGATATGGGGTACATAGACAGTTGCTCAGGGCACCATAAGAAAGGAAAGCACAGAGAAAAATATAACTTAGCTGTCAGTTGCAGCCTGAATATTGTTTGTGGTGCTTTTATGCAAGCGTAGAAAAGGGGTGGTTGCTACTCTTGCTTGCTCCTGTGGGCAGGGAGACTAGCTTATGTGCTTTGTGTTGGTCTGCACTGCAAAACCCCACCCCAGAATCTCAGGTAATTTCCTGCATTGTGTTTTCCTGGGGGCTAGCAGAGGACCATGCGAGCCCGGGCATCATTTATGCAACTGCCACTGTCTTAAATTTTTTTGAATAAAAACATAGTCCAGTTTGAAAGTGAGATACCAAAATACAATGTATACTAACACAAAGAGTTTGACAATAAACTAATACCACCCATAGGAGACAATGCTAGCTAAGGAAACATACCCATTTACACACAGTTAGATGCATTTTGATTTAAACCAAAACACTTTAGAAACTTTAGCCTTTTTATAGGAGCCTTAACAATGTTTAAGCTACTGAGAATTAGTTTTTAAAAGTCTCAGAATAGGTAGTTTTAGTTTTGAACCCACACACTGAATATATAACTATGTCCTCATAAAAATAATAACACATTCAAGTTTTACTCATAAGATTGACATAATAATCAATAAAGCAATTTTTAACTCTCCGTTGTTTTAATGCAAAAAACATTGAATAAAGAAGTGGAACTGTGATAAAGAAAAATAATCTATTTTTGATATTGTCTGCTTCATACCTGTGTTTCACCATGCTCAATTATGTAGTTTGCAGTTTGGGGTGAAGTCAAATGTAGGAAGATTTCGTTTTAATGTTTGACTCTGCCCTTCATTCATACAAATTCAGAAAAACAAATGTGAATACCAATGGTGAACCCTCATGGCCTTCTAGGACCTCAGAAAGGCCCTATTGAATTATAAAAATATTCTTTTAAATTAAATTATAAAAACTATATCTGTAATATCTCTTTTAGTTACTCTAAATATATAATCCAACACTACTGATAGATTAGTTCAATGAGTTATCTGCCATGTATGAGATAAATAGTTTTTTTGTGTTCATCTTGAACTGAGAGCCTGCTAACTGCTATGTTCATAACAACCATGAGAAGGATGTTGTGGCTGATCAGTTTACAGTGGCATTGTCAATATTAAGGTTTAATGGAAAGTTGTAATACTGTATGTGACTAACACTAAACCTGCCACAGAACTTTCAAGAGGCTTTTAGGTTCAACTGTACAGGTAGCTTGGATAACAGGACACCGAACCATGGTTTGCTACTACTGTACCTGTTTTGGTTGAGCAGCCACAATTAGATTATGTTTTTGAATGAAATCTTTATGCACCAGTTTATTCAAGCTTGCATCAGTAAAATTAGATTAGATAAAAAAAAAAAATTAATATAATGTTTGTTAAGGACAGCTGTAGCTGCTGTAGGACTCTTCTTTTGCTACTTGTTTTGTTAAGGAGCAGAAATATTGCATCTGTATTGACACCAACTGTATAGGAAGAGAAATGCAGCAGTGACAGCAAAATAAACTCCAGATGTGTGTGTTCATCCCAGTGTAGTTTGCTTTACCTTCATGATATGGATCAACAGGTTTTACAAGACAGACATGTTATTGTATGAACAGAGAGCTGACAATTTCTGACCTGTGTGCAACCCATGACCTTGAACTTGTTTAATTTGCCACAAAGTGTCCTGACATTTTTAAAAATTATTTTAGACTTTTTAAAAATATATTTTCATCCTCAGAGCCAGCTCTTGTCAAAGGCCACATAGGCAATGACCTAGGACACTAACTAACAGATGAGGTACTTCTGCAAGACCTGAAAAGATAAAAAAGACAATAAGATAAACAAATAAAGAAATAAACAAAAGTAATGAAGTGCAGCCCTTCCAGAGCTCTTTGTTTATGTGTTGTATTGAAGATGAAAATTTTGAAAATATAAAAATAACAGCCACACCCCCTGCACCTTAGTTGTTTCTCATTATTTGATAGACCTCCCACAGGCTTCACCCAAATGTGAAAAAACCTAAAACCTTTCTGCAGATGGGTCACAATCAATTGATCCAAAGTTAGTACATACAGAAATGTTGAAATATTTGAATTCATGTTTAGGTTTTCTCTTCAGGGTACCACATACCCTTTGGGGTGTCTTAGAGTGAACTACAGCTTAGCTAAATAGTGTAAGCAGGTGGTTTCTTTTGACATTTTTTGCTAACGTTAGCATTTGATTCATAACTTCTAAAACTGTTTCACATGTTTGAGTGCAGAATTAGAGGAATCAACCAGGCGCTGGCTTCAGTGCATGTTCTTCTGTGGTTTTTACCTGTCTTTTTATCTGTTATCTTAAACATATTTCACAAAACAATAAAATTGTTTATTTATCACAAATTGAATTAAATAGTCCATACATTTATTTTTTTCCACCTTTTAAATATTTTCAAAAAATGGTTGGCAGATTAAAATATTGGATGTGTCTTTATTGGTGGTTAGGAACAAAGCTGCTGTTCTGTAATAGATGTCTAGTTTTGGCTATGAATAACAATAAATAACTGCTTAGGGAACTGTTAATAAAACTAGCAATTTAGATCAAAATTACTAAGTCGGAGCACCACTTGATTATGAAGAAAATAGCCAAATAGTTCAATCTCAGTTATTATTTATGTATACCTGCCTCATCAGGATTAGGTTTTAAAATATTAGATGAAGGCATAAGTCCAGTACTGACATTATCTGAACAGCAAGATATTACATGCATATGCAATAAATACAGACAACTTCTCTTCTGTATACAAGAGTTTATTAACAAAATAATTCAACCTTACAGTTAAATACGCGCTCTGGATGTATGGCAAAAAAACCCCCCCAAAAACATCAGGTTTTTTTTTGTTTTTTGTTTTTTCCAAAACACAGATTTTAATGGAAAAACACAATGAAAGTTTACAATAAAACACTTAAATTGATAATCCTAAGCAATTATTTCTGCCTAAAACACAACCTACTGTGAATACAATTTCGATGGACGATGTGAGCTTTGGCATTCGGCTGGCTACATCTGTGTCAGGAACCATTAGCTGCTCAACCAACAGCTTGCAGTGTCGATTAGCACACATTAGTTCAGCATGTGGGCGGCTCAGCTCTGGTCTCGAATGGGCTGTAGCACTTGGTCAGGAGTTTGTTTCCTGTTAGAGGCTGGTGGTGAAAACAACTGTGCCCAGAATCTCCTTCTCAGCTCAGGTCATCAGCTACATGTGGCAGGTGGCCAGCATCGATGTGCTGCTCAGCTCTGGCGTAGAGCTGAATAGGCTATTTCCTCTTCTTCCTTGGAGGGTCTAGCAGCTAGCATTGGGTTGCTGACAGCAATCTTGGGGAACCTGAAATTATAAGTTTCCTTCTACAGAATTCTGAATAAAACCAGGATCAAAGTTTATTCCTTCTCAATACATCCACCTGTAGGATTTTGGATACAGAGGAGATCCTCTCCTGATGCAGTGATGCTGTGAAGAGAACAGGTTTTGTCTTAGTCCTGGGTTATAGGGTCCCCATGACATCAGAGTTGCATCCTTGAAATTTCTCTTCTTCTTGCTGAAGCTGAAGGTATTTTAATGTGGTGCATTGAGGGCTTAACAGTTATATCAGCCTCCTGTATTTAGTTCTTCATAGCTGGAGGTCCAACGCTGCTTTAAATGTTGTTTGGTAGTTTACATATCTTCCTTTGTAAGGTTATTTGTGCTTTTGGTATGCTCTTGGTGAATGAAAAGGGTCTATTTCTTGGGCTAGCAAAATTAAAATAAAAAAGTTGCCTAATAATGCAGCTACTGAAGATGCCATAGCTGTTCTCCCCATGCATATGTAGGTTCTCTCCAGCTACTCAAGCTTCCACCCAAAGCCCCAAAATGTGTAATGTTTCTCAAACCAATCAAACCAAATGCCATTAGGTATGATTGTGTGTGCGGATGGTTGTATGTCTCCTCTGAACTCCGTGTGGACTGTTGACCCTGCCTAGGTGTATTCCACCTCTAACCTAATAATTGCTGGAGATAGGCACAAGCCCCATTGCAGCCCTGTATTCATAAGTGGTTATACACAATGGATGAATGGATAATCTCAACTAAATTGTATTCTTAGGCCCGAGCAGCGAAAGTGCTGAGAAGTCCTACTGTAATTGCAAGATTTCTTATTATTATTCCACAACTTTCTGCAACTTTCTGGAGGTCTTAACATATATGAAAATTCACCAAACTTTACCAAAAATTCTCCCCTGCGTGAAAGTTTTGGTATGTTAATGGAATCAAAACTGGGCATCGCTAAACTGCTCAACAGTGCCCCCTAAACTTAGATAGGCCAAACTATACATTGTAGAGATTTGACATTTGGGACATAGCTAGATCCCCACAAATCAAGAAAAAAAAGTCTATTGGAGGTATGTTCTAAAATGTACTTCCTGTGGTCATTTTGGGTGAAAGAACAATTTTTGGCCATTTTTCACATTTACTTACCTCAAACTTTAAAGGGGTGGTGGCATCACTGTATAAACTATTTCATGTAGTTGATATTGCTGTATATGTCATATCTCCAAAGAATTTGATTAAAAAATATCAACTTCTTGTAGGAGGTTGTTTTGGCAGGCCAGATTTCCCTCCTCAGTAAAAAAGGTTGGGTATGGTAATGATATGTGGCTCTACCTAGTTGACTGCACTCTGATTGGCTACAATCAGAGTGCCCCCACACGCCCTTGCCCCCTCCATCCACACCTTACTTCTTGGCACAACACTCCGTCACAAATCCATTATCATGGTATTATGGCTAGTGGAAGTTTGCTCCCGTATATGTTTGAGGCTGAAGCATCATCTGAGGATGAAGAAGACACCGTGCCTGCACAAAGATGCATGGACATGGATGATTTTTCAGTTAAAAACACACCTTCCTTAAATTTGACGTTAATGTGTGGTTCTAGAAAACCGGCATAAATGTGGTTTTCTAGAAGCCACACTGCTGAGCACACAAATAAGACTGATCAAGTCGCAATTTATCGAATCACTTTCTCAAAACCAAACAATCACGTAAACCTTGGTGTCAGATGGAAAGAAAGATTTTATCTTTGAAAATATATTCACAATAGAGCATTTGAATGTATGAGGTTATCATATGTTAGCATCATGGGCTCTTCAGACAGTGCAAATACGTTAATCAGACATGACAGCATTTAGAAATTAAATATACTTATGGGCAATGACAACGTTGTGGTCGCCTTCTTCAGTGTTGGTACAGAAGTTTTTTTCAAAATCAGTTTGTTTGAAAACCCCGACTTGAATACACCCAGTAATGTGCACTGAACATAGTCTCTAATTGAGGTTACAGTTGTGTGGTACATCCCCATAAATGAACTTCAGCCACTCTTCTCTGATTCTCAATCCTTAGGGAGTAAGTGGAAACTTCCATCCATTTCTGAGCACCTTCGAACATAACAGCTCCCCTTTTTAGTAGCCATCCTCTTGTCAAGTGTAGTAGTCAGACATGCTAGTGCGACTTAGCCCCTAAATTAGCTAGTGTTTCAGCTGGGGAGAGGAGGGAAGGGGAGGGGGAGGGCTCTTTGCTGGATGGTGTGCTCTAATATGAATTATGTAGAAAGATAACCTATGTAGAAAGATAAACTGTTCTCTGATTCATCCATTTCTGAGCAAAGAAACAAAGCTGACTGCCAATGAGCAGGGCTTTTGATTCCAACTCTTGACATTCACAAGGCCTTAGTGCACAACAGATCATATTACACCTCCAAAATCACAGAAAAATTAAATTTGGTGTTATGACCCCTTTAACGAACTCCTCCTAGGGATTTTGAGCTATCAGCATCATATTTGGTCAGTATGCAGCTAAGGGATAGGGGATTAAAAGTGATCAAAATTGTGAGTTTTTGAGCACGTCTACGGGGTACGGCTTGTCTATGAACTTCACATACTCGGCAAAGCAAACAAAACAGTATAACTTTCACACAGAATTACATGAAACTTAGCATGATTGCTCCCCCTTAGTGTCCAACAATCCTCTGTAATCAAATACTGACGTCATCAAAGCCCCACCTCCTGAGAACAGGAAGTCACTTTTTTTCTTGTCTTCTGAGTCATTGACTTAATGGGTCTCACTTGCTTTCAAACACTGAGAAGTTTCGCTGGAGGGTGTGGCTGTGTGGCAAAGTCAGACATCACACGATTGTGATATGTTTGGCTCTAAATTCCACATATTTCAGCTGATCTGCACCCAATTCGATATGATCAATCATAATCCACCCCCCAAATGAATTACAGTCCAATATTTGATGGGCATGGCCCACTTCTTCCACAGCAGCCCCTGGAAACATTTACAAATTTAAGTCTAAGCCATTCTTTGACTGAGAATAATAAAATTTGATACACATGTATCTTGTCAGATAAAAAAAAAAATTCTCTTGGACTCATAATCCAAACCCCACAGGAAATTGGCCATTTTGGATCAAACCTGCCATTTTCTCTCTTTGGCACACATTATATTTGGGCAAACTCCTCACAGTGACAATGGCAGACTGTTGAATTCAAATAACACGCCTTTTGTATATAGTTTGGTCTAAATCATACATCCATTATCCAATTTGCACTAAAATGGACATGAATGATCTTTGTCAACGTATAAAGACAGGGTCGGCCTGTGGCTTAGGCAGTATAGGCAAATGCTAAGGGTGCCAGGAGTCTAGGGGGCATCATAAAAAGGGGCAAGAAAAAAAAAAAGTTCACTTTTTTTAACTACACAGAACAAAAATATAAACACAACACTTTTGGTTTTGCTCCCATTTTTCTTGAGCTGAACTCAAAGATCTAAAACATTTTCAATATACACAATATAACCATTTCTCTCAAATATTGTTCATAAATCTGTCCAAATCTGTGATAGTGAGCACTTCTCCTTTGCAGAAATAATCCATCCCACCTTGTAGGTGTGGCATTTCAAGATGCTGATTCGACAGGATGATTATTGCACAGGTGTGCCTTAGGCTGGCCACAACAAAAGACCACTTTGAAATGTGCTGTTTTGCTTTATTGGGGTGGTCTGAAAACCAGTCAGTACCTGGTGTGACCCTCATTTGCCTCATGCAGTGCAATACATCTCCTTGGCAATGAGTTGATCAGTTTGTTGATTGTGGTCTGTGGAATGTTGGTCCACTCCTGTTCAATAGCTGTGCGAATTTGATGGATATTGGCAGGAACTGGAACACAAGTGTTGCGTTTATATTTTTGTTCAGTATAATAGGTAACAATGTAATTTCCTAATATCAAAAATTCTGCACTAATTTAGCTGCATACCAAAAACATTAAATTCTGCATCTAAAAATCACTATGCTTTGCTTAGCCCCCGCCCCCCTTGTCAACTAGTTGGTTTGTTCCTGCACTCCTCCCCGCCTCCCCTCACTGCTGATCGCATAGTCGCGTTTGGCAGGTGAATTTTGTAAGCAAGAAAGCATGACGTCAATACATCCGAAATTCTCTGGTGCCCAAGGAAGAAAAACGAGAAAAGAAGAAGAGGAAAAACAGAAACAGAGGTACAGTAAAACTAATGTAATGAAATTACCTGTTGCCTTAATTATTTAACAGTGTAGCGTAGCAGCTTGCTAGCCAAACACAGAGCTGATCAATATATAGCCTAGGCCGTTTTTCTTGATTGCTTTCATTCAACTGTCTACTCAAACTCCACATTTTCATGATAGTTAACACACAGGCCTAAACAGCGGCACTCATGGTCAAAGTGACACATTTTGTTTGCATTAGGTGGTTACTGTGCCAAAATATTTAAATTTTGAAACAAAAGCAAATATTGTTTTCAAAAAACACATTGTTGTATCACATTTCATTCTAGCAAAAAAATGGACCAGAATCAGAAATGGTTTGATGCAAATTTAATTGATTCCATGACATTTTTTAAACTGTGGCTGAAAACTGAAATACTGTGAATATTATAGAAAATATTGTAAATGTCAGCTAAAAATTTATCGGGGTATAAGAAGTAAAGAAAATAAAAATAAAATGATTTCTGTTTGGTTACCATGGTTAAAATAATGGAGTTTGGACTGCTTGAATGACATCTGTGTTAACTATTTTGCAAAAAGTGAGGAAGATGTGTCAAACTAATGAAAAATGGTTCAGACATTTGGAAGATGTGTATTTTGCTCTGCTGAGATAGTGATGATGAAAACTAAGTGGATCCCAGTTCCTTTAAGCCAGATAAGGCAATCAAGAAAAATTGTAAGCTAGCAAAAACAAGTCAACTGTGTGAGCTCATTATATAACGGTACACATGATTGTCAACTTAGCATCAATATAGCATTTCCATACTACTAAAAGTGTATTGCTTCATTGAATTCTGCATTTCACTGTAATATTTTCAGTTTGACTGAAATTGCATCTCAGAAAATTCAGTGTGTATTTCACATGTACAGCATAGTGAACATAACACATTTCTTATGTTTTTACTTTTACTTCTGGAATCATACTCCTCTTTTTCTCTTCAGATGCATTGTTGAGATATTTAAATCCCACCCTTAGACCTTCTGCAACACCACAAAGTGCTGCTGCTGTTGCCTCCACCTCGCAGGAGCTCATCCATGCATCAGAAGAGTGCACCTGCTGACTGGCCATATTCTCTAAGTGATCAGGTCTTAATATTTAGAATATTTTCGGTTTACAGATAATTTGTGTTTTGGTGAACATTTTTTTCCTTAAAAAAAAAAAAAAAAAAAAAAAAAATCAAAATGTTGAGTGTATGTAAATTAGTGGAATGACTGGGGGACTCAAGGGTGATGTGGGGGGATGGAGGGCGCCACACAAAATCTCACTGAGCGCACCAATGTGGCGAGGGCTGGCCCTGTCTAAAGAGTCCATTATGATAACATTGGAATTTGACTCAACTGCACCCCCTAGACTTTTTCAACAGCTCTATCTTCCTAATACATTGTTCGATCTGCACCTAACTTTTTGTGCGTCATCAGGAAGGACTGCTCAACACATTGGTGTGGTAGTTTGATGACATCACTTTAGACCTGTCCAATCAGAGAAGAAACTGGGGTTTATTTGGTGACTCCCTCACCTTCTCCCTTTGTATATGATTGAAACCTTAACCCATCCACTAACTGTTGAAAACCACACATGACATGTTGATGGCTTGGAAAGGAAGTTCAAGCCATCAAACAGGAAGTGACAATAACTCATGTCTGGAAGGTTGGATTCAGCCAAGCTTTTAAGACTTGCTGCTGGACCTGTACTAAACTGGACTGAAGGTAATTTGGAAGATTCACTAACTGTGCAGCTTACTGGATATGTGCGGGAATGGTGTGAGAAAGTTGATGATGGTGACGGGGTGGCCATGCTGGAGCTCCCACGGTCACCACAGTCGGATCTAAGCTGAGCCACCCAATGCTGCTTGCAGCTTCAGTACTGTATTGTTATTGTAAACACATCAAGAAGTCTGTCTGCTGCAAATAAGAACATTCTTAAAAGGATTCCATTTAAGAATATACCACTGTTATTAAAACTATCCTGGTGTGTTTACCAGTTATGATAAAAGCTGTTTTACATTAATGTTTCAAGTGGTGGCCAAGCTATTTTATTTTTAATTTCATAACAGTGACTGATTTCTTTAAATTGCTGTTTTCTGTGAATGAGCAGAAATTCATATCCAGTTTTTTTAATTAACACAAAATGTTGTCATTGTCTAAGCTAACATTAGCAATATCAAGGAAAAGAGCTTCTGCATGTGACTTCCTTAGTGAGGTTCATTATGAAATATTAACATAATAAACATTTCTGAACCTACTGTATAATTGGTCCAAACATTAATGTAGTTGTCATAAACATGTTAAAAGCACTGTTAAGCATTTACATGTGTCATGTTAAATCACGTAGAGTACCTAAAATACCAAAATGTAATAAATATATTATTCGTTAAACAATTATTTTCAAACACTGTTATGAAAATAAAACAATGCATAACTAACTAATTTAAAAAATAAATGTTTTAAATACAAAAATACTTTTTGAAACATATCTTCAGAAATATATAATTCATTACCTAAAATTTAAAGTTATATGTTACAATCATATCATTTTGTCAGTGTAAATTTAGTTATTTCAGGATTTATTTGCTGTAGGGCATAATCTGCATGAAACTGTTACTGATCAAAGAGATCCTAACATTTGCGTAGTTAACCTGCACAGTAAGTCTGCTTAAGACCTAATGTCTTGACATATAAAATAAATGATTTAGCTGCTGCCTTCTGGAAATAACTGAATAAATAATGGGGGGGAAAACTACAATCTAATTTTGTAAATGCACTAATTTTATTAATGGTACATTTGCAAAATGGTATATTTTATGACTTATTATTTTATTGGGTCTATCTGGGGCTCCATATCGTGAATGTCTATGAGTGTCAATCGTAAACTCCTGATGCCATCTACTGGTTATTTAACAGAGTTACTTGAAGGAGAGAAAACAGTGTCATCAACCTTGCATCAGAACAGGTAGAGAAGTCTTCTTTTCTTGTAAACCCCTTGGTGCAGTTCAGTATCATCTGGGAGTTGGAGTCATGGAAAAGGTGAACTATAGACATTATCTGACTCTTTCTTCATTTGCCTTCCATCCATTTAATAACAAGCAAGAAGAAGGCAGAAAAAAATACTCTAGACACTTCATCCTCTTCTGCAGACTGATTAAAACTGCATTTTGTTTGACAGACAGAGAATCAATGAGAGCAATCAATGAGAGCAGAAGAGAGCTAAATAATTTTGGAGCAGGTCTTACCAGAAGAGGCTGCAGTAGGCTCCGTAAACAACAGGTGGCAGGAAGAAACATGATCTGGCTGCAAGCCTGTTCCAGAAGATTTTTAAAAATCATAATTTGGCTTATGCAAGGCTTTATATGATATGCAGCTAACGCTATGATGAAGCATCTTTTGGTCTAATTTTAGCATTAAGTCTCACATCTTGACTTCAATACAATACAATATTTGCCCACTTTATCTTATTTTACCTATCAGATTGTGAGGGCAGCTGTTATCCACAGCCCTCTTCAAGTGACCCCTCATATTTCCTGTCTAATTTAGTTCTAAAATTATGGCTAGACTATTCTAAAATTTTCAGCTTTCTCACAATAAATCACTTACTGTGATGCTGAACAATAAAATCTCTCTTAATATTCTGCGTTTCGGCAGACACCTGAAGGTTTTGAAGCAAAACTGCCTGGCATTTAGAAGTGTTCATATTTTCATCCACCTTGACAAAAACCTTTGTTCCTGCTGAGGAAAAGTGACGACAGATCCTGGTGTTGCCACCACCACGTTTCACTGTAGATATGGTGTTCTTTTGATTATATCTAATGTTGTTTTTATGTCAAAAAAGGGATTTGTTATTTTTCTTTCCATTTTTTTCTTTTCAAAATGAGGGCTGGGCATTTTTGAGAATCTACTGTAACATCACTTTAACCCCAGAAATTTTTACTTTTTTAGTATAGTAATCTACAACTGTTATTGTATTTGTTTTGTGTCATATTTTTCATTGATGTTTTCACCTCTCATCTTATAGCGCTACAGATTCATTATAAACCCCCACAGCAGGAGAAGCTGTAGACATTGTGTGTATTACATCGTTTAGGTTGCTTGAGTTGCCTGTCTCTGTGATCAATTCCAGGACTTGCATTTTAATTGCAACATTTTGCACCCCTATGGTTCATGTGTAACACAGTGGGGCACCTAGGGATGCATCAGTGAAATCGCCGTGGGAGAAAATAACAGCAGCAACATCTATCCCCATTCTCAGAAATTAAGAGCAGATGCTGGCATCCATTACAGCTCCTGACGGTAAGCAGTTTAGCTCAGCCGGCTGTAAATCACTGCCACCCGAAACACAGGCTCTGCACTGGCTTTATGTGAGGTCTCATCTGCACATATCCATGATTTATCAGCTGTTACTTTTTGGCAAAGACTAACAGTCCCATGGTTTCACCTTGTGAAGTTCCCATATAATAAACAATCTATTGATAAAGACTTTGATCAAGGAGGAAGGTTTCCTTGCATACAACTGGAGCTCTTGGATGTTTGTAAAAGGGTGTGTGTCTCTTTAACAGCCTTATAAAGGCACTGCAGGGAGGCATACACTGGTTCATTTTCAATTAGCCTGAGACTCACATTAACTGAAGATATTAAAGAGGTGGATAATGCTGTTGTACAAACCAATAGTCTGTGAAGCCTGGAATCTGCTGAGCTTGCATCGTCTTTAACACAAACACACACGAGCTCACATACTGGCTTTTCCAGACTGAAAATCCAAACTACAATACCCAGTGCATGTTGGGTTAGGGACATGAAATGGCTCCTCCTTTTCATCAGTTGGGGCTTTGTTTAACTTATCAAGTTTCTCTCTAAATGTTTCCAGGGAGCGTGATGCAGATTCAGTGGGGAACATGATCAAACACCCACAGCACACAGCAGGGAGAAACTTACCACAGTCTCACATGAGATGCTGATAGTTTCAAAGAAAACCCTGCAGAGGCCCAATGTCATATACGGTGTCTTCAAGTAAAGAAATGCTTTCGGAGCAAAAACAGCTCTGCCAGTAGTGGCAGTACAAGTCACACAAAGCAAAGGCAGACTGGCTGTTTATATTGGCCACCTTGTTATGATGTAATTGGTCAGTTTGGTCAAAGAACAAATGATATTTGAACCAAACTCATATCCAATACACAGTGACAAGGTGAGGCTCAACAGATTTACTTTCACAAGCGGAGCATTATGACATTTGCCATGATGCTCCGCTTGAAATATACATGAAACTTTATAATAAATTCCTTTGGGTTTATTTCAAATGTAATGGACACAGAGATGGAAACAGGAGAAAGGTGGGGGAAAGGTTCATAAAGCCTTGGATAACCATGTTTTCAATTCAAATAAATTCCGCTGATTTATATAGTGTCAGTTCACAACAAATGTCATCTCAAGGCACTTTACAAAAAAAAAAAAAAAATATTTAATCTAAATCACAGATACAGTCCAACTAATCCTAGTTATCAAACAGTACAGTAACCTCAGTTAATTATTCAAAGTAGTTTAAAAAGTTTCTTGATTCACTCCTCCTGGACAAGCACTTAGTGACAGCAGAAATTTGCTTGCGTTGAGTCAATGACTTTACGGTAATCCCTCATACCAAGCGTGCATGTAGTAACAGTGGAAAAGAAAATCTTCCCTTTAACAACTAGTAGCCATGCACTTTATAAATCGGGTCTTTATGAAAAAATTGCAAGAACAAAGTTATTGTTAAAGTAAAACCACAAGAAGACTTACCTTTAAAGACTTGCAGCTGTAATTGCAGCAAAAGATAGTTCAACAAAGAAATTAATCTGGGGTGCTGAATAAAAATGACAAAAAAACAAAACAGCAAGCCACATATCATTTTCCATTTTCTATTTTACAATTATGCACTCCACTGACTTGGTCTCTCACATAAAATACCAATTAAAACATTACCTTTTGTGGCTGTAAAGTCAGAAAACATGAAAAATTCCCTGGAGTATGAATACTTTTGCAGGGTGATGTACAAATATCTCTGCTGATGTCAACTGGCAAAACCTTTCCTGTATCATTAGATCAAATTCTTTATTAATTCAGTGAACTATTTGAGTCCGAGACTTCTGCCTCAGTACATCTCAGGCTTCCAGTATAACTCAGAGTTCTGTCGTCTGGAGAAATTCTTAAGGCAGTTCCACATTTGGATGGTGAGTCAGTTGTAAGGATGAGAACAGAACTCTTGGGGGCTACTTTGGGATGTGATCTGAGAAAAGGAAAGAAAAAAGAGGGGAGAACGAGGGGGAAACAAATGGACTGACGGTAGATATTAGCACAGTGGAATAAGATCAACAATTTAGAAGAAGTAAAGAGAAAAATCTAGTTTGTGTTTGCAGCAAGAATTTGCATAATTTCTGTTAGTTTGTAGTGGGGAGCTCAATTATCTTTGCAGCTCACAACCCAGCTGATCTAAAAACAGAGTGTGTTTAGTGAAATGGCTAGCCAAGTTCATTTTATGTCTGCATGAATAAACTGATTGTCCATTCCTTGAAAGCACAGCCTGCTCTAATAGCCCAGTAATCCACATTAATTCTGCTAAATAATCTAATACAGCATTTTGTTAAATAAAATTAGAGTCAGTATGATAATAGACTACCTACAAAATTGTTTTCCTTTCATTTTTGGAGAAGACTTTGGCTAAGGAGTATGAATAGCACAAGGAATATGTAATTCTACATATTATAGAATTATAATATATCATATATATAATATATGATATATTATAATATAATATATCATATCTATTCCCAGTTTCCTTGCATGGAAGCAAAACATGATCAAATATCTGTCTGCTGTCAGTTTAAATCCTAAAAGGGCCCTGGTTGTTACTTAAAGCTAACATATATAACATGACCCAAAACGTTTTCTGTGTCTCAAAAAATGTAAGCAAAGAAACACAATATGAATGTAAAATATGTGTGAAGACTGTGTATCCTTTGTATTTTATTGCAGTGGATTGCAAATTATTTGTCCTTATAAGGATACTGCTTTTTTTTTATTTGTCCATATAAGGATACTGCTGATTTTTGGTTTATAGGAAGGTACAAACCACTATTGTACTGTATGTATGATTGAACTGAAATTACTTTTTTTGGTTAATTGCCTTGAGATTAAAGTATGCTTACCATTTGACAGGCTTTTCAAAATCAAAACGAGAATTCAACAGGACACCAAGACAGAGTGAACTCCCATTCTTAAGCCATAGGGTTTAATATAATGTCGACTTGGTACTATAAAAGCTTCAACTTTTCTGAGAAAGGTTTAGAAGTGTGTTTTTACTGCTCTTCCAGAAACACATATGTGAGATCGGACAATGATGTTGAATGAGAAGGCCAGGGTTACTGTCTTCACTCTAAATCATCCCAAAGGTTTTTTGGTGTGAGCTGGTTCTCTGATCAGAATGACATGCCATTCACTTAGAGGCCAGAAGCAAAGACAAAATGTATCCTGCATCTGCTTTTAGAAATTTTCTTCAGGAAACAAAAATCAGGAAAGGGTTGGATCTTTTTTCCTGTTTACAGTTCAGCTATATTTCATATTACTAGCAGAGTTCAGTCTCATTTTACAAACCAGGAGGTTTATAGGTGAAGGAGACTGTTGGACAAGAAAAGGAAACAGCTTTGGCAATAATGAACACAACTATAATCAGGTATTCCTTTCCTATTTTACTGAGGTTTTATGTGTTTATTTAAATATTCAGGCTTTCATGAATATTATCAAAGTGGGTACTTTAAACATGAACGGTGGTAGAGAATAGGAAAAGGAAAAAAAATGTTTGATTTGAAACACCAGAGCTTAAACTGTTTGTACAGGAAACACACATTGATTTAAACCAGGTAGAATGAAATAGAGAGTGGACAGGGAAGATATTTTAGATTATGGAACAACACTTATTGCAGGAGTGGTGATTTGATTTACCAAAATTTTGCCTCAGTATCTGTGAGAGTGGAGGCAGTGGTCCAGCGTAGAGTTTATTAGATGCTGCTGCTTTTAAGCTTTTTACTTTTGTTTTGTTTTTCTTCAAAACTCTATGCTTCGAATGGTGGACACATTTTTTCCCCCCACACTGTCAATGAAAAATTGAAGGATTATAATATTACTGATTACTTATTTATAGGAGGAGAATTCAACTGTACTGAGAATGCTCTTTTAGATTGCAATCATGCAAAGGATCAATTACATTCCCAGCGTGCTCTGGGCCAGGCTGTCTGTAAACACACTTCAAGCTGCACTTCGAACAATGCAGCGTCAAAAGGCTCCCTGTATACGTGAACTCACTGTTGAGGTTTCAAGGCCTTTTGGAACATTATTTCACAAGATCTCTTAGAATTGTTTGATGAGAGCCATGCTTATGGGTTGCTACCACTGTCCTGTCACAGAGCTGTCATCACATTCCTGCTAAATAAAGTAAATCTGCAGGGGGTATTAAGAACTGGCATCCTGGTCACTTCTTGTGTATGATCCTGTCCAAGGCCATGGCCCTACACCTAAATAAGGCTATGGAGGAGGTCATTCATCGCAACCAGACATACTGGTCCATAGTGTCCCAATTCTGGGTCAGTTGATATGTCAAGAACCACAAAGTGGTTTGTTGGCAAAGATCCAGGGAGCAATGGTCAGCTTTTATTGGGACAAATTTCAGTGGGTACCACAGTATGTTTCGTTTTTACCTCATGAAGAGAGAGTCCAGGACCTGGTCCATCTAGCCAGCAGCTGCCTTTAGGTTATAGTTTGTTAAAAGGTTTTTAATGAATTCCACTGATTTAATATGAAGGGGGTGGCAAGCTGTACCTTGAGGTGTCTTGGTGAGTTGAATTAGGATTTTGCTCTGCTTTAAACTTGTTTTAAATATTTACCCTTAGAAACATTACTTCCTTTTTATAAGGGTTTTTAAGGCATGTGCTTTTTCTTGGACAATAAAAAGACCATGTCTCTATACTGGTTGTTGGAGAAGTCTCTAATATGTGGATTGAGACTGGATTTGAGTAATCACTCCATGCCTGGGCTAAAGAGTGCACTTTGTTACTCACTATAAGCTTGAGAAAGCTGGTGCACATAATAGGGTTGACGGATTCTGATGCCACAGTGCTAGCCTTAGGGTGTATTCACACCAGGAAAGTCCTTTGGTCTGATTGTTTGGTCCGGACTAAAAGCGGATTTTATTTTTTTCATGTGCGGTTTGATTTCACATTGTGCTTTTTTGCAAGCAAGCTATAATTTGTAAACAAAGCCATGCCAGTGATGGTCATTGCTCCCATTCGACAGAAAAGACAGGGGTGGGACAGATCATAGACCCAGAAAAAACAAAGATGGAAGTCCTGCTTGCTGCATTTGTGCTGTCATTATAACTGCAATGCCATTTGGAATGTCAAGAGTAGCTCTTTAAACACAGATTTTAGGATGGGATACTTTTAATTTTGGAACAGCGCTGGCATGTTGCAAGCTGAATAAGATGAGATGTTCTGTGTGTCCTGACTCACAACATGTTGGCAGCAGAAAATGGAGTTCAGTTCAATTTCCACTCGGTCAGCCAGAATATAGCTTGTTTAAAGGAGCAGTGGACAGAAGATGACATCCTTTTTAGAGTCACAGCTGATGGAAAATTAGAGTTTGGTGAAATGTTTCTGTGAGCTCCAGTGTATTATTGTTTCATCTGTTTTTCAAGTATAATTGTGTGGAAAAAATGGGCTGTTTAAAAGTCAAAACTCTTCTACTTCTTCATGCATTATTATTAAACTAATCTAAAGCCCACATGAAGGTTGAAGCCATGTTGCTAAAACTCTAAAACTCACCAGGGAGGCATCCAGGAGGTATCCTCACCAGATGCCTGAGCCACCTCAACTCCTCTCGATGTGGAGAAGCAGCAGCTCTACTCTGAGCCCCTCCTGGATGACTGACCTTCTCACCTTATCTCTAAGGGAGAGCCTAAACACTCTGCAAAGAAAACACATTTTGCCCTCTTGTCTCCAGGATCGCATTCTTTCAGTCTCTACCCAAAACTCGTGACCATAGATGAGGGTAGGAATGTAGATCAACTGATAAATCGAGAGCTTTGACTTTCTGCTCCACTCTCTATTCACCACAACAGACCGGTACAGAGCAGCACCATTATGCCTATCAATCTCCAACTGCCAACAAGATGATCAGTAAAAATAACAATACAAATATCATTTGGCCTGAAATCTGGGTGTAGTGATGTACTTAGACCTGAACCTTCAAAGACACATAAAAACAGTTACAAAGTCGTCCTATCACCTGAAGAACATTTCCAGGATTAAAGCACTGATGTCTTGACAAGATCTAGAGAAACTCATCAATGTGTTTATCTTTAGTTACATTGATTGCTGCAATAGTGTCTTCACAGGTATGCTTAAAAAATTAATCAGACAGCTGCAGCTGACCCAAAATGCTGCTGCTCGTGTTCTATCTAAGACCCAGAAAATAGAGCACATCACCCCAGTTCTAAAGTGCTTACACTGGTTCCCTGTAGCTCAGAGAATAGACTTTAAAATACTTCTGTTAGTTTATAAATCAGTGGATGGCTTAGCACCAAAATACATTAAAGACCTGTTGTTGCTGTATCAACCTTCCAGACCACTCAGGTCTTCTGGTTCTGGTCTGCTCAGCATCCCCAGAACCAGAACCAAACATGGAGAAGCAGCTTTCATTTTTTATGCACCACAAATCTGGAACAAACTCCCAGAAAACTGCAAAACACTAACTTCCTTTAAATCAAGGCTGAAAACCTACCTGTTTAGAGCTGCCTTTGATTAGTAGTCTGGACCATAAATCTGCAAACAAATCTGGGTAGGATAAGCTTGGTTTTCCAAAGGGTGGAAGTTTGAGTGTAAATCAGTTAAATAAAGTAAGTGAATCATTGATCAATATTTTTGCCAATGATTTTGATGATTTTCATATGTATTTGCTAGATAATTTTGCTCGATGATTTTGATGTTTTGATAATTTTGCTGTATACTTGATTGATGTTTTTATTATGTAAAGCACTTTGAACTGCCTTGCTGCTGAAATGTGCTATACAAATAAACTTGACTTGGTATGGATTTGTGTCAGCTGTTGGGCCTCCAGCCATGAAGGACTTAACTGGTGGCTGGTATAAAAACTATTAATCCCACAATGCACTGCAGTAACCTACTTTCAGTCTAAGTAGGAAGAGGAGGAGCTTTGCTGCGTAAATGTGACATCATAATTAACTAGAGCCGCTCCTGAAGGAACGCTGTCTCTCTTTTTGTCTCTGTTCCACCCCTTTTCCATGACAATCCTCAATCGTGTGACCATCCCCCCTCTTTATTTGCAGGGTGAAGGAAGGCCTGCTCCTTAACTGCACCCCTGGGCTGTCAGTGTTAACACATTAACGCATGCGATTAATCTGGAAAGTTTAACCCGTTAATATTACAAAACACAGACTAATCAAATTACTTATTTTGATCTAAAAGCCTCTCTTCCACAGAGGGTTACCGTTACCTAGGTCACAACAGCACGTTATGGGCTCCACACATGGGGAGCGACAAACGACAGCAAAAGTTTTCTGCAACAGCAACATAGGTTGAACATTTTCAACTTTCTTGTGTTGCGCCACCAGACCACATGTGGGCGTCTATGTGTACGAGCTTAAAATTTCACATGCACATACAGTTGCTTGGCCAGAGGAGGACAAGCGACTGTTGCCTCATTGCACAAGTTCCATTGGAAATGAATGGAGAGGGAGTGACGTCGCCTCCCATGTGTTGACCCCATTACACCAGTGTCGTGCGGTGGGGTTCATGACTGGTGAGGCAATGATTCCCCAGAATCGGAAGTACAAATCCAAAGTCCAATATAAAAGCTTATATTTCAATTCTAATTTTTCAATTTAATTATTCTTTTCATCAATTCCATATAATTCAGCAATCATCCTTCACCCTGCAATCAAGAAAAATAAAAGAATATTTAATGTAAGGTCAAATTTGATTTTATTTTTTCTAACGTTTTCTTGTGCTCACCTCTCTCTTTTCTGATTAAAATTGAAAATTGTGCATGGTTTTACCTTTCTTTTTATATAAAGTCCATGCACCTGTCCTCCACGAATCTCTCTGTCGCTCTGTGTAAAAAACACCCTCGTCTCTTATTTTCCTTTCATTTTTAAAAATCTGAAAGCTTTAATGGGGATGATCGCCAAGGAGAAGGTTGGCCTTGAACGGCTGTATTCTGACTATATTTTGTATAGTTTTGCGTTTGTTAGTCTTTTCAATGCATAGAAGAGCACCTATTGTCTGGTGTGCCTATGGGTTTAGCACTACCCACTATCAGCGAGGCACGGCACTTTCTCCCTCACCCTACGCATTTTCATTGCGCATTTATGGCCGATCAGAAAGAATAAATATGTTATTAACATTCATTAAATATATTAGACAGACTGTTGAACATCAACATATGTAGAACGGCAATGGGCATGCAACAGCTTCCTGCTTCATTCACTGTATGTCACAGCGCCACCAGAGGTGAGGCACAGCACTGTGTCATCCCGGTCTTCTCCCATGTATTTTAACAGGGAATTCAGTGATTTTGACCATAAAATGTTTATATTAGTAATAAAAAAACCAAAACAAATTTATAGAAAAATCAAGTTGACAAACTGATTTTCTTTCATCAGTGTTAGTACCTATTTTACTTTTTTACTCACATACCTCTTTACTTATCAGGATTAGAGGTGAGGCAGTGCCTCACCTGCCTCTCCTGACTGCACGTCACTGCATTACACAGCTTTGTTCTGCGGTCAACAATGCAGTCACAAATGCAAGTGAAAAGATGAACGAGAAGAGTCAAAGTTCTGTGCTTAGCTGCAAATTTCACTTTAAAAGAACACTCTGATGGAAGTTTGGATAAACCAAGGTAGCATGTACATTTTGCAATAATGAATTATCCTTCCACCAAAGCACAACTTGCAATTAATTGTAATTAACAGGACTTGTAATTAATTAATACAATAACTTGTAATTTATTGAAATTAATTACAAACATTTGTTTGACCTCAAAAGTAAATGTTTCAAATTAAATGTTGCTGAAATAGCAAAAATAATATAAATAAATAAATAAATAAATAAATAAATAAATAAATAAATGTATCTGATGAAAAAACACCCATCTTTTGTGGAAGAAAAAGTATATTACAAATAAATAGCTATTTCCAAAATAAAAGCGATACTATACCCTTCTTCTGGGGTATATTCTCAGCAGCATATTAACAAAAACAAAAACAGGTCCTTATAAAATTAACCACTCTCTGATGGAGCTACACCTCACACTCATCTTCTGGAGTGCTAGCCCTCAGCTGCATATACGACAAAAACAAGTTAAATAAAATTATGTATTAAAAAGAAGTACCTCCCTAAAAATATTTTTGAAACTGAATCATACATATTTTTGAAACATTTGAAATGTTCTAACAACAAGATCAAGATATCAACCAAATACAATACTGTGTTATTTGGGGGTCCCTGATGGTGTATTTTTTATTCTTAATAGAAAATGACAGGAAAACAATTTTAGAACCATTGTTCTCTGGTAAACAAAATACATCAAATGAAAAATTAAATCTGGTAAGGCTATACTTGACACATTTTCTGCTGTGCATACTTAGCACTATATAAAACAAAAATAGCACAATAACAACAACTATAATAATAATAATTACAAAAATAAACATATCTGATGGATAAATCACCCATCTTCTGTGGAAAACAGAGTATATTACACATAAATAGCTCCTTCCAAAGAGTCTCTGCGGAGGTGGTTGCTTCTGTGATGTCTGTGGCTTGGTCCTGAAGAAATATAAATAAAACAATTATGTGTCTGTTTAAATGATATTTTCAAATCATGCAGTAGCAAAATACAATTTCAAAAATTAGCAAAAGAATACCTTCTTGTTCAATGCTCACCACTATCTCTGTGGTGAGTGCTCCATAGACTCTGTTGAGTGGGATCATTCAAGTGTCGCAGGGACTTGAATCGGGGATCTAAAGTGGTGCACTTGTGTAGGTAATTTTGAAGGGCAGGATCTGTGTATCTCTGCTCTAGGTGATTCCTGGTGGCTGTTTTGACATCTCTCACTGTTGGGCTTCCAGCATCAGACTGCGTCATAGAGTTCAGGATCTTCATTCTAAGTGGCAGGATCATGGATACTGTCGGAAATTATGCTTCACACATCATGATTGTCGCCATTTTCAAGGTTTTCATGACTGCAATAAGATTTTTTCGCCCAGTGTGTTCGTCCTGAGATAGACTCTGAATGTTCTTCATACACTTCTTCACGGCATTGTCAGCCATTGCAGCATACACTGCAGCTTTCTGTTCAAGGTATCTTTCCAGTATATCATGGGAGGAGTTCCACCTAGTTTGAACATCTTGGATCAATTCATTTTCACTATGCTGCAGCAACTGCTGTTTTCTCTTCAACACATTGATGCTTACTTGTGAAGTGTAAGTTATCCGCCATCCCTCTGAGGGAGAAGACACGCAGCCACAGCCATGCTCAGCTCTTGTCGAGCTGAGAAGAGAAGCTCGTCTTAACCAGCGCTGGCTGCCTGTGCCAGCCACATCGATGCCACCGCAGCCCTGATGCCCAGACCAGAGCTGAGAGGACACCCCAAGTTCCAAGCTAAAGAAGCTGACATACAATAGCAGTGCTGCCAAAGATGACTGAAGTAAGAGGTTGTGTATGGGCAGAGATAAATTAGTGAAGGATAAACTATGTGAATATTGTGTTATTGTGTATTTTATTGTGTTTGTGCATTGTTATTGTTTTAAACTGTTCCAGACAGAACAAGCTGCAGCTGAAGCTAACAGTTATTCAAATTGTTCAAACTTCATTCTAATGAGTGGTTTATTCACTGACAGTCCAGTAACGTGAACTTATCTGCTTTATGGGTATTTTTCCTTCCCTTTCTTGCCACTAAGCTATAAATAAAATAGTTCCAAAGATAAGCTAAAATGTCTCATTTTTTTAAACTAAATGCTAGCTAATCTCAAGGTAAAAGCTAGATGCTATTGAGGCTAAGTATAACTCAGTGCTCCAGCATTCCAAAACATAGCATTTCCTTGCTCATGCAGTCAACCGTAGTGAACCACTGGTGCTCATAAACAATTAATATTGTTATTTATGGTGTTTGGGAGTTAAAAGAGATTGTTTACAGTTTTTCTCAGTCGCTTTGGTACATTTATTGAATCCTCCTCGACATTTTCAAAACAGTGCAATGTCTGTTTTGCAGACATTGCACCGTCTGCAAAACAGTCTGCAAAATGTCTGCACTATTTATATTTATAGTCATATAAACAGCAAACACCATAGATTACCTGCAAAAGTCAGTCCCTTTCTCAAAATCCTTTGTTCATCTCTCAAAAGTAAATATCTGTGTCAATGAACATGTCAGTGCCTCAGTATGATAAGTCCTTGTTTCATTGAGTACAAATGATAAATCAAATTGCTTAGTCATGTTGTCAGTATTACAGTGTACTCAGGAGGAATGTTCTGTTGTAAATTACGTCTAAAGTTACAGTCACATGTATTGTAAATTGTAATTGTGGAAGATCAATAGCAAGAGACAGGACAAGATTCACATTTACGCTTTTACTGTAATTTGTTGACAGAATATTTCATTGTGATACAGAAAGGAAAAGACAGCACTGCAGAACTCAAAGAAAAAAAGCTAAAGTAGAAATGGGGCCATAAAACAATATCCTTAAGGAAAACAATACATGCAGTGCTGTAGGAATTACAGTGTTTTCTTCCTATATTTTCCATCTCCATGCTGGAGCTGTAACATTGTGTTTTTCTCAAGCTATATATATTATATATTTGGCAGTTAATGGTTCATGAGATGCACCTTTGAGCTATTTGAGAAAACTGGTTGATCATTGGTTGATCTCATGCTTTACACATTTACCTACATTGGAGGAAGTCAGGATTCATCTGGGAGCAGTTTACCAATTCAAGGCAGATTTGGAAAAAAAACAAACTCTAATGGAAATGTATAGAAATATGACTGACATATTATGACAACTTGTTCAACCATTTTGCATGTTAAGACTTCTATGATAAACTTATGCTTAAATGTTGTGAAGGTTGAGACAATTTAACAAAGACCCATATAATACATTTTGATCAACATGACATTGATATAAGTAACTAAAAATGTAGGAAAAAGCAGAGAATTGCACATAATCACCTGTATGGATGTACAAAAGCATTTGTAACTTATTCACAGAAATGAGAAACTGCTTTTTTGATGTGCACAAATGACACAATGATTTTAAGATTGAACAAGTAGTTATGAGACTTTCAATTCTGTTCTGAGAAATGCACCAAAGTGACTAAGAAAAATTGTAAATTATGTTTTATTTTTAAAAGTTCTGATTTGTGCCACTGCACGTAAATGACAGTAAAAAAAAAAAAAAGCTTGAACTCTATAAAGTGAACAGAATACGTTTTTTTAAACTTTTGATACAGCAATAATCATATTAACTTAATAACTCAACAAGTTAATCTAAACGAGTAAAAGGCTGGGTGAATGTGCAGAATGCTTGGTGTGGAATGTAAATTTCTAAGAGGAATACTTCAGTAAAAACTAAAATAGACCTGCAGGATGAAAAATCCTGGAAAATCCTGCAGATCTAATTCTTTCTCTCAACAGCTAAATTCTGTCTGAATTACCTGCATTATTTACCTGCTGAGGAGAATAGAACATAATTCATTTAGGAAGTATAATTAACTTCACAGCAATATTATGGCAATGTCATACATCATTCCTTGTTCAAGTGTTCACTGCCCCCACTGTTCTGCAAATATTGATAACGTTGCATCATTCAGTGGAAAAAAGAGAAGGGAGATCTCTTTCAAGCAGTGGATAAAATGATTTTATATTCTTTCTAGCAGTTTGATGGATGATGAAATGCTGGCCTTTAAAACAAAAGTAAGCAAACACAGCAAAACAGCATACTCTGCTAGAATCCCCCAAGGATATCCAATAAAGAAGGAAAAGGAAATTGATATTCTCTCAAAATTGTTTGTTTTTTTTGTAACTCTGTTGAGGATTTGTGTGCTTGTTTTAATAAAAGGAAAACTACATATGTCTATCTGCAGTGTTATTTAAAGAAAACGTGCATTTTGATTTTGTAAAAATGAATTACTTGTTCTTATTTTGCTATTTTTGGGGGTGCATTGTAAAACGATCAGTATTGGTGTGTGAGAACATGACATATAGCTTCACTCTATAGTGTCTACTATAGTGTGGCAAGTTTATACTGACATTGTTCCCTTTTAGGATTGTTACAGTTTTTCTCATTTTTTTCTCCAATTTAACTAAGACCTGTGGAAAACTGGAAAATTAATAGTTCTGAAAGAACATTGTCAGAAGGAGTTATGAAAAATGTTGACAAAAAAAAGCCTGTTTTATGGCAAATCGTGGCAAGTGTAAGTTTGGGTTAATATGGTTCTTAAAAAATGATCTCAATTTATTGTATTAGCAGTGAAACAAAGTAAGCCAAACTAGCCTCGGGTTAGCTTCACTTGGACAACCTGATAATCTCTCCAGATGCATTTGATGGGTCAGACTTATAATTGTTTTTCACATACTTTGTGTCATCCTATAGTGGTATAGTTTATATTTTCTGATGTGAGGTACTGTGAAGTGATTATCAGGATTGGTTCTTTTATCTTTTGTAGTCAGGTAAATCAGTGAGTAAGTTTCTTAAAAAGAAAGGTGAACTAATCTGCTCACAGTAGTGAATGAAGTCAACAGCTGCATTCTGACTGACCCCCAAATTAAGACATATCAAATTAAAAATGTTTATATCCATAGGATACAACACTATATCAGTTGATTTGGAGACAGAAGGAGAACCAGGATAGAATGGGATACAAAAGGACCACAACGATGTGCAATAGAAGAAACCAGTGAGGAGTGACTAATTAATTAACTGCATCAGTAACAGCTTTGTGGAGAGCAAGACAATGTGGAGCTAAAAGAAAATGACTAACTGACACAGAATGAATACAAAGGAAACACTGAGATCAAGGAAAATATTAGTAGAAAAACATAGTAAACATGACCAAACTCTAAAGATGAAATGAAATACATAACAACACAGAACTGAAAATCAAAGAGACTAAGTCCATCATGACATTCTGTCTCAAAAATGACAAGCTGCAGCAGATAGATAGATAGATAGATAGATAGATAGATAGATAGATAGGTAGATTTTCTTTCTTAAAACTATTTTAACATCTGTGCAGAGGGAATGAAAGTATTTTCAGACAGAATGAAATATAACTAAAAATGGCATTTTAAGCCTTATTAGACTCTGCAGTGAGGACAGAGTCGGAAACAAGTTCAGAAATACTTTTGACAAAATTTCATCATTCCACATGGGAAAAACTTCTTTCTATAGATGTTGAATCCTAAATCAGTGCAGAATCCAAAAATAATGGTAAGCTGCTGAATATGTATTCAGCTCACCACAGGCGGTTCAGGCAGCAGAATGTTGAGACTGATAGTAGGCTGTGCTTAACTGCAGTACGCCTTTAGACACCAATCTCTTCCATCTGCCAGGTATGTAATGCAAAAGAGCATACTTTTATTTTTTCTTCTTGTGAGTTTCATACCATTTTAAAAGCTGTCAAAACCAAACATGTTACAAAGCTGTCACATTTTTATTTTTTTCAGTTTATTTTCTTTTCTTCTTCTTTTTCTTTTTGCTCTTGTTTACCATTTATTTCTATAACATATGTATTACAGCTGTGACCTAACTGTGAATGCCTGGAGAAAATGTGTCAGTGTGATCTACTTATTCATTCCCCACCTTCTTAGCATGGGGTCTGGAGTCTGCAAGTGTGTTAGTGAGTGCATACAAAGCACACGCAACTGAACACACAGCTGTTGTCCTGCCACTGTTATCAGCTTTCATGAGGGATAGAGAAGGACAACAGAGAACAGCTTGTGCAAGATTCACTCTTAAGTGTGTGTTTGGTGTGGTGGGGAATGTGAGAAGGCATGCAGTTGCAGCCTTTGTCCTGCATGAGGCAGCAGAGATACAGCCGCTTTTCCTCCATGGTACATATTGCCGCATCACTGACACACATGAAAACTTGCATGCAAACATGTTTGACGCTCCCACAGAGACACTCACTGGGGCCAGCATGTTGGACACAGATTTAGAATGGACACAACAGATCACTGGCTAGTCAAGTCACTTCATTTTAAATGGACACAGATGGTGATGGTGCATAAAGTATGTGGAGATGGGGAGGAGGAGTACGTTGCGAAGAACTGGGAATTTGTTATAAATCCTCGTCTTGTATGGAGGAAAGGGATTTAATTCTACTTTAACAGGCAAAAGCTGTTTTTGGCTCCTTCATGAGTAGGGACAAATGTGTGGGGGCAGCTGATTGATGGAGTTGTTTTGCCTGGAGAAGTGAAAAAAAAAGTTAGGAACGCATTGAAGCAAGAAAGGGTGAGCATGAAGCAATCTCTGTCTTGAAGCCCCCCCCGCCCCCCCTTAAAGGATAAATATGTTTTTGTCCTTGGATAGATGACCAGAGTAAGGCTTCGTCCTCATCTGGGTTGAATGGAGGCTGTTCTGTGTAGTCATTCATACAGTAATCTTTCAAGTATTTATCACGGAGGTCTTCTCTGTCAAGACATTTTCACTTCATCTCAGAAACCATTCCCGTCCTCCAAATGGCGCAGTGATGAGTGACAGGCCACGCATTGCTACCTCTGGCCCTAACAGGTGGTGCATGATGATGTGTTTCTGCCACACATGCACACACATACGTGCATGTGCAGAAAGAGAGGGCTGGTAATGAAAAACACCTGCAGTCTTGACAGCTGACACCTAAATGATAAATATTAAATAGTAAATTAGGCATGCTAAATATGCAGCACGCTAATTAGGAAGAGTCGCAGCGGTGACTGTTGTAACACTGAGACTCATTGGATTTCTGGCATTGTGTTCTTATAAATAGATTCATGAGGCAAAGTGGTCCACTCAAGGTCTACTAACCAAGGTGGTATGTGAGAAATAATAACATCTGAATTGTGATGATCATTAATGAGGATATAACCTGTAAATATACAAGTTTTTATGTTTGCTACTGGCTTCTGTTTCCAGTCTTGCATACTCCTCAATGGCCTGTGTGTTTCTCAAACTTCAAAAGGGGCTTACATTGCTAAAATTAAAATGAACCATGGTATGTTTTGTCAACATATGAATATATATTTGCTGTCTTATACATATTCAAATACATGCATGTGAGAATCTCACAGCAACCTTATGACTTTCAGGGAAAAAAGTGATGCATTCAAAGAACAAGATGAATATAAACAAAAGGCAAAATTTGTATAAAAAAGAAGGCCTCAGAAATATGAAGAAGCTGATTTCAGATCACTCTGCTATTTGTATGAAGGTTTCTTTCTAATCTTAAAACATGAATTATGATTTACAACCTCAGACTTTTTCTGTGTGACAGACTAAGGGAAAGTAGTATGTGAGTGTAAAGCGTGTGATAAATGAGACTTGATTTTCTAAATTTTTACAAATAAAAATCCAAAAAGAATAGATGTGTTTGGATTTAACTTTACACGGGATAACATCCATTCCCTATCATTACAATTGCAAATGTTGGGAGTGCCTTTACCAGCTTTGTACAAAGAGACTATCTGAGACTATTTTTTCCCCCTACTTTTTGCAAAATGGTTTAGGCTCACTCTTCTTCAGGAGTCTTTGAACAACAATTTTTCAAGTTTTGTTGCAATTTATCAGTTGGATTTAGTCGGTACTTTAACTGGGGCATTCTAAAACATGAAGCTGCTTTGACATGATCTATTCTATTGTAGCTCTGAATGTATCTTTAGGAACTTACTGCTTTAATCCTGCTCTAAAGGAGGGGTACTGTGTGTTTTTCTGGCACAAAGTACCATTTTATAGCATACTCTAGTAACTATGTTACCTTCAGTTGTTATTAAAATGGTGTATATATAAAAAACATCTTAAAAGAAATTTGACTTCACATCATAGCCATATCTGACACCTTGAAATTGGCCTCTCTCTCTTTAAGAACCTCCTACCCTTTCTGACACTCCCCCTTCAGCACAGCAACACAACAATGCTTCTCCATACTGTTGCAGTTGGTGTATTTGTATGATGAGCTCAGCAGACACACAGTTCCATCAGGTGTTTGCTAATTGCTGCTGTTGCTAGTGTAGTGGAGCTGTGTGGGGGAGGTCTGCGGGGAGGGAGCTTGGCTGGGGACTGAAGCTCCAAGGTGGAGCTTTGATAAATAGGTGGTGCATTATATGAGTAGGCATTAAGGCACCCCAGAATGACTGCCACAAGACATTCAAGGATTTCTCAAACATGCTTGATTGAGTCGAACAAACACTCCAGGTATCTGTTTGTTGAGGGAATGACATTATAATATGACATGAATCTAAAAAAAGTAGAGGTTGCATAATACCCCCCCTTTAAAGTTCTTCACAATTTCATCCCTGACTTGACTGGTGTGTTCCTTTCTCTTCATGATGTTGTTTCCTCACTAGTTTCTCTAACAAATTTCTTAGGTCTTTGCATAACAGATGTATTTATACTGGGATGAAATTACAAAAGTGACCTCTGTTTACTAATTATGTGACTTCACAGAGCATTTTGTTACACTGGATTTTATGGGGATATCAGAGTAAAGGGTAGTGAATAGAAATACAGTGCACACTTTTCAGATTATTAGTGAAAACATTTTGAAAAACCATGCATCATTTTAGGCATTGCTTTGTGTTGGTAAAATCCTAATACAATACATTGAAGCTTGTGGATGTAATGTAAGAAAATGCAAATAAGTGTAAGGGATATGAATACTTTTGTAAGGCAGTATATATCCAAACATGATTACATAGAATTCAAGAAAGCTGTTCCACAACTTCACAGTTACTCTAAGGGATTTCTGTACTGACTTCTGTAAGACTGAGAAAAACACACACTCATATCCCTTTGGATCACATGTTCCATAAGTTACGTAACCACACAAATATGCTGTGAAAATTTTCACTGGATAAATGTACGTCTCAACACATTTACAATGAGATCTGCAACACAGAAGCAAAGAAATCAGCTCTGGGAAATCTAAATGAGAAGTCAGTGGAAGCGATTCTCACACTTAAACTTGCAGGATGCTGGTGGCTTACCAGCTTCCCCAGAAAATCCCATAAAAGCTTGGTCTCTCTCATCAGCAGTCCAACTTGTGCTCACAGCCAAGGGTTTCAAGATAGCATCCCTTTATTTTGAACAGCTAGAGACTCAGCAGTGAAGGATTACACAGAACGCTCCAAAGGGATAGTATCTTCATCAAATATAATTAACATAAGTCCAACTTTTGCAAAGCTGAAGGTAAGGGCTGTAATTAAAGCAAGCTGTGTCAAACGTGCACTGGATACCTAAGCTCTTAAAGTACATCATGAATTCAATATATCACTTTGATTTTAATAATTACAATCTCAATTTGGGACATACATTTAGAATGACAATCCATGTTGGAAGAAATTTGAGATTTTAGTCCACAACAGTGACCTCCTATAAAATTTGAGAATACATACTTTATATCCATGAATTTATTCCAAAAGAAAATATTACTGGAGTCCTATTGAAATGCTTATTGCTATTTTTATTATTAATGTATTTCTATATTATGTATGAATACAGCTTGAATTCAGCCATTTTATAACTAAACACACAATGCAACCATTCATCTTCAAACAGGCCTTTTCTCCTACCGTCAGTGGCAAGTTGATGGATTAGAATTCTTAAAAGTGAATATAGAACACATAAACACTGGATTTTAAATACCAGCACAATTTAGAGGTTCACAGAGAGATATTCTATCCATTCACTGTCTTCAGCTCAGGTTACCAAAGTTAAAGGTTCAGCAGGTAAATCCAGACATGCCTGTCCCCAGCAACACTCTCAGCTTATTCTGAGAGATTCCAAGGGATTCCCAGACCAGAAGAGATACATAGTTCAGGGAGTTCTAGGTCTGCCCCAGGGTCTCCTCCCAGTGGGACGTTCCTGAAAAACCTCCTGAGGGAGGCATCCAGGCATCATGATCAGACGCCAGATCCACATCAGTTGACTCCATATAATTTCTTCTGGTACACTGGGTTCCTTCTCACATGATGAAGTTGAGCTGAGTACAGCTTTCCCTGGCCTTAATAAATGATGTAAATTTAGAAACTTTTAGGTCAAACTTAGTTTCTTTATTCAGAAAAGTGTCTGAAAATGTATACTTTAAAGAAAGAGTTTGAGGACTGCTGTGTTTTTGTGTATGTGTGTGTCTATGTTTCTGAATGCAGTTCAGGCAGTAGCGCAGGCATATATCTGATCTGACATTGTAAATGTATGCCTCTGTATTAATTTTGTATTTATATAAACACTTTCTTCTTTCTTTTAAATGTAACAATATAAACTGAAGGTTTACACCTAAAAATTTGTACCTAATTCTACTAGGTAGGAATCTGTTGCAGGCCAGGAGTAAGTATTCCAGCTACAGTAGAAACAAATTAACAAAAGAGCCATTAAATTGCATTAAAGTCATATGAAGCAGTTTTGGTGCAGTCACTTTTAACTTTTCTCTCTAACCAATGCAGGGGAAAGTATAGCCCAAATAACTACACAGATAAATTATCTGATTGAAGACTTTGTCAGCTGATGTGTTTAAACATAATCTTTTTGAAGCTGAAGAACAAACGTATAAAAATTAAAATTTCACACTTTTTTTCATTCTTAAAACTAAAATATAAAAAATATCTGGATGACAGCTGTTTTCATGATAGTTTAAACACATTATAATACAGGAAAGAATTTCATAGAGTTAAGTAAAATGACAAAGATAGGATTTTGAGTATTTGCAAAGTATCTATGTATTGATTAAAACCTTATTTCATAAAGAATTGATAAATGAACCATGACTAGTTCACATTTAAACTCTTTCAAAATGTTAGGTGTTGAATGCTGAGCAATAAGAGTTAACAGTGTGTAATGAACTTAGAACAAGTTGATGATAAGGGGGAACTGATATAATACTATGTGGTATTGTTTTGGTGTTTTTCTTTGTGGTGACTTTATGAGTCACTCACTCTCTGTCCAGGATGTACTCCTGCTGCTGTTTGTTAGCTTAACATTGTGACTTGTGAGGCTAATAACAGTGTGACTTCTTGAGGCTAGTAAAACATATTGTATATCCAGTGGCAGGCCATGCATTTGGTACCTGGGCCTTCAGTGGGGATTTACAGATTGTTTTTTTAAACTGATTTAATCCACTACTATGCCGTTACAATGATACAAGTCACCAATACGATATAAAAAATGCAATATAACAAGGCCTGGTATTACAGAGGTGCTCTTCAGTCCTGGTATTATCAGTATTGAGTGATTAGATTTCAAGCGTTCAGCTCTGAATGCATGATTCAGACTTGGTATTTAAGGGTGTATTCACACCAGGAAAGTCATTTGGTCCGCCTGTTTGGTGCGGTTTGCTTTGACATTGTACTTTTTTGCAAGTGAACTACAATTTGTAAACAAAGCCACGCCAGTGACAATCTTTGCTTCCATTCAACAGAAATGACAAGGGCAGGACAGATCACAGACCCGAAAAAAACCAAACATGGAAGTCCTTCTTGCTGCATTTGTGCTGTTATTATAACAGTAATATTATTTTGAAATAATAAAGCATCAGCTCATTGAACACAGGTTTTGCAATGGGATATTTTTCATTTTGTAAAGGCATCAGTGTGTTGCAAGCTGAATGAAATGAGATGCTCTGCATGTCTTGACCCACAACATGCTGGCAGCACCATCGCTAAGCATAAAGCAGCAGATCAGGTACAATTTCATCACAATTAATACATGCTGCAGTAGCGTTAGCAACACTGAAAGTTTCATTTTACCATAATGCCCTGCAGTGGTGGTTCATGAAGTCCAAAAAGATATGTATTTCCTGTAGTTGGCTTGCAGCTACACACCAGAGGTGAACTGTACCAGAAGTCATTTAGAAGCGGACCGAGACCACCTCGAAAAGTGGGTCTCAGTCTAGTTGTTTGGTCCGCACCAGGATTCGCATGAGTGTATTCACACCTGCACAAAAGGTCTGAACTCTGGTCCATTTAAAGTGGACCAAATGTCAGGTGTAAATACACCCTAAACGCATCCTGAATGGCCACATGGATCCAGATCTCACTAACTGTGCTGTATGCAAATAAACACATAGAGAAGACTGCCAGAAGACTTTCTTATGGAGCTTTCTTTCTGATAGTTTTTTATACATATAATCACCATTATATAGCAGCAGGATGTTTATGTGGTACGCAGAGAGCAAGCAAGAATGTTGGAGGGCGCTGTGTAATTTATGCAGCACAGTTCATTCATAGCCTAAAAATAGTTCATTATGAGAGTCATTTCCTGGATGGAGAGTGAATACTATTGTTAATAAAACAAGAAACCCTATTAAGATAACTCCAAACCACTACACTACAACCGTAACTGTGCCACATATGTGAAAATAAAGTACATAATATTCACTCAGTTGCTGATCATTTCTTTATAGACAAAATCCATCCTCCTCTATTTATGCAGGAAGACTTCAATGACTATCATAGAGCTGATCTCTTCATTTCAGCTCCATCAACAAGTCCTTTCCCAGGCAGTGGGAAATAGAAGGAATCTAGCTAAAATAACATAATTAATGGTCAATGTCTTCCACCCCATGCATGAAGCTGTTGCTGAGCTGGAGAGCTCTTTCAGTGACAGACTGCTGCATCCTCGGTGCACTGAGGAGCATTATAGGAGATCCTTCCTTTCAGCAGCTGTTAGACTATAACCATCATTGCGCCCAACAAAATCAATAAGTGTTTAGATCCATGTTAGTATTTGTACAACTTTACCATTTTTCTATTGTCACTAACTGTAAATAGTTTGTATTTTTAATGCTCAGGCACATGCACATCTTGTACATATTTAATTAACCAACTCAGTTGCACATTCCCCTGGACTGGAATATTTTTTTATAACTACACAGTATTTATATTGAAATTTTGCCTCACTGTACAGTATATTTTATTATTCTTTATTCTGTTTTTGTATATATTTTATATTCTATCTTTGTGTGAGTCTGTTTGCTGTTATTGCCTGTCACTGTCACTTTGCTGCTGTTGCACAAAAATGTCCCCATTGTGGGACAATGAAAGATATTTCTATTCTGTTCTTCTGTTCTATTCTATTTACTATGGTCATGGAGGTCAAGGCTACGAGTCACCTGTCTTGTTGTATTCATGGCATATGTTTTTATTCTCTTGATGGCAGAAAATGTTCACTTGTCAATTGCAGTGGATATAGGAGTAATCATGGCCAGAGCTGGAGATCAACTTTGGCTTCTCCAAATGTTCTCAAAAGCATCACAGCCTGCAAGTGTCCTGTTGTGGCTTGATGTTGCCTGCTGCCTTAGTCAGAAAACTAAAGTTGGCAAACCATGTTACTTCAAACACCAAGATGACCACTTGCAAATAGCAGGCATTCCCAGCCATGTAATTTGCTATGCTCCAAGGCAGTAAGACAGTGGTACTGCTCACGGCTGACATCGCCCTGTCTTTACAATCTCCACTTTTCCGGAAAAGGTCCACTTTGAAAATTGATTTTTAATAACTGCTGAAACCAAATCCATTTCTCCTTCTCCATCATCCATTGTGGGCATAAAATAAAAACAAATTCACAAACATAATGTGCGCAGTTCAGATCGCTGAGCAGTGACGTGCCGTGGAGTTCATGACTGGTGAAGCACTGATCCCTTAGAACTGAATGTACAAATCCAACATCCAATATAGAATCTTATATTTCCATTTTGACCATAACTGATTAAAGCTTTTAATATCCTTCAATTAATTCCATATAATTTAACAATATGACAGCAAAAAAAAAAAAAAAAAAAGAAAAAAAAAAAAGAATATGTAATATAAGGTCACAATTGATTTTTGGTTTTTTATTTGTTATCTTTGCCTGACCTCTCTTTTTTCTGATTAGAATTGAAAATCTTGTATGATCTTATCGTTTTACACGAAGTCCATACATTTATCCACGCATATCTCTGTCACCCTGTTGTAAAAAACAAAAAAACACAAAACGTCTCTGTTTCTCTCTTATTTTCCTTTCATTTTGAAAATTCTGGCAGCTTTTAATGGAGAGGAGAATGACCTTGAAGGGTTTCATTGTGACTGTATTTTTTGTATTTTTTCAATTGTTTTAAGTCTTTTAAATGTGTAGAAGAGCACCTGTTGCCTTGTTGTGCCTATGGGGCTCAGCACTTCCCTCTATCAGTGAGGCACAGTACTTTCTCCCTCATCCTCCATGTTTTCACTGGACATTTATGGACGATCAGAAAGACTATATGTTACTCACATTCATTAAATATATTAGACAGACTGTGGAATGTCAGCATAAGTAGAACATGTATACTGAAAACATAAAGAGACATAGCAACGGGCATGCACCAATTTCCTGCTTCATTCACTATGTGTGACACAGCACCACCAGAGGTGAGGTACAGCACTGACTCACCTCGGACTCCTTCCATGCATTTTAACATGCAATGCGTAAATTCAGTGATTTTTACTATAAGGGTGTTTATATCACCAATAAAAAAAAAAAAAAGAAATTTACAGAAAAATCAGGAGGAAAAATTTTATTTTCTCTCATCATTGTTAGCATCTATTTTACTTTTCATGTACCCCTTTTACTTGTCAAGATTTCAGATGAGGCACTGCCTCACCTACCTCCCCTAACCGCACGTCACTGTCGCTGAGGACATTGCTTTGCGAGCAAAACTTAGGGGTGATATGTTCACTCTGACCATCCAATTGGAGGCCAGAAAACTTCTGTTATTGAGTGCCTTCTATAACTGGCTCTGTGAGATGAATTTGAAAGCTGATTGGTTAAAAAAAAACAAAAAAACAGTTCCACTGCTATACAGTTTATTGAATGTAGGCCTACTCTACTGATTCTGAAAGTCCTGTGTAGATTAGATCATCCCTGGCAGCATCTGAACGGAAAAAACACAGATGAGCCACACAGACATGTATGGGAAACAGCACAGACAAGAGAAACGTTACAATAAAAGAGAATTGGGTAATGGAAGTAAATTAAAATTTAATTGAACAAACATAATTTAGGTTGCAGTGATTTTGATAGTGTCTAGGCCAGCAGAGAAGGCCTTCCAGGCCCTGATGACCCACCATTGCTTATCATAAAAATTATGTTTTGAAGGATAGACAATCTCAAAGAATTGACCCCACCCCCAATGTTTCTGCAGCTAAGTAATCGTTCCAGCTACATAACTACATTTGACTGGTCAAACAAAAAACAGTGTAAAGCATCCTTTATGTTATTGTATTTTTTTTTTTTTACTTTACAGCAGACCACTCACTCTATATATAGATATGCCAAAATAAAACTTCTAAAATTCTGTTTTTGGTTTGTCAACGTAAAATGATCCTTGGCCCCAATCTGGCCACCCCTTTGAGAACTTTGTGAAGGCACCCCTGTTCTTGGCAGGTACAAAAGTAGATTATCTGGGTGGCAGGTTGAGGTAATTGGTAAATGTACTCTCACAACAAGGAAAGAAAGGTGAAAGCGAGAGAGCTTTGAGTTCACTTTACATTGATGACTAAACACAGGTGCAATCCATCATTCACTGATATGTTTGACTGAACCATGTGATATACCTTTCTATTAACAGAGGGTGTTGTTTTTAGAGCGGTTGCCTTCCAGAAAAAACAAAAAAAAAAAACGTTCTAAAATCTCAGCTGGGTTAACCTTTTCAAGTCAAGTTTGCATGTTGTTCATGTGTATGTATGGATTTTCTCTGACATCTAGCCATTCTTTCACTGTCAGTAAGTATGTATTTTAGGTTTATTGCTCATTCTTCATTACCCATAGTCGCAACAGGCACTATGCAAAGGTGTTTGTCTTGTACATCTCTATATTGGTCCTATGACTGATAAGCGACCTGTCAAGGCTTTTTCCCTGTCTTCTGCAGTTGACAGCTAAGATAGGCTTCAAACTACACTTCAACTCTTTGCAGAATAAGTATGAAAAATGAAACAATGGATGGATCCTGCATAATCCTGTTAAAGTTGGTCCCCAAGGTGGAAGCCTGTTCTACAAAAAAAAAAAAAAAAAAAAAAAAAAAAAAAAAAAAAAAAAAAAAAAAAAAATTACAGCAGCAGAATGCAAGTATATATTTTATGCACACACTTGAGTACACTCGTGCATGCAGATGCAGTGTCACAGGCAAGTGATCAAAAGGATATTCCAGTGTTCTCTAAAAACCCTTGGTGAAGAAGGTGCTTAATTCAGTGCAACACCTTCATTTCATAAAGTAAATGGCAATTAGTCAAGTGTACATAGACTTTGAAAGTCACCAATATGAAAAGAAATTGATGTCAATATAACATGACAATGTTAACATGAATATCAGGAAACAGTTTCTGGCATGGTGTTAGAAAGTCTTTTAACCCACATACAGAATCGATCAGTGAACACAGGATGTAAAATGACTGAAGTATATTTACAATATGTACAAGAAGGGAAACGTGCAATCTGGAAACTTCGAGCTGGAACTGGTGTGGCAGCATCTGAAAGGGAGATTCAGATTCAAAAACTTGTGAATGTTTTCTTGAATTCTGCAGGAATGTTTCCAATTTATAGGTGCAGGGAAATGGAGGTCCAGAGGTGGGCAGTTAGGTTTAGCTGGAGGAATCTTCTGGAGGTTTGATCTGAAATTGTCCAGCATAGGTTTGGAGTAGAGCTAGATTCAGAGACCCAGATAAGAGCAGAGCTTCGGAGAGCGGGCAGGCAGGTAGTACTAAGGATAATCGTTGTGGAGCTTTAGCTGGAGGAATTGGCACAGAGTGTGGCCAGGAAATCTTTGGAGAGGCTTGGTCAACTGGAACTATGCAGATCTGGGAACATGAAGGCAAAAACAGGTACGTTTCAAGGAAGCACTGCTTTCAAAGGATAAGTCAAGGAACTTGGGTTGCTTGAGACTACCAGCAGAGGTTAATCATCAAATGGTCCTCAGCAGCTCCTGATAACCAGACCGCAGGCCTGATGACTAGCTCCTGCGCTCTGCAACAAAGATCCTAAAGGAAACCACATGTCTCACACGTACCACAAAACACACTCACAGCAGAACCCAGCATTTTCTGTTTTACCAATATCAGCACAAAAAAGAGAAAATGATAATTTGTTTGACCAAATTTAGTCCCCATTGTAGTTTGAAAACGTGGATCCAAGGATAAAATGATCATTTCATTTAGTTATCTGGACCAACACATCAGATTCTCCATTAAGACATGCAACAGAAGCAAAGTACTCTTGAGCTCCAGTCTTTCAGCTGGTAAAGGAATGAAAGATGAGTAGAAATAAAGATGGTAAAACCATAAATCAAAGACTGACTAACACAAGTCACACAGTTAGTTAACTTTTTTTAAGAAATGAAACTAAATGGGAGCGATTATCTATTAAAATTTAAGAATGAAGTATAATGAACAGGGGAAATGTTCAGTAAAATGTCATTCTTGTGAAGTTTCCACAGTCTGATGAGCAGCTATTCTGTGTTCTGGACTCTTATAGATGTCCTCGGGCGTCCAAGTCTGCCATATCCCTGAGGAGCCAGAACATCTGTCAGTGTGGACAGAGTCATATGAAATACGCATAATTTCACTGGAAATTATTAGTTACTGTTAAGGGATCAGAACAGAGGAAGGGTATGTAATTGGTATCACAGAAAAAAGCTATCAAATGGTAGGTACATGTATTTAAATTTAAATATAGCTTGGTGAACAAAAATGGCTTTCTCATGTAAAAAAAGAAATGTTTAATCCTCAGCTAACAGCTTCTTATCTGGACACCAAAGTGGCCTCACCTTAGCAACATAAGCTTTGGTCATTTGGGTCCTCTAAGGAATTTCTCAGCAAGAGGACACTTTGAATATCTCCAGCATATTGTCATTCTATCCTCAGGTTTTTGCTCAGTTAAAAATACCACACATTTTTCCAGTAAAAGATGCCCAGCAGGCATCCTGATGAAATACATGAACATCTATAATTTTAATATAACCTATTTGTGTCTCTGCCCCAAGTCTGCCTTTAGGGGCAGCCAACCAAAGAACAGGTATATTTGACTGCTTGTATTAGCAAGGACATGCTGGCTGATTTAGATTTCTCTTTAATGAACCACCAGATGTTATTATTAGTTCATACTAAAAGTTATTCTCTTCAGTTATTCTCTTTCTTATTATGCTTTATCAGACTGATCTCTTTACAAGGTTGAACCAAATGTTCCTGGTATTTTACAGTTTAAACAGTTTTCACTAGTACTGAACTAATCTTATTACTACATCGACAGCAACTGATGTCCTTCCAAACCTTATTTTCAAATAACCCACCCACCTTTTAACCTGCTTAAGTTGTTCAACAAAACTATGCACTTTCTTTTCTTACTATGCACTTTCTATTCTTACAATAGTAAAAAAAGAAAGTGCATAGTTTTGTTGAACAACTTACAATGTCAGTAAGAAACCCTTATTGATATTGTATTTTTAAAAGGCTAAGTTTTCCCCAAACTATTCACTCATGGCAGCAAATTACTTGAGGCATTTTACTACCTTGAGGCGTTTTACTACTACTGGGACACCTTGTACTTTAACTGTATTCCCCATTCCATTTACAAAACCTACACAAAAATCTACAGTCATTCATGTAACTATGTTACCTTCAATTATTATAAAATACTGTATATATCAAATGTTACTTAAAAGAAATCTGACTTTGGAATTTGATGTCTTGAAATTGGCCTCTGTCTCTAAGAAGCTCCTACTCTTTCTGACACTCTGCCTTCAGCATGTCATCACAACAATGTTTCTGCATGATGCTGTTTACTACTGTTCTTAGGAGCATTAAACTGAGAAGCAGTTTGTATGATAAGCTCAGCAGACGCACAGTTCCACCAGGTGTTTGCTAATTGCTGCTGCTGCTAGTCTGTTGGAACTGAGTGGGGGAAGCATGGGGGAGGGGTGCTCTCTGAGGCAGAAACTCGTCTGGAAATAGATAGCGCTTTGTAAGAGCAAGCGTTTATGCACCCTAAAATGGCTGTCACCAGATTCAAGGATTCCTCAAACATGCAAAACAGAATCAAAGCAACCCTCCAGGTATGTTTTTGATGAGGAATTAACATCATAACATGATATAAAGATCAAAAAAGTCATAATACCCTCCATTAAAATGAAATATATTTTTCTAAAAGAGAACCCCCCCACCCCACCCCGAAAAAAACAAAACAATAGACACACGCAAAAACACATGCATATACATCCACACAACTCATCATCTCCTCCAGGCTGTCCTTTCAGTTCCTAAGTCATTCTATTTCACTACTCTAATCCCTTGTTCAGCGTAAGGCATTTTATTCTTTGCCTGTCAGCAGTTTGAAAAAGCAGGCTCATAACCATTCATGGCATTGTGTTGTACAATTACACTGACAAATGCTTGAGTGATTTCCTAGGCAGTGTTTTATCCAAGGAAAAAGGAAAAGGGAAGAAAAAAAATCCCATACAAGGGGGTAAAAGAAAAGCTTGAGTATAACACAGCCAATTTCTTCTATGGGGTCCTTCTCAAAAATAACTCAATTTAATTCAAAAATGCTTTATTAATCCCAAAGGGAAATTAAATGTTGTTATAAGTCATATAATCCAAAGTTCTTTAAAGAGTTGTAGATGTTGATAGCTGTGGGCAGGAAGGATCTCCAGTAGCGATCTGTATTACAACAAATCTGTTAAGCCTCTGATTAAAGACACTGTAAAATAGTTTCATGAAGAGGATGTCCAGAATTGTCCATAATTTTCTTGATTTTAGGAAGAATTGTTTTTTGCACAATAATCTCCAGTGGTTCCATAGTCGTCCCCAGAACAGAATCAGCCTTCTTTATCAGGTTGTTTAACCTTTTTAAGTTCCTGGCTCTGACACTGCTACTCAACAGATGATGGCAGAAGATATTACACTCTCCACAACCAGTGTTGTAGTACTCAAGACCAGTCTTGGTCTTGAGACCACTTTTTGATGGTCTCATCTCGGACTTGACCATATTTGTACTCTGTCTTATCTCTGTCTTGGTCATTGATGACTCTGGATTTTATTTCAAGCCTGGACAAGACCACAACTGTGGAAATATCACTAAATTGCCAGAATATTGTCCAATTTACTTGTTAACATCCTTGCTCTCATGGGATGCAAAAGTACTGATTCAAATCCAAGCAATAACATGACTCATTGCTAATTACATGTTTTCGTTACCAGTGTCTTCCATCCCCACCCCTTTCACTTGCACGTGACAAAGAAAGTGAGCTGTGGTTGTCTGGGAGCAGAAGATTATGTCTGCAATATCGTCAGTAATAAAATTCGGCGACATAAATCACATAGCGGTAGAGAGGACGAGGACAGTCCCAGTGTGCTACCTTCTTCTTGGTTTCCTCTTGCTTGTTGCTCCTTGGTTAATGTTCATAATTGAGTGTTGCTTACCGTTAGCCTTAATTGTTATATTTAATGGTGCAGAAGAGGAATTTTGTTTCTGCCAAAGCAACTCAAGTTCTCTACTATTTGTTACATTTTCCTTTTTATTTTGTTTCTATATTACAAATAGCACTAAAATTTTTATCAATACACACAACACTTGTAAAAACACAACATGGGTATTTTACATTTATATTTTGAAATCTTATATTTTCCAAAGATGTATACATTTTTATCGGCAAGAACATACTGTGTTTTTTTTTTCCAACTTAATACAGATGATTCAACTTTTTTTGTGAACTTCAACCACGAAAACAATTAATAAAAAACTATATTTGGGATAAAATGGCTTGTTAGATATGAATATCTAGGTGTTTATATGGGAATGTAAATCTTTCAGATCAATATGAGAAGAAATTTTGATTGTGTTTCACATTTTATTATGTCATGTAGCGAGGGGCACTGGTCTTAGTCTTGACTCAGTCTCACCCTTCCAAGGTCTTAGTCTTGACTTGGTCTTGGACCATAAAAGTCTTGATCTTGTCTTGGTCTCAATACACTCTGGTCTTGGTCTTGACTTGGTCTTGGGTTAGGTGGTTTTGACTACAACACTATCCATAACAGACTTAGAGAAGATATGCAACATCTTGCTGCAAACACTGAAGGACCTAAGCTTCATCAAGAAGTAAAGTCTACCTTGTTCCCTCTTCCAGATGGCTTCATTGCTGTATCTCTAGTCCAGTCTGTTGTCCAGGTGAACACCAAGGTATTTATATTCCTCAACCACCTCCACTTCTACTACAATGATGGAAATAGGGTTTGGCCCTGTTTCTTTTGAAATCAACAATCATCTCCTATGTTTTGTTCAGATTTAAGATAGGGTGATTGTTCCCACACCATAACACAAAGTGGTCCACCATCTATCTTTACTCAGCTTCTCGTCCATCTCCAATCTGGGTGTGGTGATGGACTCAGAGCTGAACCTTCAAGGACATATAAAGACAGTTACAAAGTCACTGATTGATTGATTACTGCAACAGTGTCTTCAGAGGTCTGTCTAAAAAGTTAATCAGACAGCTGCAGCTGATCCAGAACACTGCTGCTCGTGTTCTCACTAAAACCAGGAAGATAGAGCACATCCCCCCGTTCTAAAGTCCTTACACTGGCTCCCTGTAGCTCAGAGAATAGATTTTAAAATACTTTTGTTAGTTTATAAATCACTGGATGGCTTAGCACCAAAATACATTAAAGATCTGTTGTTGTTGTTGTTGTTGTATCAACCTTCCAGACCACTCAGCTCAGATATTTGTACATTCATAGGTTTCACAAAACGAATAACTTAATCTGGGAAAAAGAACATCCAAGAGAAACATTTTAAATTACACCAAGTCTGGTTATGTTCCAGTTCTAAAAATAATTTGTGTATTTCTCCTATTTCCTTCTGTCCCTGACTCCTCAGTCTGTTTTCAATCCCATTGTGTGTGTGTGTGTGTGTGTGTGTGTGTGTGTGTGTGTGTGTGTGGGTGTGGGTGTGTGTGTGTATATGTGTAAGAGGGTGGTGGGGACCATTTGGTGGGATGGAATCTGGGGCACATGAAAAATTGAAACTCTTCTCTGGGGGTCCTCATCATCAGCATATGTTACTCTCATCTCTGCTTCACTGTCTTTTTTTCCTACATCGTCAGTTCCTTCTACTGTTCCTTGCCGTCACTGTGGCAAAGGTTCCCTCTGTACTCATTCAAACTGTTCTCAGCCATTCAAAACATTCAGTCGAAACTGAGCCGAAATTAAAACCCCCACCTGAAATGACACTTTGGTTCTTACTCTGACAAAGTGTTTGTTTATATGAGTAGCATTATTCCCCTGAGATCTATTTGGCACCATTAAGCAATTGGCCTATTCAGCGATACCACCCCCTCACTGGCAAAACTGTATATGCGCCTCTGTTTATTTTAATAGCAGCTACTAATTACTTTGTGCAAGAAAAACTGTGTATTTTTCTGCTCAAGTGTGTTATTGAAAAGCAAAAGCAATTAGAGTTCTGCAGTTTTTCTAACTTACTTTTCAATTGAATTGGATAATATCCTGTCATTCTTTTTTACTAACCTCTTTTACTTTTTTAGCTCCCTTGTCTACCACTTAAGTCATCATCCACTTTACCTTGTTATTTTTAGGTGGCTCCATGGGTGAAGAATGTCTGCGGCTTTGAGGTTCTGAATCACCCACTTGGGAAATGAAAGGGAGATGATAGAGAAAGAGAGATGAGAGCATGAGCTGGCCCATAAAGGAAAACTGGGCAAATAGCCAGACATTTAAAGCCTTCCTTTACAAGGAAATGGCTTAATCAGATAAACAGGTGTGCTGAAGTAGAATCCCAATAAGCAGTCCATCAGACCTGAAGGATTCATAGATGAAGGGCATTTATTGTGAGCGCTGCTGACCTTCAGGAGCAATCTAGGACTCTGTTAAACGTGACTCACTTAGGTTCATTTGGCACTAATTAGACTAATAGTAAACATGAAAACTTTTCTGCCAAAAGCATTCTTATTTATATTGTTGAACCTTCTGCTCGACCAAGAGGGAAATTTCAATATTGAGGATGGGAAGTGTGTAGCTGTTTGTTTGTCTGTGAAAAAAGGGAAAAAGTTATTTTCTCTCCTGGGGCAGAGCAGTTTCCTAAACACATTTGGAGTGTTTTTCTCAAGTGGCTCAGCAGCAATCTCGGAGCACGTGTATGTGTGTGTGTTTGGGTATATGTGCCACAGCTACATTTTGTTGATGATCCTGTCACTGCTGCTGGCATCTTGGATGTGTCCCAGACTCCCTCCAGGCAAAAGAGGGTGACGATATATCTCCTCTTGCATCAGAAACATGCGCAAACTCATACTTCCTCCATCTTTCTCCATCCTCTATTCTCCCTTGCATGGCCTTGGTGGGTTATCTGTGCTGGTAGGAACAAAGAGTGTGTAACTAAGCACATCCTGTCAGACCGTCATGGTATCTTCCCCTGGTCCAGACCTAACCTTCCCTTCATGCTCCGTTTGCCTGCTTTCCTCAGGGAGTGGCTGCTATGAATAAGAGGCCTAGCAGTCAGGAAGAAAGCTGTATTGCATTAAAATTCCTCACATTGAGGAATCCTGTTCAGGTTCCCCGCTGTGTTAATGCTGAGATTATCTGCTCATCTGCGGTAAATTAAATATTAAAGACATAGGTAATTCACAGGATTGGCTTCTGAACGCTGAACATATAGTGGGATTTGTACATTTTAAAGGCAAAATGAACCAGCAAGTTGTTGCACTCAACAAAGGCATCGATCACTTGTTACAAAGCAGTCTTGGCAATGTTATGCATGGACATATTCAAATAAGTGCAGTGGCATTTACCTTTTGTATAACTTTAAGCTATTTTTTTTCACATGACAAACTTAAACTAAACCAGTTCTATTTGGTAACAAAAGATGAACCCATTACAACCATTCAGAAAAACTTTTGTAACTTTGTGTGAAGAAAGAGTCATGATATTTGCTCTCAAAGGCAAGACCATGGTGACTGCTATGTGGGTGTTAGTGATAATAGATATACCTCTAACTTTTATTTAATCTTAATATTACAAACTAATGGCTCGTGCTCTAACCATCAAAAATTAAACTACAAGTGGTTTATGTGGCCAATTGTGGGTTTGGAGGTACAGCACAGAAAAGCCAAGGAATGAAGCCACAGCTTACTGCATTCTGTCACTTCTTACTTTTCTCTCTGATCATTGCATAGGTAAATATAGCGGAAATAACTACACATAGTTTTAAATGTTTATGTGAGCGACAATTAAAAAAAAAAAAAAAAAAAGGAACCCTTACCTCTAAGCACGTTGGTTGTGGCCACAATTAAAAACATAAAATTTCAGATGGATTTTCTTTTCTGGCAATTAAAGAAGTAAAATATGTAAATAAGAGCTGCTTCATTGTGAATTCTGTCTAATTTAAATAAAGTTTATAAAAGCAAAGATAAAAGGGAAATTATTAAACAGGTGTAAATAAGCTGGAAAAAGCTAGGTTGCAAATGTCACAAGATCGCAGAATCCAGAACTGACTTACCGATATAGTCCAGATGGGTAGTTGTCCAGGGCAGCATTAGAATGGGGCACACAAGTACCATATCAAAGATAAAACTTATTCATCTGTCTTTGTGTCCTCTACAAGTTTTCATTTGCTTTCATACAGTTGTAGTCAATTGATATTTGACAACCTTAACCTCAACCTTCTTCAATATTAAGAAGGTATCCCCTGATTGTTACTGAAAATAGAGATCAGGGTGTGCTTATTGTCAATCCCACATTGCCCACGTGAGTTGAGGCATGAGTTATTTCATAATGTTTTCTTTACCTTTGGCTAGAGTAGCTGAGAACTACCTTTAGCAACTCTCAACAAGGACATTTTTTCAATAACTTACATCTTCATAAACTGGTACTGTTTCTGTGGATGTTTAAATCATGGAAACAGCAGAAAAGGCAGAAAGAGGAGTTTGCCCAAGATGCTGTTTATTCAAGAAACTGCCACTGGCATAATCAGTATGCTAACTGATGCATAGTGTTGCAATCTCTGTACTTTTAAATACTTTATTTCATTTTTTAAAAATTAGTGAATGAGAGCTGGTTCATGTTGAGACTATTAATTCAGTTCAGAATGTTTCGATGGTAAGCTATTGAATTCAGTTTTACCCTGTGATCAGAACAGTTTCTTGTTAAGGGAGAACTTTCTCAACAGCCTGTCAGAAAAACATGCAGCCTGTTATTCAAGAACACAGTAATGCTGCATTCAGATTGTACTCGGAACTGGGAAATTCTGACTTTCCAGTCGGAAAAATTAACTGGAATGTCCTTCAAAGTCAGATATCCCACTGCGAAGCTGGCAGCAACTCCAACCACCTCCAGGTAGGACTTGTAAGGTGGACTTAACGTTTCAATATGGCCGCTCCTTGCATGAACATTAGTAAGATGTAGTGGAGACATGTTTATTTTACAAGACACACATGTACAAGTGCGTCTAAAATCAGTGTTGCATGTACCACCTGCAACTCTAAACTGAACTAATTAAAAGTGGTGTTTGCTTATGCAAAGAAAGCTTAAAATGATGTTTGTAAGAGCTATTGTAAACAATGTTTATGGGCGTCGCTATGTTTAAATTCCGACTTCTTAAGTAGAACACTGGTACCTCGGTTCCAATGTTAAACCCAGCTCAGAGATCCACTTTCCAGGGTAACTGGAATGCAGCATAAGAGTCAGATCTCCAAATGGTCAAATGGTATCATCCACACTCTATATCACAGTCCATAGAATCCAAAAGATCCATAGCTGTCTCTCTCAAGATTACCAAAATGCTTCAGCTGGTTTTGTATGAAAGCTTAAATTATTCCTAAACCTGTGGTCTATGTTTTTCTGAATATTTTTATGAGATGATGATGGGCGTTAAGATAATAACCTGGGAAAATTTTCCTTATCACTAAAATGAAAGGATGTCACAACTCAAACTATAACAGACATTACATGCTAATTTAATTCTTCTGGAAGCCTTTTCAATAAACTAAAGTGCAATTTCTATAAAATAGAGAATTCATTCATCAATCCTCATCTGTAAACACAATGCCTACATTTCCTGCAAGGCAAACAATTCAACCTTGTAACAAGTAAAATTGTTCTGTCAACTCCACTTTATATGTCTTCCCTAAAGTGCTTTTTCATGCATCAAAACAGGCTTGATGGTATACATTCAAATCCTCCACACTGAAAGTGCCTCAAGACCTGTTATATCAGCCTTGATGAGCCACACTAAACATGTCTGTCGAGTCACTTGGTTTCAATTCACAAATAAAATTACTGTCTACATTATTTCTAAGTGACTGTAAAGCACTATGGGTTTCAGTGATGGCCATGTTCAACAGCGTTAAACATGCTGTGTTTAGCAGATTACCTTCAAATATGCCTTTCAAGGTTACAAGCTGTTATTTAATAAAAAGATAACAATATATGGGGCAATTGATATAAGAAATCTTCTACTATCTGAATGTATTATAATGCAAAGTAGTTCTTTTGGCCTGTGCCAAAAAGTGTTTTTTGGCACAGGCCAAAAGAACTCTTGAGAAAAAACAGTATTACAGCTGTTTCAGATGAATCTAGCACACATGCAACACATTCAATTTAATAGATAAGTATTTTCAGTGTGTGAAAACAACATTGATGGTTTTTAGAACAGACACTGAAGCAATCAACAACGCAATCATTTATATGAAGAAAATTAAATCTCAGTTGATTTTTTTTTTTTTCGCAATTTTTGTTTTAACAGTTGCACCTTAAAGTTAATTTGGATGTTTATGTCAAAAAAACCTCTTAGTTCGAATTTGTTCATAACTGTATTATTAATGGTCTTGCTGAAGAACCTATCACATCTAGCAAAAGCAGTTGAAGCATCCAGAAATATCTAATGTATCATCATGTCAGTCAAGAAAATGAACCTGCCATATTGTAGAAATGACAGTGATACTATACATTTCTCTTTCACATTTTCTGTAATGTCAGAAAAATAACGTAGTCTTATCATTAATCTATGTCAGTGATATTAATTAGTTGTCGTTTTCGAATAACAAGTTGTACAAGGAAAAAGCTAGATAAGCAAAGTTAAAAATTCACCTTTGACTAAATAAAGACAAGCTGCAGATTGAAAAAAATTATTGTCCTTTTTTTAATTAGTTATTTTTAATTATCTGTCATACAACCTTGACATGGCTTGATCTAATTAAAAAAAGATGTCTTTTAGTGCCAGTAAATAGTGTTAATATTTTGGTTAAATTCAAATCAGTCTTGTGCTGTCAAAAAGTCAATTAAAGTGCCCTGCTCTGTTCATGTAGTTACTCATTTTGGACATGGTCAAACAAGCAGGAATTAAGTTCACCTACATGCATGAAGTGGACAGGTCTTCTGGGTGGCCTGAGAAATAAAGAACTCCTTTGGACTATCATCATGGTCTGACTCAGATTAATGACCCAGAAAATTCAAGATGTTGAAATGAATTGCCATAAAATTAGCACATAGCACCCCTCTAATATGTCTTGCAGAAACATCTCCACAGTTATTTCCCTCATCATAGTAATCTTAACACATATGAATCATTACCATGTGATTTCTTTTTGGTCCAGTTAGAATTACAATTTCATGGCCTAACTGTATCAATAAACACAATTGTAATAAAGAAGTCTAATCAAATGAGAAGTAGAAGGTATTTGCTTTTGACTATTTATTTTGACGTGATGATTCATTGTATTTGAATACAACAATGCATTGTGTTGGTATTCAACAATCTAATATTTAGAGGCAGCATTAGTTTTGTAGCCAGTTAAGTAGTATTCGCAATTAACCAGAACTCTTTCAACCACAAGAACTGAACTCGGCCAAGGCCGTTCAAAAACAAACCTTTTAAATTCATCAAAACAACCTTATCCCATGGAAAAGGTGTCCTGAATCCCCATTGCATTAATGATTTTTACAACCCTGTAGTGTTGTGCTCAAAAGAAGTCTTGTCTAAAACCCTGGAAATGCATGTCAAGATATTACTTATGACAGTATACTGCTAAGGTCCAAAGACCCAGTCGAGTTTTCATAGAGATTTGACACCAAGATCTGGACCAGAGCAAGAAGTTCAGCTTCTTCTACTAAGGTGGTTTTCAGGTTCCAGGAAGAGTCAAATATCCAGGTGGTCAGAAAACTTTGAACCCCTTTTCGTCTCACAAACCCCAACATGTCTTAAAATAGCAATAGGAATTAGAACTCAGAACTTTGGGCCTATAACCCTCTCTCTAAATTTTAAAGGGAGACAAATTTAGAGAAAAGTTAGACCTTTAATCAGCTTAAAAGTGCCATATGTTTATTTAAATTAGTCATTATGAAGTAGACATTGTGAATTACAAAAAAGTAGGGCTTTGATTACGTGAAATTTATTTAACCAATAAATAAATCTATTCTTTAATATCCTTTTTAGTGTCATATTTTGTTGTTTTTTGTGTTTGCTTTTTAACATTGATACTGACAGATCCAATGACCGCACCTGGAAACTCCATCTTAATCACTGTTTAGAATTCAGCTTAATTGATGTTATTGAAAGAGCTCCTACGAATTTATTAAAAACTTTGGGTTGTGATCAAAAACATTAGAAACTGACACACACTAAAAAAGTTTGTCCTTGGTGTGCCTTCCATTTAGTGCCAGGTTTTGGATCACAAACACCTGAACATATCCAGATGTTACCTTTTTGCTTCACGTACCTGATGCATCTGATCAAGAAACCCATGACTGACCTCTTATATTAGTAATCTTGCCTCAAAAAAGCTTGATGGAGAGCTTTTAGAGGAAAGGCATACAAGGGAGGGTTTGTCTTGCCAAAACCACTTGAGATTTCATTAGAGAGAGTTGAAAATGTGAACTAAGTTTATGCTATTACAGCTGGAATCTAGACAGACAGCTTAGCTTATATTTTTGTCATTTTTATAACAGTGTTACCATATGTACCGTACACCAGTGCTTGGAATGAAAGAATTACAACACATTATTAACTGATACTGCATGGCTCAGGATTTTATTCTATGGGCTGACGTTACTCCAAAACCCATGCTCTACAGTCTGCTCGTCTGGATCATCAGCAGTTAGAGAGGCAAACAAACTTTAATCATGCTACAAAGTGAAAGTCAATATATTCATGAATGAACCCAAGTGAGATGCTCAAGGCTTGCAAAAATAATGGAGTGTGTAACATTATTCCTTGCATCCTAAATGGAACCTGCCTTAAGGCGAAGATATCTAGCATTAGAGAGCTCTACTCATCTATGCACAGCAGGGAATGGAGGCGAAACAGGGTGCAATGTGATCACTTAAATGTCTCAGTAGGCTTACAACCAAATTTAGAACATTACAAAGCTTTGTTTTATTAAAATTCAACCACCCACCATAAGCCGCCTGACACTGTTTGGATGTAAATGCATACTTGTACATCCTTATTTGTATGTGAATTAAAGGATATTTGCTCTTCCAAACCTGCTGAGCCAATACTTTCTAAATTGGCATACTCAGGGAAAAGTCAAACAAATGAGCTTCAGCTCATATCTCCTAAGATAGAACAATATGTACTGTAAAAAAAAAAAAGCAAAAATGTTGATGTGAATGCCTTTATTTAACTGCTGCATTCACAACATTTCTTTTTATAATACTTGAAGCTAAAACTGATAAATTGACAATTAAACTGAACATGTTTAATTCTGTCGGTAAATATAAAATCAAAGCAAAAGTGCAAATATAGGTCCACTGAGTGTGGAGTATAGCATTTTCTCTGGATAACTGTCCAGCATTTTTCCTTCACTCCTATATTATGAACATGCTTTTCTTTCTTCTTTCTGTTCTCTTATTTGTCAAGTTAGATGTGAATAGAGAACCTAAATTATCATTATCATTATGGTTTTCAGCAATTGTTTGACCCAAATACTATCAAGTCAGAAATTTACAAAAGGTTTATTTTGCAATGATTTGAGTAATGAATGGTTGCTGGTCCAGGAGTGCTGGAAGCAGGAACACGGTGAGAAGGTGGCGAGAGGTGAGTGGAACAATTAAAGTGAATAAGTAGTGGAGATGGAGGAAGGAGCTTATTGACTGATGAGAGTGAAGTATGCCAGGGAGGAGTGAGTGGAATCCGGGGCTGTTGACTTGTGTGGTGGTATTAGCCAGAGGGTCGATGAAGACTTGGAGCTGGATGATGAAGGAGAGCACAGAAGGCTAGGAGCAGAGAACAAGGAGATCATGCTGGAGGCTTGAACAGGTGGAATGGAATGAGCGCTAGAGGCTGGACAGTTTGACTCGCTGGAGGATGATGGTGAGGAAGAGGAGCGTGTAGGTTGCCAATAGTGAAGGAGGGTCAGAGTCTTTATTGCTGAAATGAATCTTAAATGAGGAAATCCAGGGCAAGTTCAGGTAGTGAGTTCAAGAGATAGTACCGAGTTTAGCTTAAAATAGAACACAAAAATAATCTCGGAAATGATTACATTAAGGCTTGGAAAAACAAGGAGGAATGTGGAAGGCTTGGGTTACCACGAAGGTTAACACTCAGACAGTGAGTGTCTGGCAGTTAGCACCTCTTATCCTCCTGCTGGTGACCAGATCCTGCTGGGCTCCTCCCTCCAGTGGGGAACCTGCAGCTCTTGATCCTCACTGTACCCTCCAGTGGAGATCTGCAGCTCTGAAACAGAGAGAAAAACCTACCACAAAAACTCAACAGTCCAGATTCCTGATAATGATATGATGATTGCAATTTTACTTTGCGATTAAATATCTCTTTAAATGACTCCACACAACCCTCCATAAGAAACCTAGCATTGTTTCTTTAATAAATATCCATGGGCTCCATACCTTTATTGGGTTGCTTCTACTTCCTCCAGTAAGTTTGGCTATAAAAGTGTTACTGTCCAGAATATTTTTGTATGTAATTGATCTGACAAATTTTTGAATGATGAATTTTTTGAAACTGAATCACCAAACTTTTCTGAGTCTGAAACAGAATGCAACATTAATTTGTTTATATGTTATAACAATATGAAACATGTAATAAACAACAGTGATTTATATTATATTTCATTAAACGTGTGCAGGAAAAAGTAAAGATGCATGCATATAGCACCATTATAATTAAAAGGCAGCTGCAAGCCCTCTTCTGTCTTTAAAATACTGACTTGGTCATTAGGTCCTCAGAGGGAAAGTTTGTTTTTTTGATTCAAAACAAACTATTTTTTAAGGATGCTGTTTTAATCTACATCTTGTGGCCAAATTAGCTTGCAACATTATTAGGTGACTTAACCCAAGCAGTGCTTCAAAGAAAAGCACTGGAACTTTTTGTTAGGCAGAACCTTTCTTGAGCTCTATGAAACTTTGCCCTTTTGTGGATTTTGTATCTTGTTTTCCTTTGACACTGTAATGCTGACATAGAGAGGAGATTCTTTCCTAGCATGTTGTTTTGTGTACTTTAAATCCAATTGAACTACTGGTTTATTCCTTGCTGCATTCTGTCCCACTGTGTTGATGCAAGTTAGTGTCATGTACAACAAATGATCAATGGTGCACTTAGTGGCATAGTGATACATAACAGTAAGGTGTTAGATAATCCTCAACACTCTGAATGACCTGGGATTCTCTCACAGTCTTTCACTTTGAAATTTATCTGAGAGGTCACACATGCATTATGGGACGAGGCAGTTATTTTTCATTTTATTAATATACAGTTTACTGAATATCTAATTTATTGAATATGACTGTATAGCAAATAACACAGTCTGTTATGAAAACATTACATTTCAAATTATGTTAAAAAAACATTTAGTTTTAGTTTATTTAAGTGAAAGATATCATCAATATTAGACAACATGCTCAATTCTTTAAGGAAATACCTGAATCACTATCCCTCATTACTTCAAATTAAGGGCCAAATGCACTCAGAAGGTAGGGGTGGGTATGTCAGGAAATTAAGATTCAGTGTTAGAGTCGTAAGTCTTTGGAGAGTTATTATAAATAATTTCAACAAGTATTGACAGATGTAAACATTCTGCATTAAATAAATAATTTAAAATGATTATATAATCATAACAGTTGCACAAGAGTAAATATGAACTCTGTTTTAAATTCATTACTTCATTTTCTTCTACAATCTGTTCTCCATTGTTTTTATTTGTGACTTCTAATTAGGTCATCCTCCTCTCATCTTATTCTTATAAATTTGCATCTCTACTGTCTTTCATAAATAGGGCTGTGTTTTGCTATTTTAATGGTTTTCACTCAAATCTCTTGTGTATCTTTGTGTTTCCTACATCCAGAAACAACTTCATGGTGACTCATTAGATACTATGGCATAAAGAGCTGAGCAGAATAGACAAGTATGTTTACCAGCATCTTATTATAATCATTTCCCTTCTCTGTTCGTCTTAATAGTGCAAAACTATTTTACTACTTATGGCCAAATTTCCTTTTTTCATCTCTCATACTGTAGCTGGGTGGTAAATTTATATGTTCCACTTTTGTTAACTAACTATCCCTTTAAGGTCTAAAAAGAGGTATTAATGTGCTGCCTACTTTGTGTGTTACAGCAGCAATGTTACCGAATAACTTTGTGTTATTGTTTATGCTGTTTAGCTTGTTATCTGCATGTCTTGCACGATTAATATGTTAATAACGTTGGTCTCTGTTGTTGCACATTTTGGTCAGCAGAGGGCAGTGCTTAAAGTTGACTGCAGTTTTCCCAAGTCTGGGCTAAAATGCATCTTGGGATTTCCTGTTCGCAATGCTTGTGTGTGAACCTTAATTTTCATGAGAAGAGGATATTTTTGTCAAGAAACCAAGATCTGCAGATGCCATGCAAGGCAGCCATTTCTTGCATGTATGGATAAATGGTCAGATCATCTGTGTATTCCGGTGCCCAGGTGAGCTAAGATGTTGCTGTGGAATGTAAGTGTTGATAAAATAATTAATGAAACAGTTCCACGCACTTTGTGTAATTTAATTTAACTCTTTGTAATTTGCTTTTGAAACACCTTCAATACAAAAGGTGACCTTCTGTCACCTTTTGTATTTCTTTTGTGCGTTTTCTGTTTCATATATTTATTTTCTTATTCTGTAAATTTGCCACATTTAATCTTTGGTTGCCAAAGTTTAGCAAAAGTCCATGTCCTTGTTGTTGAACAAAAATAAGAAAAAGGACATTTTTGTTTATTCTGTCTTCATTAAAAATAAAATATTGTGCATTAAGAAACCCAGTTATTGTGTCTTGTGAGACTACTAATTTCCTGGGCTACAATATTTTCATATTTCCTCTCTTGCTGGACTCTTACCTTATCCACTTTCTAATGGCTAAAACATATTGATTGGTTTGCTGGACAGAAGCTCCTTTCTGCTTTCCCTCCCCTGTTTTTTTCTGTGTTCCTCATGCATCCCCTTTATCTTTGATGTCTCTTACTATGTCAAAAAATAACACCCCAGCACACTTCTTTGAAAACAACATAGCAAAGCCCACAGAGAAGAAAGAAATAAAGGGTGCAGGAGAAGAGTAGAAAGCATATCAACCCCCCATAGGGCAGCAGTGAGCCATAGACTCCCCCTCTGAGGCAGGCTGTAGGGGTGCCTGTCACTGCACCCTATCTGGTGCCAACACTATCACTCCCCTCTCTCGCTCTGAAAGCTGCAAAACTGTCTATGCCCTGCACGCCTTAGTGTCACAAGACAAGGTTCCCACTAAGCATTTTCATTGGCAAATATCAAATGAGTTTGCTGACTTAGAAGCAATGAAGTTGGAGGTATTAAATCATCCAACAAAAGTTCAGTTTCATTCCATTAAAATAATCATGTGTAAATGAAAAAGTTGCATCACTACATAGTTCTGTAAAAGAAGATATATCACAATCTAAAAATGCCATCACATTAGCTTAATTTGTTTCAGGAAGATGGGCAAACTACAGTCATTAAGGCTGAAATTCCTTCCCATGTGGATTATATTTAGAGCACCTGTCAGTCAGTCTGGAAAATCAACAGTACTCAATTACAAATTGAAAGCAACACAGTCATATGGAACAGGACAGAAAGTAAAGTATTCAGTTCTTTATTAATAAATGCTCACATCGTGATATCTAGTGGTTTTGTATTTAGCTCTGGAATGAAAGTGGGTTAATTACAGGTAAACACCAAAAATTAACCTTTTTGAAGTCATATAACAAAGAATCAGGTAATATAAAAGAGGACATAGTTCGGACATCTTAACACCTAATATGTAGTTTTACTCCCTTTCGTTGCAATAACTTTAGCAAGATGCTCATTTTAGCTATCTGTCCGTCTCTGACATCGGTCTGAGGAAAGTTAGCTCTACTCCTCACTTTCAGCTGTGAGATGATTGACTTTTTTTAGTAGTTTTTTAGTAGCCTGTTTAAAAAATTTAATTTTAGACTTTGTCCAAAGACCAGGACTTTGTCCAAAGACCAGGACTTTTCTCCTGAACATCTCTCATAAAAGTTAAACTTGTGCAGTCTATTTTTCATTGTCCGAGCATGGGTTTTCATTTAAACAGTAGCAGGAGTCTGCTGTAGGTCCTGTGATGACATTTTAGTGTAATTGCAAGCTTCTTTTAGCATCTTGTGGTTTGCTTTCAGTATGTAATTGGCATTTTGGCAGTTGTTTTCATTGCTCTTCATAAATTGCAATAGCTGATTTCTAATTATTTTGGGACCTCTTTAAATCCCTTATCAGACTCATAAACTGCTATAGTCTTCCTGAAGTCACAAATTTAATTGATCAATTAATTTATTAAGAAATGTAAATAATCCAAAAACTTCTGTTAATTTTGTTTAATCACTTATAGAAGTTGTATAAAGTGGGACATGGAGTGGGACAAGGATCCCAAACATACCTGAAATAGGAAAAAAGTGCTGCTTGTGCTCAAAGTTTGGACCACTAGCTGATTATAATATGCTTTAAAGGCACCTCAAGATAGCAATAAAAAAACACACACAAACCTTAGTAAGCTGAAGCGAACTAAATAAAATGTGCAAAAATTCCTTAAATTCAGAGAGCAACTGAAAATGATTAAGTTTTATAGAAAAAGATTATTTGAAATTATTGCTGCTGAAAGCTTTACATCCTTAGAGCTTTCAGGACTGCATTTTTCCACAAAGTTCTGTGTTTGTTGAATAAACATGGTACTGTGTTCCTAAGTTGTGTTTTTCTGTTCAATTTATAAAAATATAAAGTCTAAAAATTAAAATAGATTGTACTCACAATTTATCATGACCACAAATATTTGTATTTTTATTAAATATAACAGTAAAATTGTCTACAAGTGACTATTTAGCCCTATTTGGCTAATTTGATCAATTACAGTGGGGGCTCCTTAGAGCTTTAGTGATAGCACTTTTTCACATTCTTAATTATTTTTGTTTTGAAACTCAATACAACCATGACTTTTGGTCTCTTATATTACAAGATCAGAGTGCTATTTATGACACATCCATGAGAAGATTTATGTCCACGTCATAACCCAGTTATTCTTTTACTTTTTTACAAAATGCATCACTTCACAGTTGTTCTGTTGTGTTTTTTGTTGTAATTTTCCTTTGTTTTTTCATAAGTCAGACAACCCTGAGACAGGTTTAGCTCATTCCAAATCTTCATTTTGTCATAACAAATGGAAATTAAACACATCACATTAAATTTCAGGCACTGCCCTATTTAAAGAAATTGGGTTACAATTTTTCATTATCATTTTATTTAGGAATGGGCAGAAGAGTGTTACAAGAGAAAATATTATGCATAATATGATCTACCTCTTTGGCTTTCAAACTGTGGTACAGGTACTATAGATTGTACTTGAATTGTCTTTAGCTGTAAGTCAAGTCAAGTTTATTTGTATAGCACATTTCAGCAGCAAGGCAGTTCATAGTGCTTTACATCATAAAAACATCAATCAAGTATACAGCAGAATCATCAAAACATCAGAATCATTTAGCAAAATCATCAAAATTATCTAGCAAATACACATGAAAATCATCGGCAAAAACATTGATCAATGATCCACTTACTTTATTTAACTGATTTACACTCAAAATTCCACCCTTTGGAAAACGAAAACTTATCTTACTCGGATTTGTTTGCAGATTTATGGTCCAGACTACTAATCAAAGGCAGCTCTAAACAGGTGGGTTTTCAGCCTTGACTTAAAGGAATTTGGTGTTTCAGCTATTTTGCAGTCTTCTGGGAGTTTATTCCAAATTAGTGGAGCATAAAAAGCTGTACTAAGATGAACCTTTGGTACCAACTGTTTGCAAGGAATAATTCAAGACCATTGATCTTTGGTTCAAGTAAACACTTTGAAGTGCCTTTGAGAATATTTCAGGAATCTGCAGGAAAATAAATAAAGAACTAAGAAGTATCTGTGGCTACTGTGCTGTGAGACATTTACTTCTACAGCTTGAAGTTTGTGTCTTGGAATAATTAAGCGCCACTTAACCACATTTGAGTTGCAGGTAGAAAAATCAGTAAGATTGGCTGATTGTTGTACTCACTGACCAGGCTAGCAGTACAAGCTAAGAGCAATTTATGTCTCTACATTTTATATATTAAAAAAACAAATGAAAAATATTTACAAAAACAGGATGTACATGTATTTATGTGTAACAATATTTAACCAGATACAGGTTCCCAAAATAAACAGTTTATTCCAGCACATATCGTTATGTCAGAAATGCATATGGCAGTTATCTTGGATTTTAAGACTGGGTTGGTTAGAAATCTGCTTATTTTTCTAACTTGGAACTTTGTTATTTATACCTCTGCTTAGTGCACATGGAAAATCATGTTATTTTTCATTTTGTCTGCATCTGGGACAAAATACACACCATCATGGTATTTGGACAATTTCACATTAAGTGTAGCAAAATTACTTTATTTAATGTTGAGAAGCAACAATACTCTCCACAAGTGCAAATTTAGAAAAAAATAGCTATATTGAAAGTTTTCTACAACAGTTATCTATTGCTATTTTAACCTAGACAGACCTATGTAAAAATATTTTTTTAAATTGTAGCTTTAAAGCAACATCACCTTAGTAATAGTAATGGATGTTGCTTCTTTTTAATCTTATTCCAAATAGCTGAACTTACCTTTCTTTTCAGCAAGGGTAAAGTGTAGTTGTCTTGTTTCAACCAGCTTGCTGGCAGTGCTCACCAACAAGTACTGCATCATACAGGTGGAGAAAACTCGGTCAACCTGGCACTTTCTCTGGCACTGCATTAAAGGGACTTTGGAAGTATTATGGAAAGTTTGAAATATTTTGAAACCTTTAGCTACATTAATACCCCTAATTTGACTAATTTTGATAGTGGGTAGCCCTATTACCTAATAGCAACAAAGTCCTGGGTTTAAATAGTCATTTTATGCCTCATTAGTCTCTGTGTTGGAACTACGATGGGTTTGTGACATGTCCAGGGTCCACCCCTCTTCTCTTAACAAAGCTGGTTTCTCAAAACAACAAGTATTATTGTAGTCATCAGTCATAGTCATCACCTGCATTTGTCCTCTCACCCCATTAACTCCTGGGATAGGTTCCAGCTTCCCTTGGAACCAGCACAGGGTAAGTGGTCATAAGTGAACACACAAAACAGGAAGTCTTGGTTTGGATATCAATTATCTAATAAGCTAAATCAAAGGTCCCATTTAATTTGCTATTCACACCAGATGTTGAGAAATCAGTCAACTGAATAATTCATTCTGAAGAAAATAGCATGCTAAAAAATCCGATTGAGATAATATCGGGTATATGGAACAACATACATACTGTATGCATTAAAATACCAAATGGATTTACAAAACAATAAACATTGATCTGGCTTTAAATTGATGCCAGCAGTGTTTCCATTCTACATTTGACAAAGCACTATCTTTTAATTTCTTAATTTTTTTAAGCATGCAGCAATGCTATAATACAGCTTTTCATTTTCTCATTCATATATATAATCACACCAACTGCCAGTTGTGTCTTTTGCCTCTCTGTTGATTCCTTTAGTCATACGGCAATTAAATGGGAATGAAGAAAAAATACATAATTAAACATTATGCATGTGTATGGATTAATTTTAACCTGTAATATCCTGTACTATTGTCAAGTGGTCTATTTGGACCTTGCAATTGCCTTATTTTCCATGAACTAATATTCATAGAGCACCTCTTTTTTTTTGGCTTCCTTTGTAGATTTGTAACTGGTGTTATTTGATTTTAATTTCTGCTCTGTTGTATTATATATTCTCCTCCAATGACAGTGTAATCCACAGTGGTAATTTTAAACATAGTTTAATTGATTGCATTTAAATGGCACAAGAATATAAACCAACACTTCTTTCAAGCTACAGTTTAATAGTGGTTTTAGTATTCACATACACATGCACTGCTTCTGTTGTTGCATATGATGTGGTGGTGATAAATATAAAAGGATTTGTGATATTTCCACAGAGGGTCATAATTCCTTCCTCTTTTGCCAGCAGAGCACTTCCTAAATATTAGGTGTTTCCACTTTAGAAATACATGGCACTCATGCATTAGGCAGCTCAGTATTGTTAATCATCCAAATTTTTGATTAACATTGCTTAGATTCAGGAGGCATCTATCTTGTTCTGGTGTTACAAAGTAGCTGCATGAGCAGGCAATCATCTTTCCATCAAACCAAAAAGCAACATGTTGATAGTCACTACTCCACTATATACACATATACTAACCCCTGATTTCAACTCTGACCCTCTTTCTGACATACACAAAACACACACACCTTCCTCCTGACCCATCTAATCCTGAATTACTATGTCTAATTAGGCCCTGACAGCAGGGGTCAATCAGCTAATTACAGAATCACAGGATGAAAGGAAGACAGAACAGAGAAAAAACCAAGCCAAGGTGCTCACAACCATGTTTAAAACCTGTGTCTTTGTGTAACTGCTGTGTATTGTGTGCAGCCACACTGCAATAACACAAAATGTTAACAAGTATTTTTGGTCTAGTTTTTAGTGCAAATATCTTGAATACACATAATATAAGACAAAACCAACTTACAAGTAACATTTTAGCACAGCATAGGAGCTTGTTTTAAGTCAATAATTCCTTAATATTAATGAAAAAGTCCTAGTTATAAGTGAAATAATCTGCCAGTGGAACAAGACATTTTAACTTATAATATGGGAGAAATGTCTTGTTACTCTGGCAAATGATTTCCCTTATAACTAGGTCTTTTCATTAATATTAGGGAACTTAACACTAATCATGCTGAAAAGTTACATGTAAGTTAGTTTTGTCTTATTTCAAGTGTATTAAATATATTTGCATGAGAAACCAGACCCAAAATACATGGTAAGATTTAATGTTTTTGTAGTGCGGTACACACTTATCCATAGAGGCAAGAACTGAAGTTCAAATATAAAGTTCATATCCTCACACATGCAGGAAAACGTGACAAAATCCTCCTTAAATTATTCATAAACAGGAACAACATAGCTTTACACATAAGGTAAGGATGGTTAAAGCTATAGTTTTTGGCAGGAGTTTCCTTCATAACATGGCTTTTCTTCAAACCTGGCGCTTGCAGGCGTTTCTTTCAACCTCCACTCTCATCGATCTCCAGTTTCAGATCTGCGTGGAAAACATCTTGGATCAATACACTGGATATTTGTATTTATATGCCTGATGTTTGAGGTAATGTTATATTCCCTTTCAGTCTGTGTGTAAAAGTGCATGCATGTGTAAGCTTCTAAATCAATATGTTTTAAAGCATCTTGTGTTTTATAACCACATCAGACGGCTTAGTTTCTTAATCAGCAGTGTGCATCTGGCCTGGAAACAAAGTCTCAGGAGGAAATGCTGTTTGAAGCATCATGACAGCATTGATGCTGGCTGCGCTACACAAGTACCACTACCCTTCATCAATGTTACATTTATCTACAGTGAGGCAACTAAAAGATACATCTTATTAGAATTAACTATTATAAATGCAGTGCACATGAGGTAACTTCCCAAATCCCATCTTCAGTTCTGTGTTTTACTTTTATCAGTTTGTTGGCAGGTTTGTCAGATGCTAAGCTTGTCATGAGTATGAGAGAAAAATCCTGACCATTAAAAACATGTAAAAAGTAGCTAATTCCATCCTTTAATGGCTAAGCTTTTCCTCCAAAAGGAAACTGCCAAATTTCTACCCAACTGGTAAATAATGTGTTTGGTACTTATTTTCCACAATGTATTTCTTGGGTTACATATTTTTTTAGCCAGTTTAATGTGACAATAGGGTAGAATTGGTTGGGAATCAAAATTTGATCACTGTTTGCCTTGTATAATTATGATAATTTATTATTAATGAAATTAATAAAATTTCTTTAGTTGAATTGGGGGACCAACCATAAGATGGAACCATAAGTCAAACGTCTTTCGTGAAAGAACAAATTTAAAACTACCGGACAGAAGACACTCCTCACACAACAAGGAATGATCACTGATACACTTAAGTTAAGTCTAAGAATTTATTGGGTGTGGCGATGATGACGGAGGGGAAAAGCACACAATCCCCAGTCCTCGACGCAGCTGCCAAGGATTCGAGTCCTGGCCCGTTGACCTTTTCCTCATGTCTTCACCCTCTCTCACAGCCCACTTTCCTGTCAGATCATTGTCAAATAATGTCCACTAGAGCTGAAAAAAGGCTAAGAATTTAATAACAAAATAGCCCAACATTACAGCTGAATTATCCCATAAATAACCTTTTTCTCTAACTACCAACATTCAATCTAACTACTGATGGAAAAGATAAAAGGAATATATACACGTAATTGTAAACTGAATGGTAAATGAAGAACCAAATGAAATTAATGAACGAAATGCAATAAAATGAAATGGAATACTGAAAAATAACTTCAAAACTAATTAATTTAAAAAAGACAAAAGCGGAAAGAAAAATTACCATGAACCACACTGCAACTAAAGCACAGTATCACAAATCAGTGAGACCCCCCTGCAGTGAGAGGGGGTGGAGGAAACAAAAGGGAAGGATTGAGAAGGGCTAATGTCAGGTCAAGGAACACTGTCCAGATTCAGACCCACCCACCGATTTGAAACAGAGTCATAAAACTCAACCATGTGCTCAGGCCTAACTTTATTTTAGATAAAAGATCATGGCTGTCACTGCACAATCTGTTCAAAAAGCATGATCAATACCCTTTTCTCATTTGCACATGTGCTAAAAGAAATACTTCTGGGAGGGTATTTTTTTATTTCTTTTTGTATTTCACTGTAATCATAGAAATAGTACATGATTTAAAGAGAATAACAAGAAATATAAACAGTTTAATTTCATTTTGCTGGAGTGCTTTGACTGCTATTTTCTGAAAAATAAATCAAATAAATGTATGTGCCCACATACAATAATCAAATGTGAGGAAAGATAGAGTAATAAATTAGTATTTCCCATGAACACGTGAGATATAGTCTTGTTCAGTTCAATAATACCTTTAGTTAAAGTTGCAGTATCTAACTTTTATGAAAATATGTTTACATATTTGTTAAACTTATGTCATGACAGTATAATTTAAGACAGATAATCTGTGAAAAAAATCAAGCTTCTCTGCCTTCTCCCAGTGATCCCAGTACTAACTGCAGAAATACACCACTCTGTCAGAAACAACCAATCAGAGCCAGGAGGAGGGTCTTAGCACTGTTAATTCGCCTCATGTACCCGCCGCGCATACATTCCCCCTTGCTCTCTGCTATGCTAGAGCTGAATCATAACAACATAGCCTGCCACGAATACTACATTTAGCAGCACATACATAAGGGTGATTGACAGCAGTAAGACCTTTCTCCTGGCTCTGTTTGGTTGTTTTGGTCTGGAGCGGAGCATTTCTTTAGATGGAAATAGTCAAATTTACATACTGCAGCTTTAATCTCATAAAATATCATGAAAACAAAGGTCTTTTTTTGTCTGTGATGAGTCCACCAGAGGGCCCACTGAAGGTATAGATACCTTACAGTCCTGCGAGTCCAATACACAATTTTCTACTGAATTATAATCTTTCAACTAAAGAATGATTATTTTTAATTAAGATTAGATTTGGTATACCTTTTTTGAGGTTTTCAGTTTCCACAATTTCTTAATTTACAACTTAGCACAACAGCTAAGAATGTGACATGTAAAGATAGGTGTAGAGAACAAAGGTGTAATTCAATTTCTCCTACATTCACAGGTATGTACCTGGGTGCTGGCTTCTGTAGCAAACAAAGTTCTACCTTCTTTTCAACAGCATGATGAACATTACAAAGGAATAAAAAATACTTTCATATTAGAATTAGATCTGAGAAGATCTTCTAACAACATTCTGTGGTTGGAAATTCACATTTAAAAGGACTTTGGTTTGTATAATAATACATTGAGCATAAACTGAACAAAATAAATCAAAATTATTTAAACCCTAGAAGCTTGTTGGTAATGGGCCAGTCAATGTCTAATTTAATGTATGTGCATAAACTAAATATTAAAAGCATTTTCAAGACTGTGACTTCAAATCATCCTGTGGACACTTAGTTTACTATGATTATTATTCCATCCTTCCATGCCTGCTTCTTTCTGCACTGAGAAAGTGCATCTGAGAAGATTAATAGAAGGTAGTCATTTAACAAATCATCTGCAACACATTTTGCTGTTCATCCTCCTACCCCTTGCTGACTCCTAACCCAAATATTTCTCTCATCCCTCTCTTTCATTCACTGTCTTTCTCTCTTTGTCACCATCTTCCTCACTGCTTCTTGTACTCTTATAAACAGCAAACTGGTCAAATTGCAGACATGCTTCAAAGACCAGACCATTTATCCATCTCTGAATACTTTAAACTTCCTGCAGGTGCAGTGAAGCACAATAAGTCTTTCTCATCCAAACACGCAATTTTACCTGAAGCAGAGGACAAAATCCATGTGTGTTTGTGTATTTGAGGTATGATTTTTGAAGCTGTGGTATTATTTGTAGGTGAGATAAAAAGTAATTCTGCAAAAGCTTTCAACCTTACTTTACAGATAGCCCTAATCCATAACATAGCTTTTACTCCTCTGTCAAGCTGGTGTACAGATGACTTATTTTATGTGTTTCTTCATTTCTTTCTTTTATGCAACTTTTTTTTTTTTTTTTACTTATCTTCTCTCTTGTCTTTCTTATTTCATTTTTGTTTTCCTCTTCAAATTCTTCTCTGTCTTCTGTCTTTTTTGAGGTTCCATATGTTGCTAATTTTCTTTTCTGAGCAGCCATTAGGGTTTTTGCTTTACTTGCTTCCTTAATGCAATTGTAAATCACACCACTATATGGAAAGTTCATGTTGGTGTGAATTATGTTTGTAATGTGATGCTATTTGTGACAGCATGTGACTCTTTTTGATATTACTGAAGTGCTTTGTAATCTCAAAGCACTTTTCCTGCTGGATGACTTCAGTCCTTTCTCAAATAATGATATGCAGACATACATCTTTGTTATATTTTTATTTTTTATTGTAATGGGGCTTTGTTTACACACCTTGAGGAATATACAATTGACACCAGCGAAGCTAGTCTTCATTTCTCACTTTCGAACATTAAATCAAACTGACCATTTGCTTTAGATAGTTTAAGGGTTTAGACCAGGGCTTAATTTGAGCCAGATCCTGCCAGAACATTTCCGGGAAATCTTTTGTTTTGAAAGGGTGCGTTCCGGTAACTGTTTGCTTGGGTCTGGTAAATCTCAAGGCTATTAATAAGAAAGTTATGAACAGATTTGACTGCCTTGAACCAACAAAACCTATACTGGATATGTGATCTCCAAAAAAATACATAAAACATTAACTTTAAACATAACAGCCACTTACAAGCTTCTTAATGTCACATTGGGTCTGTCCCTTCAAGTAAGCATTTCTGCTCGAAAAGTCCAAAGTCAAGCACATTGTGATTAACAACACAAAATTAAAACAACACAATTAAATTGCAAACCAGTTTTAAAGCTATGTGTGTCATTAATAGTATTTTCATGATTAATTTATCAAAATTACAACAAAAAGAGAAATGTTTGATGGGTAATCACAGTAGCAGATCATGTATCAATCCAATGGCATAAGTTTATCAAAAATAACAGCATTTACAATGTCAAAAGGATAGTCTAATTCACTTATTTATTATTATTATTTTTTTTGTGCATAAAAACCTTCTCGTTGCACAATTAAACAATGGAAAATTGAAGCACATGAAGGCAGTGGCAATGGAGATACTGGAGCAGATGCAAGTGGTATGGGTGAGTGCCAAGCTAATCAGTCTGTCGTACCAGGCCAGGAGCTCAAAGCCTGCCACAATGAACAGTGATGAAATTTTTTTTTTACAAGGTATTACATTATGACTTTATTACTCTGATGGTCATGTAATGTTATGTCTTTATTCTAAATGCTTATGAGCTCTCACCAAATGAACCTTTCTAGGCTACACACCCAAAGTTAGATGTTGTTTACTGCAGCTGTTCAGGAGCCAGACTGTTTCTACAATGTTTTGGATTCCTTATCCTTGGTATAAAACTGTTATGTTGTCTGCCTGTTGACAGAGCCACTCTGAGTCCACACAGAGCCAACTTTGACTCCACACAGAACCTACTTGGAGCTTTAATCTGACCTGTTCATGAGTTTTTGATCTAGTGGCTCTCATATCATGTGCACGGTATTAAATAAACCTGAGTGATTTTCACCAAACAGTGCTTGTTAAATTTATTTTTTCCACAACAACAGCCTGAACATTTTTTTCTAAGTGTGGCCAAAAAGTTAGAACAGTGCTTGTTGTCCCACAGAGCAAAGTGCGGAGGAGGGAGGAGGATGACGAGAATCACCTGGCCGCAATGTGGGCTATACTAAACAACTAGTTAGGCAAGATGCAATCCTGCACTTAATACACTTATAAATTACACATAAAGCATTTGAAAGTAATATAGAAATATGAACTGACTTGGTATTTTGACACTTGAAGCGTTGTGTTGCGTGTGCGTTTCTGTATCTGTGTTGACCACAGTTAACCCTTGTTTTACACTGCACTTCGCATTCCGGCATCATTTGATTTACACATTAAGCACTGGTTTAGACCTAATGACTATTGCTACATTTGGAAGAAGAGGTTAAAATTTACAAAACTGAGAACACCATCCCAACTCTGAAGTACAGGAGTATCCTTTTCATTATGTGTACTTATAATTCTGACATTTAAAAATTAGAAACAATTTAGGAATTGCTGGGTGACCATAAAACAGTAAAGGTCTAGTGTGATTTATTGTCAGACAGCAAAAGTAAAAAAAAAAAATAATAATAATAAAAAAAAAAAAAAAAAAAAAAAAAAAAAAAAGATGTTGTCCTTTTATTGTGTAAATATTTGGTTTCACCTCCCTTTGCAATCCAATTAGTTTTCCCTATCTTAAAAAGTTGTCTTATTCTGATCAGTATTTTGGACTTTGATCCACATGGGTTCATTTGGTAGCATTGTGGCTGCAGTCTCTTAGGTCAGTTAAAGCAGCTGCAGTATATCTGAAAGGCTGTCTGCCTGATGAAATGATGAAATGCTGTGATATCTCTTCAGTTGATGAATTCATAGCTAAATTATGACTTGCCATATCCAGTGTGTTTCCCACTGACTGAATGACTGACAGCGAGGACATGCAGTCTCTTATCACTTGAACACACTGACAGGGAGGGATACTTGCAAGCCATTTTACAGGGGACATGTGCCAATGTTATCCTGAAAGTGACACATGATATGTACTTATTTTTTTATTTCTTTAATATGGCAATATTCATTACTTTTACTTGAAGAATTATGTTTTCTGGACAGGAAACAGTTTTCAGTTTCATGAAAAAAATGGGTAAAGAGTAAAGAGTTATTCCAAATGTTTAAAAAAAAAATCTTAAATCAGTCAATCTTGATAACTTAAAAATGTAACATTCAATGAAATTTTACCATATTAAAAACTGATGTTTTTAAAAAAAAAATATCTGTCAAAATGAAAAAAGAATTTTAAAATTTTTAAACAGTGGCTGTAATTCTCCAGTTCAAGCTAACTTTCAATCAATTATTTTTTTACCCATCCACAGCATATTCACCTCGATAAGGATGTGTGTTTTGGTGTGTGATTGAGTGGAGAACATTAAACCTGTTTCAGTTCAGTTCATTTCAGAAATACTTTATTTATCCCAAAGGGAAATTAAATGTCATCATAACTCATATCATCCAGGTATCTTCAAAGAGTCATTGTTGATGGTGATGCTGTAGGCAGGAAACAGCTCCAGTAAGAGTCTTGCAATGAATCTGAAAATGCCTCTGACTGAAGACTGTTACTGTATGACAGTCCCATGACTGTTATGGCATGTTAGCAGCTCAATATCTGGGCAACAGAGACAACATTCAGCAATGACATGTCATGGAACACTTCATCAATTGTTGGCAAGCACAGCTAATCCACCTCATTTACTCCTGCCATTTGGCTTTAAACCTCTGTTTGGCCATATGGTTAGAAAGCTGGGCAGGGAGACGTTGGAATCAGGGATATGATCCTTGATAATTAAGATCAGTGGAAGAGATGGCTTGAACTTCATCCTTCTCTCATCTCCTAAACTCCATGGTCCTCCTCTGCATCCATGAAGCCTCCTTTTAAACTCCTTTGGGACTTGGGATCATAGTTCAGGTATTATTTTAGCTTTTAAAATGCTAATCAGCTACTCCTACTTGTAAAAACAATACATTGTCACCACGGTTACTTTTTATAATAACTGTCTGATAGTAAAAAGATAAGAGCAAAAATCTTTCCAGCTGTCCAGCATCCAAAGCCAGGGAGAACAATTGTCCAAACATGCAATGCCTCAACCAAAAAAAATAAACATAGTCTACAAAAAGAACAAATCAGAACTATCATAACAGAGCTACTCCAACAGGCTGCCTACATGAGAGGCACAATTCTGTATTTGTACAAGTAAATTTCAATAAAAGGTCTGAGAATGTTTAAGAGATACGACTCAGAACAAAAAGCTTAACAATATATGAAACAATTGAATATAAAACTTGAAACCAGACTCTAGGAGGTCTCATCATTCAACCTGAAGGAGCCAGTGTAAACACTGCCAGCATCCAAAAGCCAGACACACTAGGACACCCTGGCCCCCTATTTAATTCATGGCAATTTAGGAATGTACTTTAAAATAGAGCTTGCCTGAGCACCATTATATTTCCAAAAGCCAGCTACCTCTGAATGAGATGCACAAGCTAAAGGTGCCAAAGGTACTCAAGGAGTTAAGTTCAGCTACGACTACTACCCTGAGGCCAAGGCTGTTGGAAACCGAAATAAAAAAACATAATTGTTTGACTTGATCCTATACAGGATGATGGTCATAAATTCTGATTTTTACATCTTTTTCTTGTAATACGATGAGTTTATTATTTATGACTGATCTGCAGGAGTAAGCCCCACAAGGTGAAACTGAGAGTGAGCTGTCAAATTTCTTTCAGACTACAGAATCTATTAAGCACAGTTCTTTTATCTGCAGGTAGTGTATGCCAGTTTGTGAAAATCCCTGTGAAAAGATAATGTCAGTCACGGTGTTTTAATATAAGAAAGTGTCTGTGCTTACTGTAGAAGCTCCAAGCAAGCGCTCTCATTAAAAATTTGTGTATGTGCCCTAGTAATGTGATTCCATCAATGACGACAGGACCTTTAATACGTTTTAATACAGATGAATACCTGTCATTGTAGCTCACTTTAAATATCCATTTGCAATAAGAAAACATTAGCTCTATGATTCAAAAAAACCTTGATGATCTGGAAAATTTATACTGACATTTATGTTTTAGCAGCATCACACTGTATGTATAACAGGTTTTATACTCATTAGTCCACCTGTGCTTGATTTACTTAGTTTCTGTTTTTATTATTGTTTTTCTCTGAGAGATAGAAAAAAAAAAACAATTTGGGATCTATTACAGATCCCAAACTGAAAAGAAACTGGGGCCTTCTCTGGAAAAACACAAGAGACTCATAAATCTATTATAAATTATGTAACATATTTCTAGAGAGGAAAATGTGTTTGTTTTTCAGTTGGTTGCACAGTGCAAACTGACAATAAACAAAGAGGGAGAAATGAATATGATTTGACAAGGGAGCAAATTTAAAATTGTATTAAGATGTTTGCAGTAAGAGCAAATAGCTCTTTGTATTTCAGGCAAATGAATAGAAACTCAGTGACTCAATTGAACATGAGAACTACAGAAATAGTATTTTTATAGACTTAATTGATTCTAATGAATGAATAACAACATTATGGCATCAGGGGCCTAATGTTAGACTGGTTTGGAAACTATTTGTTTGACATCTATATATTTTTGTAAATGACCAAAAATTATCAAACATATTCACCAATTGTGGAATTCCCCAGGGTCAGATGAAATGAGCTGAAGAATAATAATTTGCATCTTTAGCTAAAGCCATAGTTTGTAGACAGGTTACAATGGACAGAAATGGCCTAATTGTAAAAAGGTATCAGTCAAAAGAAGAATACAAAACAACTCCACAGCATTATCACCACCCAGTGAAGGCAGTCATCATGAATTTAAAAACAGACAAGTACTAGTTGTGTTCTACATGTGACAACAATCTTCAATTTCTCTCTATATATCTATGCTAAGTAGTAGGGCTTCAAGACTTCTTCAAGAATTCTTTTCTTCCAAAGAAAACATTCAGGACTGGCTAAAATCTTTCAAAACCTTATGGGAGAATGTGGTCTGGTCTGCTAGTGAAAAACTTGAACTTTTGGGCTATATTTCAAAATTATACATTTTGCACAAAATAGCACCACACATCACCAAAAGAATACCATTCCACCAGTAAAAGATGGTGGTGACTGCAGTTATTTTTCTTGAGATGAAACCAAAGTTTTTGTCAAGGAAGATAAAATTATGAATAATTCCAAATATCAGTCAGCTCTGACCCATAATTTTCATGTCTGCTAGAAAGCTGAGCAAGAAAGGGGATTTCATTTCTCAGCGTCAAAGTATGTCCAATCATAAGAATCAAAAAAAGAATTTCTTAATGAGAGGACATAATTAAATAAAATTTAGGTGAGATAAAAATAATAATAGCTGATGTGTGTATAGAGCATTATAAGCAATCTAAGTTGTAAAAATCAGCTCCCACTAACTGAGACTCAAGTTCTACTGTTCAGCGTAGAGTCGGTCAAAAGAATGGGATCGCTCGTGAACGTCACATCGCTACTCTCAACAGGTATGACTTGGCTTATCTAGTTAGAAATATATATTTTTAGAAGTTTTCAGCTTTTGTTACATTTTGTAATAAGGCTGTGAGCTTCTGTTTTGTTAGCCTTCGTAATGGAGTCAGCTGTGAACCCTGAGCTCTTGTGGAATTAAACATTTCGCACTAATTATATCTGCAGCAGTGCAGCCCCAGGCCGTTCAGACCCAGATCTGTGTGACGGTGGCTTGCTATGTATCATAATTGTGTTTTAAAAACAATAAAAGTTCTGCAACTCACCCAAGAAACTGAAAAATATTCCTGCAGACATGAATGCCTCCAATCATGTATCAAGTATTGGCATTGTTTTGTTTTCACCGGTATCTTTATGGAGGATGTTGTCATTTCCAAAGTGTCTTTTTTTCCTAACAGCCTTTACTGCCATGGGTTGAATGATGTGTTGGTGATGTTAATGAGCCATGTGTTTACATCAAATTTGCATCTTACTGGCCGAAACCAAAAACAAAAGCGTGTGAATAGCCTCGAAAGCCTGGTATGCTAATCCGCTTTTTACTCTATAAACAAGCCAAATTCAAACATAAAGGTTACCATTTTAAAACCTCTGAAACTCCTATTCAAAGCTTGGGATGGTTTCTTAATAACTTCCAATAGTGTATTTTGCAAAAAAAAAAAAAAAAAAAAAAAAAAAAAAACAAAACCCAAAAATACTATTTTTTCAGAAATTGGTGGTTTTTATCATTTTTCTTCATTTCCGCTCTGCCGACTTGTGCCTACATTTCGTGTGTCACGTCACATATACACTATACATATATAAAAGTTAAATATAAAAGTTTATTACATAAAATTCAAGATTCTCACGTCACTGGTGACCATAACTGTAAAACTGCTGATCATGCAGCAATGTATGGTCTACACTTTGTATCAGTGTCAGTGTCATGTTATGTTTCATTCCTCTTGAAGAGAGCAGCATGAGTGAAAGTGGTTTAGCTCCATGCCAACTGTAATACATGCTATTAGACAACTGCTGCTAACTTGAGCAGGCAAGTTCAATCGAGTGATGCCTCTGTGTGCTGTACTGTGTAATGTGAGGCCAGTGTGCAAAGCTTGTAAGTTTGAAGACAAGTGGGGAGGGGTAGAGCAGAGCAGACAGACTTGCTAAAAGAGATTTTCTTGTAGTGGTTAGGAAAAATAAACAGATGAGTTTCTGCTGCAATATTAAACAGACTCAGAGTTATGTCATAACATCTTTATCCTCTTAACACACAATTGTGCTGTGGTACAAACACAGCTACAATAGAAAGTGCTTTCTGTTTATAAAACCTTCTGATTTAAAAGAGCAAAAAGGAATAGATGTCAGTAACTCAAAACTAAAGAAGCTGACAGTGTCCATAGCTAAAATGATTGTTTAATGATTGTTTAATTAAACTATGCTAAAATGACAAGTTAATTATTTTATTATCTTGCCACAACAAGTGTTTAACATTGTTATCACTGCATTTATTTTGAGCAACTATGGGATGAAGGAGGAAGGTGGGAATAGGTAAATCCCTTATCTATAGACAATATTGTCTGCTCTGATAACAGCAACTAATTAATTTACATATTCCTTGTATTCAGAAGCAGATCTGCCTGATAATCTTGAAAGCTTAACTCAGGTGCTGTCAAATAAACACTAATTTTTGCAGCTTCCATTATTATCCTGTAAAATATCTTGACTCTGTTGCCACATGTAGAACACAGATTGCCATTCCCCAACCATCTAATACTTCCAAAGTTTATCTCTACCCACAGGCTGACATCATGCTGTGTTTGTGTTACCTTGGAAATGCAGAGTCTAAAAAATCCATTTTTTCACACCACTGCAAGCTCAAAGTCCTTAGCAAAACATGGCTGCTATCTGGACTGTTTAAAGGCCAATTTACTATTTTAGACCCATACAAATATAAATATTAAAAGCATGCAACATACATAAATCATAATCAGCCTTTTCATTGATTTTTAAAGCAGATAAGTAATTTAAAAGCATTTTATTAAAAGAAAAAAAGCTGTTGTAGCCTGCCTCCTTTAAAAAAAAATAGGAAGTGAGTTCCACATATCGATGGTATGACATTTTGATCCACAACTATTATAAACTGTACATGAACTTTTTTGTTGATACAAAGGACCTTTTAGACAGAAGTATGTTGAATAGATGCTAGGCTATAGTTGTTGTTTGTTAGCATGTTAAGATAAGATGGACAGGTCATAAGAATCTTTCTTATGCAGCAGATTTAGCTTTTTATGTCTTCTCTGTCAGGACAAAGCATTTACTGATGTCAGCACATTGTTTAAAAACAACAACTGCTGTCTTTTAGCTTAAGCACTTCACTTAAGCTGTGAACCACCTCCCTCTCTGAGGTTGTTATATTAACTTCCCTTTTATCTAACTGTGCCCAGGAGTGGGCAGCAGCTCCCTATATTACCAAGTCACCAGCTTGCAATGATTACACCCAGTTTGTGGAGGAGTAGCAGAAAACCGTTGTTCCTCTGAGTAGTGAGGTGGAGGTGGAATCTCGGTTACTCTATTTATGCCAAGGAACTTCAATCAGTTTTTATGGATCAACTGTTCAATTATACCAAAGATGAGAAGGCTGGTCGTGAGGCTCCTAAAATAATGGCTGAGACCATTCTCAACACATAATATCACAACCTCACCCTGCCCCACGCACCTTTAAATCCTTCCAGCTTTCAAGATCTACAGCCCCTCTATCCGCCCCTTATCCTGGACGAGCAGCTGCTAATCCCAGCAACTTTTCAACCAAGGAACCAATGCAGCTAGGGAGGTTATCTAAAGAAGAACGAGATCGATGCTGGCATGAAGACCTCTGTGCCTACTGTTGATCAGCCAAAACACTGTCACCCTTGATGTCCTTTGCGTGCGAGAAACAATGAGGCCAGGTATATGTCGGGGGAATCCTAGAATGAAATGGAATACTAAATACTAAAAAATAACTTCAAAACTAATTAATTAAAACAAGGAAACAAAGGATCAGCAGAACCACAGTGCAGCTAAACACAATATAACAAATCAACTGAACCCCCCTGTGGTGAAAGCGAGGAGGTGGAGGAGACCAAGAGAGGGGCCCTGTCTAGATTTAGTCCCGCCCACCACTTTGGAACAAAGAGTCATAAAACTCGACCATGTGCTCAGGACTAATCTGAAGCTAGGTAAAGAATCGTGGCTTTGGGTTCTGTACAACAGCGGAGTGAACGAGTATGTGGAAAGAAGATGAGGATGAAGAGGAGGAGAGAGTGCAGACATGAAAACCCAGCTGGAGGGGGGGGTGTTACATATAAATCACTTCAAACAGATTACAGCATTCCAGCATCAAGAGTGACAAAGGATATTTTTCATCACAGCATACCTCCTGAAAGAAAAAAGAAAGAGCATTTAAATAAACTTATAAAAGGGAAAGACAACTAAATCGTTTTATTTAACCACCTTATTCCAGCCCAGACAGACCTTAAAGGAAATTTAATGATTGGTGTCCCTCAGATTCGAGATGATGTCTGGAGACCAGTCCAAGAGAAATGTTCAATAGCTGGAACAGTTCTTTGACTTGTGGCTCTTTGAGAAGAGCCACAAGTTGACTAAGTTAAAGGCCGCTTCCAAGGACTTCTGCAGTGTGTTAGACACAGTGGGGGTCTCCTAAGTCTCAGCTTCGGCCATATACAGATGAACTCAGGGTGCCAGATACAAGTACAACTAGTCTTTAAAAGTTCTCCAGGTTACACTTCGAAGGTTTTAAAAAGTCCTCTTCCCAGGTTAGAAGAAAGAGTGGACCACAATGCATATGTGCAAATATGCTATGGGTTTTATAGTGGGGGTCAGTTTCTTATCAGTGATGTCTCCACCACAATGAATGCTGGGGAATGCAGTCCCATTAGCTCATTTGAATAAAATGGATGGATATACATACATACATACATATATATATATATATATATATATATATATATATATATATATATATATATATATATATATATATATATATATATATATATATATGTGTGTGTGTGTGTGTGTGTGTGTGTATAAATTTGATATAGAAATACAAAGTAGTGCATAACTGTGAGGAGGAAGGAAAACAATACTATTTTTTTAGTACTTTTTTTCCTAAAAAGTGGTGCATGCAGATGTATTCAGCCCCTTTTACTAATCTATCCCGAAATAAATGCCAGTGTAACCAGCAGGCTTTAAATCCATGTAATTATTAACAAAGTCCACCTATAAGCAATCTAATCTCACTAAATACAGTTATTGGGTAAAGTCTTTAATGATTTTTTTGAGAACGTCAGTGAAAAAAGAGCATCATAAAGAACAAGGAACACACCAGACAGGGGGAAAGGTATAAGGTGGGGTTATATTACCTTTTCTTTCTGAAAATAGGAAAAGCATTGCAAAACTCCAAAACCCTTATAGAGATAGCTGCTTTGCCAAATGAAATGACAAATCAAGCAAGGAAAGCATTAATAAGAGAAGATGTCCATGGTAACTCTGAATGAGTTGCATAGAGCACTATGCAAATCTGACCTTTACGGAAGAGTGGCAAGAAGAAAAACATTGCAAAAAGAAAGCCAAAAGAAGTCCCCTAGGACATTTGCCTTATCTCATGTTGGGGACAAAACAAACTTGTTGAAGAATGTGTTCAGATGAGAGCAAAATTAAATACTATTTGGCCTTTTTACAAGGTATTGTATGTGGCCAAAACCTAACACTCCACATCATGCAGCATTATGCACCATCCCTCCAGCATTATGCTGCTGGAAAACTATCTTTTAGCAACTGGAGTTGGTGGGAAGATGGATGGAGATAAATACAGGGCAATCCTGGAAGAAAACCTGTTAGACGCAGCAAAATACTTGAGACTTGGATGGAGGATCACCTTCCAGCAGGACAGCTTCCAAACCCCAAATAAACTGTTTAGATCAAAGCACATTCATGAGACTTGGCTGACCCAAAATTGCCAGTCTTTGCTGGAGTTTTCTAACAGTGAGGTTTGGATATATCTCTCAGCTGCTTTATCATCCTGCTGAGTGGTGGCAAGATAAGTATAGGCTACTGTGTAAAGGCATACATATAAGTTACTAGAAACTGAGAACTTAAAAAAATGTCTTAATAAAAACTGTTTTGGTCACTGTGATTTTAAAGGGATTGTTAGGACTTCCAGGTATTTTGATAAAACATATTTGGTTAAAAATATATATTTCTTAGCATCAGCATTTATTCACCGTCTGAATAAGACCAAAGGCTGGATTTTCCGCTTTTGTGTGTGTGTTTGCATGTGTGTGTGTGTGTGTGTGTGTGTGTGTGTGTGTGTGTGTGAGAGAGAGAGAGAGAGAATATGCGGTGGCAATATAAGGGGATTTAGTTTTTAAGGCTTTTTATACATCTGTAACTACAGTCAACAAATTTGTCTCTTTACCTGTTGCTACCAGGAATAATGATTTGCTATTCATCTTCAACATTCCATCTAGTGCATGCTATGTTCTTTGATCTTGGCATAGCAAAAGTTTTTTTAGTGTTAACAGTCTACCATTAACACTGCTTGTCTACTTGTGTGCCAATGGTGAAGTAGCTTTGAGTGATTACCGTGTCGAGTAACAGTACAGGCTCACTTACCATAACAAATTAAGCCACAGTCCCAGGCCTACAGGCAGAAGTCTTCATCTGAACACCAAGAAGATAAAAGAGTGCTACAACTCAATCAGTATGTGGTCAACAGAAAATGAAACTAAGAGTGACAGATGCAATGCATCTAATTACCACATAGGTGGAGTTTTGAGACTTTATTTTTGGAGGAAATTTTGTAGCTATAATTTATTTAAAACATAAAATTCTGTAGAGGATACATCAGAGACAGTCAAATATACCCACTGTTTTGTCTCTCACATCTCTCGCTGCATTTTATTCTTCCCACTCAGACACTTCTGAGCAGAAACAAATTCACACAAACAAGTACAAAAAACCTTGGCTGTCATTAACGCCCACAGTAGCAAGGTCAAGCTGGTGAATCAAACAGCCATCCCAATAGACATGAGTTCCCTAGAGACATGAAAGCCCTGGACAACCGGCGTGTTGCCGAGTCAATTGTGCTCCTGCGAGTGCTTTGTTGTTTCAGAGATGTAGACTCAGCAGCAGTGGAGGATCAAAGCCTGAGGACGAAAATAGATCAGATTAATGAAATCAAGCTGCTTCTTCAGGTCAGAGACAAGGATGTTTATCAGCACAACTAGCTCTGATTTTTTGCAGTTATAAAAAGTCTGATTTTGGTCTCTAAATGTAAACTGTTTTCTTATTTAAAAGTTGTGCCTAACAGTTAAAAGCTACAGTCTGATCACTTACTTTTAGCTAAATTTGTCTCTCTGCTATTCAGTTCAAAACAAAATTTCCTTTGGAAAGATGGACTGAATTTATTAACATTTTTTAAGTCTCCAAAGATTAACGTTGTTTATTTTAATTTTCTTTGAATTTTGAGCTTAATAAATATAGTATCAGAATTTTCAAGAAACTAACTTGATAAAGAATTTCTTAAAAGGCGGGAAAAGATACTACCTTCATTCCACAATCATTCAGCTAATTGACTTAAATTCTAAAAAAGCTAAATAAATTTATTAAAAACATGCAACATACAATGCTGATATCTTGGCTCTTTAAATTAGAATGCCAAATCAACAGTAGCATTTTTGCAATTACAGATCCAATTAGCTCTTGACGAAGGCAAGTACACAGCACCTGAGTCCACTGCTCCTGTAGTTCCCACCAAAAAGTTAGCCAAAGAAAGATTTCCTGTTTGACAGACCTAAAGTAAAATTCGTTTCTCTGGTGGTTTCAAAATGTGTACCCCTTAACTGTGTGCCCTTCAACAACGTATTCTATTAAAGTGTCGACAAGATTATTCAGTTTGATCCTTATTGTACTTATTTTCTGATAAAGGCTACAGCATATTCATTTTTAAGTTTACACTGTTCACCCAATAACCTAGTTTGATATTTCTTGTGAAGCAAATAAAATTTGTGGTACAGGTATGCCAGGTTATCACTATGTTCTGTATTCATTTAACACTTACTTGAGCTGACACTGAGTTGTTTAATCGATTTCACTCTTCTGCTAAAAGAGTTATAAGAAAAAGTAATCAAAGGTGGGTTGTGTTACAGGCTTTGTTTTCATCTACTTGATGCTTTACAGTCTTAACAATCTGATTGCAGCAGATCTATTGCCAATTGCTAGGAATGCCCCAATAGAGATTTGTTTTTTTTTATCATTACAAATCCAGATTTTTTTAAGCCCCATACTGATACTCCATCAAAGTTAATAAAATAAATGCCATGCATATGCTTGAAAAGTGTATAGATTAAAGGAAATTGGACATTTCAAACTCCACTTTTATGCTGGAGTCTGTCCTGTCAGTGATTCTTGACAGGGACAGATATTTATAAAATGTTATCACACATCACATTGAATTCTCATAGTTTGATCACTGGTTTCTAAAGACATATCTGACTCAACATCAACAGTTACAGTCTTTAACAAACTCCCATATTGTTCCCCTTATGTTTGCACCCAGGGCACTTTGATGAAGTGTTAAGCAGATGTTAATAGATTTACTGTTTACAGTTTTGATGTGACTTGCTGATAAGTATAGCTGAAAACATATTGCAATGGAGTTCTAGTTAACAACACTTATAGAAAAAGCTGTTCTGCTACTTCACAAACTTAGAACTTTATTTCTAATGCAAAATCTGCAGAGCAGGTCACATAGTACAGACAGACAGTAAGCTGTTCCATTGTCTCTCACACTCTGAACATCATCTTAAAGGGTGAAAAAGTCATAGGTCATAAACTGCAAATCCAGATCCATTCAACAAAATAATATGCATGCCCTATATTATAGCTTTACATGCCGTACATAAGAAAACATGTCATAAATGTCAAAAACTTGGCATGCAAAACAGGGGCACATAGTCAAAGACAGCCAAAAAACAACAGTTTTGTCAGGGACTCCAGATACTGCTGTTATAAAACCACTGTGCTGTGATTGTGGAACATCCCTAATGATCACACTTTTACTGCTTTTTGAGCTTCCTCTATGGTTGTCGTAAATTAAGGTATATTTAAAACTAAGATGTATAGTCAGGAAGATTACTCTCAGCATTGTCCCAATGCAGCAAACAAATTCTTCTGTTGTTGCTAAACACTGATAAAGTTGACCTCCCATTTTACTGAGACAACCTGAAAAATGTACTGGAAAGTCTTCAGGTATGGTTTAAGGTAAAAAAAAAATATATATATATAGATATTGCAAGAAACAAGATGGGAAGTGAGTGCTTGAAATTAACTATATTATTGGACCTTAATACCTGTTGGACTACTTCAAATAAAGGCCCAGTTATTTGTAAAAGAGATAGTTACCACATGTAATAATCAGTCCTATTGTAGTGGATGATCACTTGGTGCAATGCGCTGTGCTGTGTAACACTGCCATATGTGCATTTTATCCAGTTTATATATTAAACAGAGATTGAATTTTTAGAACTACAAATACCATAGCGCCTTTTGAATCAAACATCCTATCATCCCTTGAATGAGATGCTGTAGGTAAAACATAGTGATAAAAGCTCTGTGCATAGCATGACAGAGGAAATGAAGTGGAACCATAGATCAGAGTAAAGACAGCCATCTCTGAAGGACAGATTTGTCAAGCATCCCCTGACCCACATGCAGATAGATTGGAGGCACTCTCATTAAGAATAATTGTCCTTGAAACGTATGGCCATCTGAACTCTGAGAAATACCTTTAGCTCTCAGAGTTGTAATTGAAGCTCACCACAGTAAATCAACCCCAGCAGTTGTATCAACAGCCTGGGAGAAGATTAAGTTGGTATCTCACCAGCAGGAAAAATCTGGATTTACAGCACAAAAAGTCACCGTTCAAATAAGTCGAGTTAAATGAACAATGTCTTCATTTGTGTATCTGTGTGCTCATGCATTGTGTGTTTTGGATTATTCACAATTATGGAACCCTGTATACAGGGAATGTATAAAGGTCAAATGTCACAAAAAATATTGCAAATTTCCAAAGTTAAAAAGCACCTCTGTTTTCGCAATGTTGCCAAGATAAATTTACATACAAACCTTCACTGTTCTCTTGAGGGCACATCAACATTAAAAGCATGCTAAAATTTCTGGGACATGACACTGCAGTGTGTAACATCTTACCATGTACCATGAAGGCCTGAGAGATGATACTTTGACTGCAACTTCTGTCTCCGTTCCAGACTCTGATTACCCTCTGTGCAGTTAACTTGAAGCTTCAGTTAATTAGCATCTGTGGTAATTAGCAGAGTCGTTAAGAGCATTATAATCAAGTTTTCGCCTTTACTCATTTGACTCCCCGGGGCTGTCAGGGTTTGTCTTCCTCACTTCCTCTTCCACAGCAGGCAATATACATTATACATGCTGTGTCACAAAGCTTATTTTTTGTGAAATGTTGATGCTGAGTTAGTCTGAAATGAACTCAATAGTAGTTTCACAGCAATATTTCACAGAAGATGGCTATATGTGATGTAAAAGCAGATTATTTGACTGTTGTTACTCTCCTTGTTTCCCATTAAAAGCCTACATTACAATGATCCTGCCAGCCTCGTCTCTGCATTGAGTTATCCATTTCCTCAAATCATGATACTACCACACTGAAAAAACCCCAACTAAAAATAAATAACTGTTCAAGTCAAAAAGCCCAGGTATCAAAAAAGCCAATTCTATAAGGATCAGTCTGATTATTGTGTGTGTTTTATTGCCTCTAAGTAGCGTTGGGCGATATTTAACATTTTTCCAACCGATATTCATCAGTCCAACAAATGACAATGGGCAATATTTCCACATATGACTTTTGGACTTTTTTTGTGGGCGGAACAATGTAAACATGCACAGTGATTTGCCAATTTAAAACACAAAAATCCAAAAATGTATCAGTTAGTTGCCAAAAAAAAAAAAAAAACAACACAAAGTTGCTATTTGGGATTATTTTGACTTTAAACAGGATGAAATAGCTAAACCACAGGATGTAATCAAAGCGGTTTGCCGCTTGTGGTGACGTATAGTTTCAGCAAAGGATTCAAACACGACAAACTTGCAAGAGCACCTATGTGTTCACCATCCGGCTGAGTATGCTATGCATTCATGAAGTGCTGCAGCAGCTTTGCAAAAGCTTTTCACCAGGAGAAAATTCCAAGTGCTTTTACTAAAATGGTTTGAAGCCAGTTTCTGTTTGTTTGCCTTGATCCCACCATTGCGGTTATTATTTAAATAAATGTATTTTCTGAACATTGGATACTGCCTTTCTGTTACAAGTTTGAGTAAATAAATCACTGCTGCATTTAGAGGCTTTCTGGGGAGAATAAAACCTTTGCTTGCAGCTGGGAAGAGTTTTTGTGTACCAATAAAATAGTTTTAGTTATTTTTCTGTGGGTTATGTCTCTTGGCTTCATTCAAGCATTGTTATTAATTAAGAAAGTAACTCATAGTCCAAAAATACAAAACAAAACAAAAAACGGTCTTAAAAAAACGTCCGGTGAAAGATTCAGCCTACCTTTGATTAAATCGTCCAATACCCAATCACCCATCCTTACTTAAGTATCATAATAACCAAAGTATTATATGGTTTGTAAATTTTATTCATGTTGACTCAATAAGTATAAACAGTGAACCATTTTGCTGTGCTAGTATTAATCTCCATTTTCTGTATTTTTATGTTAAAACTAATCAGCCATGAAGACCCTCTCCATTTAAAATCTGTTAACAGAAAGGAGAAAAACTGTTTCACTGCTTTAAATCATTAAAAAAAGATAGGACAGTCAGAATTAAGCTTTTCACACCTAAGACGTTAATTGCATCTATCATCTTTGCAAATATATAAAAAAAAAAACAACAATCTATTTGTTTATCCATTTATCAGGTTTTTATTTCATTTTCCCATTGTTTAAATAACCTTCACAAAGTAGCAGATGGAACAAAATAATTGGACTGTGCTTTTATTGCTGGCCACGATTCTGTAAATGCTATTTGGAAACTTTATGATGCTAAAAATTGTATGTGATTACATTCTGTAGATCTTCTCTTGTTATATGTTGAAGGTCTGTTTTACTGTCAGTCTGACTCAAGAATAGTTTCCAAGTGCCATCTGACTATAAATGTTAATGTGTGGTTCATTTCCTATCAACTGCTGCACTGGATATGTTTCATTGTAAACAGCATTGCAGATGGCATACATTAATATTAAAACAAGAAATTTCTGGAAGAGTCTAAAACTTAAGTTCAGGAGAAAAACACCCACCCCAATTTTCACAGTATAACTCGCAACCATTTGGCACCATTTAGATTTATGTTTAATTTTCTATCCAATAATATTTTATTTACTTAATCACCGACTATCTCTTATGTTTACTTTTTCATTCTGAAATATGGGAATCTACTTAATTTTTAAAAAAGTCTTTTAAATTTCCACTCTTTTTATCTCAGATTTATCCATGTCGTATTTTCATTTTGTGTCAAAATATTTTAGAAATTGAATAAGTTCAGTTCCTGTCTGAACACGAAAAAACTTTCCATTGTCACTCAAAATTTCCATTTTGTGCAAATATTTTAAAAGAGGTCACCCAACCCCCATCATGCAACAGTGGCAGTTGATAACTATTATCCAGGCAATTACTTTTCATGCAGTGGGTGTTGGTGAGAAGTTGCTAAACACATTTTAGGACATTGGCAAAACTTTATGTGTCTGTGTGTTTTGGCTGCATGACGCCCAATGTGTTGGCATCAATTCATCACCAAGAAAGCATCAAAACACAAACGCCTACTTCTGATTCCATGCTGTGAATTGCAGAGTTTAGGCAGACTGTTGTCACACCTGTTGCTCGCGGCATGTACAGATCCAACTGTGTTTCAGCGCATGAATACATGCTTGGTTTGCTGTGTTTGTATTTATGTGTGGGTGTCTGCTATGTGGTTCTAAAGTGTAGTTTTAACAAAACAAGATGAAGCAATCTAAATATCCACTCAAAAAACTGTTAGGTTGATAAAAGCTTAAGAAGACTCATCATACAGACACTACAAATACACAATGTGTGTGTTCTGATACATGTTATTATTCTGGATGAACCAGAGTGTGGTTAACTGTCCCTATAATCACATGTCATGTTAATAAAAACAACTGTTGAAAACAAAGATTGACTGAGAGAAATAACTTGTTAAAAATATATATTATTTTTGCTTAGATACTCTGCATTTCCTCTTTATATGAAGCTTGTGGATCATTAAAGTAAATAAATCCCTTAGAATATCTAAATGTCTTTCAATGAGACAAATATTACTAGATTTCTTATGGCAACAGCAATTTTATGTAAATGTCACACCTCATTTTGTGAAAATCCATGCATCTATCCATCCATCCAGCCGTCCATCCATCAATCCATCATCTTCCACATAAACAAAATCACTGGTATAACAGCTCCATGATGGAACCCTGGGCGTCCCTCTCCCCAGTGACACACCCTGTCTCATTCTGGACAACCCCAAGGCGTTCCCAGACCCAAAAGGAGATATAAAGGCTCCAGCAAATTCTAATACAACTCCCAGTGTCACATGCCTCCAAAGGGAATCACCCAGGAGGCATCCTAATCGGATGCTGAATCGAAGACTGTAAAAAAAACTGAATGCTTTGTTTTTTGGCCCAACTCTTCAGCATTACAAATCAGAGCAACGCCCACATTACTACAGGGAAGGCTGTAATCCATATATCGATTTCTGGCCTTGTTTTACCATATCTGGTTAAAAAACAGATGCTTCAACTCTATTCTTGAAGCAGATACTGACCTCTGACCAAGAGTGAACAATCCTTTACCAAAAGAAAGCCTTGGCCTCAAACTTAAAGACAACTTCCAGTGAATGCTGAAAGTCTTGGGCTAAAGATGTCAGCAGAACCAAATCATCTGGGATGAGTTCTGAGACTTCCAAAACAGACACTCCGGTCTTTTCTCCATGACTACATCTTTTGAACCTGGCCATGAACACCACAAACAGGATTGGAGAGAGGTGACAGCCTTGGCAGAGGCCAACATGCACTGAGAACTGGACTGACTTACCAAGAATGTGAACATAGCTCTCGCTTTGGTTAGCGTTGACTTGGAAAGCCCTTACAAGTATCCCTGGTACTGCATACTCCAGCAGCACCCCAACAAAATGGGGTATATAATGAAACATTTGGAGAGGGTTGATTAAGATATTGAAAATGTATATTGAAAATGTATTCAAAAAAAATCTCTTACAAAAATCACAACATAACTTTATTTTAATCTGTTTTCATGTTAGCTGTCAATAATGGTTTTATCATTGCTCAGCTGTTGCCTAGATACAGAAGACGTGCTATTTAACTGACCTTCAAACTAAAAGAAAGGAGATGAGTGTTCAGAGCCAAAATCAATAGAAATTTGCCATTATTATTCAATGACTTAAAGTGCAAAGCAATTAAACCAACTAATCATCAAAACAGGGTCTGAAGCCCAGCTGGCACATTGCTGTTGTGTGTAGACCATGTGGTTGATGAGCATTAGAAATGAAAAAAATATTTCTCCCGAATCGGCTGTGCATGCCAACCTGATGCAACCAGCTCCAACTGTCACCCTTCCCTGAACCTGAAAGCTGCAGCCATTTGTTTACATAAGGGACCTGCCAGTAAAGCTATGTTAGTGTGGCTACTGCATTACTGAAACCACAACAGCATAATATTTTTACAAGCATGTGCACACATAGACAAATATACAACTACCCTCTTACAAGCACACACAAAGCGTGACACCTTACAGTGTCTTTTGACAGGGTCTAGACAAAGAGTCACTTCACCATCAGCCAAGGTGATAATGATGATGCTCTATCAATGCCACAGCGCCACAGCTAAACTGAAATCATATCAAATTTGTGATGATAGCAGTACAGTAAAAGCATGGACTCCTTGAAATATAATTCATTGCAGGTCGGAAAATGATCGAACAAAAGCAAAACTAGGTGGAATTGAAAGACATGGTTCACTACCGATCACCTGATTAATGCTTAATGCCAGTGTAAAGATGGTACATATAAGACCATCCTTTGCTTTAATACAGTGCAAAACACAGAAGAAAGCTTACTTAAGGTAAGATTAACTAATCCATGATTCTGCGTTTTCATCTTTAGATTTACTCCCATCAGTCAGTTGATCAATGGTGGGTTTTTTTTGTTTGTTTTCTTGTTTTTTTTTTTTGTTTGTTTTTTTTTGGGGGGGAGGAGGGAGGTCTATCTGGACAGTAATCCAGAATACTATAAATTTGGGATAAATAACGCACCTTCTTAACACTTAATGTTCTTAACATTACATGCATCTTTGTAACACATTATTGGTGAGAATATAAACAGTGGTTCATTGTCAAAACTTAACTGAAAGCATACGCTTTCTTGACACTAAAACACAGTGTTACTACCACATGTAAGATATTTTGTAGCTGTATAGCACACAGACTGAACTGACTGAAATTCATAGGATATATTTATCCAAATGTTACCTTTGTTATGGTTCTCTTACAGCTTGAGAAAAATACAGGTAGAAAATAGCTCTTAAAGTTTTGACCCCTTACTTTGTGTAATAAGATAAAAAAATCAACATAATTTTCTTTAGTTTAGGTTTTTTCCCTGTATGACTTTACACTGTGAGACTGGTTCCTTGCACATAGGAAACGATAAATGCAACACACCACCACCAAACCTGTTCTAGCATACAGTATGCCTTGTCTGGCAACAGAGCAGAGATGTCTTGCATCTAGTATGCCATCCCGTTTATTGTCCCCAAGTCAAAATAGTCTTCACTTGGGCACAAAGTTATGTGAGAATATGGTGCATCAAATAGGAAGTTATAATGTATTTTTTTTAAATTATCTGTGTATTTGTGGACTCATTAATGTGAGCTGAACAAATAAAGTCTCAAGTGTTAAAATGGTGTAGGACCCAGATGCAGGCATGAGGCAGACAGAAACACCAGAAAAATACTAAGAACAGTGACACTTACATTTGTCACACCCGGCTCAAAGGCTATGACAAAAATGGGAGACAGACGAGCAGATCTATATGAAAAATAATTTATTTCTTCAAAAAAACTAAGTGAGGAACAACCACAACAGCCAGTCTGAGAAGTGAGTGCACCAGCACTGCTATCCGCTCCAACCAGGTCTAATCTGGAGGTCAAACCAAGCAGGGCCATAATAGGCTGGAAGCCAGATTTTAACACTAGTTTGGTGTGTTCAATTAGGCAGCCAAGCTATCCACCTGCTTCCTGAAAGAAAATGAAACAGAGACACCTAGGGGCCGTCACCGCCCCCTTCCCCCCAAAAAAAATGGAGTTCTCACTAAAACTCCAAAAGCACACACTGCAATTCATCTACACAACTTGAGTGTCAAGTACAATAATTTATACTAACCAGCTTTGTTGCCTTACCCCAATCAATCCCCATCTCTACAGCTCAACAACTCAAGCTCCTAGAGAAACCTTTAGGGAGCTGCATAGTGGGAAAAAGAATGAGAATTAAGCAATACATGGTACTCTGGATAAGGCATCAGCCACAATATTAGCTGAACGTTTAATGTGGCGGATATCCAGACAATAGGACTGCAAAAACAGCATCCATTGCATCAATTTGCGATTTGGACACTGCAATGAATGCAAGAATGTTAGTGGATTATGATCTGTAAAGACCAGCACAGGAACACTGCCAGAATCCAAATATACCTCAAAATGCTGCACAGCTCAGATGAGTGCAAGTGTTTCTTTTTCAATAACAGAGTAATTCAACTGAAAGTGGTTATATTTTTTTGGAGTAAAAACTCACAGGTCGATCAACCTCACCATCATCACTCACTCTGAAATAACACAGCACCTGTACCTACATCACTAGCATCCAAATGCAGGGCAGAAGGACAATCCATGTGTGAAACTGAAAGAACAGCAGGAGAACAGAGAACAGATTGAGATCATCAAAAGATTTCTGACAGGAAGGTGACCAGATATATTTCATCCACTCCTTCTGCAAATTTGTCAAAGGAGAAACTACAGTAGAAAAATTTTTACAAAAACTGCGGTAGTACCCCACAAGACCAAGAAACCGCTGGAGTTCATTTTTTTTCGTTGCTGGTATAGGATACTGTGCAATTGCAGTCACTTTGGCTTCCACTGGTTGCATGTTTCCTTGCCCCACCACCTTACCCAGGTAGGTAACAATGGCCTAAGAAAACTCACACTTGGCCAAATTGATGGTCGGGTGTGCTTCAGTCAGTCGATCAAATAGTTTACTAAAACAAGCCAGATGTTCTTTCCACATATTACTAAAGACCACAACATCATCTAGATATACGGCACAACCCTCCAACCCAGACACAACCATGTTCATAAGGCGCTGAAATGTTGCCTGTGTATTTCACATTCCAAAACTCATAACAGAGTAAGAGAACAAACCAAAAGAAGTTATAAAGGCAGAAATCTCCCTTGCCCTCTCAGACAATGGAACTTGCCAATAACCCATCAAAAGATCAAACTTGCTCACAAACTGAGCTGAACCAACCTGATTGACACAATCTGCCATGCATAGTAAAGGGTAGGTATCTGGTTTTGTAATCATGTTTACCTTTTGATAATCTGTACAAAACCTAAAACTTTTATCAGACTTCTCTGCCAACAAACAAGGTGATGCCCAGCTAGATGCAGAAGGTTCAGCAATACCATTATCAAGCATGTACCCTATCGCCCATCATCAGTTTCCGCTTTTTTTTTGATATTCTGTAAAAACGCTGGCGGATTGGCTACGCCTCACCTACATCAACATCATGTTTGATCAGGTGTGTTCGACTTGGCACATCACCAAACAAACAGGGATATTCATTAATCAGAGTAGTCAACTCCACACCTCTCTCCTGAGACAAATGTCCAAACAGTCCAGATTTCTCAGGGTATCAGAATTTTTCAGCCTACAGTCAATAAACTCTCATTAGGTGGAATTACCCCATCATTTTCCAATGCAGACAAAAACCCAAACCACCCACTGCAGTAACTACAGAGGCAGCCTTTTCAGCCTCCTTCTCCTCACCTTTAGTGGGAGACTCCTGCAACTCTCGAGTGTAATGAGGTTTTAATAAATTTACATGGCAAAGTTGTGTTGATTTCCTCCACCTTGGTGTTGACAACAGATAATTTTGATCTGACAGCTGGCGTAGGATTGTAAACGGGCCTGTAAATTTAGCTTGAAAGGGGGAACTGACAATTGGCAATAAGGCAAGTACTTGATCACAGGACTAAAACGGCATTGCTCCACCTTATGGTCATAAAGACACATAATTTTTTCCTGGGAAGAGGTTAGCTTCTCCCTAGCCATCTCTCCCCCTACATACAACTGGTGCCTAAAACCATTGACATAATCAATTAAATTACTCAGAGGTTGTGACTGCCTCAGCACCATGCAACAATTTGAGCAGCCCATGCACCTTGTGTCCAAAAACAAGCTCATTTGGACTAAATCCGGTGCTCTCCTGCACCACCTCATGAGCAGCCAACAGAGGCCATGGCAAGCCATCCTCCCAGTCCTGGTTTAACTCCACACAATAGCTACGCAGCAAGGGTTTTAGGGTCTGGTGAAATCTCTCCAGAGCACCTTGACCCAGTTATTTTCCATGCAATAAATAAAAAATAAGCGATAAATGAGTTGTTACATTTTATTGTTGCCATTGTTGTTAGCCTTTAGGAAACCAGTTTGAAGTGTTTTGGGAAAAATGTGTTTGACATTGCTCTCTCTTAAAACGGAATAACTAGAATAAAAAAATATTTAAAAAAATCACCTTCCTGAACTCTTTCATTCATTAACTGTAATGAATTATTGCTGTCAAAACATGCATTACTGCCCACTTCACAAAACATCACACACACATACACACACAAACACCAAAATATATCCTTGCCAACTCTGTTAGGAGGAAATAAATCAAACTGATGTCAAGTCTTTCAAAAGCATATATTGCTAATGTAGAGATTTGTCCAAGGACAAACAAGGACAGGAACAAAAAGAAACTTTAATAAGACAGAACTTCACTGTCCATTCACATCACCACTATTGAGTTAAAGGGTTCAGTCTTGACCCAGACATTGTTTCAGACTTACTTTATTTCAGTCAGTCAGTCAAGTTTATTTGTATAGCACATTTCAGCAACAAGGCAATTAAAAGTGCTTCACATCATAAGAACATCAATCAAGTATACATCAAAATCATCAAGCAAATATACAAGAAAATCATTAAAATCATTGAGCAAATATCAATGCATCAAAATCATAAAGATCATCAAGCAAATATCATAAAGCAAATATAGTTTGAAAATATTGATCAATATTCCTCTTATTACTAATCAAACAACTCCAAACAGGTGGGTTTTTGGCCTTGATTTAAAGGAACTCAGTGTGTCAGCTGTTTTCATTTTTCTGGGAGTTTGTTCCAGATTTGTGGTGCATAAGAACTGAAAGATGCTTCTCCATGTTTGGTTCTGGTTCTGGGGATGTAGAGTAGACTGGTGCTAAGCCGTTCAGTGATTTATAAACTAACAGAAGTATTTTTCAGTTGTTCAAATTCTGGGAATCTTTTTATTATCAAATATAAAAAAACTAACATGACAAAATTCATGAGAAAACAAACAAGGGCAAAGAGTTGCACACATCCTGCTGAACACACACAGATTCAGCCACAGTCCCTCACATGTTTCGCCCACAGCCCTTCTGGGCTTGTCACCATGGTAACAACAACAGGGATGGTGTCCTTGGTAGAAATGGAGAGAGAAAGAGGTAGGGGAGACTTGATGTGCAGACACTTGTTGAATGTGTAAATTGTTGCCTTAACAATGTGGAATTTAATCCAGTAAATGATAAAAGTTTTTTTTGAAACTTGTGTCCATGATGGACGTGATAGAAGAGATATATTCAATCTTAAAAGATACCTTCACATTTTCATATTAATTATATTTTGATAAAACTAGTAGTTTCAACAGCAAACGATAAAAAAGTGTCTATGCATCCAAAGTGACTATATAATGCATAAAAAGCTTTACTTACAATTGATTCCTTTCTACTGACAATGGGCACTTCATTAATTTCAAATATTACACCTTGATAGCACAGTTGATTGAGTATTAAGCTTGCACTGACTTTTGAGATAGTAGCTGTAGTTGAGATACAATGATAATATTTTGAAGATGCAACAATATTAAATTCTCAGTAAAACATTTTAAAACATGCCTTGCATATATTCGCTAATGTCTTATATTTTGTAAAGCACTTTGTGGTTTCCGACCTGTAAAAGGTGCTATATAAAAGAAATTTACTTACTTACTTACTATTTCCACAAGGAAACTCATCAGTAAGATTTGTTTTAGATTTTTTGATACTAAAAAGAAATTCTTCAAATAAACACTATTTCAACTCTGCACTAACCTAATTCTTAGAAAGGCTCTTGGAGCTACATTTACCTTTTTAATCTCAATGACTCACAACTGCATGAGAACAGAGCTCTGTTGCAATGTGATAGCGAATATCTGATGGATTCATCAAGAAGTGTTACATTCCCCAAGGAAAATCCTTTGGCAACTAAGTTGATATGACACTGTGATGCTGTCTAGACATTTTGCTTGTTGGGTAAATTTCTTGTAATGTGGTGTTAACCATTGGGTCAAATTGCCTTCGTACAGTAAAACAGCTTTTTTTTAAAAATTCAATGTAATTTTTTTTTTTTTTTTTTGCTAATGTGTTTCTGTCAAGTTCTGCTGATTTTTTGTGCAATACCACAGTTGTGGGATATTAATATGTCATCAACATAGCTGTGCTCATGTGATACTTGACACTCATCTTTCAGGTGGCTGAAGTGAGGTAGGTTGGCCGTCTCTCTCATGGCGAGTTGTGCTATACAGCCTGCTGGTTTGTCCCCAATGTTTACTCTGGTAATTGCATATTCTTTCAGCTCCTCATCCTCTGAATCACGCCACAAGAACCAGTGCAGATAAACCTCTCGCTCCTCAAGCCAGACAGAGTTGTACATTTTTCTGATGTCTCCTTGGGCGGTGAAGGAGCCTTGATGGAACTTGAGGAGGACAGCTTGGATCAGATTGAGGACATCAGGACCTTTCAACAGCAGACCCTTTCGACTTTGGCCTTTATACTTTTGACTGCTGTACCAGATTAGTCTCACTGGAGTTGTAACAGAGTGGGGGTTGGGAGTAATGAGATGGCTTATGTACCATACAGGTCCTCTCCAGGTAAATAAATCCTCTTCAGTCAGCATTTTTGCAGTCTGAAGGCCAACCATCTCGTGAACTTCAGCACAGCCTTTTTCCACTGTGGTTTTTTGGCTAATTGTCTCAGTTCTCAGAAAAGTTGCCTCCACTGCACTTTTGTTATTTGGCAATGTGGAGGGGTCCTCAAGCCATGGGTAGCTTGCATGCCAATGGGGATCGTCACTGTGGTCATCAGCACCAGCGTATGTCAGCCCACGCTTGACCACTTCTAACTCTTGCCACAGCAGCAACCTTGGCATCTTGGGGTGGAGGCAGCACCAATGCTATCCCACTTCCACCATTAAAGAAAGTCACGAGTGGTAGTGGCAGAGCTAAAATGCTTGATGGTAGGTGAGGACCAGAAATGTTCTTCATATATCATTGCAGCAGTTCTCATGGACCTGGCAAAATGTGTTCTTGATTGGTGCGCTGTGATTGTAGGCTCTTCAAACAGCCCCGGGTGTATCCCTTTGACTGTTTTTCCCAATGGTCTGTCCCATAATGCAAAATCTCAAACAGCACATATTATTTCTCTGGAACCAACCACCCTTCTTTATGGCTTATTAACAGCTGGATTTCTTTTGGTCTTACGAGTTCACTGAGGTGGATATCCGGGAAGAACTTTTTAAGTTTTTTGGCGGTTACATGTTGGTGGATATCTACAATGCTGTCCAAACCATAGCAGAGGAGCTGGTGGGACTTGAAGCTTCCCCTCTCTGTTCTGACCCAGATCTTTAGGAAGTACCGTTTCGTGGTAACTTGAACTTTCATTCCTCCCACACCGTGGACTACAAGGGTTATGGCTTCACTTCTCAGGTTTACTCAATCAGCTGCATCATGTGTTATATAGTTTGTATCTGATGCTAGATCATTAAAGGTCCCAAACCTTTGTCCTGCATTGGCTGTGACCTTTAACAACATCATGATGGTGGGCCACTCCACTAAACCATTCTCTGCTAGAAGGTTGGGCTGATTGGACACAACAGATGTTTTGGCTACTGCATTGCAGAAGACATGACGGCACTTTTTTGCCTGTTTGGGTGAGAGGCCTTTAATAAAATCTTCTTGGGCTTGGGTGTAGCAGCCTCCTGCATCACCTTCCACTGTGCTGTCTTTGGACCTCTGCATAAAATGCCCTCTGGACACCTCAGCTCTTGGACACAGATGGTAATGGTGCTCTGCAGCGTGTTGTTTCTTACAGTCTGGCCTCCTGCACAGGAACTCAGTTTTGTAGTACTCATTATCATTATGAACTTCTAGGTATTTTTGTAGTCCCCCAGCTTCTTGACAGCTTCCCTCTTTTCTAACAGCTTGAGCGTATAAAACTTTTGGCAGAAAAATAGCCCTTTCTTGTGCTTCCTGTCTCCACAGACCACACATCCCTGAGACAGGTTTGATGGTTGGGTAGAAGTTCCGTTCCGGGCTTGCCATGGTACAGACTTTGGTTTTGACTCCTCCTTCAGTTGATCCAGCTTTTCATAGATGGCTTCTTGACCTTGAAGAAATGTCAGGAGGTAGTCAAATCATTTGTCTTGTTCAGCCTTGTTCCCTTTGCTGGTAGCATGGAGAAGCCATTTCTTCTTCAGGCCATCTGGAAGTTTGCTCTCTATTAATTTTTGTTATATGGGGGTTCTTTATAGCATCAGTTGCACCATGTTCTTTAAGGTCAATCAGAGGCTTTTCTACAGATTGGATGAGCTCAACAATCTTCTTGGGCTAGTTGCCTTTCACTGGTGGAACTTTCTGGAGCTCCTCCACTATCTCAAGGGCATTGTCTGTTTTATTCCCAAATCGATTCTCCCAGACCCGGAATATCTCATCAGCTGTTGTGTAAGTTGTGAAGCGATGGTCTCGTACTATTCTCTCATCAACACTGTTGAGTAGTTTAAATTTTTTAATCTCTGTGGATCCAATATGTTCTCTTTGCATCCGGAGTACTTCCCAATCATTGAAAAAAAACTGGTGAAACACTCGGCGGACGCCAGTGAGCTTTGGGAGGGCAGTGGGCTTTAGTTTAATGGCCGGTGTGGCCAGGTAGATCATGGAAGTACTTAACCTGTTGGTCACTTCCTTGGTTTGCACTTCAATAAATTCTGCTTTTCTTAATGCCAGTCTTGGTAAGATGGTTTCAAGGCCTTTGACACAGTTGTTGCTCTGCATGGGGAGCCCAGCACTTCCAGTGTCTGTGCACTGCCTTCACAGTCTTCATGAGTTTTTCCCAGATGTCCTATCATGAACTCATATGCATCTGTGTTCTTACTTGGGTCCACAGTTTCCACAGTCTGCATGTGACTCTGCAGTTGTGATTGCCTGTGTCTGTTCATGTTCCCCAAAATTTTCCCACAGTGTCTTTTGTATTAGGTCTTTTAGCTCTTTCATTTTTTTTTTCTTATACTTGATGGTTGTTTTATCCAAGTCACCCTTTTGCTGTTCACTTAACACCCCTGCATCTGAATTTTCTGCAGTATATTGTTCCTCAACATCATTGTTGGTTTCAAGGACTTTACTGGCTTCTGCTGTGAGCTTTACAAAGCTCTCCCTAAGCTCCTCCTTAGACATCAATGTGTGCATTCGTTGCACATTATTGGCCAGATGGTAAAATTGACACTTTACTGTTGTTCTAGTGGTCTTATGCTTCTCCAGCACTACTGAATCAGCCATTTTGATTGCAGCAGCAGGGCAAAAGAACAATCTTATTTATCTCTGCAAACACATTTTGTTCTAGCAGACCACTTCTTAATCTTATTTCAGTCTTTAGACTGTGATTTTTCACTGTGAAATTCTGCTGATTTTTTGTGCAATTCCCCACTTGAAAGGGATAGCATCTACATGGACATTTTCAGCTGGATTTCACTCAATGAGCAGAATTAGACAAGTTGATTCACAATCATTGAAGCATTGTGGATGATGAACATTAGTGATAAGCAGTTAGATGAATAACCTCAAAAGAGAAAGCACAAAAGCAGCTATTACTTACTTGAATTAACACAAAATAAACATTGTAAAATAATCACCAACATCTCAAAGAAATGGAATTGTGCCCTTCTTAACCAATTATATTCCAAAATATATGAAATACATAGCAAAGATAGCGTTTGCGCTACAAGCGATGTTTATCCTGCTTGTGGTGCAGGCTTAGTCAAAACAAGAGTGGCTGGTCCGTCACTTTACATGTACCTGCGTGCTCCGTTACCTTGGAGATTAGTTTCACGTGGTTAATTGTGAATTTGCTTACTCTCATTATCTATAAAGACTCTTAATCTTCAGGTAGATTTTAATAAATTACATTAACATCTAACTGTTTATTCATTTCAGTTTTTCAGTGTTAAAATGTGACATTTAAGTATGTATTGATAGATTTCACAAGTAATGGGTTCCTTCCTTTAAGAGCTACCACACACACAGATGTATACAGGAAATTGGCAACAATTTTCTTCGTTCTTTGTGTTAAGCCCCTCTTGAATCAGAGAAAATGCCAGAAGCTTCTTACTAGCACTAAGGAGAGAACCAATCCAAAGTTCTCTTTTGTGATGGAAGTAAATTTTGCATTTACCTTTCATCTGGAAAATCAAAGTCCCAGAGTCTTGAGGAAGCATAAATAGGTAAGGAGTTAAAGCTTCTCCTTGTGCTAGTGGGAGGTTTCCACAGTGTGTGTTACTCCGCTGAAGTTTCAAAGTTAGTGAAGGACATTTTAGAGGACCTAATGCTTCTCTCAGCTGACAAGCTTGGTAGGCATGGTCTAATTTTCCAGCAGGACACCTCCCTACACTACCAAAACTACCAAAATGTGTTTCTATGACTATTTCACTATGCTTGGCTGAGCAGTATGAGTGGTTAACCGGAGTTCTGTTAATGACTGCCACAGGTTGATAGTCTCCATGCCATGCTATATTGACGCAGGGATTCATGCACTGAAGCCCCAACCAAGTACCAAGTGCTTATACTGAGCGGTATATGTATGTACTTTTCAATAGTAATTTCTGTGAAATCCTTTTATTGGTGTTATGTAATATTCTAATTTTCTGAGAAACTGAATTTAGGGTCTCATAAGCAATAAACCATTTTTATCAAATTAAATGGTTACAAATAGTTATTACTATGTGTACATTAATTCTATGTAGTATATGTTTGCCGCATCTTAAATTGAATTACTGAAATAAATTATTTCCCTCCATCTTTTGTCTATACCCTCTTATCCTTGAAGGGTTGCAGGAGGGCTGTTCCCTATCACCAGTTGTGATTTTGCAAAAGGTTTTTGCGATGTAAAACCTGAGACTATGACAAATCATTTCAAAACTTTTTCCACCTCCTGTATAATTTAACTGAAAGACAAACAAATCCATCTAGGTACAATGTAAAGAATAAAATTAAATAATTTCCTGTGACACTAACCCTAACACGTACTGTTTGTGTCTGCTAATTTTCAACAGAGGCCATGAAGGAATAAACCATATTGCTCTCTGAAAAAGTCAGTTACTGAAAATATGCACTTCATTTACCCCCAAGGCCTATGTAAATTGCATGATCCAGACAATGTGTGAAGCACAACACACTTAGTGAGCATTTAAAACTTGTTCTGGTTCTGGTGTAGAGTCCTGGAACAGAGCTAGAGGAGTAAAAGGCCTAGTGAGAAAGGACAACGTTGACATTGTTGCTCATCATGATCTGTTACAGCTTGATGACTGTGTCAGTCTGTCTACACTGTGGCAGATGTCTCTTTAACAAGTGCTCTATATTCTGACACAGTGGTGTGTGAGCATATGTGTTGTCTGTTTCTGTGAGTCTGAAAAATAGACAAGAGAGATGGAATGAGAGAGACAGAAAAGAGAAAAAAAAAATTAGATTTCTTCCCAGGTGTAGACCATGCCTGTCTTGATAGCAGAAGGGGCAGATTAGATGGAAATATCCTTAAGGTGTACAGGTCTTTTAGTAAGGGCACAATAGTTAACTTAGACATGTACACATCAAAAATCCTTCTTATTGTTTTAAAATGAAAGAATAAAACAGAGGAAAGCATTCTTTTTTGATACCAATCATTTTTTAAATTTTAGTGGTTAAAGAATTTACAAGCCCTACCTAGGAGGGCTTGTAAATTCCTCACTCCTGAAGAGTGTCAGGACACTGAACGAGAGCCATGTACGGCAGGTGATGGTGGTGACGCAGAAGCCACTAGCAAACTGTGTCAGGTGGGCGACGATGGTGATGCAGGATCCCCAGGAAGGCCCCATCAGAAGGACGGCAACGGCGGCATTAAAGAAGCCTGCGGAGTTTCACATCAGAGGAATGACAAAGAGCACCAGGAGGAAGACCATCAGGAGGTGAAACTAATGCCAGGCCCCAGAGACTCCCTGGAGCCGGTATGCTGAGGTGCTCTGGAACTGGAGCGCTGGGAAGCACAGGAAATGGAGCACTGGATGGTTCTGGAACTGGAGTTCTCTGGAACTGGAATGCTGGGTGGTTCTGGAACTGGAGGAATGGAACACTCTGGAACTGGAGCACTGGAACGCTCTGAAACTGGAACACTGGGTGGTTCTAGAACTTTGAGAAGCTCCAACACGAACCCCACAAGGAAGGCAAGCAGCAGGTCACTTGCCGGAACATAGGAGACCTCCTCCTGGGTCCCCTCGAAAGCCGGAACAGGAAGTACCTGCAGCTGATTATGGCGAAGAGTGAGCTCTGGTGCCTGAAGATGGTGAGGAGTGGGCTCTGGTGCCTGAAGAAGGCGAGGAGCAGGCTCTGGTGCTGGAAGGCAGTGAAGAACGCTGTAGGTGTTGGATGGACCCCCCAGGAAAGAAGAGGAGGCGTCAAACCAGTGGAGACCCCTGGTCCTGGAGTGTGGCGACCTCTCCGGAAGCAGTGGGGAGCGTTGACCACAGGAGCAGTCCGTGAGGTGCGCCAAGGAGTGCTGGAGATGTCATCTAGACCCCCCAGGGAAGGAGCGCGTTGACCTCCCTCGAGACTGTGGGAAGCGTCAACCCACTAGGAACACCCTGGAGCAGGAGCAAGGTGATCTCCCTGGAAGCAGTAGGAGGCGTCAACCACGAGAGCAGCCCATGAGGTGTGCTGACTCTGCTGGCTTCCACCAAGCCATGAGGGTGGCCATGGCGCCTGATCCTCCTCAGCACGACACGTTTTCTTAGAGGCCCCTCCCGGCAAAACTCAAACAGAGTAGTTAACTCTGGTCCTACTGCTGGGTCCTTTGTTTGGCTGGAGTCTTCTGTCATGATTCGGTGAGTAGTGGACCCAAGTGCACACATGACAACCTCCAGGCTTGCTGAAAACAGAAAACTTTAATCTCTCAATCACAACACAGCCGAGGACATGACTTGATACAACAATGACAAAGGTGATACACGACAAGACTCCAGCAGGGAACTAAGGCACAGGTAAGAACTTAAATACAGGGGATAGTCATGGGAATGACAGACAGCTGGAGTAAATTAACAAGGGAGAAATGAGGACACAGAGGAAGATAAGGAAAACAATAAACATTGGAACCGGGGATCCTGACAGTATAATGTATTTTCCAGTCACATAGTGCCATTTTATGGCAAAATAAAGTAACTACGTTACCTTCCGTTGTTACAAAAATGCTGTATATATGAAATATGACTTAAAAGAAATTTGACTTGGTAATTTAATGCTTTGAAATTGGGCCTCTGTCTTTTTACAAAACTCTTGCTCTTTCTGAAACTCCGCCTCAGGAAGTCATCACAACAGCGCTTCTCTATTAACCCTTTAACAATGTGTTTACCAACATTTCACTGAGATGCAGCTTGCATAATGAGCTCAGCAGATGCATAGTTCCACTAGCTGTTTGCTAATTGCTGCTGGCTAGTCTGAAGGAGCTGAGTAGGGCAGTCGCAGAGGAGGGTTGCTTTGTGAGGCAGAAGTTTGAAAGCTTGGAAACTGCAGCTCTGCGAATGAGCTGCACCTCAAAGGCAACGTTTTGTATAGCTTAATGGGAGATTAAATGATTTCTCAAACATGCATGAAAGAATCAAGGCAACACTCAAGGTATGTTTTTGATGAGGGAATAACATTATAACATGATGTAAAGCTCAAAAAAGTCGATTTTACATAATATTGCCTCTTTAACATGTTTGATTGACAGTGGTGGGTATCGCATGAATTGTGCCTTGGGGAAGCCCCTTCTTGTCTGTCCACCAAAAGCAAACATTCCAGAATGGCCCTTAGCAGCTGGATTAAGCAGGAAGCTTGAGGCAGAGATAAGGTGCAGACCCACCAGGTGTTTATCAACCAACATTAAAAAGGTACAAAAAAAGGCAGGAACCATGTTCAGCAGGTCACATAAGGCACTTCTCCACTGGCAAGTGTCACTCTAACCAGTTAATGTGCGGTTCGGGTCTACCCCAGTTGTGAGCATCTCCATTACAGTCTCTTCCTCATTATTGTGGCAATGCATATAGAAACATGGACAGGGCGTGAGCATGCAGCAGTTGTGAGCATATGATGTTTGCAGCAACACTAAACAATCTTGAGTTTGGGGTTTAGATGGATTCAAATAAACCAAGATATTTCACTTTGTTTTATCGAAATTCAATACCAGTTTAAACGTAATGAAAAAAATTAAGCTCAACTGATTATTTTGCTATACATATAAATATATCTATATTCTGGAACTTTATTTTTTAAAACATGCAACCTTTTGGATTTAGGTAATGCAGTTAAAAGATGTAAACCAATATCCGCGCATGAACTTTGCTTAAAAAATAAAATCCAAACAAAAATCAAATGTACATCACACCAAGCTAACATTATGTAGTTCTGGTGTTTCACCAAAAAGTTATCTGAGTCATTGAATAAAGTTAACTAATTAACAGATTATGATTCACAATTAAAATTTCACAATTTATTATTGGATTATCAGCAGGTACTGATGTAGTACAATTCAGTCAATGTCTTACCTCCTTCCACCAACAAACGGTTCGCTCTTTCCATTTAGGAGGGTATCTCCTCCCATACCGTCTTATCAGTTTTCCTTGGATGATATAAAGGAATACATACGCCACATGACACTGAGGATTTTTAAACATCTGTTTCAATTTCTTGCCCAAGTACTTTGCCTTTGACTCTGATAAAGACACAGATTAAGTCTATATTGAGTTTCTATAACAACAGCCAAAAATTGGTCAGTAAGTTCTATCTCTTTGCTGTATATTTCACATTTTATTATTATATTAGATGAACAGTTTAAGTTCAAAACATACCTGCACATTGTTAATGGGATGAACGAGACATCAACAAGGCAAAGTTGCAGAGTTTAAAATGCCCTCCCTAGCAGTCCACCAGATAAACAGTAGGTGTCCAGGACAGCTGACAGCTTCGCCTGGGCTGAGATAATCTTAGATGGGCCCCCCAACCCACAGCATTCTGTAATTAGGACATTTATTACTCATTACCATTTAAGACATAATCAACCATCTCCCTTATTCTTCTCTTCCATCCCCACCCCTCTCTGCTCCTCTCTGCTCTGCTTAGACATTACCCAGAACAGAAGTCTCAAAAATTGGTTAGCTTGGTCTTTCAAACATTTCATTTTTCACCCCTTTTTTCTCTGTATATAGGAGGTTTTTGGCTGTTTCCTTTGTTTTTCTCACCATCATTCTTCAGATCTGACTCAAATGTGTTAAGAGAAAAAGAATGAAAAAATAATTTGTGAGTATGGAAATGTCAGTAAGTCGCTAAACAAATAACAATGTAGTAGAAAACATGTCATCACTTTTCTCATCTTACAGTTCTTTAGGCTTAAGGAAATTTAACATTTACAAGGTTGTAACTGTATCTTTATTGCAGTCCATCACTTTATTGTTTTTCAGCAATCTCAGAAAGACAGACAGATGGGTCCATCTATCTTGTGAAAATATTGCATATTGCAGTGATTATAATAGCTATTACCTCATTCCGACAAATAATTTCCAAAACGAAAGCTATATCAGTTTGTACAAGTGTCCTCTGACATAACCAATTTCTCGATCAGGTTAGAAGACATCTTTCCCTAAATGGAGAATCAAAACATTTTGCATTTTTTTTATAGCTCTTGATCCTCATGAGTTTGATGCATTGATATTTGCTTGATGATTTTGATGATTTTTATGTATATTTGCTTGATGATTTTGCTGCATACCTGGTTGATATTTTTCTGATGTGAAGCACTTTGAACTGTCTTGCTGCTGAAATGTGCTGTCCAAATAAACTTGACTCTTTGACCCTATGCTCATATTACTTCTGTTTACATGAACCCTTTTAGTGTGTAGGGTAGGTGCAATATAGCATTAATTATATTTTGAAAAAAATAAAAGGAGCACCTAAACAAAACAATGTAATATAACTCCAAATCAGTCATACTTTTGTGGAAACAACGTCACCAGTTAGGTAGTAACACTTATTGTGAATCAATTTCACCTGCTGCTATGCAAATGGAACAAACAACAGGTGGAAATGGGAGGCATTCAGCAAGACAACCCCCATAAAAGAGTGATTGTGCAGGTGGTGACCACAGATCATTTCTCTGTTCTCATTCTTTCCCGTTGAACTTTAACTCACTTTTTCATTTTGTCAGTGCTGTCACACATAGAGGCATTATGAGGCGTTTTTTACAGCCCACTGAAATTTCTCAAGTAGTGCAGCTAATCCAAGATGGAACATCAATGTGAGCAGTGGCAAGAAAATTTGCTGTGTCTCACAGCACAGTGTCCAGAGCATGGAATAGGTACCAGGAGATAGGCCAGTACACCAGGAGACATGGCTACAAACCAGCAACAGGACAGCTATCTCGTCCTTTGTGCAAGGAGGAACAGGAGGTCCACTTCCAAGGCCCTACAAAATGACCTCATCAGGCCACTAATGTGCATGTTTCTACTCAAACTGTCAGAAACAGACAACATGAGGGTGGTATGAGAGCCTGATGTCCACATATAGGGCCTGTGCTTATAGCCCAACACCATGCAGGACGATTGGCATTTGCTAGGCAACACCAAATTGGCAGAGTCGCCATTGGCGCCCTGTGCTCTTCATGGATGAAAGCAGGTTTACACTGAGCACATGTGACAGACATGACAGAGTCTTGAGACACTGTGGAGAACGATATGCTGCCTGCAACATCCTCCAACATGACCGGTTTGATGGTGGGTCAATCATGGTATGGGGAAACATTTCTTTGGATGGCCGCACAGCCCTCCATGTGCTAGCCAGAGGTGCCCTGACTGCCATAAGGTACTGGGATGAGATCCTCAGACCCACTGTGAGACCATATGCTGGTGCACTGGGCCCTGGGTTCCTTCTTATGCATGATAACACTCGGCTTCATGTGGCTGAAGTGACGTTATGGACTGGCCTGCCCGTTCTCCAGACCTGAATCCAATTAAGCACATCTGGGATATCATGTTTCGGTCAATCCACCAATGCCACGTCGCACCACAGACTGTTCAGGAGCTAACTGATGCTCTAATCCAGGTCTGGGAAGAGATCTCTCAGGAGACCATCCGCCGTCTCATCAGGAGCATGCCCAGGCATTGTCAGGAGGTTATACAGGCATGTGGAGACCACACACACTACTGAGCCTCATTTAGACTTGTCTTGAGGAATGTTCACTGATGTTGAATCAGCCTGTCATGCTATTTTCCACTTTCATATTGAGTATGAGTCCAGATCTCCATTGTGTAATAATTTTGATTTACATTGAGAATTCTTGTGTTATTTTCTTCTCAATCAGTTCCACTGTGTTAAAGTTTTTTAATGAGATTATTTAATTAATTGAGATCTAGGATGCGTTATTTTAGTGTTTCCTTTAATTTTGTGAGCAGTGCATATATATTCTCATTCACCACACCCTTAGCCTTTAATATGACATATATTGCCCTAAAGAGGCTTTTTTGCACACAAGACGTCTCAGTTTTCCAGATTTTCATATTCTGGAAGGCTTAAAAAAGTCATTTTGTTTCAAAAATAATTTAGAAATGTTAACTATAAACTGGTTGTGCTTCAGTAAAAGGATAATTCACTGTTGCAATGAGTGGGCAATATACTACCTTAGTTTTATCCAAACATCCATTGCAGTGTTTTTTTGTTTGTTTTTTCTACGATTTTTTTGTTTTTTTTTTTTTTTTTTTTTTTTTGTTTTTTTTTTTTTTTTTTGACACTAGTGGCCTTTATTTGACAGTAATCTAACAGGAAGGGGTAGAGGGAAAGGGGGGAAAGGAACCAAGGGCAGAATTCAAATTTGGGACGGCTGCATCCAGGTATATAGCCTCTGTAAACGGGGCACCCGCTCTAACTGCAATGTTTTTAGTGAAATTTTCCACTGAGTTCAACCGTCTGACTCTCCTCACTCATCTTTTCACTCGTGTTTGCAACTCTACATTGTTTAACGCAGTACAAGACCATGTAGTGGTCTGCATTATGTAATATTAATGCATTCAAATTTTTAGATTATTTCCATGGATTAACAGCCCTAAAAATAACCTAAACAACTAAGTTCCCAAAAAATGTCCCCTCTCATATTATCTCATAAATCCAGAAACTAGCTATAGACATGAAGTATTAGTGTCAGACACACACACACACACACACACACAAAAAAAAACATTTATATGGGTATTAAGTAGGGTAATTTTTTTTTTTTTTTGAGCTCTATAAGAATTTATTTACATTTGGAAACACCCTCAAGAGAGTGTCTTGAAACGATAGTCTTCTCATTTGTGCACTGGTATCCTTTATTCCCCCCAATTCCAGAGGCTGCTGTTTGACTTGCTTCAGATCAGTGTCTCATGACTCACAAAGGTAGAGTTGGGCCAAATGTGGATGTAGGGAAGAGAAAACTTTTGGAAAGTCAGTAGGGAGGAAATATACTATATTAAGTGTGTGATATAATATTGATATTTTTAATGCATTAAAAATATTATTATTATATATTAAATATATTTTTTATCATTTAATTTAGTAGTCATATTAACACCTTAAGTCTAACAGCTTTAACCGATCACAATCAGCGGTGGTCATGGAGGATTCTGGGAATATTAACACATCTTGGACTATGCAGAAGGATCCCTTAAGCATCCCTGTGGAGCTTTGAAGTGAGGTGAACCAAGTCAGATTACCTTTGTTAAACACTTCAGAGAGGCGTTTGAAGACATTGCCATAGGCAGCTTGCCAAATGGATAAACAGTAATAGCGCTCTACTTTTCGAATGCAGGGTTGTATGGAGATGTATTGAAGAGAGGCTTTGGCATTTCCCCAGAAAAAAAATAGTTTCAGATTGCTTGACATCAGGACTCTATCAGGGATGTGTGATCCTGTCAGGTTTAAACTAATATGTTTTAAATTATTTTGTATTATTTTACTTGATCAGAGAAGGAAGAAATAGTGGGGATTAGATAATTCTGTTCAGGTTACAGTCAGTGTTGTAATTCTGAAAAATAAAATAAAATATATATGCACAATTTTGTCAGTAGATCCAGATGAGTTGAACTGCCTCTAATAGCTCAGAAATATGAAACCCTGCAGTTCAAAGAGCTGTCAACACAATACACTTAGGGCCAAAGAAAGAGAGAGGATGAGGCAGGGAGAGAGAGAATAAGCTCAAGCATCTGACAAAGAAATTGACAAGGGTTTTAAAATCTAACTAAGCAGAAAGGTTCTGGGAAAGGAGCTTAGTGGGGGAATTTGCAGAGTTCGTAAGAAAAAAGATGCATTGGAATAATTTAAACTGAAAAAGAGATAAGTACATAGTAATTATGATAAACTATGCATGCACATGTACAGTGTGCATGTACAGTATTTTTGTGCTTTTTTTTAATGGATGATGCTTGGCTGAGTGAATCCGTTGGTTCTACTGAAGCCTCTCCATTTCCCTAAGCACAGAGTTAGTAATGGTTTAAACTGATTGTAGTGGTAATTACCCACGTTGAGGAGTGTACAGTGTCCTGGCAGCAATTTGTTCCCTTTGGCTATCCTGCTTAGTGCTTAGAAAAGAATAAAACTGCTAAGGGTTACAGTGCGGTTAGGCTTGAAAGGATAAAACCTCCATTTAGAAACAGATGCTTTAGGGAAATTAAGAAACAGAGGGAGAGTTTGGCGGTTGAGATTGCATCATTGTCAGCCCTACAGCATGATGCACAGCTTATCTTCCTAGAGCTTGGGCCTGGTCTTCTTAAGGTAATTGAAAATGCATTAAAATGTGTCCTTTCTGCTCCCACTTGGCTGGAATCAAAGCCAACTCCAGCTTTTCTGGAATGTAATGAGGTGTCTCCAGAATCTGGAGGTGTACTGTTGGTCAAACAGTTTCCTTATAAATGTCAGGAGCATTAATAATAAATTTTTTCTTTTATTTAAACTAATCCAGGATAATAGAGCAAACCAATTCCAATTTATCTTCACTTAAATACAAGACAGTTGGATGCCTCTCTACATGATTGCATCTGAGAAAAAGTATCTAGCATTGCTTTGCATTAAAGCTCTTAGGATTTCCTCTGCAAACCCACAATACGCATCCCATATCCTCAACCCAGAAATTACAGTGCCAGTAATTACAGAACTCTAATTAAGGAAGGGTTTTCAAAGAATGGGAGAGGCATGTTCCCTTGACATTTCTCCAGCAAGAAAAATGGTATTCCATATTTAGCTGGGCTTTGGAGAAATGTGCCAGAATAATGGATATGATGGTTTTGAAGAGACTGAAGCCCTTGTGTTAGCATCTAATGAATAGCACATTTTATTTTGTATGACAACTATAATGAATAAAGAAAAGTATCTGCCAGATTAAAGGGCACAACAATGTTAATTTACTCAAATATAGACAAATTATATATGTAAAAAATGAACATGATGGCATGCCCTGTCATAATTATTTACATAATCTTCCAACATGTCAATCAACATTATTATTGACAATTTACAGTTTTTGCATTTTGTCAAACTGAAGCCAAACACTTTGATTTATTTTACTGACTTTTTATGTAAAAGACCAAAGTACTGCATACTTGTAGAGTTGAAAGAAAATGGTACACCTTTTTTTGTTAGTTTTTTATTTTAATCTGTGAAGTGTGGTGGGTATTTGCACACATCATTTGGGGGTGGGACCACAAAAAAAAAAAAAAAATCAGGCTTAATCATTTTAATTAATCGTAATTATATGTTTAACTCAAACGTGTGAAGCATGTTAATACATAAAAGAAATGAAAAAATAACAAATCTGCACCAGACAAAAATGAATCTCCTCTAGTCTCGCTTGTGGAAAAGGCATCAAGAGTTGTAAAAGAGAAAAAGAAGAGAAAACAGTCTCACTCTCTCTCTTTCCATCCGGTCACCCTCTTCTACTATTTGTCGCAGGTGGGAGGGCGAGGAGAAGGAAGACTCATCGAACTTTTACGCTTGTTGACAGAAAAGAAATGTTGCAAAGCCTCATTTTACATGCAGCTAGCATGTAAAAAAATATGCAGCATACTGCTTTAAACTAATGAAAAACATGAAAAATGATAAATACAAAAGCAACAGAGACATGAGAAATGATTCAATGTCCTGCTTCAAAAGTGATTTACTTTGAACAGCATTGTTTAAGTCAGTGTCTTACCCCTCTCTCAACCCACTTTCCTGTCTGACCACTGTCAAATAAAAGGCCACTATAGTCAAGAAAAAAAAAAATCATCCAAGAAATTACTCAAGTAAAAAAGTATTTCAAAAAAAGGCTACTCAAGTACTGAGTAACTGATCAGATCTTCTGATTTAATGTTATAAAATTGTCATCAATCAGACAAAATGCAAAGTTATGTACAAATTATAGTATTTTAAGGACTAAAATGAAAAAAAAAATGAACATAAATAAATAACATTTTTATGAAATAACAGATGCAGGCAGAAGAAACACTTCCGAATCCATTTATTTCTTTTTTTTAAAAAAACGAAGCAGAAAACCGCCTATGAAACTAATACACTCAGTAATGCAAATATACATGACTATTAGAACAGGGTAAAGGTCTTCTAGTGCCAAATAGCACAGCAGGTGCAGCAGGTTGAAAATATTCTAACAGACAGCAAGTCTGTTAGAATAAGACTTATTTGAGTTTATTGGATGAGGCCCAGATCTGTACTCCCCCATTGTTACATTTAGGTCATTGTAATTTATTTTTTTTCCTCATTTCAATCCCACTTTGTCATCGGGCGCCTTAGTTTTCCACGACCAAATAAGGAAAAATGTAATGAAAAATACAGAATTACTGGTCATTCCTGTTTCAGGGGACTTTTGCAGTTTCTAACAGGTTGTCATCTAGTAATTACCTGCATTTAGCTACATCCATCTTCCTATCAACTCTCACCAGATTCTATATTCCTGCCAAAGAATTATAGTCAACACAAATTGACTGCATTTATTAATAGATGACCTCTAGGCAGAGTTCTGATTGCACTGGATTATTTAGGTACATCAGCATAAATGGGGCTTGAATACATACACACATCCTAATTCTTTGTATAAAAGTTTGAAATCTATGTAGCTTTATCTTTTTACTTCCAAGTTATATACAGCTTCTGTTTGTCTATCACATAAAATACCAACAAATTAGATACATTTTGTGGTTGTAATGTGACAATATGTGAAAAATTTGAAAGGGTTAGGATTATTTTGTAAAAGCATGGTCTGTAAGCATAGGCTCAAAATTTGATTACAAAAATGGAGTGTGAATAAAAAAAAAAGTTATCTCCGTGTAATTGATTTGTTGCATGCTTTTCATGGAACAAAATGTTGAACAGAACTGAATCCTGGATGTGTGATGACTGGTTGCTTTCTAGGGGCAAGTGCAAGATCAAATCTTGACAGCATTGACAGAGATGTAAGAAATGTGCATAAAAGTCCCACCAGAATATACAGTTCCTACATGTTATGATTACATTGGGTTTTACTTATACTAAAGCTGTCAGCAATAGCTCTAAAATGAGACAACAACAATTTCTAAATTCATAAAAACATGCATTTAATTTTCAAGCGTACACCACCTTTTGCAACATTATTAATCCTTACATTGCCCTTCTAAGACTTAACATTTTCTCATGTCTAGGATACTCTCACTTTTTGTCAGAATTGTGATTGTTTGTAGTTTATTATCACAAATTCAATTGCAGCTTGTTTACTTTGATGGGCTGGTTAGCATGTAATGAGGATTTGTGTGAAATTATGTTTCTATGTCTGTTTGACTAGATTATTTTACCTATACAGATTAAATAGTAATTATTTTTCACATTCACATTTGTTTTGAATGGTAATAGATTAGCTATTCATTTGCAGTTATTTTAAACTTGTGGTTTGCCTGTGAGTATTTAAATATCTAAAAATGCCTTGGGCAAAACTAGCAGTTAGTCTGATGCAACCATGTTGCAAGTTTGTTTGCTCAGTCTCGTCAGACATCAGCTTTTGTGGCACTGCCCTCCCAAAGTTTATTTGACTAAACAAAACCGATACAGCAGAATTCTCTTGTAACATAGTACAGTGGCTCTCAAAGTGTGTGTTCCCCTGTTTCGATACCAGGTTTGTGTGATGTATAAAAATAAGACCATAGTAAGATTCCTTAAAACTTTTTCCACATAATTTATCCAGTAAAATTTAACTGAAAAGACAAATCTGTAAGAAAAACAAATATAAAAACAACCTAGTTGTATAAATATACACACCCCTAAAACTAATATGTTGTTGAACCACATTTTGAAATTTTTGTAGTCAGTCAGTCTTCTTTGGTGGGAGTTTGTCAGCATCCCACATCTTGACATGGCAACATTTGCCCACTCTGTCTTTTAAAAGTTTTCCAAATGTATTAAGCCAACTTCAGCTCCATATAATACAGTTTGTTTATGCTTGGGGTCACATTGGATTGCTGCAAACACATGTCAATGCTTCTAATGTATCAGAAATTGAATGCCAACCATTTTTCTTGAGAAAATTTCCTTTGAAGAAGAAAGTGTATTAGTTGAAGATGACTAGCCTAGGCATGTTAGTTGCAGGCCTATCCAAAACTAATGCCAGCAAATCCAATGCTAATGGTCAGCAGAAGAAGAAGGCAATTCAGTGGGTGACCAGTCTAGGTGTAGGTATGCTAATCAGTAACCTCTCCAAAGGTAACACAAGGGAGGAGCCTCTTTCTCATTTGCCAGTGCCTGCCACTCGGTTACCGGTGCTTGTTACTCAGTTACTATTGTCGGCCTATCATTAATCATGAATCAGATCAATAGATGTCTTCAGAAGAGATATAGCCTCCTGCGACAAGGAAATAGCCACCACTGGGTGTGCAACAGTCTTAAGTTTGGCACCGAAACCACACCATATATATAGCCCCACATTTTCTCAATTGGTAATTGGCTTTACTATGCCAAGTTATATAAAGCCATTAAATTTTCTGACAGAACTTTGCAGAATATGTTATATGATGGTGAAGAACAGGACCTAAATGCTGATAAGAGGGAGGCAGGTGAAAATAATTTTACTGAAGGAAATTCAAAAACTAAGGTCCAGAGGGGAATCCAAAACAATACTTCACAAGAGTAGCACAAGGACACATGCTGGTGGCAATAACAGGATGATCTGACAAACAGAGATATTTAAGCAGGAGAGCTACTGACTGAACAAAGAGCAGGTGGTTGATTAGAAACTTGCTGAATCTAGGAGGGAATGCAAGTAACTGAAGCTGAACTGAGGAAATAGGAGAAATGGCAAGAATAGAACACACCAGAAACAAGGGAGCAGAATATAAATATCAAAATAAATCAAAACACAAAACCAAACTCCCAAAGATCATAACAATGTGTGACTCTGATTAACCTGAAATAAAATTCACTAGAATTGATGGCAAGTGTGAAGACTGAATCAAAAAGTGCTCCACCAAATTACTGTTTGAGGGGTGTGCATATTATTCAAGCAGGTTATTTCAGCTTTATATTCTTAAGATGTTTTCCTTCAATAAATGGGTTTGCAATTTAACAGGGCTGTGCACACCATTGAGAGCCACTACAAGCTATGTTACATATTAAGAGGATTTTCCTTCAAGTTAAATGTGTAGGAATGCTGACCAAGTTATGCAAATAGCTAGGGAAATAGTTGATGCATATTATTATTGTTCATGGAAATAAAATGGATAAAACATATGACATTGATGTATTTGTCTGCTGTACTGAAGGGGGAATTTATGAGTAACAACATCCCCTCCCATAATGGGGATTTATACACAGTTGTCTTGTACTTGTTTCAGCGTGTGTTGCTAAGCCACTGTGCAGTGCCTGCATGTGTTTACATCACCCACCTCTCTGTTTCATAAGCACAGATTTTTACAGCAATATTTTTGATAATATTTTGTATCACTCAGAAAGTGAATGCATGAGAGTTGGAGCAGCAGTTATTTTTAATCTGAGATCAGTCATTATGCCCCCATCCCCCAAATAACAGTGATAATAATTTAAGTAGTATTACATTTTTTTTTTGTCATGGACACATCACTCCTCTAAACAGTAACATATATATTTCAAATGACATGAGGAGAATATGATTTATATAAGAAAACAAGCTATTTTTAGCAATTTTTTTTTTTTTTTTTTTTTTTTTTTTTTTTTTTTTTTTACTCAAACTTGCATTAGACACCTGATGATGGCTGCAGCATGGCTGAAGCTGGGTTAAAACATGTCTTCCATTCCGAGTTGAACGGACATGCCATGCTGTTTGTGGGAAGCTGGTCTCGGGCTGCAGGGGGATCACAGAATGGCTCCAGCTGTGAATAGATTCAATGTTTTCTCTGATGATACTCTATCATATATATATCCCTGGAGGATGATTATTAGATCAATTAGACAGACTTCAAGTATTTTTCAAAGGCATTAAAGCTCTGGATGAGTTAATTATTACTGCTAAGCTTAGAAAAAGCCTAAATCATTATCTTTCTGAATACCGCTGAAACAATGACAGTATGCTAGTGAACTGGTTTCCCTGGTAAACGATACTCTGACTTCCAGTTCCAGTGCGAGGAGTCTTGGAGTTTTTCTGAACCTGGAAGTATCCTTTCATTTCCACATAAAACAGGTTTCCTTGGCTGAAGTTTTTAAAAATCTTTTTTGTTGTGTTGTCCAAATTAGGAATATTTTCTCTCTGTAATTCTTTATAACGAGAAGGATTTCCACTAATTCTAATTGCTCCAAGAAGATTTTTGGTGAAAATCATAATGGATGAAAGATCATATTTCTTCAACTTTAACCTCCTTCTAGTGGTTAAAGTTAGTGGTCTCAAATTCCAGTTCTTGAAGACTAGAGTTTGAGACCAGTATTCTATTGACTTCCACTAAAGCCAAGAATGTAATTTTAAATTCATCTTTTTCGTAAAAGGATGTTGATGATGAAGCTACATGTCAGCAGAAAGTATAGTTCCATACTTTCTCAGCAGAACACTTACCACTTGGTTTTCTGGTTGTTCCTAGAGTAAAAAAAAAAAAAAAAAACTCTAGGAAAAAGAAAAAAATATTATGGCTTTCTTAAGCAAACACTGTGCCATATTATGCTGATATAAGCCAAGACAGCACATTTTCTTACATTTCTCTTGTATTCTTGCTGGAAATGTACACCAGGTTCCTATTTATTTATTCAGTCTCTTGATATGTATTTGTTGCTAAGAGAATTAATGTTTAGCCAAGCAACGGCAATTAACAAGTGCTATCTTACAATCCTACACAATACAGAGAAAGCAAAAGGTTACCATTTATCAAAAACTGCTGATCTAGATCCGAGATTTGAGCCTAACAAGATTTTCAAGTTTGTATTCATCTAATTTGCCTGTGTGTTAATAAAAAATGCTGCAACAGCAATTAGACCTCACAGCCCCCTTGTAGAGAAAGTGAGAACTGCCAAGCTTGCACATTAGGAAAATCAAATGGTCTGGCTGATTTTCTTATTTTGTTTGCATTCTGCACAACTATTAGCCTGCCAAAGATTATTAAATGATGTTGATATAAATATGCATATATGGTTTATGCATTATAAAAATACATTTGTGGAATACTGTGAGATTATCAACAATTGCCTTAATTCCACATTAATATTTAAGTCATGCAGGGATTTAGGCAAGAGTGCAAAATGTTCACTGATAATTTTATTTACCACCTCTCCTTCAGTGTATGTCCACAGACTTCAAAGAATTTTATGCTTAAGTTTCAGGAGAGATTGACTTGCAGTTAAATGGCCTACCAAATCTATTAAGAGATTAAGATAATTTTAGCACATTTATAAGTTTTAGATTTTTAAAACATGAGTGAACCCTTACAAACAGATTAACAGAATAGCATCACTTTTCCTAGTTTGCTGTCAAAACTCATTTGGCGGTCCATTTAGTTGAAGGAAGATGCTGGGATTGCAACAGTAAGTTGTTATTCCCATGTATCCAAGATTGCCATCTCCATGTCTGTCTGTCCTTTACTCCAGTCCATAACTCTCCCACACAACACTCCCTACTCCAGATGGTGGAAAAACAAGCCATTTCGTCACATGCCACTATAGCCCTGAAATCTGATGTTGTGGGGATGGGGGCTGTATGTGAGAATGCCCAAAAAATTTGCTACGCATCTCTTGGAGAGATTACACAGCCGGCAGCCTCATTATAAATTAGACAGCTCACTGAGCAGGCCAATACCTAAATACATATCAGAATATACATATTTGGCTCATTTAGTCATGATTTCTCAAGAGGGGGAAGTAAATAGGTAAACAGTATTTGAGGTTGCTCATCTCACATCCATGACATTCTGTAAAGTCATGAGTGATTGCCACTCTGTTTTTTCTTTGTGCTCTGTTTGGGCACTATTCAGGTGGATTTCCAGCTGTGATAACATATCTCCAGAAGAGAATGTCCTACTGGGAAGGGGATGTAGGAAACTGTGGAGAAAGTCAAGAGATAATTCTATTCTTCAGAAAATGGCCACACAGAATAATTCTGGGCAGCAGACAGCAGTGAGAACACAAGTGCAAATAATTTATGCACTTTTCCCTTCAGTTTTAGCTGAAAACAATGAACATATATAGAAGCTTAGAAACAAGAAATTATATGAAGTTAGAACTGCTCATTGTTTGTGAAATTCTAATGTTTCTTTACACATAATTATTGTGATGCCCATGGATAAGTTGCATGGTCACACACTTTCAAAAGCACAAAACAAGTCTGGATTTTCTCATACATACAAGTCATCGTTTATTGTCTCTATCAGAGAACAGATTACATTTTTTTATAATCAGAAATTAAATTCTTCATCTACATCAGAGATATTCTGTTGGTACTTCTGTTTTACAAGCAACTTAGTCACAGAGGAGCTGAATGACATTTTGGTAGTTCTGGTAGGAAATTACGATTCATGTTGAACAAATGAGATTATTCTTTAATAGAAACAATTTGCCATGTCTGGTGATACTGAGAAATCTCCCTATCAAAGCACAGCCTTTACAGCTCAACAGCTCAAATTCCTGACTCTCCCGTGGCAGCCATTCAGGGGTACCTAAACACTTGCTCTCACAAAGTGCTGCCTATTTTCACAAAGCTCCTCCTCGGAGCTGCAGTCCCTCCTGCCCCGCCCCTTCCCCACTCAGCTCCACCAGACTAGCAGCAGCAGCAATTACTAAACACCTGGTGAAACTGTACGTCTGCTGAGCTTCTCATTCAAACTACTTCTCAGTCCAAAGCTCCTGAAAGCAGTTGTAAACAGCTTAAAGGAGAAACATTGCTGTGACGATGTGCTGAAGGCGGAGTGTCGGAAAGAGTAGGAGCTTCTTAAAGAGACAGAGGCCAACTGTAAGGTGTCAAATTGCGAAGCCAAATTTCTTTTAAGTTATGTTTAATATATACAGCATTTTAATATCAACTGAAGGTAACATAGTTACTTGATTGTGCTATAAAATGGCACCATGTGCCTGAAAAATACTTAATACTGCCAGTTTAACATTGATTCAAGTTTAAGCGAGGCATGCACGTAGTGGTTTCATTGCTAAAATCTATTGCACAGTGAGAATATCAATATGTGGAAAAGTTTTTGTTCATTTTAGAGCTAAAATTTGATAGAATAATTGTAAATATAAAGACATATACACGTTTCTGTATTACTGCATGAAAAAAAAATATTTTGTTGAGATGTGTAGATTGCATACTGAAAATAAAACACTGTCTGGACATAACCAGAGATGAAATTGAGTTCACTTGCACTGTAGCAAAATGTGAGTTGGAACACTTGATGCTTTTTTCCTATCCTGCCAGGTATGATGGTAAATTAAAAAGTCCATGTTACACAGGTCTAAAAACCAGGTAATGAAGTCTTAAGCATATGTGTTGTAATTAAGGGCATGGAATACAATACAATTATGTTACTGTCTTACTGCTTCCTGTTCCCCTGTTTTGATTTAGGAAGCAACTGACCATCTAGAAATGAAATTGTAATGCTTTATGGATGCAAGTGGTGAAGTAATTTTTTTGCCAAATTTATCATAAAGTAGGTTTCACTTTCATTTTGAAGCATACAGCATCCCAACACAAGTAAATTTTTATTAGCACAGAGTTTCATGAAAATACATGCTGTTATTATTTGGTCATTACTGTGATATTTTAATAGCAGTTGTATACATGCTATAGTAGTGGTGAACATATGAGTATACAAATTGTATTAGAGGTTTGGCGGTCATGCTTCTTTTCAATGTGTCCAAAAAACATCCACAGCAGCCTGACTTAGCTGGCAATTCAGTTATGTATGCTATAGTCTTGAATGTGTTGGACGGTGATGCAGGAGCATTACTTATTAAAGCAGCATATCTTCCATGGCTTTTAAACATAAGTCAGATATCCAATAATGTGGCAGGAGTTTAACCTATGTAGTTTTTTTAGCTGTAGATTTTATCTTTAGTCCCCTTCCACCTTTGAGTCCAGCATATAATGTAAGATAGACACATTAATGAAATGTGCTTTTATTTTTTTTATAGATGTACCAACATACTATCCAGCAAAAATCTGACTAACAGTAGCTTTAAAGAAAGAAGGGTCTTTTAGAACATCAGTCAGTTAATTTTTCATAAGAGACATTAACCTCAGATGGTATAAGAAATTCAGCATAAAAAGCAAACTTTTTACTTACCATATATTGATCACCACAAGCAATATCTCACATAGAGTCTCTGTTGAAATTATTATTTGCTTTATTCTTGACAATGATAGATCTGGACGTACTTGCCTGCAATCCAAGCTTTGGTCAAGATTTTCCAATAGAAGTAAACTTTTCCAATGTTAGGAAGATAGTGACATGTTTGTTAATGTAATAAATGGCTGTTCTATGCATATTCTGCATAAATTGTGTGTCACTAAGTGTGTTCATGCGCCCGATCAGATTTGCATCGTGATCTGACACCACTGATTAATTTTCCCCTTCCTGGCAGCCAGCTGTAATCAACAGGAGCAAACTGGCAGATGAGAAAACACAGCAAGTGTCCTGGATAGTGACAATGTTCCTCCATCAGCTTGCACAGCTTTTGTTCAAATTCAGACTGAAAACTGGCAAACATGAAATGTATTCAGTTCACTGCTGGATTGCATATTTCACTTTTTTTGTTGTGAAAGTTGTTAATAACTAACTAATCATCAACAGATTTTTTTTTTGTTCGTTTTATGGTGTCTAGCAAAAGTATTTACACTCCTTGAACTTTTTTTTACAATATATAATGTTACAACCATAAACCTCAAATGGATTTTATGTTTGACATGATAAATCACCAAAAAGTACTGCATTTTATAATGATACATGGGTTCTATTTTTATAAGAAATAGAAATCTGAATAGTGTGGGATTCGTTTGAATTCAGGCCCTGTGAGTCAATGCTTTGTTGAGCCACCTCTCCATACAATTATGTCTGCAAGTCTGTGGAGGATGTCCAGTTTTTCGATTGACCTTTATGTCATATTAGTCATGGTTCTGTCAACTCTCACTAACTTTCCTGTCCCTACTGAAAAAAAAAAAAAAAAAAAGCCATGACGTGATAATGCAACTTCGATGTTTCACCATGGGGATGATGTGTTTCTTTAAATGTGTGTGGTGGAATATCAACACTTGATGCTATTGTAAACACAGAGAGCATGTAGGCAAAAAGGTTAAATTTTTTGTTGCAGCACCTCCTTCCACATGTTTACTGTGTCCTTTTATGGCTTCAGTTTCTTCGGTCTGGGATCTGGGGTTGTTGTGTTTGTGTGGAGTTTTTCCTGTCTTTGGAGCTGAAGAGGGCAGGGCTGGGCAGGGCTGGGCAGGGCTGGGCAGTGCGCTCCCACACACCTGGTTGTAATCAATAATCCGCAGGAGGATAAGAGGAGCTGGCTGCCTGTCATTTGACACCTGAGTGTCCACCTTTGCAGTACCTCTAGCCCTGTGAGTTCTCAAGAGTCTGTGTGTTCCTGGCTAATGCTAACCTTTCTCCCTGTGGCTGCTCCCAAGGTTATCTCCCGAGTTACCTGCTGGATTGATCCCTCTGTGACATCTCCAGGATTCTCCATTTAAGCCTCCTTGTGTAATAACTATTTTCACGATTGGCAACCTAAAGGCTCCTCACTTCATTTCATTTCTTTGAACCAACCAACATGAAATAAAAGTTCCTGAATGCAAGGCAAAAATCAAGATTTTGAATAAATCACTCTTCACAAACAGCCTTTTCCCTGTTTAACTGTTCTTCTGTTTTTCTAGTCTAAAGAGCACCACCTGTTTCCATCAACCCATATTATAGTACTAAAAGTTTTTCCTGATTTTAAAAGAATGTGTTGCTGTCTTCCAGGTTAGACTACCTGAATTTGGATTTTATCCAGACCAACTTTGATAAACATAATTTCCATCCATTCATTATCTAGCACGCTTATCCTTGCAGGGTCACGATGGAGGCTGGTGCCTATCTCGGGTAGTAGATGGGGCACACCCTGTACAGGTCGCCAGTCCATTGCAGGGCAACACAGAGACAGACAAGACATAAAATCATGCATGTACACACTCACAACTAAGGAGAATTTGGAGAGACCAATTAACCTGACAGTCTGGCTTCCTCCCACAGTCCAAAAACATGAGTACCCAGAGAGACCACGCATGCACAGGGAGAACTCCTTGCAGAAAGGCCCAAGGCTGGACTCCAACCCAGGACCTTCTTGCTGCAAGGCAACAGTGCTACCAATTGCACCACTGTCCAGCCCAATTTCAGACATAATAAAACATTTCTAAGGCAGTCATAATTAATCCATGTGTTTGTGTGTGGTCAAGATAAAAATAAAATGGATAGAGTGAGAAATCTGTGATTGGAAACAATATCATCTGTCAGGCTAAGACTGTTAGCTATGGTGAGAAAAGGAAGAAAAAGAAGAGGAGAAGGAGAAATAACACTGCCTTGTCAGAGAAAATGTGCTTTTCTGTAACAATGGCATTCTTGATGCACAATCTATCTCACCAGGCCCTGTGGGGATTGTGTTTGTCTCTTCCTCAAAATGGCTGGGGACAAAATCAATCATGACTTATTGTTGGAGTTGCCTTTACAGTGTCTTCCACGTACATGTCCTCAGTCTACCGCAGCCAAAAGGAAGGACAAACACACTGTGCCAAAAACAATAGCTGTGGCTGATATTTGGCAAGTCATCCATCAGTCTGGTGAACACTTCAGAAACTGTTTGTTATCTGAACCCCTCTGTTAAATAACTTTGCCTCAGTTTGAAATCAAATATCAGATAGATAAGAAAAAAGTCCAATATATTACTCCTAATTTTCACCATCTTTTAGATCTCTTTTTCTCAGACACTAAATTATCCTTGTTCGTTGTTTCTCCTTGGGTTAAACCCACTCTCTACTTAACATCCTAATGAAGCAGAAATAATGCATGAGACTGGTAGAGGTTGTTTTTCTCCATATCACATTATGTAATATTAAAAGACAAAAGGCAGCAGGGGATTTTTTTTTTCTCTTTGTTTCTCTCGTTTCATGGATATCCTTGCACCTGAAAAGAAAATTTCACACAGACCAATTACAATTCTCTTAGAAATAAGATGATACTTGGTATGATCTGACCAGACAGAGATGTAACCAAGGTTTGGGACAAAGCCTGAATAACTTATGCAAACCAAAAGCAAATTTCCATTAAGTTTCTGCAAACCATTTGATGTTTACAGGTGATGAATGTTTGGTAATTTTAAATGTGCTATATTATTCACCTATCAAACAACATTGTTTTTCTGTGAATACAATGAAAAACAGATTGTCTTCACTCAACCTTGAAAAGTCTTTCACCCTGAACTCACTCTGTCAAAGAAAGAAAGGAAGAAAGAGAATCAAGGAAGGAAGGAGTGATGGAAGTAAAGAAGGAAAGACAAAACATGGTAAAAGAAAAAAAGCAAAGTCAGTGGTTAAAACTATAAAATAAAATGAGGATAACTAAGGAATGAGAGAAGGAAGGAGAAAGAATTTTGAAAGAATAAGGCAAAGTCTGGGAAAAATGAAGGTAGTTAAGGAAGAAGAATGCCAAAATAGTAGTGAAAGTAGGAAGAAAAGTAAGTGGTAAAGAGTGTAAAATGAAATCACAATGAGGGCAAGAAACAAAGGAAAAAAGGAGGGGAGCAAAAGGTAAGACTGCAAAAGTGAAAAGAAAGCAAAGGTGGAGATTGTGCACTCTGAAAGTAATGAGAGGTGACAGTGTGAATTACTTCACTGCTAATTAATCCACGCTTGACCACATGCACTAACGAGAAAACAGTCACACACCCCTGACCACACTTTATGTACTACAGGTAGACAGACATAAGCAAATGGACAGTAAATAAAATCCTTTATACATGCTTGCAATATTGTCTTAAATGCTAACAAATACATGGTGACACAAGTATACATTGACAATACCTCTTAAAAGTATTTGTCTAGTTTTGCTTTTCTGACCCATTCTATGAACTTCTCACTCAAAGCAGAACTCTAAAGGTGTATTCACACCAGAAAAGTCATTTAGTTTGCTTGTTTGGACTGGACCAAAACCTGACTTTATTTTTTTTTTTTTTTTCATTTGATGCAGTTTGTTTTCACATTGTACTTTTTCCCCAAGTAGACCATAATATGTAAACAAAGCCATGCGGTGACAATCATTGCTTCAATTGGACTTAAATGCCGGGGGGGGCAGAGCATAGGAAAAACAAACTTTGGAAGTCCTGCTTGCTGCATTTCTGTTGGTATATTTGCGCTGTTACTACAACTGCGATACCATTTTCAATATGAAGAGCAGCTCATATAACCCAGGTTTTGCGATATATTTCTGAATGTGATGATATTCTCTGTGTGCCCTGACCCACAACATTCTAGCAACAGCATTGCTAAGCAGAAAATGGCAAACCAGGTACGATTTCATCATAATCAGTACATGCAGTTGTAGAGTTAGCAACACTGAAGGGCTCTTTTTAACCATAATGCCCAGGACTCATGAAGTCCAAAAAGAAGTATATTTCTTGTAGTTGGTTCTCATTGAGGCCATTCTATAATCACATCAGAAACGAAGTGCACCAGAGTTCATTTGGAAGCAGATCGAGACCACCTCAAAAAGTGGGTCTCATTCCGGTTGTTTGGTCTGCACCAGAGTGCGCTTGAGTGTATTCACACCTACACAAAATGTCTGGACCAACATGGGAAACAAACTCTGCTCCGTCTAACCCCTTAACTGTTGCTTACAAAATGCTTATATGTTATCCACCAGTGTCTTCATGACAGTTAAGGCGATTTATAGCAGACCAAATGTGTCAGGTGTGAATTCACCACAAAATATTTGGAGGTCAAAGTTACAAAATGTATCTTTTTTATAGTTGTTCTCCAAAATAAGTTATACAATGACTTGGGGCTTACATCAGAACCCCTAAATTCTTTGTCCATAACCCACACAACTAAAAGTAAAACCTAATTCAGAATCCCATTAACTGTGTCTCGCAGGACTACTACACAACTTGAATGGCATGAGGGAAAACATTCACTCATCCATCCATTGTCTATACCTTACCCTTGTAGGGGTCACAAGTAGGCTGGTACCGTTCTCCATTAGTCATTGGGGGAGAGGCAGGGTACACCCTGGACAGGTCGCTAGTCCATCACAGTGAGGAGAAGCAATAATACAAAATATAATTTTTATATATAATATACAAAGAAATGTTCCCAGAAACTCCCCAATATGTAAATGTTTTGTTTTTTATGAATTGCAGACGTTTTTGTTCATTTAATGAAACATCTTTTCTTGAGTCTGTGCCTGGCTACCAGCATTTGGGTATTTTCTCAACCAGCTTCTCTGTGTCTCTTTGACTAAAGGATATGATCATGCCTGGACCCAACAGGTAAATTGTTGTTAGTTTTAGGTGCGTAGAAGACAATAATATACCACATGGTAAGGAAAAGAAGAACTGTACGTTGAACTCTCATACCTAAAATAGTTTGGCTCAAACCAACTATTGAGAAGTCCAGAACAAAGAGACACTAGCCACTGATGTCAAACCACACCATCTAACTTGACCAGAACCAAACACTTGACAACTCACTGTTTCTATTCTCAGAAGAAGAATTCTTGCCTCATACCAGTATGAGGTATGAGGGATTGCTGTAAAGTCAATCACACAATGCCATGCGGTCACTACATGCTCGTTCAGGAGGAGTGAATGCTGCAAGTCAGTGACTCCATGCAATCTGCTGGGTTTGCTTAGAAACTTTTTGAACTACTTTGAATAATTAATTGAGTTTACTGTACTGTTTGATAACTAGGATCAATTGGAATTTATGTATAACTGAATTGAATAGATTTTTTTTAAGTGCCTCAAGACAACATTTGTGGTGAATTGACGCTATATAAATAAACTGAATTGAATTGAATTTCAGAAAATCTATTAGGCTGAAAGTTTTATAACTCTATAGGTGGGATCTTAGTGTATGTGTTGCTGACATATTGAGAATTTGATGCTGAACCTTAGTTGCTTGGTTTTCTGGTATGGCTGGAAAGTATGACAAGAATAAGAACAAATCTGCTATTTGCCAGTGACTGTGGGCAACTACTTTTAGTGTATGGACCTTAAAAATTGAAATCATCCTAAGTACTAACTGGGGAAGCTGTTTGGTTAATAATGAACTGTCATGGTAAAATAGAGTAAAATAGAATAGAAATATCCTTTATTGTGCCACGATGGGAAAATTTCTGTGCAACAGCAGTAAAGTGACAATGACAGGAAATTACAGCAAACAGACTCAAACAAAGATACAAAGATAGAATCTCTCTCTCTCTAATATATCTATCTATCTATCTATCTATCTATCTATATATATATATATATATATATATAAAATACTCTAGTCCAGGGAATGTGCAACTGAGTTGGTTAATTAAAAATGTACAAGATGTGCATGTCTCTTTGAGCATTAAAATTAGAAACTATTTACAGTTGGTGACAATAAAAAAATGGTGAAGTTGTACAGATATTATCAAGGATATAAACACTTATTCAGTTTGTTGGAAGCAATGAAGGTTATAGAGTCTAAATGCTGCTGGGAGGATGGATCTCCTATAACGCTCCTTAGTGCACGTAGGATGCAACAGTCTGTCACTGAAGGAGCTTTCCAGCTCAGTAACAGCTTCATAGATGTCCGTCAGTGATGTTATTTTAGCCAGAGTCCTTCTGTCTCCCACCACCTGCACCGGGTCAATGGGACAACCTCGAACAGAGCTGGCCTTCCTGATGAGCTTATCGAACCACTTCCTCTCAGCTGTAGATAAGCTGCTGCTCCGAAATACAATACCATACAAGATGGCTGATGTCACCACAGAGTCAAAGAAGGTCTTCAGGAGTCCCCACTGCACTCCAAAAGACCTCAGCCTCCTCAGCAGGTAGAGTCTGCTCTGATCCTTCCTGTAAAGTGCATCAGTGTTATGAGTCCAGTCCAGTCCAGTTTAAGTACATGGGTGTTCACCTGAACAATAGAGTCCACGATCTCAATGTCCACTTCCTGGATGCTCACCAGTGTCAGTGAGGTGGGTCTACACCTGCAGAAGTCCACCACCAGCTCTTTGGTTTTAGCAGTGTTGATCAGGAGGTGGTTCTGCTGGCACCAGTCCACAAAGTCCTGAGTCCACTGTCTATACTCTGAATCGTTCTCACCTGTGATGAAGCCAACTATGGCAGAGTCATCAGAGAACTTTTGCAGATGGCAGCGTGGGGAGTTGATGGAGAAGTCTGCAATGTAGAGGGTGAAGAGGAACAGTGCCAGCACAGTTCCCTGTGGGACCTCCCTACTGCAGAACAGTCTGTCGGAGACACAGCCCTTTGTCCTCACATACTGTGGCCAGCCAGTGAGGTAGTTCCAATATCCACTGGGACATGTGGTGGTCCACTCCTGATAGATCCAGCTTGTCCCTCAGAAGTCCTGGCTGAATGGTGTTGAAAGCACTGGAAAAATCAAAGAACATGATCCTCACAGTGGGATTCCTCACAGCTTCCAGGTTTCTCCAGGTGGGTCAGAGCTTGGTCCAGGAGGTAGATGACAGTATCATCCACTCCAATGCCAGGCTGGTAGGTGAACTGCCAATCCAATGAAGATGTCACCAGGGGCTGTAGATGGCTGAGAACCAGCCTCTCAAGTGTCTCAGGGATACCGGCCTGTAGCTGCTGAGGTCCTTTGGATGTTTAGTCTTTGGTACTGGTACCACACAGGAGGTCTTCCACAGTTGTGGTACTTTCCCCAGCTTCAGGCTCAGTTTGAACATGTATCCTATGACGCCACACAGTTGATCTGCACAGCACCTCAGGATCCTGGAGCTGATGCCATGTGGACCTGCAGGCTTTGCACCTTGATTTTTTGCAGCTCATTCCTCACCTGAAGTGATGAAAGGGACAAGATGGAGGTGGGGCATAGAGTTGGCTGGAGTACTCTGAAGTGAAGGGAGTAAATGATGGTTGAGAGCTGAGAGATATGAAGTTCTGAGAAGAAAAGCTGGTAGTCGTTACAGATAAGGGGGTCATTACAGCAGGGGGGGCTGGGCTAGGGGAGGTATGGGTGACTGGTCAAACCTGTTAAAGAACTGGTTCAAATCGTTCACCCACCCCAACTCTTCTACAACCTGAGGGTTTGGTTTGTGGCCTGAAATTGTTTTCAAACCTCCCCAAACCCCACTGATGTTGCTCTGCTGCAGCTGATCCTCCATCTTTTTCCTGTAGATGTTTTTTCCATCCCTAATTTTCCTTCTCAGCTCCTTCCGCACAGCTGTCAGATCCTCCTTGTTTCCTGATCTAAAGGCTCTCTTTTTCTCCTTCAGGAGAGCCTTTATTTCAGGGTTGACCCAGGGCTTGTTATTGGAGAAACACTGTACTGTCATGATGGACACAGTGGTGTCCATGCATAGGTTGATATAGAGGTTTATACACAGGCTGGAGAAGAACCAGGTTGTGATCTGAGCCCTCCCTCCCAGGGGAGGCAGATGTGATTAACTGTATGCCTCTTTGGTGTTGGCATAAAGTAGATCCAGTGTGTTGGTAAGTCCGCTGTGGCAGGTGACATACTGGATGAAGGTTGATAGAGTAGAGGACAGGGAGACATGATTAAAGTCCCCCCGAGCTCAGAAAGAGGGAATGTGGGTCTTGTGTTTGGGTGGTAGTGGGGAGGACATTGCAGGCTGCTGCAGCGTTAGCAGAGGGCAGGACATACACAGTTACATTAATAACATGCGAAAACTCCCGAGGAAGACAGTGCGGCCTCATACTAACAGCTAGCAGTTCAATGCCCTTACTGCAGAGCATCTCTTTGATGGTTAATTATCCAGAGTTACACCATCTATCATTCACAAACACAGCCAAACCCCTTCCTCTCTTCTTACCATTCTCCTTTGTTCTGTCAGTACGGAGTAAATGAAAGCTGTCCATGTTTATATGAGAGTTCAGAGTTAGCATGGTTAGCCACATCTCAGTTAGGCAGATGAGGTTGACCTCTTGGTAGCTCCTTTGATGGTGTGCTAGAGCCACCAGCTTGTCCACCTTATTAGGAAGAGATCTCACGTTTCCCATGACGATGGACGGGATGACGGGCCTGTACCTTCTTCCTAGGTTGCAACATCCAATGCCTGCACGTGTCCCACGTCTCTTCCTTCTCAGCTCGCGGGGAATATCGGGTCGCTCGGTGGGAGGCAGTACAGTGGAGCTACCAAGAGCTAGCAGCTGATCCCTGATGTAAACAATGGGCACATGGCCATTCATGCCTTCGCCGAACACAAAACACTTAAAAAATGAAAATAAAAACAAAGTTGTCCACAAAACAGTCAGTTCCATTGCATGAACCAGCAACATGAAAAAAAGAGTTGTAATAAAAAAAAAAAATACTCAGTACAGATCACAGATTAAAATCTAAATAAGATTTTAAAGGAAAATACTCTTAATCAAGTCTGAGCTACTGTAGCAGGGTGCCTGCTTGAAATGCGCCGGAAGAGTATTTGACTAAGCCTGGTACCAGTACCCACAGGCTTAGTCCTCCTTGAATAAGTTCCAGTCCTTCTCTATAACATCATGAACTCAGCTCAAAGTCATTTCCTTTCAATCACAAGTCTAGTGCACAAAACCACTTCCACTGCCACAGCCTCAACCATATGGCAAAACTTTACTCGCAATAATAAACACAAGAAATTAAATGAACATGGCAAGACCTCTAAAACAATAATAAAGAAATCTGAAGTGATCGAAACAGAAACACAAAAGAAAACTAAAACCCAAACATCAAAGTATCACAAAGAGCTAAAAATTACTATTTTTGAAACTGATGTTTCTTTTATATACAGTTTTTAATTATCTTTGCAAGATGCCTGGTAAAAAAAAGTTTAAATCTATATCTGACAGAGGTATGAATAATCTTAAATTGTCACAATCCAAGTTGTTACAATCATGCCACAGAATTTTCCACATGACAAAAAAACAATTTTGTCATAGCAACTAATAAATTTGATGTAGTGTTTTTTTTTGTTTTTTTTTTAACATACTTGGCTTACTCCCTTGGTGAAACTTCCAGCTTTGGCTAAAATTCAGCTGGCATTTTCAATTACAACAAAAGTCGAGGTTACCCTGTCTCTCCTTTTTGATTAATTTACTCACGTTCTTGCCATTTTTTGGTACTACAATAACTTGTGGAAATTATAATTTCAGAAATTTAAGTATTTTTTTTCTACAAAACACGTAATTATATTGAATGAAATCCACACTGGTCCGCTCCACCCCTTGTAATAGAGTTTTGTAGTTCTAGTTCAATGTAGAACAAATAACAGTCATCATTTGCATAACACAAGAGATCACCTGTCAGGAAAAAACAATCTGTCAAAAATGAAACCATAGAAGTCTTCTTATACCTGCTGGCAAAGAATTATGTTTCAATGGGGCAAATGTTGGTCATGTAAAAGGCTATCAGAAGGTTAGCACTAAATGTTATAAATTTTATCAGACTTCAATTAACAAACATATACTTTGTTTCCTCACAATTAAGCAAAAACATAAAAATTGGCTTTTTAAGGTATTTTTGTTTGATTTACCACCAACTAAGACTTGCCAGGAAAGTATTTTTATGTTACACAATTTCATTTAGTTTCTTTAAAGCAATAAACATGTTTGATCCACTTGTTGGACAATGAATGACTAACAAACTTAGATTATTTTATTAAAGGGGCAGTAATATGTAAAATCGACTTTTTTGAGTTTTACATTATGTTATGTTATGAAAAACATACCTGGAGTGTTGCCTTGATGCTTTCATGCATGCTTGAGAAATCCTTTAATCTCCCATGGCAGCCATTCAGCTGTGCAAAACACTTCTGTGAGTACCGAGGCGCAGCTCCTCCTCTTTCTGAAGCATAGCTCCTCCTCAGAACTGCAGTTTCTCAGCTTCTGAACTTCTACCCCTCCCCTGCGACTTTCCCACTCAGCTCCTTCAGACTTGTCAGCAGTAATTAGCAAACATCTGGTGGGACTACACATCTGCTGAGCTCATTATATGAGCTACTTCTCATTAAAACTCTGATAAAAATATTGTTAAAGTGTTAATAGAGAAGCGCTGTTTTGATGACGTCTTGAAGATGGAGTTTCAGAAAGAGCAGGAGTTTTTAAAGAGACAGAGTCCCAATTTCAAGGTGTTAAATTATGTAGTCAAATTTCTTTTAAGTCATATTTGATATATAAAGCATTTTTGTGACAACTGAAGCTTACATAGTTACTTCATTGTGCTATAAAATGGCACTATGTGCCTGGAAGGTACATAATACTGCCCCTTTAAGGCTGTTATGGATCTCAAGCTTTTAACTGTGGTGGGTACTTCAACATTAACATAAAGACACAGTCTGCAGCAATTTTTTCTGGCGCAAGGGCTCTCCTAAATGCCAGCTAAAAACATTTTTTACCAACATATAAATTGAGGGTTCTTTAAATGCTCTGTTTTTGTCTCCGCCCTATCCTGTCTTGCTTGCACCTATTTTAATAGGAACCATTTACAGTCACTTTACCTTGTCTTCTGTCATCAGAAAATAGATGTGATGCCCACTGTACCACCCACACACATCTCCACCTCCCAACATAAATTGCATTTGACTGTGAGTGACATTCAAGCCTGCTGCTCTGGAGGGAAACTCATTATAGAATGCTAAACACTGCTGTCCAAAGGGCCACACAGTGTTAATGAGTGTTGGCGGACGATAGGACATGTGTGTCTTGTCTGCTTACTATAGCACTAACATACAACTCTGACCTCGACTGCAGGATGTGTCCCAAACACAATCTCATTTTTCAGTTTGCTCTTTTAGTTAAAAATACTCAGTGTATCATACTCTCAGTAAGCAGGACCTGATGTGTTATTTCCTTCCTTTTTGCCGTTTTTTTAGTATGTCACGCTTGTTACAATGCAAAAAAATGCAGAAGGTGAGTCGAAGCCTTCCCCCAATTTTTATTTCAGTTTAGCATAGTAAAGAGTGCTATTAAGGTATTTCACACACATCCAGTCTTGAGCAATGAAAACTTGACGAATTAATAATAAACTGACAAGAGGTCTAGCCAGCTGCCCATATTATAAATACATTGATGGGCAGGAGGAAAACTGCAACAATACATCAATAATTCCTGTTTCATTCATGACATAATTTATCTTCATTCTAATTAATTTTTGTTGTTTTATATTTGGGCCTGTTGTATGAAGTCTGGATAATCTGATTTTCATATCACCAGGATAGGACAATTAGGAAAGTGAATAAAAACCTTTTTTTGTAATGTCAACATCAGACTGACATTTTTCTTCTCAAACAGGTCTATGTTGAAAAAAATATTCTTGCCCATAATTTGATAGTTGGTGGAGCTGTGTGGGGGAGGCTTGGGGGAGGGGTGCTCTGTGAGGTAGAAGACTGCAGCTCCAAGGAGGAACTTTGTGTAAATAGGCAGCACTTTGTGAAAGTTATCATTTAGGCACCCTCAAATGACTGCCATGGGGAATTAAAGGATTTCTCAAATATGCATGTAAGAATTGAAGCAACATTCCAGGTATGTATGTTTTTGATGAGGGAATAACAGTATAACATGATGTAAAGCTCAAAAAAACTTGATTTTACATAACACCCCCCCTCACCCCTTCTTTAAAAGTTTGGGGAACACTTAGAACATAGTGTTAAGTTATAAAACAGCATCTGTAGCTTGCCATTGGGGACTGTTCAATATATCATCTCTTCAATTTATTATCTGAAAATGAAAATGGGAAGAGTATGGCACCGCCTGCCAGGACATGGCTACCCACCAGCTATTTTCTAAGCACAAAAGCAACAAAGAGCCCACTGTAATTCTACAAGTGCTGCAGAGCTCCATGGCTCAAATATAAACTAGTAGCAATGTTCTCCAAAAATCTGGTTTAATGGAAGAGTGACAAAGAGAAAAGCATTGTTGAGAGAAAGGCATAAAAAGCTTGTTTAGAGTTTGCAATATGATAGCAACCATGTAAAAACAAGGCACACAAAGTGTAATGTGTGACAGAAAACTAATATTGTACATCACCCTAAACATGCCATCTGCACAGTGAAAAACGGTTTGGGAATGTTTTCTTCTGCAGGGACAGTAATAGCCCATGAAAACTGATGGGAGTATGGATGGAGGTAAACATAGTGCAGGTATGGAAGAAAATCTTCTAGGGTCTGTGGAAGATGCTGGTGGAGGTTAATATTTCAGCAGGAAAACAAAACCCAAACCTATTGCAAGACCTGCAATAATATGGTTTTGAGATGAGAAGCAGATTTAATTGATTATACAGTATTTGGCCCAGTCAAAGTCCAAATTTAAACCCAACTGAGAATTTGTGGCAAGACTTTTCAGGTAATCTGACAGAGCGTGAGCTATTTTGGAAAAACAAATAGGCAAATCTTTTAGGCTCCAGATATACAATGCTGGTGGAAACATACTCCAAAAGACTTGCAGCTGTACTGACTTGGGGGGGGGTGAACAAATATACAAGCAACCTTTTATAGATTTGTATTTGTAAAATATTTTGAAAACCAGTTGGTTACACTTTACATTTATTTACTACTTTGTGTTGGTCTACTGCATAAGTTTTTAATTAGATGCACATAAGTTGCACCATATCTAATTAATTGTTCACTTAGAGATGTTTTTTTACCCTCACCCTTTTTTACAACATTGCCACCCTCCTTTTTCACATAACTTTCTGTTCCTCCAGACTTGCCTGCCCCCAGAAATTTCTTTTTTAGTCCTACCTTTCCAACATCTTTCAATCTATGATGTGTGTCAACTGAATTTAAAGTGCCACCTGAGAAAACCCTTATCATGTCACTGACACGCACGACCTGTCAGCAAAGATAACGGCTCTGCATGTCACTCTGCTCATTTACTCACTCTGCTGTGAATGTGATACTGCTCTGACAGACAGCACATACATGAAATGAGAAAACATGAATTAATTCAAAGATACAGAAGACGGCAAAATGTATTTTGATGTTTATTATTAGAAAAGAAATACACACTAAAGACTGTCCTCTCCATAAGTTTCAAAGCAAGTCTTTTACATCGATCACTCACTCAGGACTACAGTTACTCAGCTTTAGAACTTGAGACTCTGCACTTTTATAAATAAAATGTGATAAATTACTCTGTCTGTTGCTCACAACAGTCACTTGTTTTCCCTCTTGTCCACACATACACAGACACTCATTTGAATGCTCTCAGACTTATACCTTCCAGCCTATTTTTAGAGTGACTGCCAGCTTACGATGACAGTTCTTCCAGTCATCCCTCTCCAGTCCTGTCCTTCAACTACTGTCTTTGCAGTTTTTTCTGCCTTCTATGTGGCTGACTCTAACGTCACCTCCTTGTCTGGTTCTTTACAGTTACAAGTCGTCAGTCCCTCCCATTTACAGCACAGCGATGCATACACATTAAATGTAGCACGTGCTTGGAAAGAGCCTCTTGCTCATCTTCTTGGAATTCATGAAATCACTCAAAAAACCCAGAAAATGATTTGATTTTTTTCCAGCTGATAATGATGGGTATTTCCGAGTATAATGACTGATGTACTGAAAGGAGAATGAGGTTCCACAGGAGGATGAAGTATTTATAATGATGTATTGAGATTGCATGCAGAAAAACATGCATACATTAGGATAGGTCATATTTACACATAATTTTGTCTCTCCTTGTGTGTCTTGGTTGGTTTGTGTGAACATGATAGCTTCATATGACCTTCTAAATCTTTGCAATGCTAACAATTTAGCCCAAGGAAAGAGAAAGCCTAGAATGAGGATGGTAAATGGCTGCCCATGAGAGTATGGGAGAAGAAAAAACCCTGTCGTCAAATGACCTTCTATAAAGAAAGTTTGCAAAGATTATTTCAACTGCCTTTTAAAATACATTTTAACGACCTAAACATTTAACTATTCAAAAAAATATTGCCTTTTAGTAGGACCCTTCTCAAAAGTTAATGGAAAATAATCATTGGCAGCAATCAAACCCTTCTTAATAAAGCTGATCAGCATGTTTCCACTGTTATTTCGATGATTTATCTTTGGTGATGAGTTCAAGTTTTAAAGGTTGGAAAGCCTCCTTTCCATCTCACTACTCTTTAGCTCTTTCCACAATTTCTGTGTCAGAATGAAAATGGAACTCTGACTGGACCACTCAAAAATGCTACTGTTATTTCCATCAAAACAAACATGTTGATTCTAATCTAAATCTACCAGGGGCATGAATAATTTTGAGGTCAACTGTACTTCTCTAAACTAAAATCCTAAATGACTGTGACCCATCAATATCAATCAAAAATGTGTTTAGTTGAACAAAACTTACATTCACATCAATAATATTTATTTTGATACAAAAGTGAGAATATTGGTTCAAATATTAACCTTTCTGTGTGATTGTGTAAATTTTCTTTTAGTTTTATGGTATCCTATCACAATCCTAAAAGACACATATTTGATTAACATATGATTGTGAATGTAGTTTAACAATGAGTGAATTCTTTATCTTTCCACTGGCAAATTATCCAAATAGGAGTGATTACAAGCAACAAGGGAGAAGTTTCCTTTTTGGATGAAGGGAAAAGCATTTTCTGCTGAGATGTCATTTTTGTTAGAACCCCAGTTTATTTTGTATTTAACTTATCTGTGCTGGCCCTGGAATACCCTGGTGACCCATCCTGTCTGAATGGGTTCTGTCAGGAACACAATTGTCTTGAGCCACAGATTTTGCAGAACAAATCAAGTTCGTTTGTACATTGCTTTGTAATGTGCAAACTGCATTTGTCAGTCCTTTCCAGAATTTGTCGAGTAAAATGTTGTTACTGAAGACATTGTAGCTTATTGGATGAAATATTTGTAAAATAAGATGTGTTTTAGTTGTCAGATGTGTGTGTGTGTGAATGTGTGTAGTACTTAAAGAGCAAAGCACTCACAGATGTAAAAATATAAATATTTCAACTTAACTGTTTTTGGTTGTCCCTGCCATATCTGAAGCTTAAACTCAAACTTTCTTGAGATAGCAGAGCTAACAATGCAGATGAGATGATGGTCGTTGTCAAAGTTAATATTTGACAATATTTTGACAAAGCCTTAATATTTCAAACAGAAAGTAAACAAAGTGTGTTTAAAAAGCTTACCACATCTTATGATCTATATGAAGGGTATAAAAAATTAACTTTAGTTTCTAATCTATGTTTGCACTGTAATCCTGCTAAACTGCAGATTTAGGCAAGAAACCATTTATCATTGCCACGCATCAGCTTTGCCATGTTGTTTTGATATAAAAAATGTTAACATGACAGCACTAAAAGTAAGCCATAACAACCCCAAATCACTCATGGTTGTAACATGGAATGAGAGTTTAATTTAAATGCAAAATACCACTCTACTCTTTTTAATTTATTACATACATTACTCCCTCTCATCCATGGCAGTAAATATGTTAAGGAAGTACTTTCACTCCCAGCTGAACCAGGCATTAAAGTACCCCATGTTATGTTACTGCAAGCTTCCTATATTGTACGTATGTGGCTTGATTTTTATGTGTCCCTTCAGGGCAAGCGGGCAACACTGACAAAAAAAAAAAACAAAACAACAACAACCAAAAAAAAAACACTTTCACAGGTCCTCTTAAATGATCTACTGCAGGTAGATTCATTGTTCTTTTGTAGATGGCCAAGATGCAGCACGTTAACTCTATTATTCACCAAATAACAAGAGGGGGGTAGCACAAATAAAGCCCAGTCTTCAGACCAACACTAACCCTTATTTCTTATTTTCAGGACATTTAATATACCACAATGACCTGGATATTAGGTCTTTTTTTATTATAGCTAATATAGCTTTATTTTAGCTCAACCAGGTAAGAGAACGTACATGAACATAGGCATTGATATTGAAACAAAGAAGATATGTATACATACATACATACATACATACATAAAGCAGTATTTTCAAGCTCTGAGCAGTTGTTTCTTTACATGTTCTACCAGGGCCTTTTAAATCTTGTTAAAAATTAAAACATTTTATATGTTATCTGTTTATACAACTGAAACCAGGTCCCTGGTGACTCTGTCTGTTGCATATCTCTAGCAACCATTGGATAAGCTCAATCCATTTTTGATCAAAACAAGGTATACCCTGTACAGGTTGGAATCCATCACAGGGCAACACAGAAACTCACATGATAAAATAAACATGCACAAATACACTCAGACTAGAGAGTGGTCAATTAATCAGAGAGACCAATTAATTAGAGAGACCAACCAATTAGAGACACCATTTAATCATTTTAGACTATAGGAGGAAGCTGGAGTACCCAAAGAGAACCCACACATAGATGGGGATTCAAACCCTGGACCTTCTTGCATCAACATAACAGTGCTAACCACTGCAAGGCTGTACAGAGCAGATATTAACAAATCAAACCACACTTTCCGTGTTTTAGATAATATGTTATTATAGAAATTCTTCCTATTTTGTAAATGCTTGAATAAGGGAAGAGGATTGTTTGTTTTACATACCATTACAAAGCATTTGGTACAGTTCTCTCCAAAACATTGATTTGTTGTCCTTAAGTCACTTTGTAACTAATTTGGTGGTATTTTTTGAGTCATTGTCCATTTGAAAGGTTCTTTTCACTCATGCTTTATCTCCATAAGGTTTTGTTCGTTGTTGTTGGTTTTGTTGTGTTTATAAGCACATTTCACCCCAAATAATCATTTCAGGTTTACAGAAGTTGTATCCTTCATGAATAATGGGGTAGCTGTACATTAATTCTGCACGATATTAGAAAATCTTGCAATGGCGATAATATTGGTACATATTGCTATGATATCAGGTGCAATATATTCCTGTTTTCTTCTTTTCTGTCTTTCGGATCTATGGTTCTTTCTCTATCAGAATCAGAATTCCTTTATTGTCATTGGGCAAGAACGCACAACAGAATTTAAAAATGAGAATTTTAGTATTTTTTGGCAATGTAATTTGTGTTTAGTGTGAGCTTTTGCTGCCGTGAGACTCTGTCTTACAGGCTAGATATTGCATTAGCATAAGAAATACAACTTCAGAACTTGTAAAATATGTTAGCTGACAATTATTGGACTCTAAACAGTCCTTTGCGATATGAATATTGCGCACACTGATATTGTAATGACAATGTATTTGCAATATATTGTGCAGCCCTGCTTCCCATTGCCTTGGTGTTTCTACTTGTGTAAAACCGTTTGAATATTAAGACATCTGGAAACTGTATACAAAGGTAAACCAGACTTTCACAAGTCTAAATTTCTCTTTCTCAGCTGGCTAATGTCTTGATTTTTTTCCATGATGTCATACAGACAGCAGTATATTTAGGAGTCATATATGTTCAGGTGTGCCTTTATTTAACGCCGATGTTGTGAATCAGAAGTTTACAAGGCCAAGACATCATCATCGAGGCTTTCCCATTTTCTTTAAGGCATATTAATCTTGTAAACATTTCACCTTGAAGTAAGCAATACAAAATTGTCTGTAATTATTCATACATTTAGGAAATAGAAATAATTTTTAGAAGTTCGAACTAACCTGAAGAAAAGTTTATTCTGGTTTAATATCAGAGAGTGGTTGTGTCTTTTTTTTTTTACAGGGTATGTAAACATCTGGTTTCAAGTGAATTTTGGGGTCTTTATTTTAAAGATAACTGGGGACTAGGTAGGCTATAAAAAGTGTTGCCATTCAATGTGAATGTCATACAAACCTATCATGAGGTACTAAGTGGGTCTTTATACAAGCTGTAATTTTATTTTTATGTGCCCCCTTTGTTTTACTATGCAATATTTTCACTCCTTAATTGACTTTATGCAGAGCTGTAAACTATCAACCGAATGCATTTCACAATAGTAAAGCATAACTCATCAGTACTAAATTGCAGCTTTCATTTCTGAGTAGACCTTGAGAAGAAGTCAAGACAAAACTAGCTTTACTTGTGAAGGACAAATAACATAGGACACATTAGCAGAACAAGAAAAGGACAACATAAACAGCTGTTTCTAGAACTCAAGCAATGGATGATGAATTAATTATTTAGCTAGCAAACATTCAAGCGCCTCAGTGTTATTGTAACATCTATACAGGTACATGAGTCTCATTTATATCAATAAGCAACTCAGATACACTTGTGATGCATTAGTGCATTAGACAGTTTACTGTATGTAAGTGTAATCAATCATGATTTAATTAATATCTACCATAGAGAGTGTTGCTTTCCTCTGTGCAGCTGGTTATAAAAACACTATGCAAAAGATTTTAGTCAGTCTTTTCTTCATTATATTTTGCTTCCATTGAGCCTTACATTCCAGTAAAACAGTTTGGAGAGAGTTTTTTGGCTCTCTGAAAGTCTTTGGAAGCTTTTTCTTTGTGCACTATATTCTGTTTAGACCTTAAATGTAACAGTTTTATAGTGACAATATTACTATGCTTGTGTTTTTGGTCATCCATTAACTGCTTCTGCATTTTGGCTTTGTTCTTGTTTCTGAAAAGAAATATAGGCTTTTCACATCTCCCTATGGATTCCCACCTTGCCAGCTATTGTCTCATCCAAGATCCAAGATAGTGACACTTACTTTATTTATTTATTGCGTAAAAACAGTATATTTCTTGGAGGTATAAATCTGTGGTGCCACCACTACAAATGGCTACTAGGGAAGTACTGGCATCCCTCTAAATTTCCTGGCACTTCCACTGGCTCTCCTCAGTGGGAGAAAGGTCAAGTTCTGGTAAGGTGATTTATTAAGTTATTTATACATTTTCAGTATTTATAGATTGATATATTAATTAATTAGGCCCAAGCAGCAAAAGTGCTGCAAAGGCCTATTGAAAGTGCAGTGTCTCTTACGAATATCTTCTGCAATGAATTGGCTTTTTGGAGGCCTAAACATACACAAAAACTAAACACATTTTGCACACGCATCAGTCATGTGTGAAATTTAAGCATTTCAGTGGAACAAAAAAGAGGCATGGTCAAATAGCTCAACAGCGCCCCCTAAAGGTAACCCATCCCAAATGGTATAATGTACACCAGGGGTGCCCAAGTCCAGTCCTCAAGACTACCATCCTGCAACTTTTAGATGCATCCCTTCTCCAACACACCTGAATCAAATGAATGACTTGTTACCAGGCCTCTGTTGTGCTGACTGACTGCTGATCAGGGAATTGAGCTATTTGATTCAGGTGTGTTGGAGGTATTGGCTTCAAATTTAGTCATTCTGGCCTGAGGGTATGGGGGATCTAAAGTTATCAAAATCCTATTTTTTCATGCATGTTGAAGGGGCCTCAAACTTCGCCTCAGAAATATAAAAATTGTTATAACTCATACAAACAAAGTCACAGAGGCATGGAATCTGTCCCTAACAAAACTCAATGCTCTAATGATGACATCTCCTAACCCACACCCCCTGAGAATAGGAAGTGTAATGTTTTACTTTAGAGAGTCCATATTTGACCCCTATTTGCTACCCAATGGGGGTGCCAATGGGGGTAGCCATGGTGGTGTGGCGAAATCTGATATAACACCATGGCCATGTGTTTGGCTCCAATTTCCACATACGACACGATTTGCACCAAATTGAGTATGATGGCCAAATTCCTCCACAGCATCCTCTAGAAGCATTAAAAAGATCAGTCCCAAGCCACGCTTTGACCAAGGATTATAAAATTTTATACACATATGAAACTTCTCAGGACCTACAAAAAAAGTCTCTTGGACCCATGATAAATATCCCACAGAAAATCAGCCATTTTGGATCAAAGATGCCATTTTGTCTGTTTTACACACGTACCTGAACGAACTCCTCCTACAGCTTTTAACTTAGACTTCAAAATGACTCAGCACAACCTTACAGCATTAAAGGTCAAAAGTTATCAAAAGCATTTTGCTGTATCAAACTATGTGGGCATGGCCAAGGCTCAAAATCTGAAACATTACAACAAAACATCAAGGTGTAATAACTTTCACACACTTCAGAGCTGGACCAAACAGACCAGGTCTCAGCATATTCACATGGTCATTTGGTGACATCACTTTACCCCTACCCACTTACAACAGGAAGTCACATGTCATACTAATTGATATCCTCCTTTTACACTCTCTCTTACAACTTGACACAGCACAAGGTGATGTTGAATCCTACTCTGAACAGTGACTGTTAGCTGAAGCGTGTGGTCGTGGCGAATTACAATACCATGCCTTCTGCATACGGTTGTCTCTAAATCACACAAGCAGGATCCGATTTGCACCAAACATGACATGAATGATCTTGGATACATCATGAATTGATCTCTAAAGAGGCCAAATAGAGTTACATTGGAATTTGAAAACAGTGCACCCCTAGAATAATGTTGCAGCTATAGCTCCCTGATACATCATCAGATCTGCACCAAATTTTTCATACATCATCAGGGACCACTGCTCAAAAAAACTGACAGATGGATGACATCACTTTAGCCTTTCCCACTCAGAGAAGAAAATCATAGGTGTGTTTGGTGACTCCTTCAGCTTTTGCCTGTGTATAAGATTTAAACTGACAGTTGATAACCTCACATGATGTGTTCCAAAAGCCTAAAGGAAGTCCTCACCAATCCTTCGGCATCAAATAGGAAGTGACAATTACTCCTGTTTGAAAGGGCTAATTTCGGCCAAACATTTAGGAATTGCCATTGGACCCATACAGAATGGGACTGAAGGCAATTTGGAAGGCTCACCAAATGCACCACCAAGTGGACAAGTATGGGAATGGCATAAAAGAGCGTTGGTGATGGCGATGGTGTGGTGCTCCCAGAGCTCTGCGGTCACCACATGGCCAGAGCAGTGCTGAGCTGCAAGGACCACTAATGGTGCCTGTAGCTTTAATTGATATTGATACTTTAATATATTTGTAAATACTCAAATTATAATGTGTGTTTGGACAAGGCTCGTTTGTCGGGAATTAAACATACTTTTCATTAAGCCCAAATTTCTGCATAAAAAATGTTTTTTTTTTTATTGGTCTAATGTAATACTTTAACCTTAAATGTTGTGTTTTCACTGTAAGTGGAAACTCACAACAATTAACAGACACAAAAGCTTGAAAACTTCAGTCTGAAATTAATTGAAATAATGTGCTTCATTTAGTGAATTGAGTTATTAAAATAATGAACTTTTCAATATTATTTTAATTTACTGAATACAACTTAATTCACTAAATGAAAAATATTATTTCAATTAATACCAATTTTCAGCTATCTGCAAACAGCTAAAATCTGTGAATATGTGAGGCCCCCTTCAAAAATAATTATAGCTACCAATTTTAATAGTTCAAACAGCAAATATACCTTAATGCATTACTATGCACAGTGGAAACTGTCTTGGGACTACTACAGAAGCTAGCCTCTAAAGTCTTACATATCTCCGTGCCAAGGAAAATGAATAGTGCTCCAGGATTGCCTGCTTTGCAAGCGGCAGCCAATAGCATGTCAAGTAGTACTGTGCCAAGGTATTTCAGTTTCCCAATCTGCATCTTCTTTTGATTATTTCATAATGCTCCTTTTTGGATTGTCATTCTCTTCTACCTCCACCCACAAATGATATGATCTTAAAAATTATAAATTACTATCAATAAAAATTATCCACAAAAGGTTTTGTGGGGTCTAAAAAAAATGAATGTTCTGCCATAACAAATCTAAATATTTGATCAGAAAAAAGTTTGGGTTTTTTTTTTTTTTTTTTTTTTGTTTTGAATCAGAGCTCACGTTCAACTTTTGCTATAGCAAGATCTCTAAATATGAATTTAAAAACTTTGTTATGGCTTTTGGTTTGGATGCGGCTCAATCAATCATTAGTTGTCCCAGTCTAGCCACAAAAAAAAAAAAAAAAAAAAACATCTAGGAGGCACCCCTGTATGAAATGCTTTGAAATACGGAAATGACACAGAAAGCTTAATTAAACCCATGAAAGAAAACATCTGCCCAGTGTGTTTACTGCTCAAAAAGTTGACTGGCTCTACTCATTTACGAAATGAGCTTCCAAGGTAAAAACAGATGACAATAACTGTATCTTCAATAAAAGGCAGTATTGTTGAATTTTACCATGTGCCTGTGAGTTTCTTTTTAACTTTTGAGGGGATGCTGAACCTCTTCGTTTCACAGCTTTGATCCTAAGGGGCTACTCACTGTGTATTGTGGACTGCTGGTTTCTGAAAATTGTCTGGATTTTCTTTCGACTGGAACACAAAGACACAGCAATCATCCAGCTGCGGGTGGTTTGTGAACTCTTCCTTATTCTTCTGGGAACCATTTGAACACAATGAAACCTTTTTGCCCTTTATTGACTCTTAGTTTCAGCTTGGTGGATGATGACAGCACACTGTGAATGGCCTTCAATTATTATGCTACAGATATCTCAGGGAAAAGGCTTTGTGTCCAACATCACAGATTAGGCTTTTTAAAGGTGTTGATTTGCAACACTGTCACTTTTTCCCTTACAACATCAACATAAGTCCTCCCAGCTGCTCAAGAAACATCATACAAACAAAAATTATGTCCTTATACTTCAACAAATAGTCACAAATAGTTGATCTTTTAGCACATGTTCTCTGACAGATCTACATGCCAACAGATCAAACCCCTTTATTTTAGACAGACACCTTGTCTTGGGTGAGATACAAAGGATACAGTAGCTCTGAAAAGTCTACACACCCTTGCTTAAATGCCATTATTTTGAGGTTTAAAATAGTTTCCAATTTTTTTCCCCAGAGTTTGGTGTCAAATATTCTGTGCAACAGAACTGCAAAACCAACAAAACACTTTTAGATAAAAATGTAAAAATCATTTGGAATACACAATAAACTGACATTCACATCAATATCGGCCAATGTTAGGCATTCTCTAACAAATCATTATTGGTCCAATAAGCAAAACTAAGCTGATATTAGCAACCAATTTGATCCATTTTGTTGCCATTTGTGTTTATGTTTCAGGATGAGGAGGAGGTTGGCCATGTGGTATTTGTTTGGGCCTGAGATAGTGATAGTGATGCAGTGTAGGATTGTGGGTGTTTAACTGAAGCAGAGAAGCAATATCAATGCTGTGGCCATTTTTTCAAGGTATTGAATGGATAGGAAAATATCTATGTATAATACCGGTACATATCAGTTATTAGCCATAACAGCAATACTAAATACTAAAACCCAATACTTGGATTTTAATACCAGTCCAAATTTTTATAGCAGTGCATTCTCTCACTTAAAGCTGCAACAACTGGTTGCATAAGTGAGCACCTCCTGAAACTAATTATTTCTTAAAGGGGTTATGACAACAAATTTAATTTTTCTGTGGTTTTGGAGGTATAATATGATCTGTTGTGCACTGATGAGGCAGTGTGGATGTCAAGAGTTGGTATCAAAAGCCCTGCTCATAGGGGATCAGCTTTGCTTCTTTGCTCAAAAATGAACCAATCAGAGAACAGTTTATTATTCTTCATAGGCTATCTTTCTATGTAATTCATATTGTACAATTAGAGCACACCATCACGCAAACAGAAATCCCCTTCTCTCCTCCCCCACAGCTGATACACCGGCTAATTTAAGGGCTAAGTCAAGCTAGCATGTCTAACTCCTACACTTGAGAAGAGGACGGCTACTAAAAAGGGGAGCTGTTATATCCAAGGGTGCTCAAAAATGGATGGAAGTTTTCACTTAGTCCCGAAGGATGAGAGAATCAGAGAAGAATGGCTGAAGTTCATTTATAGGTTAGTACCACGCAACTATAACCTTAATTTGAGACTTTGTTTAGTGCATTTTACTGAAGAGTTTCCCAAATATGGCTGTAGGCAATCAGAGTGAAGTCAGCCAGGAAGAGCCACATGTCATTCCCATACCCAACTGTTTTACTGAGGAGGGAAATCTGGCCTGCCAAAACAACCCCCTACAAAAAGGTGACGTTATTTTTTTAATGAAATTATTTGGAGAACTGACATATGCAGCAATATCAACTACATGAAATAATTTATACAGCAATGTCACCACCCCTTTAATACAGTTTTTCAATTTTTTCTGCTAGTAATCAGACAGGAAAAGGGTAGAGAGAAGAGTGGATAGACATGCGACAAAGATACCAAGGATGGGACTTGAACTTGGGATGGCTGCGTTGAGGTCTGTAGGCTCTGTATAAGGAGCACCCACTCTAACCACTACACCATGCAATGCCCCTTTATACACTTTTTGACTTAATTTCAGTATTTAGTCTTCTTTGGCAGGAGTCTGTCGCTATCCCACATCTTGTTAACATTTGCCCACCCTTCTTTGCAAAACTATATACAGCACTCTTCAGGTGACCCCACAGATTTTCTGTCTGATTTAGCGCTGAACTCAGGCTAGACCATTGAAAGCTTTAATGTTCATCTCTCAACTGTTACTTTTGTACAGGAGATTATTTTGATTTTTGCAAACTTTAGCAAAAGGATTGAAATGAGAAAATGTCAGGAAAATCCTTCTGTGACAGCTGAACTTTATTTCAGGGTCATCGGAATCATTACATCAGATGACAGGTGAGAACCTACAAAACTGCAATGCTGAAGTTAAATCAAAAAGGTGTTTCAATGAAGTATTAGTTTAAGGATGTTAACACTTAAACAACCAAGTTATTATAGTTTATTCATAAATTTTTTTCCTGACAGACCAACTAAGAACTAGCTGGAGGGCCTTTATGTCCCTTCTGGTTCAGGAACACCTTGGCATCCAACAGAATGGGGTGGAATGTGCTGCTTGGGAGAGGAACGTCGAGGTTTCCACACTGGACCTATTACCCACATGACATGATTTTGAAGACAACTGATGGATGGATTTTCCTTCCTCAGAGGGTTGTTATTTTCAGTCAAATTGTACAGGACATATGTCACATTGAATGTGGGAAAATAAGTCTGAAAATTATTTAACATGGTCTGATGTTTTAAAAATCCCAATATTAAATTGAATTAGAAAAGGGATGTGTACATAAACCATTTTACACTCTACCCCCTGAAACCCAAAGCAGGATTAAGAAAGTACAGAAAACAGATATTTAATGTATCTTTGTTGTTGTTTAAACATCTCTCAACCTGTACCACATGACACACATCTTAAAAAGGTGGAGCTCAGTTTCTTGCTTCTCCTTAGCTACCATAAAATGGGTATAGTACTACAAATCAACTCAAAGGCAACAACATAAATAGTCATGGCTTGAAAAACTTTGTTTTACTATACTCACTCACAGTTCAGTAGACTACCCCTCTTAGGTCATTAAAAATGAAAAGCTCCTCTATTTCTCTGTTGTTCTGTATGAAATATTCAGAAAAGAAAGATGTTTCCATGGTCTTTCCCTCAGTCAGACTTGGTATATTACAGCAGTAAATCTCTGCTCAGACCGCTTAATATGAATTAAAAATATATATGTTTTATTATAGAATTTTGATTTGTATGTTGTATTTATTCAGCAGTTCTGTTTCCAGCCTGTCACATTAGACCATCACATCACAAAATGAAAAGAAAATTTATTTTTACATTTTATGTTTTCTAAACTCAAGGTGAGGTGATCTAGATTAAGCACAATGAAAAAACTGATACCATTTCTAAATGACAGTGTACAACTCATTACTTGCATGCACATGAGTGATGATCGGGTTCATATGAAGTGGAATATTTTCATTTTTCTCAGTGACTTGCACAGAATAATTTGCATTATAATTAATTAATACATGGGATACATGTGATACTTTCCCCAGCTTCAGGCTCAGGTTGAACAACTGTGGAAGACCTCCTGTGTGGTACTGGTACCAAAGACCAAACATCCAAAAGACCTCAGTAGCTACAGGCCAGTAGCCCTTAGCATCTGATGAAGACTCTTGAGAGGCTGGTCCTCAAACATCTATGTCCCCTGGTGACGCATTCATTGGATATGCTGCATTTTGCCTACCAGCCTGGCATCGGGGTGGATGACACCTTCATCTACCTCCTGCACTGAGTTCTGACCCACCTGGAGAAACCTGGAAGCACTATGAGGATCATGTTCTTTGTTTTGTTTAATGCTTTCAACACCATCCAGCCAGGACTTCTGAGGGACAAGCTGGAGCTGTCAGGAGTGGACCATCACATGTCCCAGTGGATACTGAACTACCTCACTGGCTGCCCACAGTATGTGAGGACACAGGACTGTGTCCTGCAGTACGTGAGTTCCTCAGGGAACCATGATGGCACCATTCCTCTTCACCCTCTACACTGCAGAGTTCTCCATCAACTCCCCTCGCTGCCATCTGCAAAAGTTCTCTGATGCCTCTGCCATTGTTGGCCCCATTACAAGTGAGGATGACTCAGAGTACAGACAGTGGACTCAGGACTTTGTGGACTCTTCCACCTACTTACTGCACATTTCCTCTGAATAAATACATTAATTCTTCAGTGTGAAACTAGTAGTGGCTCAACGTTGTGCTGGACGGATTTGGCTAGCTCAAATGGGGGGAAATGGTGGACGCTTCGTGTTCAGCGGCAAAAGTTCAGATTTTCCAACTCCGGCGTCTTCCATGCTGGATGCACTTGACAGTTGTCGATCGCTGAAAACGCTGGAAATGTTGGAAATGCGACCAAACGCGCCGCAAGACTTCTAGACACACGTTCACCATAGACTTTGCATGTAAACCAGATGCCCCTGACGCTCTAATCACATTCGGTCTGAACACAGCGTTAGACCGATCAGCAGTCACTAGAGGGAAGGCTGGGTGCTTTTCAATGGAACCCCCCTCACACACACACACACACACACACACACACACACACACACACACACACACACACACACACACACACACACACAAAAGATTGCCTGTAACTTGGGAAACTAGCAGTACAACCACAAAACAAGCAAATGGCCACCAAAATAAATGAATAAATATTAAAAATAAAATTTGTAAAATAACTTTATTAACAGAGAAAAAAAAAATCACCATCTTTTTTGAAAAAGCTTATAGTTAAGCTTATGCTCAGCCTGCATAACTATAAACTATAAGCTAATAGTTATGCAGGCTGAGCTCCTGCATTGCGTTGCAGGACTCTAAGCAATAATTATTATTGTTGGGCCATTGTTGTGACATTTGAATAGACCACTAGCACTTCTATATCTATATGTGCAATATACATGCCTTAGCTAGAGAGCAAATTGAGTTTCTTACAGCATTAAATGCGTAGAAAAGCAATGCTGGAGCATTATTTCCTTACAGCTATGCATCTTCCTATTCCATTTACCACATTCAAAGTAGATGAACACCTGTGTGATAGGGGTGTTGGGAAAATCTTTATTTAAGTCTGTTTGGTGGATCAGTTGTAGGTGACTTTGTGAAACTTGTTTATATTTGATGTGTTCTGTGAATAGATCACAGGCACTCCTTAACTATTTGTAATGACATTCATACAGTGGCAGATTCGGGTTTTGTTCTGTTTGATTTACATTCCCTACTTTTCCCATCTCAGCCTTTTTCCCACTTCAATTCCCCCTGTGTGCTCTTTAAGACAATGTCCTAATGTCACTGCATTACAGACAAACACAAATCCACACCTATCTGAACCTTTGCTATTTCGTATGCTGATTCACACACTGACAAACACATGCCTCTCACCCTTGCACACACTGGCAAGCATTTTAACTCGCTCCAACTGTTCCCTGTGGCCTGTGATGAAACAGACAGTGTCTTATTTGATCAATGTGAAACCATTGTCTGACATCATTAGTGGATCTGGAGGCTTCAGGGTAGGTGGTTTAGGGAGCCAATATATGAGCAGAAGTAAATGGAAGAAGAATAGGAGGAGGGGGAGATGAGGAATGCCAGTGACCAGAAATGACCTAAAAGTCCTGAAGATTTTTCAATGAAGCTGAGAAGCTCACTGAAGGGAGGGTTTGTGAGTCATAAGGCTAACCCAATGTATCCCTCCCCCAAGGTATTGGATGGTCACATGTACAGCTGTGATGTATGTATGCACATTAACACAAACACATGACTGCCTCACCAAGCTTTATTGTCTGATTAGTTTTTTTTTTCTGCACTGGCCTGCAGCTGTGAGGTCTCAGAAATGAGACATGGCTTCAAGCTCTTATAAAAATCAAGTCACATATTTAAATCTCCCAGGGCTTATAATAGTGTCTCCCTGTAGTATATCTTTGTTCATGCATTTGTCCTGTGCAATGAGCACTGTGTGCTTGTCTGTTGGGATGTGTGAGATGGTATTTATGGGCAACCCTTGGTCCAGTACTCTGAAATGATAAAGAACTTTTGCCTGTAAAATGTTACCATGCTGACTAGTCACCAGCCATGGTGGTGTTTTAAATTTGTTCACATGTTAAAGTTGTCATAATTATTTAGGTCTCTGTGGATATAGCCACAGGTTGCACAACAAGCCTGTCAACTTCATGACACTTTAACTAGTCATGAAGACTAGAATTAGAATAAACAATTAGAAAAGTTACAATTAGAATAAACAAAAGCAGCATTTTCATGACCACTGAATTGCCAGATATATTTATGTCAAATCAAAACGGACCTTTTGAGATTAAATTGCTGCACCATGTATGTAATACTTCTTAAAAGGGTTACCATACTATCAAAAGTTGTGAATTAAGAAATTTCCATAAAGATATGACATTTTAATACAGGTTACTTTTGACCATTTTTAATACAGAATAAAAGGAGCATTTCAAGGCCCTTGGTAAAGGTTAGGCATTGCCAAGCTTGTATAAACACCTTTTTCCAAAAGCTTATATATTTCAGTTCTTGGTTGTAAGACTTTTGTCTGTCATTACTTCTTAAAGCATGTGCATGCACAGCAGTCTTTCAGGTCAAGCCCCAAGCTTTCAATGATGTGTGCATGAAGGAACTGTAAGGGCCACAGCTAGCGTTTGAGGAAGGGCCTAATGGATTTTTAAGTTTTCTCAAGATATTACTTGTCAGAACATTACTTGTCTATTTCGTGCCTGCTACACTAGTTTGAGGAGCAAAACAGCTTCATAAATTTGAATGGCAGCCAATCAGAAAGATGAGCATGGCAAATAACATTTCAATAAGTTATTTTAACTTTGCTTTTTTTTGAGACCTCCAAGCGCCAGTGAACTTCTGGAACAGAACTTGGGCATTCATTCATGCAAGGTCCAGTAGGCTACTGTTTAGCAAGAAATACAGTTTCCACAAACGTGTTCAAGCTAGCTAGCTGAGATCAGTGCAAACCTGTCACCTATTAATCCATTATTTCTTTTACACCTCACTGTCATGTTCTTTGCTCTTTTTTTTTCTTATATCTAAAAATATTAAAGTAAAAACAAACAAAAAAAAATAATATTTAAAAAATTCGAGAAAGCATAGCCTGACCAAACACTGTTGGAGATGCTCTTTGAAAGACAGCTTCAGTTTTTTTCTTGCCCAGAAAAAAATCAAACTAGAACAGTTGATTTCAGCAGTCAAAATGTAATTGTGGCTGAAATAGGTAGAAATGATCATGTTTCATTTGTCTTTTACACATTAAATATGAATTCCTTTTTTTTAATGAAAAAAAGCACATTTTTAAGAAAACCTTATTCCAGCGTCCTTGCTCACCTTGAACATGTTTGTCTTATTTGGAGGGAGTTGACACATTTCATTGAGAGCTGATGATCTTACTGTGAACTTACTGTTATTTTGTTTCTGTGACTTTGTTTTGAAATGGAAAAACTAAAGAGCAAACCATATATGGATCCCTAAAGGACCGGAGTCCTGCAACTTTTAAACGTGTTTTTGATTCAGCACACCTAAATCAAATTAAAATCATCATTTGTGGGACTCTGTGGAACTTGACTTAATGCCATGAAGGCAACTTAGCCATTTGATCTAGATCTGTTAGCCCAGTAAACATGAAGAAAACTAGAACTGCAAGCAGTTATCAATGGGTTCCAAGCCCACCCAGTAAGTCTGCCTCTTGCCCCGCCCCTCTACACGCACTCTGCTCCCCACATCCCGCCAGCTTGGCTACACTGTGTCTTTTAGCATGTGAACCGAGCTATAAGTTGTCAGGACAGTACTTACTCCTTAAAAGGTATTGGCATTAGAATGCATGTAATTTAATAGGTGATAGTGAACAAGCAACTCTGTCCCTGGCCCCACCCTTCTTTGCACACTCTCCTTCTCGTGTCCCATTAAGTCAAGCTCAAAATTGCCAATGTGCAACATAATGTCAAAGGAAAACTGACAATTTTTTAAGTTCTTGGCAGGCTCTGCTGCGGGTGAGGAGCTGTGGAGGGAGGGTTATAACGCAGCAGAGAACCAGGGGGAGGGACTTGTAAGGTGTGCTTATTTAAATTTTCAGGCTATGTCCACGGTTTTCTCAGAACTCCCTGCTGCAGCTGTAAGGTTGGACCCAAGTTGCAATCAGAGTTGAAGGCAGAGATATAATTAAAAGACTTTATTGAAATTACAATGAACTTACAGGCTCAGAACAGAACTGGCAAGAATTTGACAGAGTGGGGAAAAAAATGAGGAAATCAAAACAATGAGACTCAGGAGATGAAAATGGAAGTAATGAGAGAAACCAGCTGTAAGAGATGGAGAATGAGGAGCTTATATACTGGGGACCTTGATTATTTGACAAGTGACAGGTGGGTGATTGGGAACAGGGTGCAGCTGTGAGAGAAAGCCAGGCAAGCAGGGTCATGGAAGGAGAATGAACAAGAGAAGAGCTGAGGAGAAAATAAATAATATCCAAGGCAAATCACCGTTCAAAGGAAGAGCAAAAATAAGTAACCTGGTTATAAAGAAAGAAATAATGAAACCAGATCTAGGCTAAAGATAAAGTAAACAAAGAAACTATCAGGATACAAACACAGTTGAAACCCAAAAACCCAAACAACCAATAATCATGACAGTTCTGGGTTCAACACCATCCACTAAATCACAGATCATTCATTAATATTGATCTTGCAAATATGACTAATGATAAAATTATTTTGAGTACCACTAAAGATGACTAAAGGATAGGTACCACCAGTAGTACTTGTACACTGTTCTCTCTGAGAATCAGGGGTTGAGCTAAGAAAAGTTTATGTATTAAATGACCGGAACTTCAGACTTAAATCCAAGCAAGCATCTGTAAACTGATATTCACAAATATGTGCCTCACTTTTCAGAGTGTTTTTAAAAAAGAAAAAAAAAAACTTTTTTAAAATTCTTAACAATACATTGAAGTCTGTGATTGTAATTTGTCACCAGTTCTAGGGGTATAAATATATTTGCAAGGCACTAAATATGTTGTGGTTGTGACTAATTTTAGGATTGAAGCTTGTTCTAAGAACAAAACATCTGTTCGTTTATTTTGTATTTAATCATTTTATTTAAAATGGCTACACATTTCTTGTATGTTTTAAGACAGTTGCTTGCTGAAACATTTGTTCATTAAAAAAGGAATCATTCATACTTTTGAAAAATAAGATAAATGCACATCTCCAAAGCCAAATAATTTAAGTCACAGTAGACTTTACACATTTCATATTGTAGCTCAAAAGCATCTATTGTTTCACCCTCAACCCCCCTCCATCTCATCTAAACCTCCCACATCTTTTTATTTTGTTTGGTACAAGAAAACAAAGCTCTTACTAACAAGCTTTCTGTCTAAACTGGTACAATAAATTGGCATTTAAATATTGTTCATTGTGTTCTAGTTTTTCATGTTATTGATCTTTTTTTTAAAGCCTTGTTTTGATTGTTTTTCTTAGAAAGATAATAAATACCACGAAGCACATCCAAAAACACTAATATTTAATTTTACAGTAGACATTTTTATTGTTATTCACAAAATCTTAGAGCTCAAGGTGAGATTAGCTGTCATGCTACAGAGAGCAGGTAAATAATTCCAGGACATCATGTCACACACATTGAGAGAAAGAGAAGAAAAGGGATATTTCTTTAATTCCATCACTATGGGGTCGATGGTCCATCCACCCGTGTAATGAGGTCTGTTAGCCAAATGAGCAGCCCTTCAAGTATAAGTGCATGTGTGAGTGGAAATGAGAAGGAGTCACAGAGGAAGGCGCTCAAACAAGTGCATTTAAATGAATGCTAATTTTATCGAGCCCATGCTTGTCATGTCATTGCCTTACTCAGTGTGATGCCTGCACAGGTGTTCCTCACAGCCACTCTCAGAAATTCGACTGCCCTACCATGTGCAGAGTAACTAAACATCTGGCGCTTCTCTCTTGAATAGATAGAGCCATCATTAGTCACAGAGCTTCGCTAACATGTTGGAAGTGTGCTTACATTTGAAGCCATTACCTGTAATTTTTGTAGTATCCAGTAAGCCAAGCTTTGACTCAACTCAACATAGGCCTTTTTTTGGTATAAATTTAAATATTATTGATATATTATATTCTTTTTTTATTTGCAAATTTGGAAAGCACAAACACATGAGCTCAGACAGAACTTGAGGACATTACATAAACAAAACCAATGAGTATTAGATATAATCATCCAGTCAGTAAAATGGGAAACTGTGAAGTATCAGGGCGGCTGGGTCAGGCCCTACATACTTCAGATAAGGGTCCCAGGTTGAGTTGAAAGTATCCATTGAGAAGTTAAGCAAACATGTAATACATTCAATGGGTTTACATTCTTGAATCGTATTGTGCCATGACCTTAGTGATGGTACTGAGTCTCTTAAACCGCAGAATGTTCTTTCTGGCAATGAAAGTTAGTAGGTTATAAAGTCTCCTGTGTTTGGGTTTAATAAGAGGATCCAGATGGAAATAAGTTCTTTGAGAATCTACGAAGAAAATTAAATTATTCTTTGACACTAATTTAATTGGAGGCTTATGAGTAAAAAAGAGACAGTGTTTTGCCATAAATATATATTTTACCAGATTTTTGACTGAAATTCAGTTTCAGAGACAGAAGCATTACATTACCCTATGAGAAAAGTAATTGCTGAGCTGGGCATAAGCAGAAACAAAGAGCATGGAAAAACTTTGGAATGCATTTCAACATTTTACTATCCGACACTGAATGCATTTCAACATTTTACTGTCCGACACTGTACTATAGAGTTTGTGACTTAGTTGCTTTATACAATTAATTTTCTGCATACCTTTTTTATCATTCAGGTATTTAGGAAACCTCAAGAAACCATCCATTAAAAACCTGTCCCAATAATTTTTTCAAAAATATGGTACAAACTGTAAAGGAAGAAACTCTGTTTCTTCCTTTCCACACTAGATGTCAAAACTAGCTTTACTTTCCTGGAATTTAATTTCTTTATACTTCACTGTGTTCATCCTGTAAAATAATAAAACATCAAGGAACAGGATTGTGTATTTTGGAAAATGCCAGCCCAGCTCTTTAAATTCAGTTCAATTCAGATTTATTTATAGCATCAATTCAAAACATGTCATCTCAAGGCACTTACAAAAAAAGTCAATTCAATCCAATCATGCATTCCAGCTGATCCATGTTATCAAACAATGCAGTCAAGTTCCGTTTATTATTCAAATTGGTTAAAAAAAAGTTTCCTATTGAAGGAAACCCAGTAGATTGCATTGAGTCATTTACTTGCAGAATTCAATACCCCTGGACAAGCATGGAGCAAGAGTGGACAATCACTTTGCAATAAAATTAAAATAATCAGTTATTTTAACAAAGCTTGTCAGAATTGTTTTATCCTGAACATTTTAATGATGGGTATTTGATCTTATTCAGACTACTTTGCAATCTTGACTGCCATTAATAAGGTGAGGAGAGCACAACGACTTTATCTGTTAGGGTTTTAGATCACGTAAAGCAAGTAGGGCCTAGTCTGTATGCTGTGAGGTGGATATTTCCTGTCTTTTGTAATTCCTGTCTCTGTTTCTTTTTCTTCTTCTTGTTTGGTTGGTCAGTGCAGCTGTGTGCATTGCAGACTATCCTGTTTAGGTAAGCATTTTGTTTTGAGGCAGCCGCAGGGATGCTCACACCTACACTATGTCCTAATGAGGATTTTACGAAACCCACAGAGTCTACTGTATAACCATACCAGCCCCTATGGAAAGCCTGACACTGCAACTATGATTATATGTATGTGTGTGTGAGTGTGTTTGTGTGTATCTTGCAAGAGAGAGTTATTGACACTTAAGGGGAAAAGAACTGGAGGCAGAAAACCAAAAGGGGGATGGAGTGCAAGATAGGAGGGGATTAGATAGGATGGAGAGGAAGAAGTGGGTTCTGTAGAAGAGTAGATGCTACACAGAGCAGAGTTTATTAATATCCATTTGGGGGTAGGGAGGGAGAGTGCAGGGTTCGCTAATGCTTCTCTTGGCATTGACACAGCTTTCCCTCCTGTCTAAAAAGACTAGAAAGTGATTTCAGCAATCCTGAAGCTGCTCAGATTTTTAAATTCATGCTATTTTTACCAAAACACCACTTGCAAGCAATCTGTGACAATCTAAATTAAAGAGGTATGCAGCAGATGATGAACATTGGAGTGTCACATCTAAACAGAAAGAGGGTGATACAAAAGATTCATGGGGCTTGAAAGTTGGCATTACATTTCTTTCTCTTGACTGAAGGGTTCAATTATATGTATTGCCGAGCAGTAATAGCACAGAGAACACCAGTGGCACAGCAAAGTTAAAGACTATAATTTGTATGCAGCATAAGGAGCATCTGGTCATCCAATTACAATCTAATGGTTGCTCTTCATCCAGTGTTAACATTTCTCATCTGTCTCAGAAGCATAGTCCTAAAAACCACAACTATCTATGCTTTTAATCTTTTTGTCTGCCATTGCACTTACAAGAAATGGCCTCAGCTTTTTCTTTTTTACATCTTGTTTCAATGTTTGCCTTATAACATATCCTTCAGATCATGAACCCTCTTCGTTACAAAAGTAGGCAATTTAAGTTTGCTATGACAAAACTACCTAAGTAAAGACATCACACTCGGGATGGCAAACAGAAAAGAAAAGACGTAAAAGAGAATGGTGGAGATAGAGCAGATTACTTGCAAACTAATGACTTTTCCTGAAGATCAAAACAGGAAAAAAAAAAGCCGAAACAGATAATTCCCTACTAAAGATACTTAACATTCCATTGCTAGTCTCGCATTCCATGGCTAATTCGCAAGGGGAGTAATTAAATGAGAACTGATGGAAAAACTCTTAAATATAGGCACACATACACACTGGCACACACGCACAGGCCTGCATTGTGGGAGGCCTGCCACACGTGGCTTTGATAGCATGAGTCTTTTATCCCTTGGCAGCCTATTGCCTGGGTAAAGCACATTTACAATGTCAATAAAAGCCATTTCTAATCATTTGCTGGCCATCTGAAAATGCACTGCCTAAGGTGCTGTGACTAATAATTTTCCCTTGTCCATCCTGTTACATCCCTAGCCTTTTTTACATACACAGATAAATACGTACAAATGAGAACATGAAAAAAAAAAAAACAGCTATAAAAAACAAGCGCAGAACAAATAAAACTGCTGTAAAATAGGGTTACAGGACTGTTCATTGTTTTGTGTTGGTAATGTGTCTCATGTCTTTTACAGAGACATGGATGGAGGTCTTTATTGCTGATTTAATCCATCCCAGGCTGATGGGGGTGTAATGTAGGTGGAAAAGCAAAGATAACACTGGTAGAAAAAAAACAAAACAACAATCCTGTAACATATTGATGTTTTTTCCTCTCCAAAAACACCTACACCATAAATCTCTTGCTCACAAAACTGCAGACCCAAATAAACATGCATGCAGTAGCTTGTATTTCCCAAAATGCATGTGGAGAAACACACACACACACACACACACACACACACACACACACACACACACACACACACACACACACACACACACACACACACACAAACATTCCAGTAAGCCATTTTTTCAGGCATAACTCTTCAACTCTTAGTAACAACCTGATCACTTATTATTTGTGTATGTGTTTGCTTGATAAAAATTTACTTAAGTTCAACCTGTTCTAATCACACCCAATGTAGTGATCGCACTGCTGCAGGGCTGGTAGCAGCTGTTTGAGTGAGTGAACGTGCACATGAGTGTGGTCAAGCAGGATTTTCTTTTGAACTTTGTTCCACTCGCCAATACAGGGTAGGACGGGCAACAAAGTGGGACAGTGCCAGTCCTGCATTCATGCGGGGCTCCACTGTGCCTCACTCTAAAAGCTGAACAGAAACTCCGCAGGGGTGCTAATGGGCCTCTGTGACAGGTGTGTGTGGGTGTGAATGTGTCCCTGGGAGGGAGAGGGAGTGAAAGAGGAGAAAACGCACACACACGCACACTTTTAGAGTGTGTGTGTCTGCTCTAAACGTAGAAAGGCTCAGAGCTGTTCATGGTCTAGCAACCATAATACCATGGCACATTTACCTAAGCCGGTTATTTCAACAAAACATTTTTTCCACACAAGTTGTGATGGGACACCAATTTATAAATTCTAGATATATGCAAGTGTCTGATATGTATTATATTCTTCTCAAAAATATCAGTGGTGTTTTCACAAATGTAGTGGATTTTCAACTGTGATAAGGGCAAAAGTGGTCCTTTATTTATTTTAACTTAAACCTGGTTCACACAGTGGAGTTATTCATATAGTAGGAGAAACTTTAGTCTTCAGCTTGAATCTGTAGTTTGGGATCATTCATTGCAGCAGGTTCACCACTAACCAGTTTAGTACTATAATGCTAAAAGCTGAACAAAGCAAATATCACTCAGTGTCAGAAGTTCTCTGTGAAAATAGTGCCCTGTGATTGCTGCTACAACAGACCTTTTTCATGCAGTGAGTGCATTCTCTGCCCCAGTGAGTGGGGCACTCTCATTCCTCATCCCACAGTTACCAGCTCCTTAGAGTCAGAGAGGGAGTTAGCCCAAATAGTTGCCAAATGACAGCTTTGGCTAATTTGCATTCCCAGGCAGCATGTGTATGTGGGCCTCTATGGATTTTGTTAAAACTAAAAGGGTACCAAGTGGGCCTGGATTCACAACAGGCTTCTTGAATGGGGCTCTCTTGAATTTTACTAAATAAAGCCAAATCAGCACCTGGTGTGCTGGAAAAGCAAATCTGATTTGTCGACTCCAAAAGTGCAGGAAATAAAGAATATGCTACTATATCTTGGTGCCAAAGCAAACTATCTAGGATCATGTGGCGTGCCTTGACTGCCCTCGTCAAAGTGTTCAATGACATCCGCATAAATACAGACTGTGAAAGAACCACAGTGTTGGTTCTGCTGGACCTCACTGCAGCATTTGCCACTGTTGACCATGATATATTATTAAAGCGACTGGAAAGCTGGGTCAGACTCTCTGGTACAGTACTCAGTTGTTTCAAATCCCATCTAAAGAACAGGGATTTCTTTGTGTCAATAGGCAACTTCTCATCAGAGCAGACAAAAGTCACATGTGGCATACCCCAAGGTTCAGTTGTGAGACCCCTCCTATTTAATATCTGCATGCTCCCACTAGCTCAGATTATAACAAGTAATAAGATTAGCTACCACAACTACACAGATGATACACAGCTCTACATTACGATGTCACCAGGTGATTTTGAACCCATCCAAGCTCTGAACAGATGCTTAGAATAAATCAATGCATGGATGGCCTACAACTTTCTCCAGGTGAATAGAAACAAAACTGAAGTTATTATTTTTGGACCTAAAGAGGAACAATCTAGAGTCAGCACGCAACTTCAGCTATTACAGCTAGAAACTAGCGATCAGGCTCGAAATCTGGGTGTAGTGATGGACTCAGACCTGAACCTTCAGATACACATAAAGACGGTTACAAAGTCGGCCTTCTATCACCTCAAGAACATCTCCAGGATTAAAAGACTAATATCTCAACAAGATCTAGAGAAACTCATCCATGCATTTATCTTTAGTTGCATTGATTACTGCAACAGTTTCTTCACAGGTCTCCCTAAAAAGCCAATCAGACAGCTGCAGCTGATCCAGAACGCTGCTGCTCATGTTCTCACTAAGACCAGGAAAATAGAGCACCTCACCCCAGTTCTAAAGTCCTTACACTGGTTCCCTGTAGATCAAAGAATAGACTTTAAAATTCTTCTATTAGTTTATAAATCACTGAATGGCTTAGCATCAAAATACATAAAAGACCTGTTGTCATTGTATCAACCTTCCAGACCACTCAGGTCTTCTGGTTCTAGTCTACTCTGCATCCCCAGAACCAAAACCAAACATTGAAAAGCAGTTCAGTGTTTATGCTCTATTAATCTGGAACAAACTTCCAGAAAACTGCAAAACAGCTGACACACTGAGTTCCTCTAAATCAAGGCTAAAAACCCACCTGTTTAGAGCTGCCTTTGATTAGTAGTAAGTGGAACATTGATCAATATTTTTGAATTATAGTTGCTTGAGAATATTTGCTTGATGATCTTTATGATTTTTATGCATTGATATTTACTCGATTTTGATGTGTAATGCTTTTGATAATTTTGCTGTACACTTTCTCGATGATTTTGATGTATACTTGATTGATGGTTTTACAATGTAAACCACTTTGAACTGCCTTGCTGCTGAAATGTGCTACACAAATAAACTTGACTTGACTTGACTTGATGCACCAGGGCTGTTTTGTCAAGAAACTGAGTGCCAACAAATAGTTAGACAGGTGACCATAATGATATGCATAACTGCTGTGATATTAAAAATTTCTGTCAGTATTGGCTACGATGCTTCAAAAATGCATCCAACTTAAAACCTGAATTTTTTTTTTTTAAGCAAAAATATTTAGGAAACTGTTGGAGGCTTCATGCAATGAAATATAGAAAACAAAGTTTTGTTCTCAAAATCAGAAAACTGTACAATAATATAATATTTAAACATACCTTCATGACTGTAATAGCTGGGATCTTTGTACATATTGTACACTCCCATAATTATTACACAAACTTAAAAATACTTTCATGATAACATAAGGTTGTTCAGCATTAAATAGAATGTTTGCTTTTTTTCTAAAAATGCTTTTTGAGGCATCCCAGAGAGGAAAAAAACTAATAACTGACTAATGGATCACTAGGAGAAAGGCCTCAGTGGACTGAAATAAATAACCAGCCTTTGTTCACTTATTCTAGTGACTGAAGCCAAAAATGTACATGTACAATTGAATATGACAAGCACAATATACTGCAAATCTAGGTGCTTAGTGATATACTGCAAATGTTTTTAAAGTGTTGTAATTACTTTACTATCAGCTGCTTAGATATTTATTCTATCTGAGCTTTTCAAGTTGAAGAGAGTAATACCTGTCACAGTAAATTTCACATCTTATAAAGCTATAGGATCAAACATTTCTCCTTTCAAGGAAAAGGAAACAGTTCCCTTTCTGTATCGACTTGAGCTGAGCTGAATGAACTGTAACGGTCTAGTTATTAAAATCAATAGCAATAACTACAATTCCTCTGTTTCATATTGGCTTTTGACTCAATCAATGAATATCAAATTATCCAGTCTCCAGAGCACACAATCCCCATCTCAAGGTTCAGGGTTAAGGCCTTGGATATAGATCACAGCAGCAAAAACAGAACACATACCAAATTCAGCAACTCTTTAGAAGAACAAAGGCATTCTCGCAGAGCTTAATGGTTAGATAACAGTGCATTAATTATTATTAACTTAATAGATAACAGTTTGTTATTGATGAACAAATTAAAAATTATGTCAGAAAACTATTTACAAGGGTTTATCTTAAAGTGAATATATATATATATATATATATATATATATATATATATATATATTTTTTTTTTTTTTTTTTTTTTTTTTTTTTTTTTTTTTTTTCCCACATTAAGTGTTCATCACCTGAAACTTTTTGGGGTATTTTTCACTTCAATGGCTTCATTGGCAGGTATTCGTAAGGGTGAAGATCATACAGAAACTGGAGCCAACAGCCTCCAGGAAGAAGCATACTGACATACATTTACACACTGACATGCATTTGTTGACTTTGGTATCATGATGGCATATGGTCAGTAGTACACAACATAAGAAATTACTCAAATACACATTGTCAAACCCCCTGCAGGAAGTTGATGACAAATACACTGAGAAGGTATTCAGTGGTCTTGGTGCTGTTAATTGCATAACATCTCTAATTGGCACCAAAAATCTCTAGAAGTTCAAACCTTTTTAAACAATAATCGCAGCTATAAAGGTATTGTATACACAGACCAGCTGCAACCTATATATTATGTACCTATTAATGTTGTTTTGTTTTTTTAATCTTCCATCAAAGGATCTTTGAATCACAAAGGAAACCAAAGACACAAACTTTCAAGAGAGTTCAGGGATGTCTGCGACAGTACAATATATGGGAAATGCATTGTAATAAGCCTAAACACAAGGCCAAAGTAAATCTCAACTGGTTTTGGAGAAAGAAATTAAAGCCGCTATAATGGCCCTGCGAATCTCACTTGATTCCCGTTGAAAATATAGGTAAAGAACTGAAAATCAGCATGTAAGGGATTTGACCAGTGGTGGGGCATGCATTTGGTATCTGGGTCTTCAGAGGGAGTTTACAGATATAATCCTTCACTATGATGTTACAAATATACAAGCCACTAATACTGTACAAAAAATGCAACATAAGAAGGCCTAGTATTACAGATGTCCTGTTCAGCCCTGGCATCAAGATCAGTGTTGACTGATGGGATTCTAAGTGTCCTTCTCTGAATGTGTCATTCAGACCTAGTATGTAAACACCTCCTAAGTGGACACATTGATCAAGATCTCACTAACTGTGCTGTATGCAAATAAGCAGAGGGAGAAGACAGCTAAAAGACTGCCTTATGGAGGTTTTCCTTCCTTCTGATTTTTCTTGTAATATTAGGGGTGTCCCAGTCCTATACTGATATCGGAAATTAGTCCGATATCACCCAAAAAACGACGATCGGATTTTATCAGTCTGCATCTAAAATCTCCGATTTAGGCACGTCGATAGACGCACTTCGCCATAGCATTTCGCTCCAGTAAATACTCCACCCCAGCATTTCTATCCAGCAGCGCTTGTATCCCGCACGCAGAGCCCATGTGATCACAACAACAGTGTCTGCCTGCCAAGTAGCAGACGCTATGCTCCCGGAATAGACGCGATGTTGGCAGTACTTTTTATTAAAGTCCAAAAAAGACATTACAGCTGAATGCACAACTTGTTACACACAAGCTTCCCGTGGTGGTACGGAATCAACATCACAAAAAACAGCATGAGACCACGGAGGCGAAGAAACAAACCTCTGGCTCTTTAAAACAATCAACTCCTCCTATTAAAAGTAAGAACAATCCCTTACATCACTGGAGAGCCAACCAAGCTAGACTCCCCACCTTGACAGCAACAGCAGCAAAATTGGTCTGTGCTCCCTGCACGAGTGTCGAGAGCACATGGCTCTTTAGCACAGGGTCAATTATCATTGAGGAGCACAGGAGCAGGCAGACAGCTCAGCATGCTGAAATGTTTATCTTCTTAGAAAAAAAAAAAAAAAAAAAAAAAAAAAAAAACCTAAATCTCCATATCATGCTCAGACTGCAGAAAGTGGAGACAGGACAGGTTGCCATCAATTTAGTTAACAGATTATTTTTTTTCTTTTTTGCTGTAGACTGTTATGTATATTTTATTTACACTATTGTTTTAGTAAAGACTAAGAGCAATTGTCACATTGTTTTGGGCACAATCAAGGAAATTCGAGCTGTAGACTCAACTTTGCACAGCTGGACAATGGACAATATTGTGGGGGTTTTTTTCTCCTATCCTCAGTTGTTCCCTCCATACTGCAGCATCAGGCTGACAATTAAAACAAACAAACAAACAAAAAAAAACAAAAAAAACCTGAAGTGACCTAGAATTGTTAACTTGTACTTTAAAAGTATGATTTGTTTTTATTGGATATATTGAGGTTTTTTCAGGGTCTTCTAATTTATTATTTTATTCAATTATAAAATATTATGTTTAAGTTTAAAGCTAATGTAACCTATTAGTTAATCAGAAATGGGTCAGTTGTTCTCATTCTAACATTTCACACTACAAATAAGTAATTGCCATGATACAGGAGCAGGCTCTCTATGGGGCATGCGGAGATTTGGAGGTGGGTGGCTAATGAGTGAGAGGGTGCTGCGTAATTTACACAGCGCTGTTTATTCATCAGTTAGCCTAATAATTTTGAGAGGCATTTTGTGCATTGAGAATGAATACTATTGCTATTAAAACAGGAAAACCAATTAAAACAATTCCAAAGCTCTACACTACAGCCACAACTGTGTATATAGTGTAAATAAAGTACATAATTCTCACTCATTTGCTGATTATTTATTTATAGACAAAATCCATCCTCCTCTCTTTAAAGAGACTTCAGTGACTGTCATCGAGCTTTTCATTTCAGTCCGATCAACAGTTCCGTTTTCTATAGCCATGGAGGTCACGGCTCCACGTCGCCTCTGTCCTGTTATATTCCTGGAAAGTTGATCACTTGCAAACAGCAACCATTCCCAGCAATATAATTTGCAATGCTCCTCAGAGGCAGAAAGCCAGTGGTACCGCTCTTAAAGTTACTGCTCTGAAAGAGTTGGATAAACACCAGCTGAGATTGTCCTGTTTTGACAATCTCCAGTTCTTCAGAAAAAGTCCGTCTTGAAAATGGATTTTTAATTACTCCTGAGACCTTCTCTGTCAGCCATTTTGGGCATAAAATAAAAACTAATTTAAAAGTACTAATGTGCGCAGCACAGGTTGCTGAAGACGTGCTTTGTTAGCAAAACTGAGGTCATAGAGTCCCTCAGACCATCCAATCAGAAAGCAGAAAACCTCTGATGTCTTTGCAAGCACTATAGAAGGATGTGTGAGGAGAATTTGAAAGCTGATTGGTTACAAGAACATAGGCCTGCTCTACTGATTCCAAAGGCCCTAGGCAGATTAAATTGACCCTGGCAGCACATAGATACTGAAATCTGATTGGATTTCAGTATCTGACATTGATAATCCACACAGACATGTACAGGAAGAAACGTTACAAAAACGAGATAAGACTATTGGAAGTAGTAAAATTTAATTGAATAAACATTATAATTTAGGTTTTAGATATATTTTAGGGATTCTGATAGTGTTTAGGCCAGCAAAGAAGGGCTTGCAGGCCCTGACCGCCCACCACTAGAGTTGACCAAAACTATCATTGAGATCTTGTAAATATGCCACATCCAACCTTCAATATAGATATTGAAAGTTGCACACTCTAATATACAGACATGAGTGGCCACACTGGGGTTCAGCGTGCCATTAAAATTAATACTTAGTGAAGAAAGGTAAAAATCAAAAATACATACATAAATAAATAAATACATTTGGTGTTTTAAACCAATGTTAATTTCTTAATTTCTTTTAAAAGCAAAGTGCTAAAATCAATGCACAAAATAATTAATTGCCACTTATCTAAGAAATATAAATATAGAAAGTAGACCATTAATGTCAGTGCATCTAATCTAATTAGAATGCAGCTTCTCAAATACGAGATAAACATGCTCACATACAGAGTAAAAGAAAGCTCCTTCAGGATGAGTTAGTATCTTCAGGTTACATGTTCTACAGAGTTGAAAAAATTATTAAGAAAATTAGTTTCATTTCATAATAATTGTCTCCTAAACATACATGATTCAGACAAAAATAAATATTAGATGCATGTGTGTGCAGCACATGTGAGTGTAATTTGAGCACACATTTGCATTTTGGACTTATTGTTGGTGTGCTTATAGATAAATGACCAACTGGTAATGACTTCAATTGAGGAAATGCTGCCTGACAATGCCTGTCACTTTTGTTGCGGTAAAACCCAGGGGTACCTAGAGGGAACTCCTGACTGGCTCTGCTAAACGAAGTGTATTACTGGGGGTCTCAAGCTCCAGTTTAGGGGATTTACTGTATCCCCGCATACACCTACATACTCACGAAGCTGAGACATTCTTGTCATGACAAACCCTATGATCTGTGTTGAGAACATTCTGCTCCTGCTGCCATTGTTGAAATACAGTGGTGACAGAGCGATTTAGTCTGACAACGGTTGACTGAAGGCTGGCCACAGGCAAATATGTCACAGATAGTTTAGTCTTCGCATCACAGTTCTGTACATGGTTTAGCATGGCATGTATGACTCAAGAAAAGATGCGGGTTGTTTACAACAACAGGAAGACTTGAAAGAGGCCCAGATGTAAATGGATAAAAAGGAACAGGTTGAAACTTCAACTCATAACTCTTCAACTTTTTTAATTTTTTTCCCATTACAAATGCAAACCTTAATATTTATATTAGGAATCTTTTGATACTCCAACACAAAGTAAATTAATGTTTTGGTTTTTTTTAATTGTTTTTACAACTAAAACTCTGAAAAAAGGTGGCACAGTCAGCCCACTTTTAATGTGAAACCCTAAAAAATCTTGTCAGCTAAAGGAGGAAAAAACCACCACCTCCACTCCACATATCTGAAGTCTGAGAAGGGGTTCGGACATTAGTTCTTGTCTTCCTCCAGAATGCGTCTGGCCTCCCGGTGGTATGATACAGGAGAATCCCTTTCCGAATTACTAACAGAAAATTAACAGAAGACAGAAAAATTAAATGCAGTGGTCTAAAATCAAACCTCAGATTTATCTTGCGTCTAAAGCAACTTCAAACTGAAGAGTTATCTACCACCAAGTCACTTAAACTGGCTCTGCTAAATATCACTATCAGCAAAAAGACTTTTAGTCAATGACTTCATCACTAAGCATAATATTGTTGTTATGTTTCTAACAGAAACATGGATGAATGACAACAGTATTTCATGATTCACTAAACTGTAAAAAAGTTTTTCTGGGCACATTTGACTCTTGAATATTTGGGAATCGAGGTAAAAGGCCATAAACAAGCTCTGACACTAACTTTATACAAAACCCCAATCTGTGTGGCAAATTTTTTCAGTGACTTTAATGAGCTCTTATCTATTATATGCATTGATTATGACTGTTAAATAATTGTGAGAGACTTTAACACCCACGTTGACAACCAGATAGACAGAGAGGCAAAAAACCTGAATGATGTACTTCGAAACAAAAACCCTGAATGTACTAAAGAAACCATGCCCATCATAAGAAGTGATGTTAGCAGCAATGGGGATGCTTTTCTTAAAGATAACCTCCAAGGTTAGGATATGCCTATGGGCTACACAAAACATGTTCATTACATTTTTTTTGCACAAATCATTCTTAGATCATGAGATTTTAGTCTGGTCAGTTATGCCTATTTTGAGCTCCTTTCAGAATGAGCTGTTTTAGGGCCTCTTGTCACTTTAAATCCAAATAAGCTGCTGCTGGTTTGAGGGTTCTAAAAAGCTCTATACAAGTCCAATGTCTTTCATTTCATTTAACATCCAGCTATAGCTACAATTGAATGGTATCAATCAAACAATATTCAGGCATTAGAATTCCCTAAACCTAAGTTTAATTGCGACATTTAGACAATTTATGTTTACAGACTCTCCCTCCAATTTAACTAAGCTATTTTGAAAAGGAGAATGGGTAAACAGTTAGGTTTTGCCTTTGTAATTGTAGTAAAAGGTGGTTCTCCAACATGCTCACTTGGAGAGGTGAATACATATGCACACTTCACACTTCAGATCATACATCATGTTGCTTCCACTTCACAGTTATGTATGCGTTGGTCTGGCACATAAAATTCCTGTAAAATGTACAAAATGTGAAAAGGTTGAGGGAGGATTCATACTTTTGCAAGGTAGTGTACCTGATGCCTTCTGAGTGGAGGGCTCGACTACAGCCTACAGCAAGGGTGGCCACTCTACATAGACAGTTGAGATAGGGTTTTTATTGAGGTGTTTTTATTACAATCACATTTAAGAAGATGGCCACTTCCCACTCAGCCTGATGTCAAAAAGAAACAGTGTCTCCCGCTGCAAAATTTGAATCTTCCTAGAAAACAGATACACACGCGCACACACACACACACACACACACACACACACACACACACACACACACTACATCACTTCATGAGACATCAAATACTGACAAAGTCTCTTTTTAGTGCTGCCTGTTGGCACTGTAACTCCAGGCAAACGAAGTCACACGCTGGTAGAATATTAATAACAGCAAGCCAATCACAGAGCTGTATGGGGGAATGCTATTTGCATATGAGAGGAGAGGGAGTCCATCCAGCACACTGCCTTCATACATTGCCACTGTAGCGCTTAAGTGCATGTTAGTCAAAAAAGGTGATGGGACATTCTTCACTGTGATTTATTTTTTAATGAGTGGATTGGTTTATACAGATGTTTCTATTCCTATTAAACACTTAAATTCACACACACTAATAAGCAGGTCAGACTCATGTTGAGTTCAGCGTCCCAACTAAAGGCGTGTAGAGAAGCCAGAACCAAATCAGCAACTTTTAGACTGGCTCATGGATGCTACGAACTTTTTATCCAGAGCTGCACCAAGCCATTTATTTATTTTCTAGGATTATTAAACATAAAACAGAAGGGAAGGGCAAATTCTAGTGGAAATATTGCCAAGGGACGAGTAAGAGTAGGATACTTAAATTTGATTTGGTAGTTGTTTTCCTTGGATCATAGGTATTTGTTCACTAATGTCCCTAAGAATTTACATTGTCTCAGTGGAGCTCAATATAAATGCATACCACACTTTTCAGATTTTTTTTTTTTAGACCAAAAAATTTTCATAACCAAGTATCCTCTTAGATTGCCAAAATTGCTGTCTTTGCACTTAACCATCAGAGTACAGATTTTTATTTCAAGTTCACTTAATCTGTATAGCATTGTTGGGATCCGCAAAAATAATACAGTGGATTTAAGAAGAATAAATACAATATGCTGAATATTAATTTAATTAAGGGTGGAAGATGTGGGTGCTATTTACTGTCACAAAGGCATGCTGCTCTGAATTATTGAGTTTACCATCACAATCCTGGTTCATAGTGTTCATCACAACGAAACATTGCCTCAAACTCCTGATAAAGAATTATCCAGTAGCCTGCATTGCTGACAGAATTTATTAAAAGCTGTAAAATCGTTGTGTATGTTTTTAGCAGAAGTGTGATCAGAGCAAATGCTATTCTTCACAGGGACTGGTTCACTTGTTTAAAAAAAAAAAAAATCATTGACTGCTCATCATTTCATTCATCACTCTCTCTCTCACTGTCTCGATTTTTTTCACTTGATGTGCAGATTCCCTCTGAGTGGGAGACAAGGGATTAGGATATTACCCAATTTACTGGTCGTTTGTTTTCAAAGACGACCAAGCACCTAGTGTGTTCTCAGCACAGTAAAATCAATAAAATCCATTGAGTTGTAGTATTTCTGTTAAGAGCTGTTTCTCAGACAAGATTTGACTTTGTAAGAAAGATTGATAAAATAAAATGGTCAGCTGTGTGCAGCAGATTGTCCAAGAAAACTAGGAATGCATCAATAAAGATGCACTTTTTTTGGTAGAATTCATTCCAGTAGTCAGCGATACTTTCATATATGTCTCCATTTAAATATGTATAAATGAAGAAACAGCAAGGCACTTAAATTATTTTGTCATAGTTATTTCTTTAGATTTACCCTAAATGTTAGAGACATCCACGATTAGTTGTAACAATATTTATTTGAGAAACATTTATTTATTTCTGGCAGTCTCCTGTGAGACAGAGCTTCAACTCCCACCTCCGGGAGAGCTTCGAACAGGTTCCAGGGTAAGTGGGGGACACTGAGTCCGAGTGAGCCCTGTAACATGCCTCCATTGTTGCAGCGGCAACCCTCGAACCCGCTGGTGTCCATGAGCGGTGAGGGATTCTGTCAGGCTGAAGAAGTCTAATCGGGTCTTTTTGGCCTGTGGGACCCTAGAAGCAGGTGATGGGTACTGGCAATCCAAGTAGTATGCAGCTCAGGTGTTCGCTGAGGCAAAAACCTGGGCATGGGAGGAGTTCGGAGAGGCCATGGAGAACAACTTCTGTATGGCTTCGAGTCCATTCTAGTCCACCATCAGGTGTCTTGGTGACAAAGAAGTGCACCACCAGCACTGTTTATGGTGGGGATGGTGTGCTGCTGACCTCAACTAGGGACGTCATGGGTCAGTGGGCAGAATAATTCGAAGACCTCCTCAACGCCACCAGCACATCTTCCATTGAGGAAGCAGAGCTTATGGACCTTGGGTCGGGCTCACCAATCTGTGGTGCTGAGATCACCAAGGTCGTTAAAAAGCTAGTAGTAAGTTGTGCTATTTTATTCCTTTAGAAAAGAAATGAAACAAACTTCTCTCATTTTTGGTAAAGCAATACAAACAGCACTGGATGGGAGGGGGAGCTCCAGTTACAGAAGCATAAAATAAACACCAAAACACTGACAGTCATTACTTCAATGGAGGTTTCTGTGACGGATGGAGGAATTAAAAATGAACAGAGGTCCCGATCATTATGGAAGTTTTTACAGGTTTTATGTCATAAATATTTTGGTGTTCAGTTAAACTCTACAGCATTTTTGAAAGGGAGATTTCCTTTTATGTTAAAAACTAGATTCTTAGTTTTGCGCATAATGTTTGAGTTCTTCAAAAAAATGAGGGGAAACACTTTTTAATACCTTGCAAAACCAATGTTTTATTGCAGTAAGACAGAATAACAGTAAATGTTGACCTTTAGTTTTTCATTTGCTCAATTTCTTTTCATCGACACCATAATTACATAGTTTTTTAGTTAATAAATATGGTGAAAATGGAAAAAAAAATGGAATTCAGAAAAATGAAAACAGAAAAGTGGAATTTGGGAAAAAATAAAACGGAATTTTGAAAATAATAAAAGAGATTTCTTAGGACCCTGTTATGGCTCGCATGTCACACCCTCATGCAGATGTCTTGAAGTTCGGGGTCTCTCTGTTCGCTGCACTCTGACCAGCCCACTCCACAGTGAAAACTCTGCCCCCTCATTTGAATATAAGAATATGATATAAAAAGAGCCTGAAATAAAAATGGAGCTAAAAAATAAAAGTCCATGAAATACATAGTAGCTTTACAAATTAAGTGTTACAAAGTAAGACACCATTATGAAATGAATAAACAATTAAACAAATAAATCTTGAAATAAATAAGAAATAAACAAATAAGGTAAACATTTATTTTTTAAATATTAATTTTTTGTTTTATTTCACGGGGACATTTATTTCATGGAACATTTATTACTAATGTATTAATAACAGTATTTATTTATTTAATTTTGAATGAAATGGCTCTCTATAGCTGACAGCAGACTCTAACCCACCCGTCAAAATGTTGTGTGAACAAAGGTAACAAAGTCACATGGAGAACAGAAAAAAGACAAGACAACAATGCACAACTGAGATTAAAAAAAAATACAGTACTCAAACCTGCAGTGTTGGTGACAAGTGAGCAACAATGAGCTACAGACAAATACACTGCTGTTAATGTTTTTACTTGATCAGGCCACAGCAGTTGACATTTTAGTAGTAGAAACATCATTCTTTAAGTTCTGCTCTTCCCATTGATTTTTTTTTAAAACTATTACCTCAGTTGGTGTTTGCTGAAAAAGCTGCATCAACTGCCAGGAGTGGGTCTTCAGTTCAGGACCTGTCCATAGCAGCTGCTCCTGCCTTGGCCTCTGAGATGAGCATTATTTATTTTTTTCTTCTTGGCTGGTATCTTACTTGTGATATTGTGAGTGGCAATAACCCTTGCTCACCTGATTTAGAGAAGACAAAACAATTTCTTTGTGCTCTTTTGGAGTAACCAAAAACAACAAAAAAAAGAAACAACCATTACAGCATTAGCTGAAGTATATAAATGAATTTAACAGAGTTGGCCATTTTTAATTCACTTTAAAAATCAGGAGGAGTTTTTAACTGGAGCTTGTAGCTGTTTAGCATTTCCAGTTGAAAGATGATATAGTCAACTAACTAATGATGTCTGGTCTTATCCTGTAAATGCCTTATATTTTGCTCTTATTATGTAATAGTCTAAATAAATAGAAAACAGAGCAAGTCTGAGTTCCTCCTCCCGCCTCTGACAGAGTTTTTAAATAGAAATCCAGAATCATCCTACTTTCTTTAGGATGCATCCACTCTTAGTTGTATCCAGTCACCAACTTCAGCCCACAGTGTGGGAATCGGTACATCCTGGTATGAGTCAACCCTCTTCACATTGTTGGTCGATGTTGCTGACTGGGCCAGGACAGCTAATAAATAACCTTCTGCTGTCCTAAAATGGCAGAGTGGTGATTGTGGAGGGATGGGAGATGTGAGTGAGGGTTAATGAATACAGGCCACATTGATCTGCTTCCACCGGTGTGCTCTCTCACACCATCCACTCTTCTGTTCTCAGGCCAAATGCTGCTCCAGCATTTTGCTGACCTGCCATACTAAGCACAGGCTGAGTTGTGAGAGATCCACAGAGACCAGGAGACACCAAGCAGTAGCTGAGGCAATGTAATGACTGCCGTTATCAACCAATTAGAGCCATCAATTTTAACTTCTTAATGACTTGAAGGTGCACAGGTCAGCAGTCACTTACAGTAACTTTACAAATGTTGCAAATATTGGAGACAATAATCAAAGCCATTTTGCGACAAGTCTGCAAAAATGAAAAAAACAGAATAGTCGCCTTTATGTCTTTATTATGCTATAGCAAGATACACGTTATACACACATCTAGCATCTAAGGAAGTTGCAACAGAAGCAGTTCTCTTGGGACATTAGGAGATTTTAAATCTCAGAGAATGCCACTTTGTTCAAGACAGAATATAAGGCGTATTTTTAACAAATAAATTTCAACTTTCATCCACAATATTTGGCATTAATAGCCTCTGAACTTTTTCACATGTCAAATTATACCCACAAATAATGGATTTTATTCTACTTTACTACTACTATCCTACTTTATTTTATGGATTTTATGTAATAAACCAACACAAAGTAGTGAATTACTGTAAAGTGTAAAGAAAATGACACAGGTTTAGTTATTTTTAAATTTTTTTTGGAAAATAAAAATGTTACTGTCTTTATTGAAGAAACGCATCCCCACAGCATAATTCTGCCACTATGATGTTTTACTCTCAGGATGATGTGTTCATTGTACTCTACATGGCTTGTGACAAACTTTAAACTGTATTACTTATGGTTTTCTTTCAAGAATGGGTTTCCTTTTTTCAGTCTTATATAAAGGTCATATTTGAGGAGGGTACAGAAAATTGTTTTCTGCAGTTGTTCCAGAGTTATGATGTGGCTCTCAGTTGCATTCTCTAAATGATGCTCTCCTTGCCAAATCTGTCAGTTTAGATGGATGTGATGGCAGGTTTCTAGTCATCCCATGCTTTTACTATTTTAAGATAATGAACTGTGCCCCTTCTTTTTGAGACATCCAAAGTTAGGATACAATATTCTTTTAGAAACTAATCCTGCTTTAAAGGTCTCCACAACTTTATCCTTGACCTGTCTGCTATGCTCCTTGGTATTGATATTGCTGTTTACTCACTAATGTTCTCTAACATACCTCTGAGGCCTTCACAGAATAGATGGATTTCATTATTTACACACGGGCCAGCTCAATTTACTAATCAAGTGACATCTGTTGAAAGCTGGTTAGATTTTTTTTGGGGGGGGTGGTATTAGAGTAAAAAGGTTTGTTTACAAATGAATGACATGATTTTTTTTTTTTTTTTTTTTTTTTTGTAAAAAACAATCAAAGACTATGTATATTCCAGTTTATCTTGGCCTATCACTTAAAATCCCTCCCCAGTCCCCCAAGTTTATTGAAGTTTGTGGTTGTAACTTATGGAGAGGCAATAGTGACACAATGAAATAAATAAATCATTAATTTAATGTACCATTGAATAAATACCATCCATCCATTATCTAGCACGCTTATTCTTGCAGGGTTGTGAGGGGGTCTGGGGCCTATCTCCAGCAATCATCGGGCAAGAAGCGGCATACACCCTGGATAGGTTGCCAGTCCATCAGAGGGCAACACAGAGACGGACAGGACAAACAACCATGCATGCGCACACTCACACCTAATATATATATATATATATATATATATATATATATATATATATATATATATATATATATATATATATAAAGAACCCTGGGTACGCTCAACTTTTTAGCTGAGACCGGGCACGGGAAAGTGTCAGAGAAGCCTGTACAGGTTGGTAAGCACACACAGCAGTAATCTCTGTCAAAAGAGGGTGATCAGACCACAGTTATATGTCTTATCAGTTCTGGATTAATAATTTTTGAGCGCTACCGTTTTTCGCCACAGTCAATAATTTAACTCAGTAAAATTTTAGTTCGCATGTTGATCATAATGTCACCTCCCTAAAATAATGGCTTAAGTCATTTTCTGCCAAACTTGTTTTTTGTTGTTGTTTTTTTTTTTTTTTTTTTTTTTGCCTGAATCATCTTTTGGCACTAATGAGGTGGTGATTTTTTTTTTGCAAAAAATGATTTAGGCCATTATTTTAAGGAGGTGGTGATATGACACAAAGGACAAATTCTTTGTGCTGCACTTCGTTTTTCTGCCAATGGTATGTTAAAATGTTACTGTAGCAGTTAAGCTGTTACTGTACAGCAGAGGTGTTCATCAGGACAATTGCGATCTCTGGGTTGATTGCACAGAAGTGACAAAGTCAGGTTTACCTCGTTAGTAGAGTGATGTGGCACACTTGGGTTTGATCCCCGCCAGGTGTTGTGTTAAGCTATTGTATTTCTCTTTTATGTAATTTTCACCAAGAACAAATAGTTTTAGTTGTATTTTATTTTAAAACTGAGTTTTTTAGACAGAAGGCCTCCCACTGTAAGATAATAGATAATTTTGACTTTGACATTTACAAGTAGCTCCCAGTCTGAAAACTGGGCACCCCTGCTTTACAGTTTTGTGGTGATCCCTAGTCACAGACCCACAAGACTAATAAAAGAAAAAAAAACAAAACACAGAATTGCAGATATCACTAAAAGCAATAATGTAGTTGGTATCACATTTTGAGACTTCAAGCATTATCTATTCATATATTTTTGAGTTTGTAGGTATAATTGGTTACATAGATGATAGTCACATTCACTGCTCCTTCACTCAATAGAGGAGATTATGTTTCATTTTTTAGGTTTTCTATTATATTGCATTTTTTAAATCTACCCAACAAGTGTTTACATCGATGCTGTCATCAGTGTCACCTGACTATACTGCACCTCTAATTTAATTAATCCGAGTTTGCCTTTTTGATGACCATACAGTATGTTCAATAATACAGCTAATTTAATTTCATTCATCCTGGGTTTTATTCATTTTTACTATGCAGCCTATTAAAACTTTTTGAGACTCCTGTTTTTCATGACTGATTCTTATAGCTTTTAGTCTGGTAACGTTTTCTATGGTTTTCGTGATGTGTGGTGAACCTATATGCTTTATATATATATATATATATATATATATATATATATATATATATATATATATATATATATATATATATATATATATATATATATATATATAAACTACATTGTTGTGTCTTGTGTGCCTTGTAGGATGTACCACGCTGAAAAGCTTCCAAACACAAACCTGGTGTTTCTGATCACTGATGCTATATATATATATATATATATATATAGTTGCACTCTGCATGCAACTATATATATAGTTGCATGCAGAGTGGTAATTGACATATAGGTATTAGCAGTTTTGGAACTATGTAATGTTAATTTGACAGTTAGTGGCAGTTAAAGGAGCTGTAAGCAACACCATTAGTCTTGGCCTACCATACTGTTCACGAATATGACATATGTGTATATGCCTGTGATTGCTCTGTCAGCACCAATTGCCACTCTCCAGCCTTCAACAGTTGTGAAAGGAGCAACCGCTACTGGCCATGTTTCAGGACAGTTAGCATAAAAAAAGAGAAATGCCAGAGAGAAACATGTAAGTCTCAAGTGAAAATTATTAAATGTCTCACAACTGCTGACTGTGGCTGTCGTCGAGACAGCTAATGTCAAAACATAAACCTCTCACAAGAGCTAAAAATTTGCCTCAAGCACACACGGATACTCACACAAGCAGATACAGTTGCAGATATATACGCAAATGTTTGTCTTTCAAGGTTAAGTTGATTCAGCTTCCTAAAACTAAGAATTTCCCTTTTCACCCTTTCTCAGTTTTGTAGGGCAGGAAGTCAATGAGATTTGCAATACATCGCCTTAAACCTACAAAAAATTTACCAGCAATATTTAACAACCTGCCACAACTGCCAACATCTCAGTGACATATTGACACTAACTTTCCAGATAGTGTGCCATGTGTTTAACCTCTTTGACATACTGAGCATTATCTGCTTGTCCCAGAATATTAAGTTTTATCCCTTTTAATTTATGACCTATGCGATGCTAACAGTGTAGACTGCCACTGCAAAAATTGCTAAATAGAAAAAAGATGGAAAACTAAAACACAGCTTCTTAACTAGGATATTTAACTTTGATAGAGCATATCAGGGAATGGTACTCTAAAACTGTTATGTAGACAGTTCAGCCTTCTACTGGAGGAAAGAGAGGTTCTAATGAAAAACATAATGGTCAAAATAAATAGTTGTTTCACATTTTGCAGTTACAGTTACAATAATATAAGTTTTCAAATGTAAGTTTTAAAAAATAAAAGTTTTCTTCTCAGTTAATCCCCTTTCTCTGTGCACTTTTGTATTTAGCCCTTGATCTACAGAAAATATATATTTTCCCATGTTTTTACATCATACAAAATATAAAAACAAAGCACTGATTATAAATGTGCATGTTAGACTTCTAAAATGCAGCTATAGCTTCCAAATGCTTTAGAGGACAAAACATTTTAAATAGATCACACAATAGAGTACACACTCATACGCTCTAAAAATAATGCTCTTGTCCTTAAGTGTTTTTGCTATGTAATGTCATTTGCTATATGTTACTGTATTTTTATTACAATGCCAGTGATGGAAACCAAAGTCAAATTCCTTGTTTGTACCCATAAACTTGCCAAAAAAATTTGATTCTGATTCTGAAGTTTAAATAAAGAGAAGCCGCATGGTATAACCATAGCTTTAGACATTAAGTGTCCTACTCTTCTTTCCCTGATGGCAGCTGGCATCAACTCTGAATAGGATCAAATTTATATGGAAACATGATTTAGATATTCCAATGAGGGTTTGTGTAATGATGTAAATGTGCATAAATGTACATACTTTAAAAACGTATTAAAGCTGCAGTATGTAACTTTTATGAAAATGTTTTTTACATATTTGTTAAAATTATCATTATGTTGTGACAGTATACTGTAAGACAGATAATCTGTGAAACAATCAAGCTCCTCTGCCTTCTCCCAGTGCTCCCAGTACTAACTTCAGAAATATACCACTCAGTCAGAAACAACCAATCAGAGCCAGGAGGAGAATATTAGTGCTGTCAATTTCCCTCATGTATGTGCTGCTCACACACTCCCCCCTGCTCTCTGCTACGTTAAAGCTGGTTCACCACAACATAGCCTACCATGAATGCTAGTTAGCATTGCCACCCATGACAGTGGATAAACAATTTTCCTGGTGCAGTAAGTTTTTTCTTCACCATTAGTACATTTAGTATTACGTATACGAGGGTGATTGACAGTATTACTATCTTTCTCCTGGCTCTGACTGGTTGTTTTAGGTCGGAAGCGGGACAAAGTTACATACAGCAGCTTTAACATCTATAGTGGAACCCATTTGAGAACTCTTTTCTTGACTATCATGACCTAATAGTCAGTCTTGAACAAACATGACACTAACATAGGCATAATCAGCAGGAAGGAAGGAATAATTCAAAGCAGTTGGGATTAACAGGTAAAGTGGAGTTGCTGCTCTTTTGAAACAAGCGGAACCCATCTTAGGTGGTTTGGGCTTTTGGTAAGGATGCCAGGAAACCGTCTCAAGGGAAGTGTTTCAAAAATGTCAGAATGGGAGAAGGCTTCTGGGCAAATCTTTTGGCAGCCTCAGTAATGCCTCTCTGTATCTTAGTAAAATTTGGCAAATGTTAAGGAGAGGGAGTTATGGAAAAATCAGTTCAGACGACTCAGTCCCTGACAACGAATGTAAAGTAGACAGTAGTCATCTTATAATGTATCAATATTTGTTTGTACAATATGATTTCTCATTTTTAAACTTGGGCTAGGTGAATACAAGTGATAAAGTCAGTACCCTATTAGCTATAAGGAAGGGACAGCATGTGCTCACCTTCAGAAAACACCAGGACATTATGATTAAGGGTTGCATAGAATTAAATGGAAGATGACAAGGTTTTACATCCTAAAAAAAATACTCTGAATCTACAGTATGCTTTAAATGTTAACACCATGGTTTTACACAAGAAACATATATACATACCGAGAAATATTTAGGAACTTTCAAAAACCCAACGTTTTAGAGATGCAATTATAAAGTGGATCAAGTTATAAAAGAGACATTACAATTAGGCAACTCTGCATTCCCAGATTCAGAACCAAACATGGAGAAGCAGCATTCAGCCTTATTGCTGGAATGAGCTATACAAATTAGAAGAGGGTTTGTTAAGTTTCTGCTGGACTCATTCATCATCTATCAGGCTTAAAGCCAGAAAAAACACACAAAAAGCTAAACCATTATTCATCTCATTCATAATTCTCAAAATCATATTTTAAACATAAAGTTTTTTATTTTATTCCTGCCATAAAATATGCAACAAAAAAGAAAAAAAAACTGATATCCAATCATAAAACAGTACCATAAAACTCCTTTTAAATTACAGCTCCATATAAATGAATTCTTAGATGACAATAAATCCTTGCCCTGACCCTCATTTTATAGTTCTTGAAAAAAAAACATTGTTCTCACAAGCCGATAGTGTTTTTTCTGTCTTTATTAGGTTGTTGATGTAATGACACCAGGAAGTTTTCTGACCCACATGCAGAATCACACTTAGTATTCAGAATGAAAAGGATTAGAAAGTTTATTTTTAGAAATGGCTGATATACAAAGGAGGTGTCAGGGCTTGGGGTTTCTGTTGCATCTAGAAAGGACAGGCAGTGATTAGAATGGGGAGAGCAAGTTGGTTGAGATCTTGTGAGATCTTAAGGAGAAAAGGATTTTACAGTTCCAGAATGGAAGGAAAACGCCAGAAAGGTCTGGAGATCCAGGCGATGGGTAGAAAATGTTGGTGTTGGGAAATGGTCTTGTCAGAAGGAAATCCTTTGTCTGCCATTGAAACTTATGTGCTAGGTCCAGCAGGGTCTGAGAAGAGGGTGCTGGAGAGCAGGCAGGCAAATGGAGGCAGAAGGTGATGAATTGAGTTTAGGTTAGGCATGTACTGGTAATGATTCAGTTTATGGTCAGAGTTCGGCTATGGAAATGAGTGAAAAATGAATGGAAGTCAATGCAAAATCCTGGTGAAGATAGAAAGATATACTGTGTGTGTGTGTTTGTGTGTGTGTGTGTGTGTGTGTGTGTGTGTGTGTGTGTGTGTGTGTGTGTGTGTGTGTGTAATGTTTCTCCATAAGAATGTTCAATACCTCAAGGGCACATGACCACCCAGCAGATGCCTAACAAAGCCAGAGTGTGCAGGCCCCACCAAGCAGTCACCGGGGTGAGCTGGCATGTACCCTGGCACACAGCCCTGGACACCAAGAGCCACCAACGCCCTGGCGAGTAGAAGCACCAGCCACCTGCAGAGAGTGTGACAGGAGGAAACAGGCCCCACATTTGGTGGTGGGGATGAAGGTGATCAAGAAAAGAGGGTAGTCCAAGACCTAACCTGACAGATAAACAGGTACATACAGACGCAATCACACGTTACCACCCTCATCCTCACACACACAGACGTTCACATCCACTCACCAAATATAAACACACACAAAAATGGACGCCACACACCCACTTGCACTCCCCACACCCTCCATACTCCCCCAGGTCTGGGTTAAGGTTAATGATACCTCAGAGGGACAACCAGCCCCCAGATCCAGGATGTTGTTCCCTTCCTTTTGGGATGGAGAAGAGCAGACCGACCAAACATCCAGAGTAGCATCCTATAGGCCCAGCTGGCAGCCCCGAACAAAACAGTCCTAACCCCCCCAATGAGCTCCAATCTCAACTCCATGAACCGCACACAGCCCCTGATCCAAACACCCCACTCCGCGTCCCACACCCCACCACATGGCGCACCACAACAGCAAGGCAATGGCCCTGCAAGACACTATCCCAGCCCCTGCCAGAAATGCAGATGCCACTGAGCACTGAGCCATGCAGCCACAGTGGACCCCTGACCCAACACCAGAACAGGATCAACTTACCTGCCAACCAACCCCCAGCAGGCCCACCACGCCGCTGCAACCATACAAACAAACATACATCACTGCCACTGCAAAGTCAGCCCAGGGACAGCCACCACCAGTCACAGCTTCAATCTGGAAGGTACAGGAAAAGCCAGGAGAAACAAGAAAGGTAAGCTTGAGAATCTAAATTACTTTCACTTGAGAACATGAAGGGATAACACACAGAGGTTTAACAAAACCCAGAGAGGTTGACCATCAGGCAAAGATAGGTCCTCGACTTGTTCCTTACATCACCAGCAGCCAGATAAAATGATTGCAACCTGGTATGTGGTAAACAGGACAGACCAAGACAATAAATAAAAAATAGAAAACTATGGCAGGCATAAAGACAGCAAGAGGAATAATTATATATTCAATGTGCTAAGTGACCTTTGCATGCTCATGCTTCTGTAATATCATTACCACAGCAGCTACAACCATGGACATCGATTATTTGACCAACCCTGCCTACCCCACCTTAACTAATCATTTTATTTCCCTTCTTCTCTACTGACCTCTCTCAATAGACTCCCACTCGTTCTCCATCTCTTTCTATTTTGTCAATATTTAGCTACAGTTAAAACTGATAAAACTGGGACGTTCACTCCAGTTAGCTTTCCCCCCCAAAATTCTTCCTTCATTCCAGTATTTTATATCAAAGTTTGTAATTAACACTCATCCTCATCTTTAATTTTTGGCTTTCACAATGTCATTTTTTTGTTGCACAAAACAAACAGAGAATTAAGTTCCACCGTTCAAACAACCCAGGGAATACCCTGGGTTGTTTGAACTATGCTTTAACTCCAAACGATGAAAGGGCAATGAAGGACAGACTTGCTTATTTATGATGCAGTGACTCCAGCCTCTCCTCTTAAGTATTGCTGGAAATTTTTTTCATCAGAATTGTGCTGTTTCATGTATTACTGACATTTGAACACATGCTGGTAATATTAATGCCTCTAATAATATACGTGGGATAAAAGTCAAAATACCCTACTGAAAATACCAGGTTTTTGTTGTATAAAAAATTAATAAGATGAATCATTTCTAGTCCTGCCAATTGATTAAAAAACTTTCATCAGATTAAAAACACTTTAGCACTGTGAATAATCACAATTAATCACTATGCTTAACTTTGTAAGCTTGAAATATAAAAATGCATGTTTTTAAAAAAAAAAAAATGTTCAAGAAAATGTTTCATTGTCTCAAACCAAACATGTCTGAAGATTATCAGTTTTCCAGGTTTTAATATACAGGAAAATTTAAAAGAAGTCATCTTGTTTTAAATGTTAATTTAGAAATGTTAATTATAAACTGCTTGTGCTTTGGTGGAAGCCTAATTCATTGCAATATACAACCATTGTTTTATCCACATTTCCATCAGGGTTTTTTTTTAAAGCAAAATTTGCCACTGAGCACACCATTTTGATTCTCCTCGTTCATCTTTTCACTTGCATTTGTGACTTTCCATTGTTGACTGCAGTAATGGGCTCAACACACGGAAGGCAACGTTGCTCCCTCTCCATTCATTTCCTATTGAACTTGTGCAATAAGGCGACAGTCACTTGCCCTCCGCCGGCAAAGCAACCAGCGAAATTAGTGCATGTGAAATTTAGAACTCATACACGTAGACGTGCACACGTGATCTTGCAATGCGACGCAAAAAAGTTGAAAAATGTTCCAACTTATGTCGGATTCGCTATCACAGAAAACTTTTGCCTTTCGCTTGCTTTTCCAAATTGAATTAACTTAATCTCTTTCCTGAAAATTCTACTCAAAAATACCCCATTATAACAATGTGAAAAAAAGTTTTGGAGTGTTTTGAAAACATTTTAAAAATAGAAAATCAAGAAATCACATTTACATCAGTACTTATAGCCTTTGCTTACTATTTTGTTAATACACCTTTGGCAGCAATTACAGCCTCTTGTCTTTCTGAATATGATGCCACCAGCTTAGCTCACCTGACTTTAGGCAGTTTCACGCATTCTTCTTTGCAGTAATTCTCAAGCTCCATCAAGTTGACATCTATACACAGCCATTTTCAGATTTCTCCAGAAATTTCAATCAGATTCAAGTTTGGACTCTGGCTAGGCCACCAGTATTGTAGTCAAGACCACCTAACCCAAGACCAAGTCAAGACCAAGACTAGAGTGTATCGAGACCGATACAAGGCCAAGGCTTTTAGGGTCTGAGACCAAGTCAAGAACAAGACCAGTGCCCCACGCTACATGACACAATAAAATGGGAAACATGATCAAAATTGCTTCTCAAATTGATCTGAAAGATCCACAAGCCCATAAAAACACCTAGATGTTAATATCTAACAAGCAGTTTTTTTCCCAAATATAGTTTGTTCTTGTGGTTGAAGTTCTCAAAAAAGTTTAAACATCTGTAGTAAGTAAAAAAAAAAAAAAAAAACACAGTATGTTCTTGCAGATGAAAATGTAAATATATTTATAAAATATAAAATTTCAAAATATAAATGTAAAATACCAATGTAGTGTTTTTACAAGTGTGTGTACTGATACAATTTTAGTGCTCTTTATAATATAGAAACAAAATAAAAAGGAAAATGTAACAACTAATACAGGAAACAAGTGGACTTGAGTTGCTTTGGCAGAAACAAAATTCCTTTTCTGCACTATTAAATATAACAATTAAGGCAATGCACTAACAGTAAACAACATTCAACTATGAACATTAACCAAGGAGCAACAAGCAAGAAGCGACCAAGAATAAGGGAGTGCACCATGACTGTTCTCACCCTCTCTCCTGCTGCATGAAGCCAGCATCAGTGTAGAAGTCAGGTAGCGCACAGAGCGATACGTCAACCACCACGACAAGTGAAAAAAACAGAGTCCAATGAGCATGTGCTGGTTTCCTCCAAATATGATGCCTGGCATTCACACCAAAGGGTTCAGTCTTTGTCTCATCAGACCAGAGAATTTTGTTTCTCATGGTCTGAGAGTCCGTCATGCTTTTAGGCAAACTCCAGACAGGATTCCATGTGCCATTTATTAAGGAGTGGCTTTCATCTGACTACTATACTGGCCTGATTGGTGGATTGCTGCAGAGATGGTTGTCCCTCGGGAAGGTCACCCTCTCTTCATAGAGGAACACTGGAGCTCTGACAGGGTGACAATTGGGTTCTTGGTCTCCTTCCTGACAAAATCCTTTCTCCGATGATCACTCAATTTAGATGTCTGGCCAGTTCAAGGAAAAGTCCTGGTGGTTCCAAACATCTTCCATGTACGAATGACGGAGACTACTGTGCTCATTGGGACCTTCAAAGCAACATAAATTTTTCTGTTCTCCTTCCCTATATTTGTGCCTCAAGACAACCCTGTCTTGGAGGTCTACAGACAATTCTTTTGATTTCATGCTTAAAATAATGGGGTATTTTTGTGTAGAATTTTGAGGAAAGAGATTAATTTAATTCAGTTTAGAATAATATGGAGCTAAATTTGGGCCATAAATTTTGTTCAAAAGAAAAAAAAAATTTCAACTGAAAAAAAAAAAAGTTTTGAAACTGAAATAAGGAGGTGTCTAAGCCAGCATCAGTATAGAACTATTTTTGAGTTTCAGATTTTATTTTTTGAGTTTCAAACGTCTGGCCCTGTTTTGGCATGGGGGAGGGGCCTCAGATGAGGGGAGTGTGGTGCAACACAGCACCTGAGCAACATATTCCCAGCTGTTGTATTCAGGAAAACTGGAAATGTTTTTAAAATATCATCGATATTCTATGTGCATGTGATTGGTTTTGAAAAGTAACTGATGATTCACTGATATGACCTGCTTATGTTAACACACCACACAAATATCAGTGGAAAATATATAATCTTGACAAATTTGTGCAGGATTTTCAGTCTGTGTTTAACATTGACCATGCTCTCAGAGTAAAGCAGAAGACCCACCAGAATGCCGCTGCTCCCACCCGACCACAGTTCTACTCCTGGCCTCCTGGCATGGCCTGCTCTTCTAATACGAGCTCCAGTAATAACATAAATTGTTGTTGTCATTTTACCTCGCAGGAAAACAGAGATAGAGAGATGGTGGTGCTAAACACAAGCTGGTAAAAATGGAGCTCAAAACCTTGCTGACTTATTTCTTTGTGCCAATAGGCAACGGAGCGGACAGAAGTCACATATGGAGAACCCCAAGGTTCAATCCTGGGACCTCCTATTTCAGATCAACACGCTCCCACTAGCTCTGGTTATAACAAGTAATAAGGCTAGCTACCATAACTACGCAGATGATACGGATTGTTATTAAATTACATTAGCAGATTGTAGTATTGTTTTTATGTATTTTTTGTGATGTATATAACAAGTCTCTCTTGTAAATGAGACAATGAGCCTCAAGAGATTTTTTTCTGTATAAATACAGAATTTATTATTAATACACAGCTCTACATTACAATGTCACGAGGTGACTCCAAACCCATCCAAGCACTGAACAGATGCTTAGAACAAATCAATGCGTGGATGTGCCAAAACTTTCTCCAGCTGAACAGAAACAAAACTGAAATTATTATCTTTGGACCTAAAGAGGAACGATCTAGAGTCAGCGCACAGCTTCGGTTATAACAGCTGCAATCTGGTGATCAGGCCCAAAATCTGGGTGTAGTGATGGACTCAGACCTGAACCTTCAGACACACATAAAGACAGTTATAAAGTCGGCTTTCTATACCTCAAGAACATTTCCAGGATTAGAGGACTAATGTCTCAACAAGATCTGGAGAAACTCATCCATGTGTTTATCTTTAGTCACATTGATTATTGCAACTGTGTCTTCACAGGTCTGCCTAAAATGTCAATCAGACAGCTGCAGCTGATCCAGAACGCTGTTGCTCATGTTCTCACTAAGACCAGGAAGATAGTTGTTTTAAAGTCCTTACACTGGCTCCCTGTAGCTCAGAGAATAGACTTTAAAATACTTCTGTTAGTTTATAAATCACTGAACAGCTTATACATTATATTATTATTAATATTATTTACAGTTGTTTTTAAACATATAAACAGAAAGCTAACTTGGAACAATTTAAAATGACTAATAAATGAAAAGAACTTGAAAAGATAAATAAATTAGGGCTCTCAGAGCTTCAGGCCTTGCCCCATAAATGCCTGAATTATAATACAGAGTTGATCAAGAATTTTAACATTTGTTTATTAAGATGGAGAGTACTATTCAATTTGATTTAATGGTTAAAAAGAGATAAAAGATTTTAAATTCTTAACATTTAAATTTAAGATTTAATGAGCAGGTTTGCTTTGCAAAAGTGCAAAGAATAATCATAGTTTGATTGTTGTGTTACCATAGCTACAATGTGATGCTATGAGTTTAATTTTCGTGTTTGGGCTCAGTTTGTTCGCAAATGCATCTCAGCAGATAATTAACAATTATTAGTGATTTCTTTTACGTTTGGCCAATTAAACTTGGCCCCCTCTCCCAGATTCCACTAAATCTTTATTGAAACGCTGTTTGTGGTGGTAATGTTCATAAACAGGGGAAATCCCCAGTAGTCTCGTATGCCAGTCCACCCCTACTAGAAGAGGGCTGTGAACAAGAGATGTTGTCACAATCAGATACAATGGAGAACTTATACAAACCAGAGTGGGCAAACATTGTCAACTAAAGATGCGGGAGGCTCACAGACCCTTCCCAAAAGAGACTGAATGCTGAAACTGAATCAAAGGTGGTTTACCAAATCATTAGTTTAAGGGTGTGCTCACTATCTTACCAGGTTGTTTCTGCTTTTTTGATTTTTTTTTTTACAGTTTTACTTTTACACATATCATTGTTCCTCTACATATATTTACAAGGAAAACAAACATAAATACAACAGCATTGAAATGAAGATGTATTGAATGTAACTGCATGTAGAAGCATTCAACAGAGTGGCCCACAACTTTCTATTTAAAATATTCCAGCATTCCAGTTCCAACACATCTGAATCAATTGGCTGATGACCTCCTTGGTATGTCAACAAGTTTTGGAAGAGTCTGGTCATTAACTATTCATTTGATTCAGGTGTGTAAGAGCAAGTATGCATCCAAAAGTTGCAGGACAATGGTACTTAAGGACTGGAGTTGTTGACCTCTGCTTTAGAGAAAAGTACTACTCATCATTCTGTTTGAAATGTTGAGTATATGTATGTTTAAAAGGATCACCTAAAGAAACACAAATATTTACTTCTTACATTTAATCTATTAAAATCAACTTTCTGAATTCTTCAGTTAGATACAACCATCCAGTTGGTTTTTCAATTACATCTTTACATAGCATAGAATACAATTCCAGTGTTACCCTTTATTAACTTTACCCTTTATTAATAAATTAAAGCAAAATTACAACTGAGGAAATTTTATTATGGTTGGAATGTAAAGCGTTTCTTTTGGATTGTATACAGTAGATCCAAACCCCAATTCCAATCAGAACATGGCAGGAAAGGAGAAAAACAGGAAGAACACCTGGTCATTAACCAAAGGAAGAAGGGGGGGCTTTTTGTCCTGCACTTAAATGCTGCCAAATCAAACAATATCAACACTATTTTCCAACTACTCATATTTAATCCTCATTTCTTTTCTTTTCTTTTTTTTTCATTATATGTCAATTTACTGACTGCCAATCAGTAGGATTTCTCTTCTCCCATCTCCCTGATTCTTTTTCTTTTTAAGTTTATCTATTTTTTTCTCTTTCTTCTTCTTTTGCCAATCCACCAAGGATGTGTATGTGTCGCCTTCTACCCCACCACCCACCTTTGCAAACACACTTGGTAAGTCTCTTCTTCTCTGTCTTTTTCTCATCTTACCAAAGGATAACACTGTGCAAGCCATTTCATCTTTCTCCTCCCTAAAGAGAAGACTGCCCAGCAGAGAACCAGAGTCAGCATTTTCAGGCCCCTCTGATGTCACAGACCCCCTGACCCTTTTACTCACATAATAAATTCTAGACAGCTAAGGAATTAAGGAAATCGAATGATTTAGCAACTTAGTTTCTTTTTTCATTTAGACACTTCTGCATCAGGTGCACTTATAACAAATTCTGACTTACACGAGGTGAGTAAGAGCAGCATCGCCACCGTTGAAAACTCTGGTTAACTGGTGAGCTTAAGTTTGAGAAAAAAACAGAAAACGTATAACTCTGGAGCTGGCATTCAAAGTCTGAATTTTTTTCATCCTGTGTGATGCATTGGAATTGGGGTTACAATTTAAATCATTGGCTGTAGACAGGGAGCTTCCAGACAGACCGCAAGTGAGAGTGGCAAGGAATGAGCGAGCAGGAAAGAGTTTGAGTGACCAAAAAAGGGAAGGGGGCAGAACATGTGAGAAATTGAAATGGGGGGTGGGGGGGGTTGAGAAAGAGAGGTGAAGATAGTTACAGTGAAGGGAGGGAGAGGGAGAGATGGGGAGGTTGAATGTGTTAATACACAGGAACACTGCATCAAACCAATGCACTGCTCTGAGGCTGGCTGAGCAGCTGAGTGGAGTGCGTCAGCAGTACATTCACGTTCCCACTGAAGGACAAAGGGAGGGGGCAGAGCAAGCATCTTAGCTGCCTGCAACACCGACACACATTGGGGGGGGGGAGCAGAGAAAAGAGAGAGATTGGAGAATAAACAAGAAGAAGAGATGAGGATAAGAATGCTGCTCCTGCTGTTTCTGTGACGGTGGGCTGGCTATGAGAATGCTCGCGTGGCTTTCCATCTCTCTCTCGCAAACTCTGCTTTGCACACTATCTTTCTTTTGCTCTTAATCTATCAGGGATTCTTTCTCTCCTTTTCTTTTAAGCTCCTAATGCACTCTCTCTCTGTGCTACTCCGACTACTGCAGCAGTCCACCAGCCAGCGTCAAGTCTGACAGCCACACACATGGCTAACAGCCACAACTTACTACCTCAGCCCCGGAGAAAAAAATAACAAAAACGCAAGCAGAGGGACACTGCAGGAGACAGCCCATGGGACAAAACAAAAAGCAAAGAAGAGAATTCCCAACATTTTTCCTTGTTTATGGATACAGATACGGAGCCCACTTCCACTGTTATCCTCCCAACGTCATCTTTTCCCTTCTCTCTTGTTGCAGAAGAGGACAAGAGTGCTCTCTCTCTTTCCTCTCTCTTCTGTCAGCCTTTTGCAAAGCTCCGACAGTGCCGCGTATTCCCCCCCACCCTCCACACACTGCCACCATCTCTCCCACCACCCTCTACCCCCTTCCCCCCAGGAGGAATAGACGGATTACTGCTAACTGTGCACACGGCAGCATGCAGCTGCTCTGACCGGGGCCAGCCCAATGTTAGGAGGAAGCAAGAGGAAAGCAGAGGATGAGCGAAAAGGGTGATGACTGTGCCGGGAGTTCTTTAGTCTTTTTTTGTCTACCACTCTCTGTCACAACAGGGCTAATCAGCGACCGACAAGCCCTTGGCAAAGTCACAGTAAGGGAGGTCTCTCACCCAAACAGGCAACCAACCAACGAGCCAACACATGTACCAGGCGATGACAGAGAGCGGGATTTTTTTCTTTAATTTCAGTTAGTCCCATCTTTTCTCCTCCTTTGTGGCAATCAGCTACGTAATGGATCATTGTGATTTATCCATGGTGGAGCTGAATTTTGGAATCTGCAGCCTGGCAGGAGGGGAGTCAGTGGAGGAAGAAAGGATCTAAGCACCTGCTAAGATTTCATGGCCTTACCTTTTGCTCTGAGTGTATTCTTAACTGCTTTTTGTTTTTAATTTTAGAAGCCATTTTATATCCTTGGCTATTAAAGAGTTGCATCACTTTTTCAAAAGACCAGGACAAGAAAGAATTTATCTTCTGTCATTTGATGGAAAGGATTTCTCAGTTAATATGATGCATGGTTCTTGTTTTTAACTTTTGGGAAAATGGAGCATCTTTAAACTAATGAGGTAAGTTAGTAATGCTGTTACTCAGCCTTTTTGCCTCATTGCTGATTTGCTTTTCCTCCTACCTTTTCTTAGAATAACCTTTCTCATTCTTTCTCTGCCTGTTTCCCCCTTCATTCCTTCACACAAAAATGTTGATGCAGCATCTTCCTGCACTGTCGATGGAACTTGGGAGCCTTGAGCTGCTCCAGCCAGGCTAGGGTGGTCTGTCCTTCGGTGTGTCCCGTCTCCCCCCACCATGCAGAATAATGAGCCCTCCACACCATGAGTCCGTTGGCCCAGGTTAATGTACAGTCTACCTGGAACACAGCCCTGCTAGCCGTGGTTTCCCTCATGGTGCCTGTTCTCAGTATGTGCCAGTCCACAGGCCCTGAGTTGGGCTCAACAATCCCACAGAACTGTCCAGGTGTGTGCTCCTGCACTAACCAGCTCAGCAAGGTGGTGTGCACCCGCAGAGGCCTGATTAGGGTTCCTCCGAACATCCCAGCCAACACCAGGTACCTGAACCTGATGGAGAACAGCATAGAGACCATACAGGCAGATACCTTCAGACATTTGCATCATCTGGAGGTATTGCAGTTGGGCAGAAATGCAATCAGGCAGATTGAAGTGGGGGCTTTTAATGGTTTGACTAGCCTCAATACCCTGGAGTTGTTTGACAACAGACTAACAGTCATACCAAGTGGAGCTTTTGAGTATCTTTCAAAGTTGAGAGAACTGTGGCTCAGAAACAATCCAATTGAGAGCATTCCCTCTTATGCCTTTAACAGAGTTCCCTCACTCATGAGACTAGATCTGGGAGAGCTGAGGAAGTTGGAGTACATCTCTGAAGGGGCTTTTGAGGGCCTTCATAACCTCAAGTACCTGAATTTAGGGATGTGCAGTTTGAGGGAGTTTCCTAATTTGTCACCTCTCTTGGGATTAGAGGAGTTGGAGATTTCTGAAAACGTTTTCCCAGAGCTAAAGCCTGGGGCTTTTCGTGGACTTAAGAATTTACGTAAACTTTGGATTATGAACTCTGCCATTACAATCATTGAGAGGAATGCATTTGATGACATCACTGCTTTGGTGGAGTTAAATCTAGCCCATAATAATTTATCATCCCTTCCCCATAACCTGTTCACCCCTCTACAGTACCTAGTGGAGCTACATCTACACCACAACCCTTGGCGCTGTGATTGTGATGTAGTTTGGCTCTCCTGGTGGCTCAGAGAAAATATTCCAACAAATTCCACCTGTTGTGGACGCTGCCACACTCCAGTCCAGATGAGAGGAAGATACTTGGTGGAAGTTGATCAAACAACATTTCAGTGTTCAGCACCAGTCATACTCGATGCTCCAAGAGATCTGAACATTTCTGCTGCAAGGGTGGCAGAAATGAAGTGTCGCACAGCAGCTATGAGCTCTGTCCGATGGCTTCTCCCCAATGGGACTGTGTTAACCCATAGCTCAGCTCATCCAAGGATATCTGTTCTCAACGATGGAACACTCAACTTTTCCAATATTCTCCCTTCAGACACAGGGGTCTACACTTGCATGGTGAGCAACATGGCGGGCAATTCCAATGCTTCTGCCTATCTAAATGTCAGCAATGCTGAACTTAACACTTCTAACCTATCCTACTTTACTACTGTCACAGTGGAAGTGTTGGAGCCCACAGTGGAGGAGACCCCAAAGCCCAAGCCCACTTTACCTGCTTCGCCCTCTGTTTTTCAACCTGTGTTTATCTCCACACCAACTGTGCTGTTCCAAAATACTCAAACTCCAAGGCAGGTGTCAGTTCCCACTGCCAGAGTCCCTAGTGGGCCACCTGCCAGTCTGGATGAAATGATGAAAACCACAAAAATCATCATTGGGTGTTTTGTAGCTGTTACCTTGCTGGCAGCTGGCATGTTGATAGCATTCTATAAACTTCGTAAGAGGCATCAGCAGAGGAGTACTGTGGCTGCAGCCAGGACCATAGAAATCATACAAATGGAGGAAGAGGTTCCACCTGTTCCACCAGCTACATCTGGATCTAGTGGCTCTGACGACACAGGTTTGGTACTGCCGACATTAGTGGAACACAACAGCAACACATTTAAGCCTGGGTATGTATCTTCTTCCTCTTCATCCCGACAAGGGAGCTATGGGGCTCACTGGACCCAGAACAACTCTCTTCATCGCTCAGTCAGACAGCACCACAGCCACATCAGCATCATTGCTGATCCCTACGTCATAATGACTTCTCACGGCAAGGAGAAAGTTCAAGAGACCCAGATCTGAATAATACTCCCTGGATCTATTTCTGACTGGGTCCAAACCTCTGCCCCCAGATCTGCTCACCAGTCCATGCAATATAATGCACAAAGAGCAAAATGTTAACTTTCTTTTGTACAGAAGTGCAAAACAGACTTTTTACTTGTATATGGCTATACATACATATATAAATATGAAAAAATATATATGACTGAAACTCTCGCCGGACATTGGTTAAAAAAAACAGAATATATCAAGAAAGAAAATAATTTCAAACTATTTTCTAATATTTGGTGAATTCTATTTCAAAATAAATAAAATAATTTGCTTTTCTGACTGAAAGTAGAGTGGTACTGTCTAATGTAAGTAAAGAGGCATTTAGTTTGTTTTCACCCCATTAAGGGAAAAGTAAAACTCTTCATAAAGGCACCAGTTTCTAATTGCAGTCCAACATGCAAACTCCTGTTTATACTGTGCCAAATATATTATGCAATAAAATGGAATTCCCTAATTAAAGAACACATAAAGACACTTACGTAAAATAACTATAGACATAAACATTAGTTCAATAGCAGCAAAATGGCACAGATAAATTGTGCTGCTCAGTAGCTATCAGCCAAATGCTTTTGGACTGCAGTGAATTTCTGCAGCTAAGGTTTAACCCTGCATTTGCTGGTGCAAGGTTGTATTTCTTTGACAGTGCCAGTGCTTTTTTTGTAGCGCATCTGAACATTTTTATTTAATGTGTACATGATTCTCCACTGGTTCAACTGGCATAAGTGACATGCAGTCTAATAGCAACTGTTGCTAAAATTTTATTTTCTGTCATTGGTTGCATTTTGTATTATTATCCCTTTAGGTTTTTGACATGCTTCTTAATAGCTTGTGTAGTGTTTAGGGCTAATTTAGTGATGCATTACAGCAGTTGCCTGACTCGTCTCTGCAAGGGCTCATTCCGATGCTAATTTTTCAAAAGAACAGACATGTCGTGCATTAAAATGGGGCTTTGCTGATTATTCTACTTTTGGAATTAAAAAATGCAGAGGATTGAAGTCAAACAAATGAATGTCTGATACTGGAGCTTTTCCATGGACTAAACTAATAAATTATTTTATTTTATTTTTACCTTTATTTTTAGCAACATTATTTTTATGGAGCAACAAAGGAGGCAATGGAAGTAATAAAAAAAAAAAAAAAAAAACATCATTTTGTTTGTATTTCTCTAATCTGAAAGACTTTCATCTGATGTTTTTTCCTTCTCTCAGTATCTCTATGTTTGTGTAAGTTGTTTAGTCTTAAAGGCTGAAGGCAGTAATGTAAATGGTATCTTATTCCACACCCCTATCGTACGGTCCTATGCATTTACTTCATGTCTGCATGAATGGGTCTTTAAGTAACTGGTGTACAATGCTGCATTATACCCCACAGTGGGGCTCTATGCAGATCAGATAGGCTGTTGGTCTTTGATGCCTCAGCTTAGTTCTTAACATTGATTTCTCAGTGACTGTGAAGGGGAAAAATACATGTCTCACACAGTTCTACACAGTTTGTGCATTCTTTTTCTTACTTGTTCATCCTTAGACCTAATTATGTTCTGAATCTGATATTGATTGAGAAAAGAAAAAAATGTATATGTTTTGTTATTAATATGAAAAAAATAATATAAATTACAGCGCAAAGCGACTTAAGCAATTTGCAGTGCCACCTAATAACAGGAAAGCAATTTGATTAAAAAAAAATCATCAGATGCTATATGTGTCAGTGAATTTCTGAGCAATGATCTTGATGTCATGCAGCTACAAGGCCAGCTACCATAACTGTGGCTTGTTTCTGTGATAATTTAAATGCCTCTTCTGTGATGTTAAACTGTTGCCATTTCTACAGTCACTCAGCAGTTTTCCATATATTGTAATGATTTAACACATGCTATTCAACAGTGTAGGTTACTGGTCATTTGAAAGTTTTATATTTCAGTGCAATTTTTCTAATGCTGAAAATACTTGATATAAAGAGGAAATTAAAATATGACACCTGTGATGTTAATAAAGCGTTGTGAATTGATAACACCACCACCAATATTTCATTTAAACACTCAGCACTGCACGTTATAACAACAAGATGACTTGTATTATTGTACAGTAAGCAAATTTATTGGCAAAGATGTGTGAAAAACATTTTCAAAACATCTTTTTAAATGTCAAACTGAATTTTAAAGACAATAATATTCAATTTGAATATATTTATACAGTGACAAAAACATATTAAATAACTAATAATTTTAAAGAATTTCACTCACGGCACAATTATTTGTACCCCTCATGGAAGAAAGGTGATTTGTGTCTCAAGTATTTATGGATTGATTTGACCAGATGTTTTGGATCATTATCCTGCTAAAAAAAAATCATATGATGAATTTTCAGGTTTCTGGTTGAACCCACAACATTTATATTTAACATTTAAATCTGAAAACTGTTTTAAAGAGAAAAAGGTCCACAGCATCACAGATCATCTGTTGTAATCATCACTGGGCATGAGGTACTTTTTAACATAATTCATCTTTTGTTTCACATTTGGAGTGTAACAAGATCACATAACAGGAGATCTTGTGAAATTAAAATGCCACAATATTTTTCCTGAAAGCAGAGCCATACTTGTGAAGCACTGCCCAGGAGCTTTGGGATGTGACTTATTCAAATCAAAGTGTGAGCTATAATCATCTCTGAATATGAAGGTTGGTGGCCTTTCGCTTGATACCTTGTTATAGCTATTTTTGAGATTTTTATTTTGAAATAATAAAATTCTTTTGACAGAATCTGCTCATAAACTTCCCATTGCGCATGGAGTGTTGGAGAATCCTTAACCTCATTTAAGCCATTTTTTCTGGCAGCATTTTGGGTAACCAGTAAAAAATTTTAAAAAAAGAATCAAAGACTTGTAGGTAAAATGTGAATTAAAATGTGCTGTAAGGATATTGCAACTGCTTTACCATTAGCGCTAAAGTTGTTTCGAAGCTTCCAAGTTGTGCCAAATCAAAAGTCTGTTTTACTATTCTTGAATTCATTTGATTGTCTCTTGCTCAACAACAAAAATATTGACTGACTGATCAAATATAAACTTGACAATTCTACACTTAACTGACTTATTTTAACAATTTGACAACTGTAAAACCTTTATTCTATTTGTGAAAGCACAAAAAGAAAGGATAGGTAATGATTTTTGCTATTAGATCCACTTTAGAATGACACAAGCATAAAAACTGATACATGCATTTCTTAAATCTGGACTGGAAAATTGTATAATGATTACATATTCTTGAAAACACAATCAGTGATTTGTGAAGCTTTGTTATCTTCTTGAATATATAAAAGGGCATTCTTAGGTCTTTTCCAAATTATTGCTAATATCAAGCAGTGCTTTAAGTGGAAAAAAATAAGTGCTGGTACTCTCCTTAATGTCATACAAATATGGGACAAATATAGATCTGTCTATCGATCTATAACTCAGTGGTTTTGTTGTACAGATATACAAAATACAAAGCCAGTTCTAAATCAAATCCACATGGATCAAATTCAGAGTGTCTTGGAGCCACATTTTTTAACTCCAAGCCTTATAATGTGGACATGAAAAATAACATTGAAAAAACACTATTTTCATTTTAGTTTTTAAAATACCAAACTTTGCATATAACTATACTTTTTGTCTGATTACATCTTTTTAAAATATTAAATCAAATGTGATCAGTGACTCAGTATTTGAGTAGCCATTTTATCAAATTTTTTATTCTTACTTGAGTACAATTTTTGGATATTCTACCCACCTCTGCTTGTGTGTAATTCATGTTTCATGTTTTCCGCCATATTAGTTATTTTCTTGAGGTCTTTTTCATACTTAATTGTGTTTCCTCTCCAATCATGATCTCCTGTGTTTTTAGTTCAGTTTAGATCTTGCCAAATTCTGTTCTGTCCCCTGTATTTATTATTGCTCAAAAGATCTTTAAGTATCTTTAAGATCCATAAGTATTTATTCATTTGTATTTAGTTTTTGTTTATTCTTGCATTTTGTTCTTTGTGCATTTTTTAGTTTTCATATATTAGTTTTAGCTTTTCTTCAAGTTATTATGTCTTCTGTTCCTTCTTTCAAGTTATAAGTCTGCCTCTTATTTCTATTGTATTCATGCTCACCAGTAATCTTCACTAATGCCATTCACTTGTGCTGCCTCATCATCCTCATGTGTTTTACTTGATCTGCCACTCAGGTGCATGATTTTCCACTCTTCAGCACTTGGTTCTTTGTCTTCATGCCCTGATTCATATAGTTCTTTGCTCCCTTCCATGTCCCATTTTTCCTGCTCCTGAGTTTTAAACTTTGGATTATTAAATTTCTCACTGATTGCCTCTCATCAGTGGCTGTCCGTACAATGGCTTTACTTCTGTCTCTTCACCATGAAACTTGACAGGCTGCCATAGTTCCTCTGTGTGCGAGTAGAGCACGCCTGTTATGGACCAAGAGCGAGCACGCGCAATGTTTTTTTTTTTGTTTTGGCTTGGTTTATCAGTGCAGAGCTTTGGGGGAGCATTGATGGAAAAACGCAGCCTGACATAACGTGTGTTACAAAACGGAAAGAAGTCCCAGTGCGCAACAAACGCTGGAAATAAGTATTCAGAGGGGTAAAATTTAGAAGTGGTGGTACTGCGTTACCAGTCCGTACCAGCCTAAAGCCTAAAGCTCATATATCAAGTCAATTCCTTTTATTGTCATTGTACATTAGATAACAAAGTTATGTTTCTCTGGTGGAGCGTTTAAAAACATGACATAGGTGATCAAATCTCTGAACCTAGTTTTGGGTATCTTCTTGTTTAATCCGCTGGATATATCATTATAACCCTATTTTACACCAAGAGCATCTGCAGAGTTTGTTGCTGAACAGCTCGTTGTCTCAACTGACCAAAGCAGGAGGTTCCAGTTAAAATTTTAATAAAATTTACCGAATGTTACATTTTTTCACTTGTGATGGATGTACAGAAAAAGCTTTTTTCTGGCTTCCTTCTCAAAAAACTGGTTGGCATGTAGATTCCCTCTGATGGTTGTTATAGAAACTTGTGTCATTCTGTGCCACACTTTTCTCCAGTGGTGAACTTTAAGGAGTCTTTCTTTTGCCACTGTGTAGGGTGGCCAGAGAAAATTGACCTTTTTGTATTATACCCCGCTGAAGCAGAAATTATAAGCTGCTAGTTAAGAGTTCCTACCTGATTAACTTAAAACACCGAAGTATAAAGGTTTTGTCTACTTTAAAGGCATTGCTACAGGTAACAACACCAATTAAAATTGTACATGACACTCAATTTTGGGTTTTCATTATCTGTAAGCCATAGTCATTAAAATGACAAGAAATAAACACTCAAAATATTAAACTATATGTAATGAATCTATATAACATAAGACTTTTACTTCTGAAATAAGTGACAAATACTGAACTATGATATTCAATTTTTTTAGACGTACAGGCAGACAGACAGACCTAGGTGAGCCCTCCACATCACCACCACTGACTAAATGTACTTATGGTAAAGGTTGAAATTTTATACATTTTCCTATGTTATTACTACTGCAATACTATACAAATTTCATTTAAGGCTTTTTATATAGGTACCTGGAGTGTCAACAAATTTGTACACCTCTGTATATAACCCTTGTTCTGCTTTTTAAAATATCACATGCTTCTAGTACAGCAGAATAAACATGCCCAGCAATTTGCAGTTTTTTCCAGCATCACTTGCAAAAAGTGATCTGTTTTGTATAGATGTACAAAACAAATAAAATATCTCCAAATGATTTTCAAGCTTTCCTTAGGTCTAAATAGAAGACATGAGACGCAAGATTTTTCTTAGTCATTATGTTACTAGAACATAACAAAATTGCAGTGGTGCCATCAAAAAGAAGAATAAAAAAATAGCCAGTGCTATCATCTAGTGCACCTATACCTCTACAAGCAGTGAAAACCCAAGTGTTTCCTCATTTTCATTAATATCTCTGTGAACTCAGTCACCAGCCAAACTGGCGGCTCTTTGCATTGGCCAAATTAAATGTTCCTGGTTGTTTCTGTGTGTGTGGGCTGAAAAAAAAAAAGCAGACTCATATTTTTTCCAGCACAACATGACTCTGGCTTTGTTAGGGATCCCACAAGAGGCTACTTGTTGTTTGTGAGGCCTTTAATGTGTTTGATAACCAGATATATGAAAACACTGATAACTATTTTCTTTCTTCAGAAATTCTTTCTCTTCGTTGTCTTCAGCTTAACAACTTAAAAAGAGTAAAGTCTGGAATTCCCATCATACTGTCAATCAGCTGATCTGACTGTTCTCCATCACTGTCAAGTATGATGTGCTGAAAGAAGTACAGTGGCCAATGTGTTTACTACTGAAAATAAGGACCTAGATAGTCTCCCTTGACAACACTAGGGTTAAAATGTTTTTTTGTTTGTTTGTTTGTTTTTTTTCCTCTTGGGTGGCTGCTGACTTAACTCCCAACAGCTGAGTCACTCTCTTCACTTTGAATTTTACTAGATCTTGCATTGTTGCAGAGGAACCATCCATGTTGCCATCTTCTGTTTTCCCCTCCCCCCTCTATTACTCCCTTATTTTAATATTATTGCTTCAACACTCCAAAGAAATAACACCCAGTTTGTCTGTGTGTTATCTGCTTGGCAAAAAGATTTGCATTAGGTTTTGCAGCATGCACACAAATTTCCACCAGTTTAATTACATTTTTTACTTTCCATTTTGGATACTCAGCCAGTGGGTTACTAATAAGGCTTGAGCAACTTGTCCTGAAAGATGCATCTTCTGGGAGCTAGTAGTGCATGCTATTTGTGTTCAAAAATGGGTAAAAAGAATTATTTTGCCACCACTCACAGTCAGACTTGCAGAGAAACAACAGCCACAAATGGCTGAGATAAAGTTCTATAGCTGGCATACTGAGATAGATCGATGCCCCGATCTTCTGGATTTCTATCTGCCAATGAAGTTTCTGCAGGAGGAGGTACTTTTCTATGCCTACAAAGGTAGTGAAAGAAATAACCCATGGTATTCTTAAAAGTGAACAGTGGCCAAGACTGCATTCTCATTACCCCAATAAAGTTTGATTAATCATCTTACACTGGGCTGCACTTTACCTCTGTACTATAACTGTTGTGTCTGTGATCTCCTAAATAGTTTAATAGCTTAAAGAGATAGTTTGGGTTTTTGAAAAGGAGGTTCTGTGAAAAACCTACTGGAAAAAGATGTGAAACTGAAGTTTGTAGAAAAGTAAAGAAATACTGTAATGGTGTAAAACCACATGGTGGTCAGATGGAGTCATTCAAAATAACTTAAACTGTAAATGTTTCCCTGGCACACAATGCTGCATTCATTAGTAAATATCAAACATATCAAACACCTACACTTTCACAAGAAACCATTGTTAAGCTTGCTGCTGTGTTCTCAGCTGGACAATTTATGTGTTAATAATACACTAAAGTTATCAGTTCACCTGATCACCTCAACTCTTCAGCTCTAAATCTGACAAAAATAGAGCAAACCGTTGGATTTTCTCAACAGGCTGCACTAACATCAAATATGGTTTGCCTCTGTGCTTTTTTAAGTCTTGTAGTTGTTTGGAGATTGTCCCAGTGGACTCACAATCGGCTGTGATCGAGTGACGAGAACTGATACAGCTAGCAGCTTCCACTAACATAACTTTAACACTGTTTAACAAAAGTTCTTCAGGATGGAAAACAGGAACAAATGTAATCCTTTAAAGACTAACTCAAGAAATAACTGAAAAGAAAAAGTTGATCTAAACACATTACATTATCACGTTAATAAAATTTTGTAATGTCAAATTACAATACAAACAATCCTGTTTGTGGTGCTGATGGAAAATATCTCAAGGTGTTGTCATAGAGAGGAGAGCGTCTGGTTAGGTAACTTCAAGATCTCATCTTTGCTTTTTGCAGATAATGTGGTTCTGTTGGTTTCTTCAGGCCGCGACCTTTACTGTGTACCAGAGTGGTTTGCAGCTGAGTGTGAAGCAGCCAGTATGAGAGTCTGCTCCTCTGAGAGTGGGGCCACGGTTCTCAAAAAGGTGGACTGCCCCCTTTGGGTTAGTGGTCAGTCTCTGCCTAAAGTAGAGGAGTTTAAGTATCTTGGTGTCTTGTCCATGAGTAATGATAGTATGGAACTATATATATATGGACACATGGATTGGGGCTTTGTCTGCACCAATGTAGGCGGTGCTCATGTCTGTTGTAGTAAAGAAAAAGCTGAGCCAAAAAGCAAAGCTCTTGATTTACCAGTTCATCTACATTCGATCCTCACATATGGTCATGAGATATGGAAAAGTCAATCACTTGATTTGGATGGTATTAAATTGGCGTCAGATAATAAAGTAAAGAACCTAAGTGTTATTTTTGACCAGGGTATGTCATTTAAGTCCCATATTAAACATGTTTTTAGAATTTCCTTCTTTCATCTCCGGAATATTGCCAAAATTAGAAATATTCTGTCCAGGAATGATGCTGAAAAACTAGTTCATTTGTTACTTCAAGGCTGGACTACTGTAATTCTTTACTATCAGGAAGTCCACCGAATGTAGTTAAAAGCCTTCAGCTGATCCAAAATGCTGCAGCAAGAGTTCTGATGAAAATTAAAAAGAGAGATCATATTTCTCCTAGTTTAGCTTTCCTCCATTGGGTCCCTGTTAAATCCAGAATAGAATTTAAGATTCTCCTCAGATATACACCCTTAATAATCAAGCCCCATCATAAATCAGAGATCTGAATGTTCCATATATTCCTAACAGAGCACTTTGCTCTCAGACTGCAGGTTTACTGGTGGTTCCTAGAATTTCAAAAAGTAGAATGGGAGGCAGATCCTTTAGTTATCAGGCTCCTCTCCTGAAGAACCAACTGGCTTAGGTTATCCTGATCTATTTCTGTAGCTATACTGCCATAGGCTTAGGCTACTGGAGGACAAACTAACCACTTTTTCTCACTTTCATCTTCTACTACTCTCCAATTTGAATTATTTGCTGTTATTTCAACTGTTAACCTTTTGTTTTCTCTTAGTTATTTTCCCTCCTTAGAAGCTACACCTGGTCTGGCGTTCTGTTTGGCTGTGATGCCTTCCTGGAGGAGGCCTTCATCTGAAATAATGCTGCCATCAGCTAATTGTTATCCCTCTCCTGCTATTAACTTTTTACTTTCATGAACATCGAAAATAACCCTACATCAGTTCATCTATTTCTTTTTGTGCATTCTGTCTTCTCAAACCCCCAGTCGGTCGTGGCAGATGGCTCCTTGTACTGAGCCAGGTTCTGCTGGAAGTTTCTTCCTGTTAAAGGGGAGTTTTTCCTCTCCACTGCCACTACATGCATGGTTGATTGAAGGATTGCTGTAAAGTCAACAACACAATGCCATGCGGTCGCTACATGCTCGTCCAGGAAGAGTGAATGCTGCAAGTCAATGACTCGATGCAATCTACTGGGTTTCCTACTCTGAATAAATTAATTGAGCTTACTGTACTTTTTGATAACTAGGATCAATTGGAATGTATGTATGATTGTTTTTTTTTTTTTTTTTTTTTTTTTTTTTTTTTTTTTTTTTTTTTTTTTTTTTTTTTTTGTAAAGTGCCTTGGGATGACATTTGTTGTGAATTAAAACTAAATAAACTGAATTGAATTGAATTGAATAGGATCATGACCAAAAGAACCGGATGCTGGATACAAGCTGCCGAAATGAGCTTTTTCTAGGGGGTGGCTAGATTCAGCCTTAGAAATACGGTGAGGAGCTCTGTCATCTGATTGGAACTCGGAGTAGAGGCACTGCTTCTCCGCATTGAAAGGATTCTGTTGAGGGCTCTCTTTAGAGGTTGCCACTGGGAGGTGACATTGGGGAAAGACCCAGAACTCGCTCTAAGGACTATGTACCTCTTCTGACCTGGGAACACATTGGAATCCTCAAAAATGGGCTGGTCGATGTCATCAGGGAGAGGGATGTATGGAGTTCCCACCTGGACCTCTTGCCCCCATATTTACAATAGAATATATGTCTAATCTAATAAGTCTCTTCCAGTACATTAAAGTCTAAATAAAGTTAGAAATGTATTGCTGCTTTTATTTTGGTATTTAAAACATAAATTAAATTAAGAAATCCACTAAAGTCATGCACTAACTGATAAAAAATACCTGTAAACATAAAATATCACAACTGATACATTTTCAAAAACAGCTTTTCTATCAGACATTTAACATTTTAGTCATTATTTGCCACATATCTAGTTTCTTAACAATACATTTTCACTACTCCTTTCTATAACAACTTTAAAAAAGCACTTTCTTTTCAGGAAACCTCAAAGCAACTGTTTTGGGGTTTTAATTAAAACTAACCCTTGCCCACTGTGGTCCTTGGATTCTCCAACAGAGGGCATAAGACAGGTGTAGAATTGGATACAGGTTTTTGAGGATAATACCTGCTTTGTTAAACTAAAGGTGAGGGTCTTAGAAATGTGCATATCAAAAATGGTACATTTAGCCTTCAGGAATAACAACACTCTCAGGTAAAACAGTGTTGTATCTAATTGCCACTATTGGTCTGAGTTGTTTAAAATCAGTTCACTTTAAAATCAACTAAAACAGGGGGTCGGTCTGATTATTTGTAACCTAATACCTAATACTGATAATAATTTCACAAAATTTCACTTTGAAAAGTTCAAACTTTAATGCAGGGTACAAAAACAGAGCAAGTAATAGATAATAAAAAAAACAAAAACAAAACAGTTTTAGGATAAAAATAATATTGAGTCAAAATTTTACAACTATGTCAATTAATGGTTAAGGATTAGACTAATTAGAAACAACTTTAAAGCATAATTGTTTTGTTTTGTTACATTTTTTTGCTCATTTTTGTTATTTATGACATAAAATTTTAAAAGACAATTATTCTGTCTTGAACAGACATTGATATTTCCTTTAAATAGAGTAAAACATCTAGATTTATCTCTGTTTTTTCCATACAAATCTGCACTATGATGAAAAGCATTGTCCAGTCTACTGATAATGAAAAAACATGCCACTCAGTTACCTTGCAACAGAGAGCATACACACCACCATGTTGTACAATACAATATATGTCAGTGTCATTGTAATTTAGGACACACTACTTGCTTTCAAACACTGCAGCTCTAAGAGCAGACAGCCACCTTAGGATGTTGCTGCAGGTTTACTTTTATGTCAGTCTGTGTCTGTCTTTTCTGGAGCTCATCTATATGAATTTACTCTGCAACACTGTGCCTACTGTTTTTATTATTTTAACCTCCCCAACTCCTAACTGTAGGGTCAAAAGTAAATCCCATTCATGAATAAATGCTGACAAACAAATAAACAAAATACATAATTTATGTGGATAAGACAATAATATAGACAATAAGCAAAAATTGTTTACCTAAAAATCCAGACAGCAAAAATGTAGAATATTTCAATGTAGTTTAAGTTAAATTTTGATTGTTGTATTTATATTGATATGCCTGTAGATTAAGCATTTTTTGAGTCAAAATGTATACAGTGCTGTGAATAAGTATTTGCATCATGACAGATTTCCCCTGTGTTTACTTAGATGTTTCAGATCATTAAACCAATTTTAATATCAGACAAGGATAACCTGAGTTTATACAAAATGCAGTTTTTCAAGGATGAATTTATAGATTGAGGGAAAAAGCTCCATTAACCAACCTGGCTCAGTGTGAAAAAGTAGTTTCCCCCAACACTTATTGATTGTTAGTGCCACTTTTGGCAGCAATGACTGCCACTGAGATTCCACAATAATTAGGAATGAGTTATTTTGTCACTGTGGAGGAATTTTGGTCCACTCTTCTTTGCAGACTTATTTAAATTTAGCCACATTGGATAGTATTTTGAGCATGAGCAGCTTGAGGTAAGCCACTTCAAGCCCAGAATTTGTCTTTCTGTAAGCCCTTATGCCAGATGGTCTGCTATGAAACATCGTCCTGCTGCATAACCAAGTTCACTTGAACTTAAGTTCACAAATTGATCGCCTCTGGGCATTGTACTTGGGGATTTTCTGTAGAACAGAATTCACAGTTCCATCAATTCTGGCAAGTTGTCCAGGTCTTTAAGAAGCAAAGTTACCCAAGACCATCAAACTCCCATCACCATGTTTGACAGTCACTGATTCTGTGATACGACATTCATTTTCCACAAGATGTAACACGCTGCATGCCTTCCAAAATATTTCACGTTTGTCTTGTTGGAACACAGAATAATTTCATAAATGTTCTGTGGATTATCAAAGAAATTTTTGACAAATAAAGAGATGTGCTGGGCTGCATAGTGACACAGTTGGCAGCCTGTGGTCTTTCTGCATGAAGTTTGCATGTAATCCTTGTGCGTGGATTCTCACCAGGTGCTTCAGCTTCCTCACATATTCCTAAAACATGACCGTTAGGATAATTGGTCTCTAAATTGCCCTCAGGTATGTGTGTGTGTGTGTATGTATGTGTGTGTGTGTGTGTGTGTGTGTGTGTGTGTGTGTGTGTGTGTGTGTGTGTGTGTGTGTGTGTGTGTAGTTGTTTGTCTTGTACACTCTGTGTTCCCCTGTGATGGACTGGCAACCTGTCCAGGATGTACCCTGCCTCTTGCCCAATGACTGTTGGAGATAGGCACCAGCTTCCCCATGACTCTGCAAGGAAGGACAACCAGTTGTGGACAATGGACAGATGGATAGATAAGATGTGCCCCTTGTGTTCTTTTCAGTAAGCATTGGTTTTAGTCCTTGAACTGTATGGTTTGACAATTTAAAACAGTTAAGTATGACAAAAAAACAAAAATATAAGAAATCTGTACATGGGGCATTTTTTTTCCACAGTACTTTACTACTTAAGTGCTTTGTTCTTCATTGAATGTGTACTGTTTGAACTCATTTATTCAGTGAAGTTCAAAGAAACTCACATTTAGCAGAAACACGCCTGTTATTTAATAAGATAATTGCCATATTTGAATTTTTATTTTAATTAATAATTTAAACCAAATTGCATACAACCTGCATTTACATCAATTAAATGTTTACATAATTTTATCTTTTAATTAATTAATTAATTAATATTTTGCTTTAAGTGAGTTGGTATTGCTGTCTATAACTCCTCTGCATAATGTTCTGTTGGATTACACAGTTTAACTTTAGTCACACAGTTATTAAAATGACAATTGCATCTTAATTTAAACGAAACCGAACACTCCTACACAAAAATCCTATCACCTAAGAGTGTGTAAACTTAATGATTCCACTGATCAACTGTCACATATTGAGGAAATACATATTATTATGTCCATCTGCTTAAACAAAAGAGATATAAAAATTTAAGCTGTGTAGACTGTCAAGAAAAGAGCCACTTAAACAGCATCTCTTTTAGCTTATTAGTTTATCAACTGACTCATTCCTCAGCTATGCAACAGTTTTGGCAGTGGCATGGATTTTTTTCCAAGCTTCACTTCCGTCTCTTTTCTCCTTCATTTCATTGGTTTTGCCAATTACTTTCAAGGCCTCAAAGTTGCTATGGTTTCCCTGAATTCCAGTCCAGTGGTGATTGGCTGTTATTATTGTAGCTGTGAAGTGTGAATAGAGAGCTTACTGTGACCCTGACAGAATGTACTGTATTCATATTTACTTTAAGGACCTTGGTTAGACAGCCACTCTATGTAAGCCTCAATGGTACTATTCACTGATTGGTATGTGTTGAATTCATGCTGGGTAGACTGAAAATGGTAATTGGAAAAAGGAAAAAAAAAAAAAACATAATTTATGTTCTTTATAAGAAAAAACACAAAAAGATTTCTACCAAAAATTTATTGTTACAGGAAACTTATTAAGACCAGAAGTTTAGGAAAACTTATACATATATGTCATAAATTCACTTTAACTGTCACTGTATTCTGGCACCTTGTTGTACAGCACAAATAGTAATAACTTCAAGCTGGTATTAACTTTTTTCAATATGTACAAATGTACAAACAAACCACTGATCCACTAAATCAGTTTAATCAAATGTACCTGACAGGTCAATTCACCTCTTTGTCAATTTGTATCTTTATATCACAGCCATGTGTTATCATTTCATCCCTTCCTGCATCCATTTGGTATCCAAAATCCATTTCATATACAAGTACCTATTTTTCTTTTCTAAACAAATTGGGATTTGACCATGATTTAAAAGAACTCAGGGTTTCATTATTTTTGCAGTTTTCTGGAAGTTTGTTCCACATTAGAGGAGCATAAAAACTGTATGCTTCTTTACCATGTTTGGTTCTGATTCTGGGGATGCAGAGTAGACTTGAAACAGAAGACCTGTGGTCTGGAAGGTTGATGCAAAAACAACAGCTCTTAATGTTTATGTATGTTTGTTTGTTTGTTTGTTGGTGTTAAGCCATTCAGTAATTTATATACATACAAAAGTATTTTTAAAGTCTATTCTCTGAGATACAGGGAGCCAATGCGGAGACTTTAGTACTGGAGTGAGGTCATCTACTTTCTTAGTTTTAGCGAAGATGCCAGCATCAGCATTCTGGATCAGCTGCAGCTGTCTGATTGATGTTTTAGACAGGCCTGTAATGACACTTTTGCTGTAATTTGTTTGACTAAAGATTAATGCATAAGTAAGATATTCAAGATCTTGATGGGACTTCCATCCTTAAATCCTAGAAATATTCTTGAAGTGATAAAAATAAACTTTTTTTGGTTTATGTTTAAGGGGGCAGTATTATGTATTTTCTAGGCACACAGAATTATTTTATAGCACAATCAAGTAACTATGTTACCTTCTGTTGTTACAAAATGCTGTATATATCAAATATAACTTAAAATAAATTTGACTTCGTAATTTAGTGCCTTGAAATTTGGCTTCTGTCTCTTTAAGAAAGTCTTGCTCTTTCTGAAACTCTGCCTTCAGGCAGTTATCACAACAGCTAACCCTTTAACAACGTTTTTATCAGAGTTATGCAGGTGTGCAGTTCCACCAGGTGTTTGCCACCAGGGGGGTGGTAATCTGTGAGGCAGAAGCTTGGAATCTTAGAAACTGCAGCTCAAAGGAGGAGCTGGCACTCACTAGGTCCATCCAGGCGTTTTGCACGGCTGAATGGTTGCCACAAGAGATTAAAGGATTTCTCAAACATGCAAGAAAGAATCAAGGCAACACTCCAGGTATGTTTTTGATGAGGGAATAACATTATAACACGATGTAAAGCTCAAAAAAGTCAATTTTACATAATACTGCCCCTTTAAGGGCATATTGGAGAACTATAGCAGCTGTGTGGATGGAAATGCTTTGCTGATGTCAGAGATCAGAGGAGAACGTTCTAAGTGGTTGGAGATAATAGAAAGGCAACAGTAACTAAAATACCCACACTTTAAAACCAAGGTATGTGAATTATAACCTCTGAAAACACAGCAACTCAAACCTTGAATCAGATGGGCTGTAGCAGCAGAAGACCACACAGGGTGTCACTCCTGCCAGCCATGAACAGGAAGCTAAGATTACAATTCACAAAGGCTCAGCAAAATTAGACAACAGCAGATAAAAAAATTAAGCCTGATCCCAACCAAGTCTCAAGTTCAGCAGTAAAATTACAACAGGAAAGTCATATCAGTATGTTCCAAAATCTATGAGGAATGTTTCTGACACCTTGTTGAATCTGTGCCGAAAAGAACTGAAACTGTTCAGAAGGCTAAAGGGGATCCAACAAGGTACTGACAAATTGTACCTCAAAATAGGTCCAGAGAGTGCATATCCCTTGCTCTTGAATAAAAATTGACCTGACAGGCAAGATTGTTATCCTGCCTAAACTGAAGAATGATTTCACACTATCCAATGGAGGTAATGTAGAAAATATGACTCCATCTTGGACAGTGGAAACAGGGAACTTAAAAGCAGATACAAAGTAATGATAAGAAAAAAAATTGTACCTTTAATAACCTTAGATGTTGGAAAATTAAACAGAATAAGCTATCATTAGCTAGTGCTGTGTTAGTTGTCACTGCTGCTTCACAGCAAGAAGTTTCCCTGTTTAAATCTTGGCAATGGCGATTAGTGCAGTTTTTTTCTATTCTCCTTTTGCCTGTGTGGGTTATCTTAAGGTCCTCTAGGTTCCTCCTACAGTCTGAAAGATGATGTCTAAGGTTAACTGTTTTTTTCTAAAATCACTTTAGATGTGAGTGTACTTACTCATTTCCAGTGGATATATTTTAGCATCAAAAAGTAAAGGTATTTTTTCCCCTGAGGCTGTAAATTTGTCTTCCAAGATACAGAGAAGATGACACATAAATGCAGCAATTTTAAAGGTACAGTGCCTGCAACTGTTAGCTGCTGCTAAGGCATGCGTACCTACATGAGATGACTTGTTTATCTTTTTTCTGCTATTGCAACTCACAGACTTCAAAGTCATTCTTAAGATAATCCTTTTTTTTACTAAAAATACTTCACTGATTCACCTAAACAAAGCAGTCCTGTCCATGCACAGTAGCAGTTTTTGATGATTATGGTTAAAACATAATGAAAACCCAAAATCGAGTGTCTCAGAAAAGTAGAATATTGTGAAATGGGTATAGCATATTCAAAGAAAGCTGAGTGGAAGGAAAAATGTGGTCAGAAACCAGCAACGTGGATTGTCATTCAAAATCCATTCAAGAAACTGGGAGAGCTTCACCAGAACTGGACTGAGGCTGCAGACAGTGCATCAAGGGTCACTATGCTCAGAATCCGATACATGGGCTTCAAATGTTGCGTTCCTTGAGTCAAGCACTTTAAGAACTGTCCAATGCTTTAATAGAAGATGGAAGGAAAGTGGGGAACCATCATCTTCAAGGATGAAATGTGGTTGGAAAAAAAATTCTGAATGATTGTGATCTGTGATCACTTAAACGTTGTGATACAATTTGATTTGACCACTCAAAGAAAAACAACACTGGAACCCAGGGCTATGTTTAACAGTGAAAGTAAGAACATTTCTCACATGCACAATATGAAAGGATCTCAAGGGATTGGAATTGAACAGCTGTGTAGCCATAAGAAAACCATTCATCAGTGAGGCTAGCTGGAGAAACAGGCTTCAGTTTGCAAAGGAGTATAAGGATTAGACTCTGGAGCAATGGAAGAAGGTCATGTGGTCTGATGAATCCAGATTTACCCTATTCCAGAGTGATGGCTACATCCGGGAAAGAAGAGAGGCAGAGTGAGTGATGCACCCATCATGCTTGGTGCCTCTGTGTAAGCCTAGGAGGGGAGGGGGGCAGCAGTGCTATGTTCTGGGGTTGCTGCAGCCAGGTAGAGCTTAAGCAACATTATGTGCCCAAAAGAATAAAGTCAGCTGACTACCTGAATATACTGAATGACCAGGTTATTCCATCAATGGATCTTTTCTTCCCTGATCGGATGAGCATATTAAAAAAAAAAATGACAATGCCAGGATTTATCAGACTCAAATTGTGAAAAAGTGGTTCAGGAAGCATAAGACATCATTTCCACACATGGATTGACCACTACAGAGTCCAGACCTTAGATTGAGAATCTTTTGGATGTGCAGGAGAAGGCTTTGCGAAATGATTGGTCTCTTCCTTCATAAATATAAGATCTTGGTGAAAAATGAATGCATCACTGCATGGAAATAAATGTGACGTTCCAGAAGCTTAAGAAACAATGTCACAGCAAATCCATGCTTTAATCAAAGCTAAAGCCGGTCCAACAAAATCTTAGCATGTGTAACTATTTTTGACCAGGCTGTGTATTTCACTCTCTGTAATGAATCTATATATAATTTTTACTTTCTGAGTGTGTGTGTGTGTGTCTATAATTGTAATATAATTCACCTCTATCACTGAATCTACAGTGGTCTGTATGCCAACAAGTTGTTCAGTTGAGGTCTGACCAGTCTAAATATGTAAGATTCTGAGCCAGAGATAATCCAGTGCAGACCAGAATAGTAAAAAAAAAATCTGAATATAGCCCTTTAATTTAGCCCCAAGTCATAAGTTGTGAATCAGATACAAACTTCAGTATTGTTATTACAAATAACAAGTAAATGTCTGTTCAAGACACATATGACATTACACTTTTGTTATACTCCACTGATCATGTTTCTCTGTGCAGACAGCCATATTGCTCTAAAAAAAATTCCCACTGTCCATATCTTTCACTTTGACTCTGTTAATCTTAAATGTGCAAAATAACTGTTCAACTTGTTACAGGACGGTGTTTTGGTAAAACAAAAAACAACTCCCCCCCCAAAAAAAAAACAAACTGATAAAAATGTCAATAAAAATGCTGTATATATCAAATATAACTCAAAAGAAATTTGACTTTGTAGTTTAACGCCTTGAAATTTGGCCTCTGTCTCTTTAAGAAAGTCCTGCTCTTTCTGAAACTCCGCCTTCAGGAAGTCATCACAACAGCTAACCCTTTAACAACGTTTTTATCAGAGTTATGCAGTCATTAACATTTTTGCAATACATCTTGGTTGTTCTGAGAAGGCACAGAGTTTGGTTGGTCGGCTGTGCAGCCAGAGGAACCCACAAAGAGGCTCTGATGGTTCACCGTGCAGAGGAACCCACGGTGCAGCTCTGGATCAGGAACTGGAGACTGAGGTTGTCCTCAGGAACTGGAGACTTCCACAGTCCGACAAGCTTCTTTAAAGCCAGCAGACTACAGCAACTTCTGTCACTTCCTCCACTCTTACTCTAACCCTTTGATAGCAGCTGATGATGCATCCAGAATCTTGTATGTCTTAGGAATTTTACAAGGCAAAAGACTCTGTGAAGTGTCTGAGTGAATACTTTATTTTCATACAGTTCAATTTTTTTAAAAAACCTCTCTCTGCACCTACTCCATTCACTGCTTTGGATGGCCAGAAATTGGCTATGAAATATAAAAAGGCCTTATTCCCACTTCTTTTAGCCTACTAATTCTGGGTTAACCCTGGGCTAAGAGCAGTGCAGCCCACATTGCTGGTCATGAAATGTTCTGAAAGCTAGAGTTTAAGAATATCAAAAACTGTGGATGGTTTTCTATAAGGACAAAGCAGTTTTTTCCCACCACATTGACCTTACAGCTGTGCCATCAATCTGCTCACCTCCATTGCCCAAAGACACCTAGACTCATGTCTTCCTGTGTCTAAAGCTATGAAAAAATACAATTCTGACTGTGGGAATCATTGTCAGTCTTTTTCTCTGATAGGAATAGATGTTCCTTGCAGAAAAGAAGACACAGAACTGGAGACTGATACGTGTCTTCCTCGACTCCCTGGGAGAACCTGGGAACTATAGACTAGGGGGAGTTAACCTCGACCCCCTCAGAGAACTCGGTGACAGGAACTTGGAGCAGACATAGTGGTGGCAGCAATTTGAAGTGAGGAACAGGCTGAATCTCACCAAGTGGTGTCCTGTCACTTGGAGACAAGGCACACCTGATCAGTGCCCCAATGCAAGAAGAGACTTTGCCAATGAGAGCCTTATGTACCAGTATGTACACTTAACCCTCTACATATGATTTCAGTCAAATGCCAAGCCAATGATTCACATACCCATCCGCAGAGAAGTTATGAGATGTTTGAAAGTTAATAAATGTGAAAACTGATCATGTTTGGATAGTTTAAAGGACTTGACAGCTAAGTAGGTACTGCAACTAACCAAATACTCACCAGCTCTGGGCCAGCACTGATTGTATGTATTTTGTATAAATATGTTCTTACAAGGAGACCAGCTTCTTAATCTGTAAGACAAAGATAGACAGAAATTATGTATTAACAATGACACACAAAGACCCAGGTTGTTCAGAATATATAAAAATATTATGAATGGTTTCAATATTACATATTGGGGTCAAACTTGTGCAAACATAAGCATTTATGTTCATCCAAATAGGATTATTCTTCAAATTTCACTTGAAAATTCCAACTATCAGTTTTGAAACAAGCTGATGACAAGCACTGGACAGGGAACAAATGTGTTTTTATTTCAGCTAATTCTGTTGTGTTTAAATTATGCAGGCCATTAGCACCAGAAAATGTTCTCTAGGCCACTGTTTACATGCATGCATTTGCTTAGAAATGGCCAAGTTGGAAACAAGAGTGTTTAATGATGTGTCAGTGGTATTAATAAGGATGAGAAGATGCAGCTGTTTCAACTTCTGCCTGTGCTGCACATTCACCACCTTATCACTTCCAAACACTCTAGCTCAGCTCTGTCAACTCAAATGAGCTAATTTCTTTAGTCTTCTACTCTCACTTATTTTCATTTTGGCTCAGTCCATCTGCTTATTTCACTCCTCTACCCACACACAACGGCCACCGGCTCTCTCTGTTCATGTTGTCCCTTTGCTCACCACTGCTCTTTTTCGAAATACTTCTCTGTATTTTGGATTTTTGTCTAAGAATTGCATGTTCTCCTAACTGCATATGCTGCAGAGTTCCTTTTGTGGACCCTAACTTATATCAGTTCTTTTGAACCCTATCTTCTATTTTCTTTTGTTGATTAGCTAAATCTTTAGATATGTAAAGGACGTTTTGTGTGACTTGGTTTAATCTTGCTATTTCCTCTCACTCTTTGAATATGTTCCTGTGCCTCTCTGCAAGTGAGGAAGGATTATACCGTGACAAGACGACATGGTGCAGTAAAGAGGGATTTTGGGACACCGGTCTCTCTGTCATCTCAGGACTCACTCACATGCCTCTGCTCTCCATTATTTTCCCACTGTCACCTCCGTCCAACATGGAGTAGGGAAAGGAGGAGAATCATCAGGATGAAATGATGTATGACTGTATATGGGTATATCTGGGTGAGGTTGGATGGGCACTCGCTTTAATTGACAGAACAGTCTTGCTCCTCTTGATTTTTTTTGCTCACAGCTTAGACAGCAAACCTTGGAAAAACATATTTTAGACATTTCCATGGGTGTTAAATTTTTGTCAGATTTAAATAGCCATTGGTTTAAAGTGTTCTGGTGTGTGGACAGCTCAAACTGCAGACGGAGATAAAAAGTCTCTTGGTGGCATATGATGAGTAGATCAAATTAACTACACATATTACTTCTGGCTTCATATATAAACACACTTAACTTTACTGATAGTGAGGCATGCACATTCATAGATCAGTTCATCTGGTACCCAGCCATCTCACTGAAAACTGTGAGAAATACACTGAGATAGCGAGGCTATGAGCATTGATTGCAATTTGAAATTAAAATGAAGTTGCAAGCAGTCCATAATAACACAGTACCCATGATGTAGCTCACAGAAGATTTGGGTCAGCTGAGAGAGGTCTTCAGAGGTCTGCACCATGTGGGTTACACGTGGCTCTTTAGCTTCTTCACAGAAGAAGCTAAAGAGCTTAATAAATTTGGTTATTGGTGCAAATACTGTTTCTTAATTTCACATTAAAAGAAATTCATCCATATAAAACTTAATTCATTATCATTTCTCAATATCAAACCGTCGCAGCTCCTGACAAATTTCAGTTAGCTTAAACAACCCCAAAATTGCTTTTTGGATTGTAAAAGTTGTTGACCCTTGATCTAGAAGGCCAACAAAGTGGTCAAACTATCTTGGCCACTCAGATGCTTTTATTAAGAAGCTTAAAAATATTTTGAATAGTCTCAAAATTCTTTTAAAAGACCTATGTTCCACTAAATCCACAGAATCCATTTTCTTAAAGTCCAGTATGAAGCTTCCACAGTTGGTGACGATTTGGGGTGCCTTGCTTTGGTTTTGGTCAAGTATGTTTTCTGAATTCCACAGTCAACACAGCCAACCAGAAGGATATTTTAGAGCATGTCATGCTTTTTTCTGCTGAGAAGCTTTCTGGAGATGTTGATTTCATTTTCCAGCAGGCCCACATTGCCAAAGGTACTAAATGCTGTTTTAATGACTATGATTTTACTGTACTTGATTGGCCAGCAAAGTTGCCTGACCTGGACCCCATAGATAATCAACAGGGGATTGCAAAGAAAAGATGACCTGGAGGCTGCTATCAAACCAACCAGGGTTTCCACACCTCAGCAGTGCCACATGTGGATTGTCTCCAGTCTACATCACATTAATACAGTAATTCATGCAAAAGGAGGCCCAACCAAGCATTGAGTGCTTAGAAATGGACATGCTTTTCAGAAGGCTGACATTTTTATTTAAAATATCACTTTTTAATTGATCTGATGTAACATTCTATTTTTTTGAGACATTGGATTTTAGGTTTTTATTATTTGTTAGAAATAATCATCAAAATAAAAAAATAAAGACTTAAAATATTTCACTCTATGAATAATGAATCTTTACGTTGTATGAGTTTTATCTCCTGAAATGTATTACAAGAAATATTTTGTTTTCACAATATTAAAATTTTTTTATATGTACATGTACAGTGCCTAGAAGTTTTTTGATTTTTTTGGTTATCCCCCCATTGCCATGTGCCTAGACAACCACCTAAAGGATGCCTTCAAGAAGCAAGTACCTTCATTCAATGCAGTTCTCTGAGCTACAAAGTAGAGCCACAGACAGTGTCTCCAGAAAAAAAAAATCGACTAATAAAAAGGGCCTTTGCCAGGGATGGAGAGAGCAGTCCACTTTTTCACTGCTAAGAAATAACTTTTCACTTAGGGGCCTTTTTCACAAAATCAGTTCCAGCACACAACTTGTGTTAGAGCTTATTAGGCACCAGTTCTTTGTGTTTTCGATTCCCTTATTCTGCCCCTAGTACCAAAAAAAACCCCCAAAAACAACAACAACAAAAAAAAACTAGACACTACCGTCCTCCTTGATATGTTAAAGCCAACAAATACACTTATCAAGTATGATGAATCATTTTGATTGAGCTGTAAATATCCAGCATACTCTGCAGAAAAGATGGGTTTTGATATAAAAATGCTGCAGTGGTGTAAGCTGCAAGGTAAGGTTATGAGATCATGTTTGTGAAAGCTAAATCTACTTCTTCAAACAAAAAATGGATATAGTTGGCAGCAAAGACCTTGCAGCACTCAAACAATATTACACTGTTAATATCTGAAGTACATCAGATTAACAGTGTATTGATAAAAAAAATGTAAGAAAATAAACTATTGTGAACAGATGAGTGAGCGTAACTACACTAAACCCCTGGTTTAAAATACAGAAGCGCTAAAGGCTATGTAGTACAAGATGTAACAAGAAAATCATTAACTGCAGTATTGCATTCACATGCCCAAAAAGTTGAAGCAATTTCCCTACAATTAAACTGCAAATAAGCTATTTGAATGACTACAAAGTTCATCCTCTTCCTACACAGGTATGGAGATTTAGTGTATTTTTAAACAGGAGTAATTTGCTGACAAAGGGTTGACTGGTATGTTTGATAATTTCCAGTGCTACTATGAGAAAGATGCTGATGATACAAAGTAATTGCTAAAGCATAATGGGACATTTGGTCTTGGATTGGTTGTCAATAATCCTTGTTTTCTCAGTTCAACCCTGACACTGAGTAAGTCATCTAGAAGAAATATTAAGGTTTGATTTAGAGCACACATAAATCCTCTCCAGGAGTGGCCTCAGCCTTGTCTTTAATGTGAGTTTCTGAGCCAATTCATACTCACCTGGAAGAAATTCTGAAACTTGTGGTGCACACAAAAAAATTCTGATGTATAAATCCGTGCGTAGACATGTCACCACACACGTTGTCTTTATAAATCTGTATTTGTGGTGAATTGGGTGCAGCTGCACGAGCATTCCAAGCCACTCGATCTCCACCCCTAAATGCATATGTAAGTTAGTATAGATACCCAGAAAGCTTTCATCACGTGTCCGAATAACCATGGCAACAGCCCTTGCTTGAGTCTGTTTCCAACTACAACTAATAATAATAACAATAATAATAGATTTTATTTTAAATGTGCATTTCAAGCCAGACAAGGTAATGTAACAAAAAATAGAAGCAACAAAATTAAAAGTAAAAAAAATAAAACATAAAACAAAAAAGAAAATTTAGAGGTGATTGGATGTGTTGATCGATCAAAGTGAAAATGCTTGTTTGAACAGATTAGTTTTCAGCAGAGATTTAAAAACAGAGTGCCAAGGAGTCTTTGGAGTGAGAAAGTAAATCAATTATTCCACAGAATCAAATGGTTCCCACTTTTTAGTTTTAAACTGCAGTTTTCCCCCACTTGAAAAGGCAGCTCACTTCAGAAGATTTTGAACTGGACTTTACTCAATGATCAAAAACATGTTCTTTTTCTCTCTTTTACTATTAAAAGTTTTCAAGGCCAAAACAGGTGATATACCTTAGAATACAAACAAGAAGACACAAAGAAAGATTAAGAAAATATAATCCAATAAGCCAAAATTATTTATCACCAAAATGAAGAACCCTTTAAATAACTTGAAATTATCCTTGAAACTATGTATAACATATCCAAATTAAATAAACATATTTAAAAGTACTATTCGATGATAATTTTAACCTTACTTTTGGCAACTCTAAGCTTCCCTAAACACACAATTCACATTTAGCAAATTACTTTTAGCTTCACCAGTTTTTAAAAACACACATTTTAACTGAACTTTAATGAATATATATCACTTGCAACATGTATCTTAAACATGATTTTAACAAATTTTTAACCTGAGTTTAAACATTTGCCTTAATATGTCAGTCCACAGCTACAAAGACAATTTAAAGTTCATCGGTTTCGTCTTCTCTTTTTTGAACCAGGCCTTTGTACTACAGTATCTTTTACCGAATTAAGCTATTCCCCTCACACATTGTTTGCTTAATGTTTTGTGAGTGCATGTCTTCAAACTCCTCTGATCATCAGATCATCTCCACCTGGAACAGTCTGCTGCCCCTGGGAGACACACCCAGACCTACACTTAGCCAGAGAGGGGCGGCGCCTGAAGCTCAGCTCAACTCATGGTATTGCTGGGTTGCAGTCACGTGACACAGATGATGTGTAAAATTCAGATGAGGGGTAGGAAGTGATTTGCTCCTGTTCAAAACACAGTAAAATGGATGAGAGCGAGTACACTAATGCCTTAAATAGGTTGGCACAGACAAGATATTGCAAAAAAATATGCGGATATAACCCATAGTCAATAAAAGACTTTTCATATAATCTGGATTTGCCTGGCGTGAAGCCAATTGACATAACAAACTATCTGGTGCTGCAGACCTCGTATTATATGGCATGCCAGATGAAAGCTTTCAAAAGCCTCGCAGCCTATAGTTATTTTGTTTCAAGTTGGGTCAGCAATGTAGGATCCAAAGAAGCTTTAAATGACTGTCGCCTTGTTTCTGGCTGGGTGAGTAGTGAGTTGTGCTATTTTAAGTAATTAGCCTATGATAAAAATGCTAATGCTAACAACAACTTAACCCCTGTTATTTCAGTGTGGTTGGATCTACTTGTAAATAATTTATTTAGCTTCTGTAAACCCAAAGTCATGCTGGAGTTGTATGCATATGTTGATGTTGAGTAATACTGCATTTCTCCAATGTCGGTCAACCATTCGCAGAGATCTACAGAAACCCCATTAAAAACAATGCTTGTCTAAGTAATTGTCCGATAAAATATCTGAAAATAGGATTTAATAAACGATATCATCCTTACCTGTTAGAAAGTGATTGCTGCAAATTCTTGCATTGTCCATTTCTGCGCCTCCTTTTATTAGCTTAGATTGTTGATCCAATTTTGTGGTCTTTTTTCTGTAAGTTTTTAAAAATTAACGCCCTTGTGACACACTACTTTCGGAACACGAGAAAAACGTTTATCTTTCTCCCGATTAGAGCGGTTGCAACAACTGTACCTGGCACAGAATTTAGACATTTTGATGCTGAATTGACAGAATGAAAATGAGTTGTGTACAACTGCATTTATTTCCTTCCCACCATCTGCATTTCGTGATGTTGACACTACGTCATCTGAAACTCAGCAATGAAGGAATAATGTGCTGAACCAGGCCTAGATGCTACTATTTGTTAGGCACATTTGTGCATCACATTTAAGTTGCACATTTACAGATTGGAAATGCTTTATATTCATAAAGACACAATCATTTCCAGATGGTGCCCATATGAATGCGATCAACAGCTCCAATTACGTTAGGAAACATGCTAACGTTTGCATACCACACACTGCCACGCAACATTCATTTTTGTACACGCTGAGGTGTGTGTACAGTATTGCGCAGCACATTTTTTTGTGCATATGCAGTGGAATCCACCTTCCTTCCTTTGCACTTCTCCTAAGATATACAATACTCCATTGCATTGCGCCCCTGTGAAAGTAAGCACAGATACAAAATCAATATTCAGAAATTGTGTTTCAAGACTAATTTTAATTCTGGCCAGTTCTCCACAGAACCCACGTGGAGCTCCATCATTGATGATGAAGAACCTTTACCATCTGTATATTTTTTTAAAGTAAAAACCCTTTTTATTATCCTTGTCATAGAGAGACAAAAAAATGTAAGAGCAATTTAACCATGATAATTGAATCCCTACAAACAAATTTAACTGAACAGGTAGCCCTGTTGGGGTGTCACAAATAACTCAATGATTTTGGGAAACAATGCAGTCAGACTAATTAGAGACTCCATTCGCTATTTATAGTTAATATCCAAATTCATTTCAAAATCAAATCATCTTCCTCAGTCTGACAAAGTTCTTTAAGTCCAACTGACTACATCAATTACTGTCACTTTCTCCACTCCAGAACCATTTGATAGTTGCTGCTGATGCATCCAGAATCTTGTATATCATATTAATTTTACAAGACAAAGCCCTCAAGTGTATCAGAGGGTGGGCACTTTTGAGTGAATAATTAACTTTGTTTAACTGATTGCAATTCCCTGTCCCTCCCTCTGTCCAGGACCCTCCAGATCTCACCAATATGCAGATAGAATATCAAAAACCCTGGATTGCTTTCTACAAGGACAAAGTAGTTTCTCTTCCACCACATTGACCTTACAGCTGTGCCTTCGATCTGCTCACCTTTACTGCCCAAAGACACTCCTACAGCTTGTGTCTTCCTGGGTCCAAAGCTATGAAAAAATACATAGCTTAATATCTGACTGTGGGAATCATTGTCAGTCTTTTTCTCTGATGGGAACAGGTATTCTTTGCAGCAAAAAAGACAAAATACAACATCATGTACTGACTACCAAAGGTTTTCCCAGATTACTGTCTAAAAATTAGAACTTCATTAAGCAACGTCCTCTAAACCTTACATGGTACTTCAGTGTTTTTAAAACTGCAGTGCTTGTCATTCGGTCAAACTTTTCAGAAGGCAATGAATGGGAATATTATAACACACCTTTGAGAAAATTCAAGTACAGGTTAATGCCATTTGGACATAACTAATGCTTCTGTAGGTTTGGTATGTCTTTCTCAATTAGATATTGATTGACCTTCTGAATATTTTTGTTTTTGTGTATGTTCGTAATAAACTCACAAACTCACTTTGTCAAAAGAACATGGTTTTCATGTCGGTTTTGCTAAAATGCCAATTAAAAAAGAGAGAATAAAAAAGGGCTGAGAAGTGGGAATTGCAGCATTAGCAGCATTCTATGCCTACATTTTTTTTTAAAAATGTAGACAAGTTTTCATATGGTAAATCCCTTTTTCCAAAAAACCATTGCAATGGTTTGTTTAGGCTTCACCAACTTTTATAAAGCTTTATCTGAAACCACAATCTGGTTCCTCCCTCCTTTACCAGTCTTACCTTTGTCATAATCCATTTGTCTTGTCACCTGAGCCCCAAATTGCTTTCCAAGACTTCAAAGTTTTACCCATGCACCCATCCTGTTACACCCAGGCTCTAAGTTCTTATTTTGAAGAATACCCACCTTGAATCCTAACAATAGGCCTTTGCATCCACCCCAACATCCACAATAAATCACATACATGAATACCTTAACACATAAGCACAGACACAGTCATGATTCATAAATCTGTTTTCAAACAAATATTCTAATTCAACTATCTTTTGTGCAGAAACTACAGTGAGTTTTGTCTTTGCTAATAATCAGAACTGACACAAGATTGTATGGGACCCTAAGCTGTTGACCACGGTATATTAGTGAATAGACTGGATAACTGGGTCAGACTTTCTGGTATGGTATTTGAGTGGTTCAAGTGTTACTTAAAAGACAATGTTTCACCTGATTTGACAAAAATCTGGTGGGATCTGGGACAGGGTTGGGTGTCAAGCCTCCAGAATTGATTGGATTTCAGTCCGTAGTTTCAGTACTCAGTCTGCTGGCTGAGGGTTGGGTTCAGGTGGTGGTGTGTGTGGGGGGGGAGGGCATGCTTGGGCACTTCCACATTCATGGTGTGGGGTTGGTGGGGTACCTAGTCTTTGGTGCACTGTGCCAGCCTTCCTACACTACCTCCCCTTGCCACTCTTCCCCCCGGCCTGGCTGGAATCAGATAGGTGGGGCAGAGGAGTTCATATTGTGCTGGTCCTTGGGCAGCTGGCGGAATGTGCTCGGCTTGGGGCAGTGGGTCTGGCATGGGCATGTGTGTTTTTTATGGACTGGGGTAGCTGGCATTGGGCAGGCTCCACGGTGTTGTGCTCCATTCAGTGTTGAGTCTGTGGGGAGAAGTCAGTATGGTGGGTTGGGGAGTGCCACAAAGGGGTTGCACCTCTCTTAGGATGCAGGATCGCCGGCATTTGGGTTGATTGGGCGCTGACTGTGGAGGTGGCCTGGGTAGTGGTTCGGCCTGAGTAGTGGTTCTCCCTGGGCTGACTTGCAGTCATGGTGATGTTGTATGTTTACGGGGGCATGTTGGGGGCAATCAGCCCGAGGTGTGTACCACCAACTGGAGACTGCTTGACAGGCGGGTTGATTCCACCCAGGTGTGAGGTCAGGGGGTCCAATGTGGTTGCAGGGCTCAATGATATTGTGGTGCGCCGTGTTGTAGGGGAGCCTGGAATAGGGGCTGTGTGTGGGGCTTGCACTGTGTGGATGTGTTTTTATTGTCCATCACTGCGCCCCCTTCCTATAAGGAAGGGATTTATTCCAGAGAACTGCAAAAATGCTGAAACACTAAGTTTATTTAAATCAAGGAACATCATTCATTTTTGTCTATATTCCAACTTTTCAGTACTTTCCTTTTTATGCCATTGTAATGTAATGTTTTTTTGCTTGTTTTATGTTTTCATCATGTAAAGCACTTTAAGTTGTCTTGTTGCTGAAATGTGCTATACAAATAAACTTGCCTTGTCTTAAGCAGCATTGCTTGTCCTAAATTCTTTAACTAGAATTGTCTTTGTATGATGATTACGTTTTTTGTAAATCATTCTTAATCTTAAATCAATGAAAACATACCCTCACAAATAAATTGTACTGTAAATTGTATCTTGTGGGGGTTTGAGGGTTTTAGTAGTCAGTGAACAAAATCACACACTGAAATTAAAACAGAACTATTTGTGGGCACAGCTGTAGTGAAGGTAGCATTGATTATGCTTTAGAATCAACAAAATTACTGGCATCAATTAACTTACCACATTAGATACAGATTATATCAGAAAACTAAAACTATTGTAGGAAGACAGAAGCCTACTCATATTCAAGGTGTGAGACAGCTTACTTAATTGGTTCACTCAGTTGCAAGCATCAAGCATTTTTATGATCAAACCCTTATGTACTGTATGCTGCAATCAATCTTGTTTGTGCTTTGTTCAGCCACAAGACTTTGAGTCTTTGTCACAATGAGTGTGTAATTCACTCACAGTGGCACAGTCCTCGGAATGGAGACTCAAGCAAATAATGTAGTGTTTGTTTTGTGTGTGTTTGGGGAGAAGGCGGTGGGGGAGGTGGATTGGGAAAGTTTGATATAAGCAGGTTAGAACTCCAAGTAGCATCAATCCTGCTAGAAACTGCTTTGATCAGTTTTTAGTCTCAGTTCAATTTAGGAGCTAGCCCCAAAGCAACAGTGTGTATGTGTGTAATTTTGTTTACATACGGTAAAGTGGTATTGTGGCCAGTAGCAGGCATCTCGGAAGAGTCTACAGGCCAAAGCTAAGTAATATACATGGTGACACACACACATGAAAACACATACACATTTATATGCAAACACACAAAGTCACTCTCCTGACACTTTTTACTGTGGGGAATCAAGCATCATTGATATTCCAAGTTGCTGCTTGCCACTTTCAGGAAATAGGGACCAACCCATGAAACACAGCCAGCCCTTTGTACCCACTCTGTCTGCCGCTCTCAAACACACTGAGCTACACAGCTAATACCCAGTCCCCCCAAATATTCTAAATGACGTACTGTGTTCAACATTTATTGTTAGAGATTTGAAGCTGATCCAGTTTTCATTTCATCCCTCAAAAACGGGAAAAAAGAGCAAACCAAAAAAACCCAAAAAACCTTGGAGTTAAATATTCAGTTTCTGAAAGTAGGGGTCATGGAAACTGAGACTATTTATTCACGTAACGTCCTGGGAAAGCATACAGGAGCAAGTTTGAAAAAACTCTATATAGTGCACAGCAGAGCTCATCAGCTGAATATATTACCCAGCTCCTGAAGGCAACACCGTTCACTGTGGACTCCTACAGAGTGAACACTGCTGATCAGCAGGACACACACACTCACACACACATACTGATTCTCTTCAATGTCTTACCACCCACGCCTTAGCCTCTCTTCTCTGGAGCTGCCCTTTTTTCCATCATGTTTATCTGCCTATAATGTGAAGAAGGAGAAGATGTTAATAGGAAAGAAAAGGTCAAGGACAGCCACCAATGTCCTGTTCAGGCCACAAGACAGCTCCTAGCAGTAGAGAGGACACCTGCAAGATTTTGTAAGACATTTTTACAAAGAAACTCTGGCAGATACACAAACAGCTAGTCACCTTGAATAAAACTGGAGCTTCTTTTTTCAGCCAGCGTAAACAGCATTGCGATGTGGCTGTGCACAGTTTTGCTCTAAAATGTGTCAGCATTTCCGGATACATTAATCAAAGCACACACCTAAGTTGTTAGAGCAAGCTAAAGGAGTTTTCTCTCATCATGTCCACAATTTCTTTTCAATCTGATTTTGTTTGGGCCAAATGATCATGTTAAGTGACAGGAATGAAGAAAGAGAGAGGTGGAAAGGCAAACATTACCAACAAGACTCATGTATTTCAATCATAAACAATATTAGCTTTTAATAGAATATACAACAACAATACTTCTCACAATAACAGTGCCAGGGGCCCCAGTGATTGGCATTTGTTGACAAATAGAGCAAATTAAGATGTAAAATTTTGTTTTTGTGTTATTAATTTTTCTCTGACCTTTCTATGCTTCCACACATGCACCAAGGTCAATTCACACTTGCATACACCTCAAGCCTTGTTTTGCTGTCTTTTTGTAAACGAAAATGTTTGGGCTTCCATGAACTGAAAACATAGTTTCCAACAATCTTAATTCCAAATCTCCCCTTTTACCTTTTTGTTGTCCCCCATTTTTGGATCTACCCTATGCCCTCATTTAGACAATGTCTCTGATACACAAACAAAAAGTGACAGAAACAATCAGTGTGAGAGAAATTGGATGGAAAGTAGAAAAGAGAAAAAAAGGCCTTTTGTTATACATAATGGCTTCAAACTATTACAACAAATTCTTTTGTTAGATTTAGAAGTTATCAGTCACTGTGTACACTTGGCTGATACAACAGTTTGTGTTTCTTTGAATTGATTATGTTCCCTATAATTATGTACCTTACAGTAACCTCCAAATGTCTGAAAATAGTCAAAAACTAATTTACTTGCAAGGTACATTTTGGAGTCAATTATTATGTTTTATTGTCAGTTGTTATGTTAGTGTAATGTGTTTGAATAGTAAGCCTTTGCACTCATAATTTACAGATTTTTTTTTTTTTTTCAGCTCTAGTGCGGTTTATTTGACAGTCGTCAGACAGCAAAGCGGGTTGTGAGAGAGGGGGAAGACATGTGCCAAAGGTCTACAGACCGGGTCTCAAACCTGTAACAGTCAACCTTAACCCACTTGTTGAATCCTAATGCTGTTACAAAGAGAAATATGCTTAAAGGAGGTTGCTAACTGCCTGGATCAAAGTGATTTAACAATTAATAATTAGGGCACAAACAAAAAAACTGGAAGTATTACAGCAATAAGCACCAGCAGTAAGGTCTTCAGGCGCTACTGAAGACCTTCTTTGACTCTGTAGTGGCATCAGCCATCTTCTACAGGACTGTATGTAGGAACATCAGTTTATCTACAGCTGAGAGGAAGCGGTTAGATAAGCTCATCAGGAAGGCCAGCTCTGTGCTAGGATGCCCCCTTGACCCAGTGCAGGTGTTGGAATACAGAAGGACTCTGGCTAAAATAACATTACTGATGGTCAATGTCTCCCACCCCATGCATGAAGCTGTTGCTGAGCTGGAGTGCTCCTTCAGTGACAGATTGATGCATCCTAGGTGTACTAAGGAGCGTTATAGGAGATCCTTCCTCCCAGCAGCTGTTAGACTCTATAATCATCACTGTTCTTAACAAAATCAATAAGTGTTTATATCCATGCTAGTATTTGTACAACTCTACCATTCTTCTATTGCCACTAACTGTAAATAGTTTGTATTTTTAATGCTCAGAGACATACACATCTTGTACATTTTTAATTAACCAACTCAGTTGCATATTCCTCAAGACAGGAGTACTTTTTACAAATACACATTATTCATGTTGAAATTTTGCCTTACTGTGTACAGTATTTTTTTATTCTGTTTATATATATATATATATATATATATATATATATATATATATATATATATATATATATATATATATATATATATATATATTATTTGTGTGAGCCTGTTTTCTATTATTGACTGTCACTAGCACTTTGCTGCTGTTGCACAGAAATTTCCCCATCGTGGGACAATAAAGGATATTTCTATTTTTATTTTCTGTTTCAATTTCTATACAACAGCAACAAGTCACATTTCTACTCTTTCGTCTTAGAAATACGCTAAGCTTCAAAACTGTTTTATCAAGTCTTAACAGAAACTGGAGAATGCTGCAAACTTTACTGCTAAATACATAATCCAAAGTGTTAATTTATTGTATCTGTCATGTCATATACTCCCCACAATATCCTTCCAACTCTATTTTGGCTTCTCCTTCTATTTTGTGTCCCATTATCTTTGTCATGACAGTTTTCTATTGAAACAGACTCTAATAACCTCTAACCTTTTTGGAAGTGGTTACCTTACATAGGTTTTCTTCCTCTTCCCTCTTTTTCAGCATCATTTGAAGAGCTATTGGCTACGTTTGAGGATGCCATTGTCCTTCCACACAGTGTTTATATTTAAGTTAAATATTTCGCAGTTTAGCCATGGCTACAGATGCTAAGTAATTTTACAACAGTATAAAATTATTCTTATGTATAGGTACTAGAAAGAGCAAGTGGTGACGTCAATAGTGGCTTAGTGTCTAGTACCATTCTTAAAAGCCTGGTGCTCTGCAAGCTTTAAATAGTTCTTTGTTCTAGCAGAATTGATTCAAATAGTTGCATTACTTCATTAAGTTCTGCAGAGGCCTGCTAAGTACCCATTTATTTTAATCAGATGTGCTGAATCAGGGAAACATCTAAAACATGGACCATACTGGCCCCTAAGGACAAAAACTGAACACCACTGACAGAGTAGAACGGCTGCCCTTGAAATTCACATTGCATACATTGCATTGCATAGATTTAGTGCAGCCTTTCTTTTGCACAGCAAGCGCCTCAATGTGAATCGCACCAAAAATAAGTTTAAAAAGAGTAAATGATTTATTCAAAAACATAAACATACAGTATTCACTTTTCTCCACATAGCCCGTGTTAAAATGAAATAAAAACCGTGAACTTAGTCTGAAGATTTGAACAAGTGTGGATTCTAAGCTTTCTAATGATGTCACACACATGGAAATCAAAAAAGTAATTAGGAAGATATGGCCATTTGAATGTTGACACAGAGAAATCAGCTCTGAAAGTTTCTTCCGAAGTTTTCTCCCCAAAACCAGGGGGAGTTAACAAAGGCTGTGCGTTTACATTACTTTGCAATAATGCCACCCCCCAGCATTGACTGTCTAATAAGGATAGGACTTATGGCTCTTTGAAGGGAACCAAATATTCAGGATCATTTCACTTTAAAGTGCTATTAAAAAGATCCATTTTTGAACATTTTGAACAAGCCATTTAATCCCTAATACAGCTTTTGAAGTTCACAAAAAAGTAGAATCATCTGTATTAAATAAAATGAATATGTGTTCAAGTGTTGCAAGATTCAAACACATTATATTCAGCAGAAAAAAATGGTTATGCATTTTCATACAATACAATATTTTAAAATATAAATATAAAATACCCATGTAGTTCTTTACTACAAGTGAAAATCCTCTTCTGCACCATTTAATATATAAATCATCCACCCATCATCCACCCATTTCTATCAGTTGTATGTATCTATTGTATTTATTTGCTGACTGAATTATTTTAAATTAAATAAAAATAATAATAACTGTTGATGTGTGTGCAAAGCATTATAAGCAAGCTAAGTTGTAAAAAAACAAAGAATAGCACTTGCTAATGCCTCGTCACTGTAACATCTACGGAACTATGGACACCGTGAAAGCTTAATAAACGTGTTTTGGCAAAGTTGTCCCACCTTTTTTGCAACTGCGTTCTCATCAGATAGATGAGATAGATAGATACATGTGTAGATAGATACATGCACATATAATCATCTATCTATCTATCTATCTATCTATCTATCTATCTATCTATCTATCTGTTTGTCTGAGCTTTCACAGTGTCCTTGGTTTTCTTGCGGCGCAAGCACAGTGCGCTGATTACGAGCCCTGAAGAAGCACGCCTGAAGAATCATACCCCTTAAGAAGCGTGCACGTTTTTTGCCGCGTGGGTGGTGTGGAGCAGATTGGAGACACTGGGGAAACAGTATCTGATGGGAAAACACGAATCGACGACGTAACACCACTGTGGGTTGAGTGATGTGTTGGAGATGGTAATGAGCCATGTGTTGACCTCAAATTTGCAACTTATTGGGCAAAACCAAAACAAAAGCGTGTGAATAATTAATAAATGCCAGTATGTTAATCCACTTTGAGTTCCCCCCCCCATGTCCCCTGAAATGGTTCAATATTTCTATGTAAATTCACATTCAAACACAATGTTAACCATTTTAAAACCTCCTAAACTGCTATTTAAAGCATGGGGTGGTTTCTTCATGACTTGAACTAGTATATTTAGCAAAAAAAATTTTAAAAATTAAAAAAAAACTACCAAACAAAAAAATAACAAAACAAACATCACTACTTTCCCAGAAACTGGTGGAGGTTTTTTTTAATCTTTTTTATCCATTTCTGTTCAGCTGACTTGTTCCTACACTCAACATGGCATGTCACAAATATTTCTAAAAGCACCTGTAATAATTACATTGAATTTTGTATTGGTCAAATTGATTGGAATTCTTCTGGTGAATGTTTTCAACAAAACTCAGCTCCGTCAACTATTTGGGGTGATGCAAGGCTCAAAAGTCTCAAAAACAAGATTAGTGTGAAATGTGGTTAATATATGTATGTTCCCTACAGCACAAAACCTGACACTTTGATGCCTGCATGTTTCATTCCGAGAAAAATAAGTTTTAAATAAGTTATAAAATCAATAATTCTAAACTATAGCTGTTTAAAATGAGCTAAAAATCGTAAATATATATTTTTGAACATTTTACTTTTGAGCTCAAGGTTAAACACGACAGCAGCCTCAGCTTTATTCTCACTCAAATGCTGCTGAACTGAATTACACTGTTGATAGCCAAGTTCTAAATGGATGAATTTACATTATACATTTTAGCTTGCTGGCTGCCTTTAGGATTTGCCTTGAGGCACAGTTTTAGAATTGCTGGCTTAATTTAGAAAACACTAACTACTTTTCAACCAGAACATGAATATTTAACATGAGTGCTTTTGGACAGTTGATTTACTAATTTTCCTCTTGAAAGACATCAGGTAGAGATAATTTGTGGCAAACTGGTTCATGTACTGACAGAATATGACTTGACATCAGGTGCAAGAAATCAGAGGGGAAGGCTCATAGGTGTTCTAGATATTAAAAAATAGGTCAGGAGCAGCTGTTATCATACCCTTTTGTAAAGTGTGTGACTCAAGTGTGCTCTTAGCTCACTTTTTCTCAGTACTTGTTGGACAATATTTTTGTATGCAGTGTTCTGTTTGTTTTTCAATTTTGTTTGGTTTGCTGTTGTGTAATAGCACCATCTCCAGCTACTGACTGTACACTGAGAATCAAGTGTTTACTGTAGGACTTTCTCTCCCCCCGATTTTGATATGACTTTACTTGTTTATGGCGGCAAAAAGCCATAGCAGCTGTGAAATCCTCCCACATGAAAAGCAAAGCTGTTGAGTATGTGCTTCATTTCTTCATGTGCACTTGTCAGAAAAGAAAAGAAAGCCAAAATGAAACAGTCTGAAGAACTGTGTGATTGTATCGTGATGACTGTAACGGTGTGCGCCATCACTCTGAGTTCAGGCTTGTGCTGCTGTTTTTCTACTGCACTGCAGAGGCGTATGTTGCCTCTTGCTCACAACTTTAGACTGGTTTCCGTGGCAACCAGGGTGTCTGGACATGGAGAGCAACCATTTTTCCCAGATGAGCGCTTTTGTTAGTACAGTCACGATCACTAGGAAAGAGAGAGAGTGAGAGAGACAGAGAGAAAGATAGAGAAAGAAAGAGCGATATGGTTGACCATAAGGTAACCCTTATCAGTTTGTCACTGATAGCCATTTCAGTCAACTAGCTAAACATTCACAAGTTACTGCGGCTTAGCCTCTAACTTTTTCTTTGTCATGGATGCTGCATTTATATAAAATCAAACATAGGATTTCTGAAGATTTTACAATTGAATAAATTTCCAGTTTAACTTAAGCTGGGGACACACTACACAACTTTCACAGTCATCAAAGATTTTGAAAAGACTATTCACACTAACAAATCAGTTTTTGTTTAACGAATGAAATATCACACACTTAACAATTGGACCTCTGGAGGGATCACTGACTACAGAATTTTTCTAACTAAAGGCACATCAAACTCTTGTGGAACTCTTTGACAAGGGGAATAGTTACATGGAACAAATATACCTGTACGTGTAAATGATAGAAGATGTTTTAAAAAATTGGAACCAGTTATATTTCCATTATACTCATCCATAAAAAAAAAGATATGCAATTTGAAATATGTTAAGTTTAATGTGCTGACTGGATTCTTTGTTATACTCATGTTTAGAGTTTGGAACATTTAATTGACATTGAGGTTGTTCTGGGGTTTTGGACTGATTATCAAAGTTGCATGTAATCTAAAAACAGACAATAATGTAAAGTTTGGGCAGGATTGTGAAAAAATATTAAGAATTTATGATACATTTGCTTATTCCATGGGGAAAATATTTCATTCAGAAATGTCAATTTGTTAAATAAAGTCCCATTACCTCTATGTGTAATATGTGGCTATTTAGATTTTTGTTGTTTTATGGCATGTCAAGTAGCATTGCATCGAGATATTTCAGCTTCCCAAGCTGTTCAAGTATCTCTCTGTCATTCGTGTGTTTGTTTTATTAACACTAGCTGATTGTAATTAGTTAGGCGATATTTTGTATTATGCCCAGTGCTGTTTTGTGGTTATGTTGATATGGTTGTATAGTTAAAAAATAATAATTAACAGTTTAAAAAAGTAAGCTCACTGCTGTTTTCGCGTCCCATTATCTATTTTGATTTGGTTGTCAGCAATAGCCGTTTGCAGGTCACACCAACAGATTGCGTCCAGATCCGCTTAAAAATTTTTTCAAGCATGTTTACTTGACTGCTGCTGAAGTCGAGTTGGGTTGGTTCCCCTAATGCACTTGTAGATTCCAGGTTTCACCCCATCTCACACTAACAGACTTTTCTGTCGAGTTGCGCTGCCGACTGTTATAAAACATACAGCAATTTGTTTGTTTTTTTGGTTATTTTTTGTTGTTTTTGCTGCCAGTGTCAGTCTCGTCATGCAGTTCCTTCTTTAAAACCTTAGTGAAAAAAATACACACATGATTCCTTCATATGTTAACTTTCTTATGAATAGAAATAATCCAGTTATTACCTACCAGTCTATCACCAACCCACAGTCCTTTTATCTTTTTCAAAACAGATTTCATGGTTTTTCAAAAACTTTGTGTGTCTCACCTGTGATACTTTAAGCCTGTGGGTCAGAAAGAAATATAAAGCAAAAACAATCTTAATCAAGCGTTTTGTTTGTTCCTTTTATCTATGCCACAGCTCAGTGAGTGTATTAATGCAATCTGATAAAAAAATATTAACAATCATTCAACAGCATATACAAAGCTGTCAACAATTATTTTTTCAAGAGTAGAAAAAGCCATTCCCCATTTCCATGCTCATTCACTGCAAATATCAAATAAATTGTGTTTTGCTCTCCGAACAACCGCAGATATATGCAACAATACATGAAAGTAACATTTCACCATGTTTTAGTTCATGCGAAACACAATTTGGATGGAAGCCGTCAAATGGGATTCTAATAGATTTTCACCAACAAAGGACAGTTATGTTTTACAATGCTGAAAATTTGTGTCTATATTTCTAAACAGTGCATATGTAACATTTTCCTTGCAGATTAATCCCTCACTGTCACTGATGTCTTCTTGTTTTACATCCATAATCATTCTCTCCTGCTGCATTCGTCTCGCATCTATCTGGCTTTCAAGTTTTATTGAAAGCTTCTCCACTTTTTGTCTATCACAGCTTTCACTATGGATATATGCCTTTAATGTTTTGATGTCTCAGCTCCTCTCTTTAGTTATTAATAATTTTAATGTGTTTTCAACCTCTGTTGTTGGTCATTATAATGACAGGAGTCAGTTAATAGAAACAGGGCTATTTGTTGCCTTTTTCATACAGCTATAATATTGATTAGGGCCTGATAGGTGTTTGTGTTTATATAAAGCATTTTCGTTTAGAGGCCTAATAGCACATCAGTTTCTTTAGGTAAGACATTATTGCTATTCAAACACTCATAACTCTTCATTACTGCTAATAATGATTTGAGAACACAACAGATCGGTATGCACCCAACAAAACAGACATTTTTTTTTTTGTTTTGCGTGTGCCTGTGTGTGTGAAAGTGGGAAAGAAAAAGAAAAACTGTTAACATTTTTTTCCATGCTCCAGGCCCTGGTTATTTTGTGCCAAACTTAACAAGGTTAAATATCAACTCATCTATATTTCTAAATCTTGACAAATCTTAGGTGTCCTCTGTTCCTTGATCTATGAATGCAGTTTCAGCTTCATTGCCCTTTTAGAACTCAGATAGGTGCTATCTCCAATTGTGTGACACAGAAACAGAGACTACGAGACACGATCAGACAGATGCTCAAGTAGATAGGGATTACCTCTCTGGCATGACCTCTGTCAATGTCGCAACATAACACACACTAACACAAACATGCACACACCCAACTGCAAACACAAAGGATGTTTGTGACTGTGGTCAATTGTATGAGAATGACTCCTTGAGAAGATTTGGTAGATGGCAGGAAAGATGTATAGATATGAACACAACTGCACCTTCATAGCATAGCAACTTTTTTGTATTTCAAGATGAAAGCTAAAATAATTTTCTTCTTGAAATTGTGCATTACCAAATATAAGTACTATAAAATAAATCAGTAATCATAGATGAAACTACTTGAATGATGCTGGAATTTGAATAGCACAGTATTTTTTTACCAAAGAAGGGTCCTAACAAAGTTTACCCCTAAATGGACACCCTTTGTGGATTACCTCAAATCTTTACCTTCTAACTCACCCTGTGATAAAGTTAAGATTTGTAACTTCTTATTTGATTTATACATAGGAGTTAAGGTTCTCCCCTTTATTACTTCTGTTCTTGGGTTTGTATATTATTTAATAATCACAATTTGCTCTTTGTTTTAAAAGAAAAGCTAAAATGGTTGTGGAGGTCCAGTGTCATGTAAGGGGTATACAATGTGAACTTTTTTATATTCTCTTGACAAATTCAAATAAAACAAAGACTCTGAAGAAAGTTTTTTTTTTTTTTTTTTTTTTTTTTTTTTATTTGCATGTCCACAGGTCTGTGGTTCTGAAGCATTGCTACAAGTACCAGTGGTGGTTGCTGGGTTTCATTGAGTGGTTCTCAGAAAAAGAAAACTAGTATCAATTATTTGCAGGATCAGCATAAATTAACTTTGAAGTAGACCTACCAAGCATAATTAGCCTGGACATGCCATGTTGGCTTAACCAGATTCTGATGTAGGCAACAATTATGAACACAGAGATCACTGATGTGCCAAGTAAGAATTTTATTGTTTTCAGCGATTGGAACCAGCAGGAGTTCTGAGGGCAGGAGGAGGCGACCAGTCTGTGTCCGTGCTGATGGAGAGAGGTGAGTGATTAAATAAGGAAACTCAGAAGGATCAATACTGCTGGTGAGGAGAAGATTGTTCTTACTGTGGATGAGGATTATGGTGATCCAGGAAGGTATGTCAGTCCACGAAGGCTGAGGTTGGCTGTAAGTGAGCGAATGATTCTGAGAGGAGGAATCTCTGTATGATGTTTCCAGGCTTGGGGAAGAGCTACGAACCACTGGAGGGTGGACAGGCAGGTAAGTGAAGGGGAATCCAGAGAGGAAGAACCAGGAGGCACTCAGGGAGCAAGTGCCTCAGGGTTCTCCTTGGTACAGACCAAGGAGAACCAGGCGGAGAGATTCACTCCAAGACAGCACCGAGCTGATTGGATTGAGACCAGGAGGAAACAGCGTGAGGACTGGACAGGACAAATCAGGTTCAGGAACTCTGGAGAAGAGGACAAAATGAGGTAAGTACTAGACAAAGATTAACTTAGAGACAAGCAATGTAATGGTCTGGTTACCATGAGATGTGAAGGAACCATTTGGTGTCTGTCACAGGAATCCAGCCCCAATTTAAAGAGACCTCCTGATTAGGCTGATGACAAACAGCTGGTGCTGCACCTGGCCGACTCACCCTGTGGGAGAAGGTAGGAGGGAAAAACACATTCACAGCACTCAGGCCTGTGGATATAACAGTACCCCAATCTCAACGGACGCCACCTGGCAGACGACCAGAGGAAGAAGCAGAAGACCTTTCAAATTCAGAAATTAGACGAGAGTCCAAAATGAAGGAACGAGGACTCCAGGACCAAGGTTCCAGTCCATACCCCTCCCAATCCACCAGGTACTAGTGGCTTCGCACTCTTCTGCGCTGGACAGAAAAAGCAGGATGACCATTCACGACCCAGGAGGGTGGAGGGGACCTGGTCAGAGGTCACAAGGAGCTGGAATGGACTTCATCTGAGAGACATGAAAGGCTGGATGAACACGGAGGTAAGAGGGAAGTTCAAGGCATACAGCATACTGATGACTGAATCTATGGTAAATGGACGAAGGAACTTGGGAGAAATTTTTTTAGAAATTGATTTGAGGGGAAAATCTTGAGAGGAAAGCAAAACCTCCTGCCCTGGGAGAATTTCTCCAGGAGAATTTCAACCGGGCCAATCAGCAAACAGAGGAAGAAGTTGTGACGATGATGTTGATTTTCTGCACTGTTTTAGAATTGTAGTCTGCCTGTACTTTGGCAACGGCAGCGGAGGAAGTGAACAAAGCCATTCAGTCAGTGTTGGCCACACTTCTAAATCTTAAATTAACATTAACAGTCATCTTGTTTGGCTTGTCACACCTCTCTTTGCAAGAAGGTTACAGAATTAACATAGTCTGTCCTTATGCAGAAGAACATAGTAAATTTTGCACCTCTCAATCTAATATACGTGGAATATACATAACTTGGGCCAGAAGTGGAAAGAGTACAAAAATAAAGTACTTTAGTACATCGTTTTACTTGAGTTGTGATGTCCATAATAAAACTTGGACAAAGACATCCCAGAGCACTCAGATGCACACTGGGTGGCACGTCTGGTCTTTGCTGTTGGTGTGATGCATTAATGAATGTCATGAACTACTAAATGAACGAAATGAAGCAGTGTTCAATCTGAACATCAAGAACACCGAGGTAAACCAAACAAACACACTGGGTGCAGTTATTGCTTTTTTTACATTTTGTTTATGTGATGTTGGTGTTTGAAAACTAGTTAAAGTTATGATACTGTTTCAAAAATGATGCAAAAATGCACAATTGTTTTTTATAAATGTTAAACAGTGCAATAATTTTGTGCTCCATATTTGCTGGATGTACTGTTTGGTTGACAGTTTGATATGCTTGCCCCGGTTTACACACACACACACACACACACACACATATATATATATATATATATATATATATATATATATATATATATATATATATATATATGGCCCTCAGACATGATTCAAATTTCTCACGTGGCCTCTTTGGAAAAATAACTGCCCACCCCTGCAATGGATAATAACACATATGGTTAGATAAGAAGCTGTGACAGTGTCTAGCCCGATTTTGATATGTCTTGTCTCATTTCAAGAATCCTAACATCTCAATGTAGCACATAGAACTACACTAACAAACAAGAAAATTTAACTGTGCACATGATTGAACAGGAGAGCCAGTTGGAAGCTCTGAAATGACATTGCCATGGAAGTTATGTTTTTTTTGTTCCTGTTTTTATTTTCAGCCAAGCAGCTTGAGTGACAGTGACCTTTTAGGTTTATGAAGGTAATAAAATACAGCTACAGACTGAGAATATTGCCTGTTTTATTACTTGTAGAAAACAGTTGAGAATCATGGTTTTAAATATAAGCACCATTTAAATCAATTAGCTAATATAGCTCATTGCTGGAGCTATTTCACATTTATTTTGCATTACCTGCATATTTTTCCAACAAAGATAAAAGAAACATAATTGGAACAATGAGGGTCTGATATAGGATATCTAAAAATGTAAAGATCAGGTTCAGATTTTTTTTATCCGCAGTCCTTCAGCAAACAACAAAAAAATATTTTACATTTTAGTTCCTCGAAACCTTTTTCATATTTCAGTGATTGAGCTGAAATATGAAAGCAGTGTTGGTAAGCACGATGAAGATTCGGCTGAGAGCTGAGTTCTCCAGTGAAGAATAATGAGCACAGTCATCATTCATTGACCTTATCCCACAGGTTGCCCCAATCACAACCTAAAAGACCACAGATCAACACTGTTACCAGGCAACTGCTTAATTTAACTCTATCCATCCCAGCCATACTATGAAAAGCTAACCTGTTTTGTTTGTGTATGTGTTTTTCCATAGATAATTTCAATTTAAGGAAACATTAAACTTACTTCACAGTCAGTTTGCCATTTGTTTGAGGGTAATGTATTATTTTTACAACAGTTGGTGCAATGCCTTGCTGTTAGATATTGTTAGCTACCTGTCCCTGGGGTTTGTTCTAAACATAGTCCCTCTGTAAATCAAGGACCTGAGTTTTTTCGAGGGCATGTTGCCTTGGGTAGCAGTCATTTAAGATCCAGAAAGTGCACTCTAAGTTAAAGCTCCATTTCATTCCTAAAAAAAACTGACTGAAATTAGTACTCTTAATAAGGGATTTTTTTTTTTAATATAAAGGGATTGTCTTTTATCTGTATCACATCTGAAGAAACAAATTAAAAATATATTTTTACTTAAATCAAAGAGTAATTTAACAGCTCTGCTTTCATATAATCTACATTTTTCTTACTGTTTAACTTTTGAACGTCAAAGGCAATTTTTTTCTCTTTCTTAAAAAAACCCCAAACAAGTTTATTTTATATTGTGCTTATGTGTAAAAATCCCCTTATTTTTTAGAAATAAGCTTCAGGCAGAAACATACACAACATGATTTTAGTGAATGGTCTAAGGGAGTTTATGCCAGTATAATAAGGGCAACATGAGTCTACAAGCATCACCCCAAAGAAAAACAGATCAAATATACTCATCTGATAGTGATGAGAGGTTCGGCTCTTTTTAGAGAGCCGGCTCTTGCGGCACCGCTCCCAAAGAAGAGCCAGCTCTTTCAGCTCCCAAACGGCTCTTATTTTATTATCATCTGCAGCCTCATGTTTTAGCTTACAGTTTTTCTTGATTGTTTTGATGCAGTTGTCAACTGAGACTCCACATTTCCTAACAGTTTACACACAGGTCTAAACAGCGGCACTCATGGTCACAGCGACACATTTTGTTTACAAGAGGCACTAACTGTGCCAAAATATTTAAAATATGAAACAAAGGCAAATATTGCCTTCAAACAGCAAAACTGGCAAAGTGTATGAACTCTTACAGTCAATCATTATATTAGATACTATAATGGGCAAAATACAGTACTTGCTTGTCAGTGTAGTCCAGGGATTTTCAAAGTGTGGGAGAGTTAGCCCCTCCCCCCCGCCAGAAAGTAAATAGAGAACTGTGCTCCCCCTGCATCATATTAATGGGTTTTTGTGACACATTCTCCTCATTGCTGTCTGCTGACTGATGGGATGGACAGATTTCCACCTGACTGTTGCTTCTGTTCCCCTCTCTGTTTTCACATAATCACATGATCCTATATCCTTAAACTCATTGGCTACAAAGCCATCACGCTACCAGTCAAAACAAAGTTCGGCCAGCCAATGAGAGTGAGAGCTGGGAGCCAGCTTTCACTTGATAGGGGTCGGATCTTCTGATTCACTACAAATGCTTTTGAGCATGACTCATCACTATCATCTGACCATTATAAAAACTTTTCTTTAGCTAAAAGCCAATGCATCATACAGTGCACTTGTCAAAAGGATTATCATTATAATTTATTGAAAAACAATTAAATGGAGTTAATGTGCTGACATATTTAAGAGAAATGACATCTCTAACCTGGCAAGCCTAGCTGGCTCACTCATACAGGACATACTCCCTGCATATTATCCTTTCACCATGTCTTCCTGGTCACATCTTCCTTGAAAGGGGCTTCCTGGTAACAAAAATCAAAAACAAATTATGAACATTTCTCCTCACCCATTTTCCTTCTCCTTCTTTATAAACCCTTTTCATACCAATAAACCTCCTCATCCCTGTTGACCACTTTTCATCATGTGACTTCATGCAATGTGGTCCTTAACTCCATTTGGGATACCGCTGCAAAATCTTGCTTGGGTCATGTGATTTGTGTGGATCTATGCATTACAATGGGAAATTGCCAATCAAAATGCACTGCTTTTAAAGGGGGGTATTATGTAAAATCAACTTTGTATCATTATATCATATTGTAATATTATTCCATCATCAAACACATACCTGAAGTGTTGTTTTGATTCTATCATACATGTTTGAAGAATCCTTGAATCTTCTATAGCAGCCATGCAGGGGTGCTTAAACGCTTTATCATACAATGCGCCACCAATTTCCCCAAAGCTCTCCCTTGGAGCTTCAGTCCACCTAAACACAAAACTATTCAAAAGTTTTTTTTCTAATCCCCATCTACGCTATTATGCATTTATCATTAATTTAATATCCCAATAAAAGCACATTTTTGAGAGCTCTAGCCATGCTGAATATGAATTTTAATGTTAACTCTAAAAGCTTTGCGAGGCAAAACCTGGATTGACCTCATGTCTATATAACCCCTAAATATCAATACATTACAGTACAATGTAAATAAATTACATTGGTAAAGTAGCTATCACCTACTTTGATATGTTTCAGTAGGTCCACCACTGTTCCATTGCACGTGAACTGAGAGCCCATGTATCTCGTTTGCACCTTTCCATTGCTCCAAAACTGAACATGAAGATGAAACTGTTTGGAATTTGTGGTTGAACTGAGGCTTTCATCAAACATTACCACATATGGCCCAGTTATTGGGCATGTCAGCTCTCTCTTGATGAAGTCTACCAAGCCAAATCTCGCTATATAAACAATCTTGCTCGCTCCACACATAAAGGTTGTAGCAATATTTGAGTCAGGATTGCCTGGAATATTCTGCTAATATCACTGTTATAGGACAGGTGTGTTGTGATTGAGTGCAGAATCCAATGCACCTCAGATTTTGATGTTTCACTGGATCTGAATTAGCCCGAAGGTCATTGGTCACGCAGCATTAGAGTTTATGCGGAAACGCTTCTCGGGAAAGATCGAAAGTTAAAAAAAGAATAAGACGATTAAATTAAACTTAAGACCTTTGATGAAAATCTGGGTGTTTTTAAGACTTTTGAAGGCCTTAAATTTTGATTTGACTTTTTAAGACCCCTTGGAAACCCTGATTTTATCAGCTTTTAGCCAAGATTCTGATGTTTCTGTGGATACCAAATGTGTCTACGTTTAACCGAGGAAAGGTACAGTAATGGATATAAGATAATAAGGTTAAATTCCTCTCTCAGTACAGGGGGTTGGGGCTCAGAATTAAGGCCACCTGTCATACAGTGGATCATGACATTTTACTTTCTCATCTCTTTTTTTCCTGCTTGAGCACTGTTGGTATTAAAGGTGCAGCTTTGGAGTGGCTTTGGTCTTACCTGACTGATAAAACTTTCTGTCAGACTAAATTAGTTTCTCATCAACAGTGTCTTATGGATGTGGGTTGCCTCAGGAGTCTGTCCTAAAACCCTTTCTTTTCTCTCTGTATCTCCTGCCCTTGGGTTCCATTATTAGGAAATTTGGAATTTCAAGGATTGTCAAATCAACATTCTTTTGAAAAAACATTATGCTCACTATGTCCATACTTTGTTGGAATGCCTAAATGAAGTCAAAGGTTGGCCCTTAATTTTTTTTTTTTAGCTTTAATGATAAGACTGACATAATTTTTTTTTTTTTTTTTTTTTTTTTTTTTTTTATGCCAAAGTGGCACCCACCATGTATATCTTGGCTCTTTGACTTCATATTTAAAATCCACCACCATCAATCTGGGGTAGAAATTAGATGGTGACCTTATCAGCTTTGTAGTAAAAACAAGCTTTTCCAACTGCAACAAGTTGCCAAAATCAAGACCATTTTGTCCAGGCAGGATTTTGAAAAAATCATTCATGCCTTTATTACCTCACACCTTGATTATTGTAACACACAGACAGATTGCCATTTCTCGCCTTTAGCTTGTTAAAAATGCAGCTGCTCATCTTATAACTCAGTCACACAGGCAATAACACATATCAGTGCTGGCTGTTCTTCACTGGCTCCCTGTGTGCAGCCGACTGGTTTTAATAATTATTTTGTTTTTAAATTTCTTAATGGCCATTCTCTAACCCGTATTCTCCTTCACGGCCTCTAAGGTCAGCTGAACAGCTGCTCTTGGCTGTTCAAAAGACAAGGCTGAAGCTTAAATGTGATTGGGCTTTTGCAGTTGCTGCCCCTGTTTTATTTTTAGAGCAGAGGTGGAAAGAGTACTGAAAATTTGCACTCAAGTAGAAGTACTGTTAGATTGCTTAAATTGTACTCAATTACAAGTAAAAGTACTTGTGTTAAAAATACTTAAGTAAAAGTACTCTTCTAAAAAACTACTCAGAGTATTAATTACTTTTTAACCAATAGATGTTTTATTGCATTGTCAATAGCAGGCATTCGATTCCATTTACATGTATAAAATATCTACAGTCAAAGCATATTTCTCATTCAAACAAAAAAGTATAGTATATACAATAAAGTATAGAAAAGAAAACAAAGTATAGAAAAATTACACTAAGGCCCTTTTTGTAAACAACAAAGGAGGACTGTTTTGTTAAAAGAAAGACAAAAATTACTTTAAACTGGTAAATAGATTTTTAACAATTTTGTGCAAAATTTGCAAAAATATTACTCATATTTCAGCTTGTCAGGAGAGATGAAAAATGCATAACATTTCCCATTCACAGTAAATAGGCTTCGTCTATTTCCTGGCCTTTGTCTATGAGTTACACTTGCTGACGACGGAATATTAGGGGCAGACTAAGTTTTTTTTTTTTTTTTGTCTTTAATACAGGAATAAAGTTGTAATTTTATGAGAACTCTATACCAAACTGCGTTAAAAAGAGGATGAGCATCTTGTGAAGTTATAGTTGGTATAAGTTTTAAAAATAAGTAAATACTTTAATCTTTTAACACATTAGCATCAAATCAGCTGTAGGACTTTGAAACGATTCTTTAAACAACTGTCCATTTCAAAGAAAGAACCACGGACTTCCTGAACTACTCACGTCAAATCTTGATGAGACTATAGAAGCTTCTTTTCTCATTAAAACAACTATTTTATCATAAATTTACAACTTTCTTCCAGCAATATTGCAACTTTATTCTGCCAGCAGTATAACTATTCTCGTAATATGACTTTGTTCTTGTAATATTATGACTTTGTTCTTGTATTTAAAAAAATCTCTTAGTCTGGCCCTAATATTCCGTCATACTTGCTTTTCTAACCTCTGCTTCCATTTTTCTTTTCACTGTCACAAACTTCTCCATCTCTCCACTATGGAGGTAGGTATGATTCAAAACATCCGCGCTTGTATCCTCTTCCTCTGTTTGCAGAGCCTGAGTAGGCTACTTCTTCTACTAGCTTGAACAAGCAGCCTGTTGAGTAATTTAAACACTGCTGGCACCTAGTGACCAGAGGCTTGTTTATCAGTCAAGCATGAATAAAGGCAATAATACAGTCCTGCTTCATGCAAATACTATTTCAAATTGTGGGTGTACTCAGTAGCGACTTCTGATTTTAAAAGTAGCGAAGTAGATTACATGGTCTAAATTGTACTTAAGTATGAGTAAAATTACACACTTGAAAGAAATACTCATAAAAAGTATTCAAAATATCTACGTAATTACAGTAACATATTTGTAATTCGTTACTTCCACCCCTGTGGAACAGTATACCTGAACATGTTAGGCAGGCTCCTTCACTGTTTTCTTTTAACCTCCTAAGAACCGAACTCTTGTACGACATGCATTATTGTCCACATATGTGGATGCCAGGTTCTAGGAGGTTAAATAATTTTTGAAGGCTTATCTTTTTTCCTTGGCATTCAACACAGCATGAATAATTTGTTCGTTTGTGTGAGTTGTTGTGTGGGTTAACATTGTTTTATGTCTGTTCTTGAATTTGTTTACTATTTTTACTTAATCTTTAAATGAACAGAACTTTGATAAATCATTTGTTGTTTTTATATGTCCTTTATAAATAAATTGGATTGGAATTAAACTCTGTTAACTGTTCCAACTTATTCTCAACAATACCCATTACATACAATATTCTGTTTTCTTTCCTTCTTCCTAAGGTATCAGGTGTAAATAAATAAATAAATAAATAAATAAAACAAACAAAAAAACAAAAAAAAAAAACAAAAAAAAAACAAACAAACAGCAAAACCAAATCTGTTCACAATCAGTAAAATCTGTGCAATGGAAGGTCTTTTTTTGTTTCATGTATGTTTTAACAATTTACTAAGGAGCGAGATCTAATCTTTCACTTGAGTTTGAAACACTTCCAATATTCCAGTACTCCCTACATAATGACTCACCACCTCTTATATGCTGAAAAAAAATATGAACAGTGAAGATTTTTCTTTACCCTTTTGCTGCTTCTACACATATGATGAGGAAAAAAAAATGTCCCTGATAGCAAAAGTTATCGGCGCCAGCTCTGAGCCAAATATTGGCTAAGATTTGGCCCGGACCCTTAAAATGGACCTGGGCTGAGGTCTTTTTTTTTTTCCCCCAACAACCCGTACCAGGGTGGATCTGGATTACAGATCTGGGCCAGAGGTGGGCCACAGGTACTATAGAAAAACTACATTTGGCCCAAATGTGGCACAGATACAGAATTCTTAATTCATTTTTAGGTGGAATTGGCCTAGACCCGGCCTGATACCGCAACTGGATTTGTAAAATGTGGCCCAGATCTGGTTCAAATTCACAATACAGATGTGTACAACAGGTCTAAATATAGCATACAGAAAATATCCACACAATTTGTTGCTTTTAAACTTTATTCCTAGGCAAAACAAATCCTACAATGTTAAAATGTTTAATTTGAAAACAATAACATAACAACATTAACATTAGAAACTCTAACACCAGAGGTATGAATCATAAATACCATGCACCGCTTCTTTATGACAGTTTCAGTGTCCTTGAGCCAGTTTAAAACAGTCACAGCCAAGGAAACGATGTCCTCACTCATCTGTGATGTATGTCCAAATGCAGGGCTCTCTGTAGCAGCAGTAGATTCACCTCAGTATTTTGTAGATGTGGGGTTTCTTTATTTCTAGAAGCATAAGCATTTGTAGGTCAGAATCCTAAGCAGAAAAATTAACAAAAGCATTATAACGTTCAGTGCCTAAAAAATACTCACCCTCTGAGTTACAAAAATGACAAAGACAACATTTAACATGAAAATAAAAACTGATTTCTACAAAATGACAATTGAGTAAAAATATTTAATATTAAATCAGTAATTGCATAACTATTCACTCCCTTCGAGCCAGTATTTAGTAGTTGCACCTTTGGCTGGCGTCCCAGCAGGGAGTCTATGTGGACAGGTCTCAGTCAGGCTGCTCATCTGGACACTGCAGTTTTCATCTCCAAGCTTTGACTGGGCCACAGCAAAACATCCCCCTTGTTGTCTTCAGACCATGTATGTGTAGCTTTAGCTGGATGCTACAGGTCGAAGCCTTGCTGCATAATAAATGTTCTCTGAAGCCACAGTTCTCTTGCAGATGAAACATATTGTCCTCCAGGATTTCTCAATATTCTGCTGCATTCATTTGACCTTCTGCGTTTACAAACCTTCCTGGGTCTGCTGCTGAGAAAGATCCCCACAACATGATGCTGCCACCATCATGCATCACAATGGGGATAGTGTGTTTGTGGTGATGTGCAGTCTTTGTTGTCCTCCAAACATGATGTCTTGTCTGATTTTTGTATCCATCCCCTGATTTATACTTTTCAATAACCTTTTTGCTGATTTGCTTTGAGTGTTCTTGTGTATTCATGTTGTAATGATAACCAGAAACACTGATTAACCAGTGAATGGACCTACCAGACACAGGTGTCTTTATACTACAATCACTTTAGAGATAGTGACTGCACTCAGGTGATGTCCATTTCCACTCATTGTCAGACCACGAGCACCAGTTGCCTGGAATGCTGTTGAATTATATCAGAGACTTTAAAGAGGATGAATATTTATGCAAAAACTTATTTTATGTTGCATTTTTTTAACTGTCATTATTTTATAGGAATCAGTTTTCACTTTGATATTTTTTTGTAATTTTTTTTTTTTGTTGTTGTTGTTGTTGCTAAAAAAAAGCTCAATTTTGTTGATCATGACTGATTTTTAAAAGTAATTAAAAGATAAAACATCCAAGGGGGGTGTTCTATTTATGACATCTCCCAATTTTTCAAAACAAACCACATTTGTAGAAACTTTAAAATTATAACAAATGGATACTTTGTTTGCCACAATAACTAATTATAATCAATCTTTCTATTCAGATCTTACTTCATGCCTGTGGATATATTTAAAGGAACTGAAGGTGAATATTACAATTAGAGATTTAAACTAATCTCTTCACACTTCTTAAATAAAGTAAAAGTATATGATTTAAAACATAACTGAAAATACTAGCTCATTTTTATAAAGTTCTAAATTCAACAAGTCACATTAACATACACACATACTTTCTTCTCTTCCTTTTCCCTTCTTTTTTTCAAAAATAATCCTCTCCCCCGAAAAGGGAAGATCTAACAAATTGCTGAAGTCTACAAAGTTACCCTCTCAACTGGTTTGCACAAACATCCATATCTGGTGCGAATCTGTCCTGGTACACCCGCAGGGATGGATGCTGGGACTACAGTCTCATTTAAGCCCACGGAAGCAGACCCTAGAGTAATAACTGATGCTGGGGTACTACCAACCATCTCAGCAGTTGTAGTAAAAACAGGTTGTGCAGATGGTAATGCTGCTTCAGCTTTGAGATGACGACGATTTGGTGCAGCACCACTCCTTCCAGTGTGTTGACAAGAAAGGATCTTGGAGTGACAGACTCTTTCAGAACCACTGCTGGTGTCCCCCAAGTCTTTTCTGAATCCAACTTGGCGAAGACTTTGTCTTCAGATTGTAACTGTGGGAGAGGTCTGGCTCCATATCAGCGGTTGTAATATAATGCTTGTTTGGCTTTCTCACAGGCATCCTTCTGTTTCACAACTTTTCTAATGGTTCATTTGGGTCAAAGTTACTCTCTAATGTTGGGAGTGTGGTTCTGATCTTTCTCCCCATGAGAAGTTCTGCTGGACTGAATCCAGTTGTGAAACATGGAGTTGATCTGTAACACATGAGAGCAAGTAGGGAGTCTTCATTTCGAAGGATCCTCTTTGCAGTCTGTACTGTTGTCTTAGCATGACCATTTCCTTGGGGATGGTGAGGGCTAGATGTGATGTGTTTAAAATCCAACTCACTTGCCAGACGCTGAAATTCTGCACTGGAAAACTGGGGCCCATTGTCACTTACAATTTCATCAGGAATTCCAAACCTAGCAAAGGTTGTTTTAAGGCTCTGAATTACTTGGCTGGTTGTAGATGGCAGGTGTAAAACCTCCAAAAATCGTGAATAATCAGATATGATGAGATAGCTGTTCGCAGATGTCAACGCCAATTCTTTTCCATGGGCAATCAGGCAAAGGAGTGGAAAGCTGTTGCTTCTTCTGTTGTGTTCATTTCTGTTCTTGGCAGGTGTGACATTGCATCACAGCTTTACTGAGGTCTTCAGAGAAACCAAGCCACCAAACAGATGAATTTGCTCTCTGTCTACATTTAGTGAGTCCCTGGTAGCCATCATGTATTCTGTTGAGGATATCAGCCCTCTCTGACTCTGGGATAATAATCCCGCAGCCTCTTATGACCAAGCCATGAGCTTCTGAAAGTTCATTTTTCACTTTCATGTATGCTCTGATCTTCAACGCCACCTTTTCGCTGTATTCTGGCCACCCATTTCTTATGTTTGATAGTCTGAAGCTGTCCATCAGCTGCTGTGGCCATTCTAAGACTTTCCATCCTGGATGGTGATGCAGGGATGCCCTGGATTACAGCAACCATATAACTGCCTATCTCTATGTGCATGTCACTCTTTTCTTTGTCATGTGACAGTGGGCTTCGAGACTGAGCGTTGGCGATGACAAGCGTTTTCCTGGTACATATACTGCTTCAGGTTTTGTATCTCATAAGCCTCATAAAACGCTAACACCTCAGGGGAACATTATCAATGCTCTGATTATTTACTAATGGCACTAGTGATTTGTGATCAGTTTCCAGCCTGAACTGATCTAGGCCACAGGAATATTTGTCAAACTTCTCACAAGCCCACACACTAGCCAAACATAAGCGCCACTTCAATGCGCTCCAGCACCCTTTCTAGCCAGTTGTCATGTTGGTCTTTTGTTGCTACATACACCAGAATATCGTCCATGAAAACTTCCACACCATCTAGCCCCTCCAATGTCTTAAGCATCTTTTGCTGGAAGATCTCAGGTGCACTAGTGATGCCAAATGGTTACCTCTTAAAACAGTACCTCCCAAACGGAGTAATGAAAGTTGTTAATCTGCAGCTGTCCAGATGTGAGATTCGCCAGAACCCACTGGCTGTGTCAAGAGAGGAAAATACTGTAGCTCCATTTAGTTTTGAGGTTATCTCATCTTTAACTTTCTGTAGCAAGGTAAAGGGTACACGGCGTGTGGCGTGTACAGCATACAGCACAGCATCGCTCTTTAGCTGTATTTTGAGTAGTTCATTTTTTTTTGTGTGTGCCATGTTCTCGCTGATGTTCAGCTGTGTTGTTTGTCAGTTCACCAAGTTCATCCTTACTGAAAGTGATCTGCTGAGTAGATTGTTGACTTTATATCCAAGGACAACATAAACTTAGGTACTTTTTTCCCTTGTGGTTGAAGGTGACATTGAAGCAGCCAAGACAACACAGCTCCCCTCCTGGGCTGTTCAGGGGCAGATCAGATGGCTCCAGAGCTCCATCAAGGGTGAGAGCGTGAAAAATGTCTTCGTTTATCACACTGACTTCTGCACCAGTGTCGATTTTAAACTCAACTGGAGTTTCATCAACTTTCAACTGTACAGTCCATGCTTCACTTTTCTCATTATTATCACACACAGAACCTAAGAAGTATGAGCTTGGTTTGTCTTTAGTCTCTAATCTCATTTACCGATTTTCTGTTCTGACACACCCTGGCCCAGTGTCCCATTTTATGACAGTTGTGACACACAGCTTTCTTTGCAGGGCATATATCATTTCTAGAATGCTGTACTTTTCCACATTTATCTTCATTTCTCCCTTTTATTTCCTTGCTGCTTACTGTGTTGTGGTTTCCAGTGCATGTACCTCTTCTTATGGTGGACCTCCTCCACTGATCTCACCGAGTGGCCCTGCAGGCTCACCTGAGCTGCCACCTCTTAAGATTTCTTGACGGTCTGTATCATTTGTGCCTAGGTCAGACTCACCATCAGCTACAGCTGGCAGGAAAGTTGTTTTTAATTCTGTCTCCCGACAACAATGCGGTCTCGGATGTTCTCCTCCCTTGATGGGCCTAACTCGCAGGTTTCTGATAGGTACAACACTCGGATAAAATACTCTGTCCTTTCTCCCTGCCGCTGAACACGCTGGTGAAAACAGGCGCTCTTGTGGATTATATTTCTCCGGGAGAAGAAATATTCATCAAACTTCTCCATAACAATAGAAAAGTCATCGCAGTCTCCCTCTTGAGCGAACGTGAATTATTTATAAATCTTCTCTGCTTCGTTGCCCATAGCATAAATTAGGCAGCTCACCTGCACAGGTCCCTCATCTTTATCCAGTTTCGTGGCGATTCTGTAACGCTCAAATCTGCGTTTCCAATCGGGCCATTCTGTTGGCCTTGCCTCCCAGTGTCTCTTGGTTCTGCACTCTTTGCTGGAATTTAAAAAAAAAAAAAAAAAAATGTCTGTGGCGGGATTATGCTTTCACAGTGGGGGGTTTAGTTACACTTTAAGGTAAACAGTCAAATTTATTACAGATATGAATGGTTGTGAATCTTTAGGTATAGAGGCTGTATTACAATTATTTCTCAAAGGATAAAACAAGAATGAAAGTCGCTACTAAATCACAACAAAACACAGATTAGATATTAGGAGAGGGGCATAAAAGACAATGTAGAGTTAAGAAATCAAGCACTCAAGAGCCTCTAACTACTTGCAACATGACATTTTTAAAGAGGCAGTGAACTTCATATGAACCAGGCCGTAATGGGCAAGCAAAGAAATGAAGCCAAACTCAAACAGTTGGTGGAGGAAACCCCCCCCCCCAAAAAAAAAAACATGGTAATGCTCTAATGGCAGTGTGCTTCCTAAAGACACACTGTCAGGAGGTCTGGATTCACTTAACACTGAAAAGGAAAAAAACAAAACAAAAACAAAACTGTTGCATGAGAGCTCAAATTTCAAGCCAAAAGTTTTAGTAAAATGTAGCAGCTCTGGTATAGCTGAAGCCTAATATGTATAGCTAAAACAACTGAGATAAAGCTGTTTCAAGCAGAGCTTGAGTTGAGTTTCACTTTGAGTCATGTGGTTTTCCTACCCCAACAAGGCAACAAGTACAAGTTGTTCAACTAAAAAATGGTTTAAAAAAAGTCCTTGGTGAGTATCTGATGAGATTCCAACAAAAATTATTTGAAAGAACCATTAAGTGCCATTTGCTTTGAGGGTAACTCATCAACCATTATAGACAATACTTAAATATTTTCAGTAATACTTTTAAAATTTTTGTGGTGCCTGAGTGAATTGTTGCACTTTTTTCAAATTTTAGGACTTTAGTGATGATTTTGATGTTTGCTTGAAGAAATACAGAAAATCTGAGATTTTTAAGCATCAGTAAATTCAGTCATATACTGTAGACAGAAATTGCCCATGCTCGCATGCACAAAAGACAGATGGATAAGCCTGTTTGTTTGTATAAGTGCATTTATTGTATGCCCAGAAGGATGTAACTATTGAAGAAATACTTAAATCATACAAGCACCAGCAGAGCACAGTGAAACAGCTTGATGCACTTCGCCATCAGAGTTACAATAAATATCTTCTCTGCTGGGGGATGTCTGCTGTTTACAGGACAAGATAATGAGCAGTAGTGGTGATTGACCTGGTTCTTCCTATGTTTTAAAGCACTTTAGCTTTAAAGGACATCCAAACATGAGCACACATAAAACATTTCTTTTTACATGTAGAAACAGCATGGTCAATGCCAACAGAGAAAGATGGATTTTATATGACATCATAATGAAGGCTGAATGAGAGATTAATGCAGAGGAAGCAGAAGAAGAGCAGCTATGTGTGGCGTATAACTTCAAGTCAATGCAGTATAACTGCACTGACTTGACTGTACTTGGCTTACAGTTGGCTTACAGCAACTGTAAGCCAAGTCAAGAAATGCACAGATTTAGATGATACAGAACCAGCAACAATGTTTCTATCTGACAAGTGGGATCATTTTATGCATGGCGACAGCGCTGGGAAAGAAAACAATGTTGAACACTTGCGTAAATTGTATGTTTGTTGTCACATTTGAGCTAACCTACTCCATGTAAATGAAGACAGAGCATATATGATATTAAACAGTTTTTTATGCAACACTGCCACAGTAAAAGATGTGATCGAAAACTTCTAAGTTTCTTCTCATAATTTAATGCCACAATATGTCATGGTGGCAAAAGATAAGATTTTGGTGCAGGGAACAATTAGGACCAGTAAGATGGTGAGTTTAGAAATGTTTATTGGAAAGTGTACAATCAGGGAAAAGTGTGAATGGGGAGTGAAACTCAGGTCTGGTCTCGAGGCAATTAAGTTGTAGATGGAACGTGACTCTTGAGGGGGAGGGGAAAGCTGGCTGGATCTCCAAACAGTTCTTTTAACAGGTTTCTCTTAGTTATGATGGACATCTGTCTGAATCCTCTCCATTTCACCTACTCCAGCAGATAGAAGTGATCAGCGGGCATTGGAGGGTGGACAGGCAGAAGAGCGAGGTGAGCTTACGGTAAGTGTGCTGCTTTTCCAGGTTTGGAGGTGTCCTTCAGAACAGGAGAGGAACTGATCCACTCAGACGACCGGGTTAGGCAGGGAAAGGGTTCTCGGAAGTCAGCAGGCTGCGGGTTCTTGAGAAAAAGAGAGGTAAATAAACTAATACTCAGCAAACTTCTAGAAAGAAGCATGAGCACCCAAGAAGGCCTGACTACCGCTCGGAGTGAGCAAACAATCTGGCATCAGTCTAAGGGATTCAACCTCTTCTTAAGCAGCTCCTGAAAAGGGAAATGAACCACACCTGCTGAGCTTCCTCTATTAGTCACACCCTGAAAAAGTAGGAGAGGGAGGGACAGAGAGTAAACCTGCCTAACATTCAGAGGATACAATACATCAGTGAACATTTACAGTTGATAAAACTGCAACTGTGTCTAAGCTCCATGCAACACGTTTTGCTTCATGGTAGCAGGCAAACATCCAACATATAAATTGATCACCACAGATAACATGGGCTATTGAGTGCCAGTACAAGGAAGATGGAGACAGAGAAGACAGAATAACTTTTATTTCAAACAGTTCCACTTTAGTTTCTTTAGACCACAGGAGATGTCTCCAGAAATGAAGGTTGTTGTCCCTGTGTGCATTTGCAAACTACAGTCTGGCTTTTTACTTCATGTAGTATTTATATAGCATCATGTATCATCATGTAGCATTTTAACACAGTCTTAAACACAGTATCAAAAAAGGTAATTTTTTGAGACTCACTGTCTGAAGTTAAATCCAACCAAACTTTGCTGTTTTGGTCAATTAGAATTACCACAATTATTTCTATTTGCTAAATGCTACAATAATGAGAGAAAGAATATGTCAGAGATTTATTTAATATCTTCAAAATCAGAAGTTTACATACAGAATGATTACTGTTTGCCCTGTGAAGGACTGGCAACTATTTCATACATTTCCTCAGTATTTGGTAGCATTGCACTTTGAACTGTATGATTTGGATCAAATGTTTTGGGTTTCCTTCCACAAGCTTCTCACAGTAGTTTGCTGGAGTTCTGGTGCATTCCTCCTGACAGAACTGGCGTAGCTCGGTCAAGTTTTTAGGCCACCTCACTTGCACATGCCTTTTCAGGTGTACCCAGAACATATCCATAGAACTGAGATCAGGGCTTTGTAATGGCCATGACAAAACATAGACTTTGTTGTCCTTAAGCCACTTTGGAACCACTTTGGCTGTATGCTTATGGTTATTCTCCATTTGAAAGACCCATTTGCACACAAGCTTTTATTTCCTGGCTGATGAAGTATTAGATGTTGCATCAATATTTCCACATAATGGTTTTTCCTCATGATGCCATCTGTCTTACGAAGTGTACCAGTTCCTCCTGCTGCAAAACAGCGTCACAACATGATGCTGCTACCTCCATACTTCACAGTTATGATGGTGTTCCCAGTCTTACAAGTGTCACCTATTTTCCTCCAAATATAACAATGGTCATTACTGCCAAACAGTTCCAATTTAGTTTCATCAGACCACAGGAGATGTCTCCGGAAATGAAGGTCTTCGTCCCTGTGTGCATTTGCAAACTGCAATCTGGCCTTTTTTTTTTTTCTGGATAAATAGCTTCCATCTCGCTGAGTGGCCTTTCAGCCCATCTCGCAACAGGACATGTTTAACTGTGGATAATGACAGTGTTTTACTAGCTTCAGCCAGCATCTTCAAACGTTTTTGGCTTTTGTTCAGTGGTTGATTTACACATTTTGGAACAAAATACGTTCATCTTTGGCACACTGAACCCATCTCCCTACTGAGCAATATGATGGTTGAACATTCCCATCATGTCTATGCTGGCGCATTCATCTGCTTGAATAGATTAATGCTGCACTTTAAAGCCTGATATCTTGGATGATTTCTCTGAATTTTCCCATTATATCAAACAAGAAGGCAGTATGTTTCAGTTGTGGCCTTAAAATACCTCCACAGATGTGCCTTCAGTTATCTCAAATGTAACATTTAGCCTATCAGAAGTTTTCAAAGCCATGGCATCATCATCTGGGCTTTCTCTCATAGTTTAGAGAGATAGTATTCATCCATTGTCTATAATCATTTATCCTTGCAGGGTCACTGGGGGGGTAGTGCCTATTCCCAGCGGTCATCGGGCAAGAGGTGGGGTACACCCTGGACAGAGATAGTAATCGTTATGTATGTAAACTTCTGATTTTGAGGACATTAATAAATCAATCTCTGATGTATTATTTCATTCATTATTGTGGCATTTAACTAATAGAAATAATTTTGGTAATTCTAACTGACCTAAAACAAGAGAAGTTTGGTCTAATTTAATTTCAGACATGGAGAAAAAAAAGTGTGTGCCTCTTTTAATTTGGTGTATGTAAACATCTGGTTTCAACTACATATGCCATTATAAAGGATTCTGGACAACATTTGACAATACAGTACAAGAGTCACAGCCGAATATCTCTTGCTGATGCTTTAGAAACCTTGCAACTTCCAAACTTTATGTAGAGATGCAACAAGGAATTGTCACAGAGCTGTCTGAGACATTAGATGTAGTCCCAAGATTTTACTTTAAAAATTGCACAGACATTATGTTTTGGCTAAGATTCACAGTAACACGAAACATTGTGTGTGTGTTTTTGATAAATAAAAGTATCAAGTCAGGGATTTTGCCACAAGGATTTTTTGTCATTTTAATGAATCAAGGAATTCTTGTAGTCCCACTCTTGACCTTTCCTTAGAAAACAACCCCAGAAATTCAGATCTGTTTCTTTAATTAGTGGTTGTAATCATCCTTTGAAAGAAGTCCATGACAGGATGTTTGTCTTGATTCATACACTTACAGTACAAAAGTATTGTACAAAAGTCAGGTTAGTCCAAGTTAGTAAAAGGCATTGGAAAAAAGATGAATAACGAGAGACATAATTTAATAATATATGTTGTGACAATACAAACCAAATTTGGAGCAGATTGTACTTTCTGAATGCACAAAAAACAAAATACCATTGAAAAATACTGCTTAACACAGATGAGTATATGCAGAGTTTACAATGACAAAAGAGCACCTGTCAGGTGCTTATTTGCAACACTGACACAAATGCCAGAGCTGTTTTCTGCAGAGCTCTGCACATTTAAGGAGATCTTCTCAGCCTGTTTTTTTCCTCAAATATATATCTGTGTTCCAACTGTCTTTTATAGCACCCCCCCCACACACACACACATCTCCAAGGGTATTCTCACATTAGCAAGAAAAGACACAATTATGTCATTTACCCACACATGCCAGCCATCCACTTGCACATATAGACACGCAGAGGCAAATGCCTCTTAGCACTGAAATTGAGGCTGCTATAACTGCATGGGCCAAATTTAGCTCTTTAATGAAACTAGAATAGTTGCTTCCTGAGATGACCCTGAAGAGAAGAAAAACAACAGAACTCTCACAAATCCTGGGGCTAAATCCTCCCTAACAAAATAATGCTTCCTTTAATAATTGCTTTGGACTTTCAGTTCCACATTGTTCTCCTACTCAATTGGTTTTGGCCATTAGTTCTGACACAAGAATAATTGATTATATTACGTGCAAAAATCATTACACTCATTCATGTTGTGCTTGTGTTCATAGACACCATGCATATTAGTTTTGGGCAGTCACATCCATAACTGGTCATTTTTGTTTTAGTTGAGTATGAAGCCAAACTGACAGGAAGAAACCTTTTTTGGGGGACTTTAGTCTTTCAGCACAGTTAAGTTTTCCAGTATGTTATTTTAAGTCTTCTATGCTCAGACATTTTACTGTGAGTTGTGACAGGGACCATAACCACAGTTCCAATGGATCTTCAGAAAGAATCTTACTGAAAAAACAGAAAGGTGGTTTCTGGGCAACCATTTAGCAAATGAGCAGAACATAAATTATTTGAAGTGAGCTGAAGTGGACCATTTCAAAGGGCAGTCATGGGCCAACAGTCTTTAACTCTAACTTGAAAAGATTAGTGATTGGAGTTTAAATCAGAATGCATTGAGTCCTTTCTGAAATTTGCATGTTGAAATCCTCTTTATTTTTGAGTTGATAAAGAACACAAAACAAATGACTTAGTATACTGAGCACTCTAACTTTTTGAAAAATATTCAAGAAATCCTAACCAGCTTCATGACTTCATGCTTTAACAAATAAAATGCTTTTCACAAGGATGAATAAAATAAATAAACCAAACTTTTAGTACAACAAGACGGTGCACATAAAATACAACAGAGATAAATTTTTAGGCCCTGTTCAAACCTGGTATTAACATTCATCATGGCTGATACAATTGTAAGTAGACCAGCCTATCAACTTATCTGTCCTGATCTGTATCTTGGTTGGATTCCAGCTTCCTGCAATAAAAAAAAAAAAAAAAAAAAAAAAAATATATATATATATATATATATATATATATATATATATATATATATATATATATATATATATATATATATATATATATATATATATATATCTCAGTCCATCACAGGAAAACCCAGCCATTGAAGAGAAGATGCAAACTCCATGCAGAAAGACCCCAGGCCAAGATATGAACCCAGAACCTTCTTGCTGCAAGTCAGAAACATCACATATACTTTAAATCACTTGAACTACTTTTGTTGAAACATCACCATGAAGGTGAGTCATCAGAGTTCGTTTCTGTAAAGTTATTTCAGCTACACACTCATTAAGCTCATCTGTGTAGTTTTGAACAGACACAATATATAAAAATAAGTGGAGAATAGTGTGAGACTTTTCAAAGCTTAGTGTCAGCACACAGAGATTTTAGCCAATAAAACAGCACTGCAGTAAAGCAGCTGACAGCTAGCTTGCAAAACTTTATTGCTTCAGGAGCTTTATGCTAGGTGAAAGTGTCTGGAAATTTCACATACAGACATTTTGGTTTTTGCTGAACTTTTTATTTAACATGGTGACCTCAACTCCAAAAACACTTAAAAAAAATACATATACATACATACATACACACACACACACACACACACACATATATATATATATATATATATATATATATATATATATATATATATATATATATATATATATATATATAGAGAGAGAGCAAAAACCGTGCATCAATGAAGGCTTGGAAATGAGAAATCGGAGGCCTGGTCCTGCCGATACAGCCTTGGGACAACTGCTTAGTCAGGTTCAACTAATCATGTCTTTGTGTCAATGTATTTGAAAAGAGGGAATTGTTGTCAATGACATACGCCATTATTGTCTTGACCCTAGAGCCCTCTTTAATTAACCCATACATTAGATTTAACGCCAACAAAACAGAGTCCTCTCCTATTTTTGACCTAAACAAGTCGCACATTGGAAAGATTACGAGCCCATATCTCCTGTTTTTTGTTAAAAAAATTATTGGTATATATATATATATATATATATATATATATATATATATATATATATATATATATATATATATATATATATATATATATATATATATATATACCAATAATTTTTTTTGTCATGTACTTTTGCTGTAATTTTATTTTTCAGAAAAAAAGCATTCTTTAACTTAGAAGTGTTTCAACCATATGGTAAACATATTGAATATCAACAGCTCAACAGAGAAATTACCCAAATTTACTATAAAAAAATTTAGATAAGGTGCTGTATTATCCTCACAAGTAAAACATGATTGCTTTCAAAGAGAAGATTGAAACTAGCAGGATCATTGCATTACTTATTTATTTAGTTGAAGTATTCAAAAATAGCTGCTTAGGAAAAGGGGAATGCTCATGTCCTTGCGTACCAGAGTAACAAAGTAGGTCAAATACAGTGCAAAATAAACATTCTCAAACCCAAAATTTTAGTTTCTTTGTTTAGTTCTCATTTCTTTTTTGAGGTTAATGCAGACCAAATTTGAAGGCCTTATAAAACAGAGGGCCATATTTAACTGAAAGTCTGTCCTCAAATAGGATTATTTAACGACAGAGAAGGTAGACTCTACTTTAAAGTAAGTAAGTTGTTGCCATCTAAATTATATTAATCACTGCTTTATGCCTTCCTCGGTTGGTGGTTATTGTTATTTTTTAGTTAGTTTATTTTTCTCTGTTTATAAATGACAGCAAGGAATGACTGTGACATAAAGGGATTGTTGGTGGCATATAGCTTTATCTGTAGCTTGTATGCCATGGTTACCATATGGTGAGCACCACCGGAAACCTGGGCAGGAGAACGCCGGGTGACGCACTAGACGCAGTTACACGGCAGGACAACTGGCACTGAATGCAAACGCAATGACGTTTAGTACACTTGCACCATAATTTCTCTGTGTACGGGTACTGCTCTGGTGTCTTTCTCACACAGGGAGTAGTGTTTCTAATTCCATCCAGGGTTAGCAAGAACACAGAAGGCTAATATCTGCAGGATCTCCAACTGGGAGTGGTAACACACCTCTATCCCCATGAGATCATCCTGACAGGGACAGATAGAAATAGGGAGGCAGGCAAAGAGAAGGAGAGATACATACATAAAGAGAAAGACAGACAGTGGGAAGAGGGAGTAGGGAAACAAAGGCAGACAGAGTCAAAGACAGAGGACAGACAGAAAGAAAGGGGGGGAAAAAAGCAGTGCATTATCTCTGTGCAAAGTCCTAGGAGAAACAGGCTGTTTGTAGAGTGATGCCTATCAGCTTCCTGACTGTCTTGGGAGATGTTACTTCACTGTGATGTACTTTACGCAGATAAAGCCTTTTATAGTCTGATAGAAAAACTTCGCAGATAGTGGCAAGGTGAAAGAACAAGACACAAAGAATGACTGCCAGACAGATAGCCTAATAGTCATCCCTTTGACAGAAATATCTGATAAATGATAAAATGATGCTGAAAGTCATGTTACATAACAGTTAACAGTTTTGTCCTGGATGAATTAAACCATGTACATTTGTTTTTACCAGTGATGTACATTCTTTAGCTATGTTCAAATTTGTGTCCTATAATTGTTATATTCTTATGTGACAGAAACTAAAAGTGTGTAAAAAAAAAAAAAATAAAATAAAAAAAAAAATAAATAAAAAAAAATTTAAAAAATTGGGAAATTAAATGTCAATGTAACTCATTTAATTAAGGAGTTATTATAGCTTGTGAAGGCTGTGGGCAGGAAAGATCTCCTGTAGCAGTCCATTTTACAACCAATCTGAAGAAGCCTCTGACTGAAGAGAGTGGTTTCCAGTGACAATCTCATGAAGAGGATGGTCAGGGTTGTCCATAATTTTCTTGATTTTATGCAAAATCATTCCTTGTATCATCATCTCCAGAGGTTCCACAGTTATCCCCAGAAGAGAACCAGCCTTCTTTATCAGGTTATTGACCCTTTTTAGGTCCCTGGCTCTGATGTTGCTGCCCCAACAGATGATGGCAGAGGAGATGATGCTCTCAACAACAGACTTATAGAAGATCTGCAGTATTTTGTTGCAAACCTTCAAAGATCTAAGCTTCCTCAAGAAATAGTCTGCTCTTTCCCTTCTTGTAAATGGTTTTACTACTGAGTCTCTAGTTAAGTCTGTTGTCTAGATGAACACTGAGGTATTTATATTCCTCAACCATTTCCACTTCTTCTCCCATGATGGAAATAGGGTTTGATCTAACCCCGTTTCTCCTGAAATCTACAATCATCCCCTTTGTTTTGTTCATATTCAAAATAAGATGATTGTTTCCACACCATGACACAAAGTGGTCCTCCAGCTCTGTACCCAGATACACCCAACCACTGCACAGTCATCTGAGTATTTCTGTAGATGACAAGAGTCTGACTTGTGCTGGAAGTCTGAAGTGTGCAGAGTGAAAAGGAATGGTGAGAGTACAGTCTCCTGTGGTACTCATGTGCTGCTAACCACCTGGCTAGACACACAGTCCTTCAGTCTCACAAACTGTGGTCTGTTTGTTAGGTAGTCCTGGATCCAGGCGATTTTGCTGAGGCCTCCACCTGAGTCTTCTGTAGTTTCAGACAAAGCAGATCAGGTTGAATTGTATTAAATGCACTGGATAAATCAAAGAACATGATCCTCACAGTGTTTCCTGCTTTGTCCAGATGACAGTGGATTTGTTGAAGCAGGTGTATGATGGTGTCTTCAACTCCAAGGCGATAAGCAAACTGCAGGGGGTCCTGATATGTGCTTGTTTGCTTACTCAGGTGGGCCAGCAGGGGTCTCTCCAGGAACCTCATGATGTGGGATGTCAGGGCAACAGATCTATAGCTGTTAATGATTGATGTGTGAGTTTTCTTTGGTACTAGAACCAGACAGGATGTCTTCCACAACAGTGGTACATTCTCTTGGGTCAGACTAAGGTTGAAGAGGTGCTGCAGAATCCCACAGAGCTGGTCTACACATGCTTTCAGGACTCTGGGGCTGACACCACCTGGACCTGCATCCTTGTTCTGGTTCAGCTGCCTCTTCAACTGATGTCTAGAAACAGAAAAGTGGGAGGGGGAGGCAAAGGGAGTGGCAGAATCTCCTGATTTAGTCAAAGACAAACTAGTGGAAGCAGAAGAGTCTATGACTGAGGTAGAGGATAAAACATCTGAGGTGTGACAGGAGAGCTGTGAGTCCAAGGAGTGTGGTATGTCTGTTCAGCTGAGGGCAGAAAGGGAGGATGGTGAGTCTGTTCCTGGACTGAACCTGTTGAAAAATGTGTTTAGATCATTTGCTCTGTCCAGACTTCTGATTCTTCTGTTTGAAGCCTGTGATCTTCTTCATCCCTGACCGCACATCTCTGATATTGTTCCTCTGCAGTTGTTGTCTCTAATCCTGACTTTGAGCTGCTTTTGTATACTCAATGACTCCCTGTCTCCTTCCTAAAGGCTCTTTTTTCCTGTTCAACAGTTCCTTCAGGTCACTGATGATCCTCAGTTTATTAGGGAAGCATCTCACTGTTCTGGTGGGGATGGTGTTGTCCACACAGAAGTTTATATGTCAGTTACACACTCAGTCATGGAATTAATGTCCTCTCCATGTGATTTGCAAAGCATCAAAACAGCCTGGTAGGGCTTCTTCGGCTTCCTGTGACCATTTTCTCACAGTCCTTTTTGTCACAGGTAGTCTTTGGACAAGGGGTTTATATTCTGAGCAGAGAAAAATAAGATTGTGATCTGATTTACCCAGAGGAGGTCTTGCTTTGGAAATATGAGTCCTTGACATTTGTGTAAAACAAATCCAATGTTTTGTTTCCTCTGGTAGAGCAGCTGACAAACTATTGAAATGTTGGTAGTGTAGCAGAGAGTGAGGCATGATTAAACTCACCAGATATTGCCACAAAAAGAATTGGGGTGTTGGGTCTGCATCTTAGCAACAGCGGAACTGATGACATCACATGCATTGTTGGCAACAGCTGAGGGTGGGATGTAAACAGCTACCAAAAATAACACTGGTGAACTCTTGGCAAATAATGTGGACGAAAACTTACTGCCAATAGTTAACTGTCTGGACTGCAGAAAAGACACTTCAGAGTAGCGAGTCCTGGGTGACACCATAAGTTGTTGACAAGCACTGCCAAGCCACCTCCTTTTCTTTTCTGCAACTCTTTAAATCTTGGTCTGCCTGTATAGTCAGGAAGCCTGGCAAAATGACGTTCAAGTTGGGGATATTATCCTGCAGCTATGTCTCGGTAAAACACAATACTACATTTCCGATTCTCTTGCTGAGTCCTTGTCAGGCTTTAAGTTCATCCAGCTTCTTAGCTAATGGTCTCATGTTGCCCATTATGATGGATGGCAGAAATAGTTCTTTGCTCCTGCTCTGCATCTAGGACACCGCCTTTTCAACTCCTCTGGGATTTCTGGCTTCAGTTGTTGTATTATTTCTGCTTTTGCAATGTTAATTAGCTGCTCCCTGTTGCTATGGTTACACATTACACAAAAAAAAAAAAAAAAAAATGCATTTTCCAAGAAAAGCAGGAATGAAATTTTGGGAAAAAAACAAAACAAAAAACAAACAATGTAATGTAAAATGTAAGGAATTGGTAAACTGAGGACCCAAAAATGGCACCAACACAGCAAGAAGCGTTATAGGGTTTATTTTAAGATGAAGATAGTTGCTCTAGACACTGGACTGCAGGAATTGATCGCAGATCTGAGGCAGAGATGGACAGGTGAATGACTGGGGTAGGCAGGTCAGCACAGTCTTGCTCAGGATATGATTGGACCAACCTGTCAAGGTGTAGCAGGACACTTTGGGGAAAACCCAAAGAGGTGTGGTCTGAATGATGGTCCAGGTAGGTGATGAGGGCTTCACAGAATGATAGAACAGCAGGCAGAGCGGAATCCAGAGGGCCAGGCAGGGGTCATAACATGGGATCTAAGAGTGAAAACTAGTCAGACAAGGAGCATGCGAAATGAAGTCAAAAGGCCAGGCAGGGGTCAAAACCTTGAGATCAGAGAACAAAAACATATAGGCAGGTAGCTGGCAAAGGAGGGGTCCAGGAGGCAGAAAAGGGTCAGGCTCTGGAGAGCTTGATTAGACAGACAAAAACCTGGATCTCTTCAGCTGGAAGTTTCAGAAAATCTGGCGCTCGTGCTGTGGCTGGGAGAGGCTTAAATCCTGGAGGGTGCAGCTTGAGATAATTAGGCAGACAGGTGAGCTGGGTTAAGTGATTGGGTTGTTGAGGGTATGGAGTCCAAGGAGAAATGGAAAACTATTCAAACAGGAAAAAACATGACATGAGAATACCAGAAACACGAAACATGACAGGAAAGTAACAGAGCTACTCCAACGTGCAGCCACTCTCAACAGCATAATTCTACTAATTGATACATGCAATGGCACATTGTCCTGTTTAAAAAGCCTGGTCCTCTTGAAAGATGGATAATTTTTGCTTTACCCTGCAGAAGATACTGAAGAAAGTGTCACCTAAAAACTGGCAGTAGGTGTGGGAGATGACTTTGAGTTCATCTTCAAACAGAGAAGATCTAATTAGCTAATCTTTTAGAGAATTAAACCACACCAGTCTCCTGTCTCTATAATGGTGGCCTCTGAGTTAAAGTGATGTCACAGAGGTATTAGAAGTTGAAGGTAGCCACCCAGCCACTGGTCTATCCATCTGGTCTTTCAAGAGTCAATCTCATCATGTCAGCCCATAAAAACTTTGAATTTTTTTTCTTCAGATATTTCTTATTCTAGGTTTGACATATTAACATAGGTGTCTTTGTTCAGTGGTAGTCAGTTTTTAGCCTTCCTTACCTTGGCCATGTATCTGAACATAGTAAGTACACCTTGTACTCCAAAGCACTCCTGGAGGAAAATGGGTTCCTGATAGCTTGATGAGTGTTTCTTTTTTTCTCAAATCTTTGACCTTTTTTCTCAAAATGTCTGTGGACTGTTTGCAACAAAACCTTTGATGGTTCTGTGATCACACCCCAACATTTTGCCAGTTGCAAGAGCACTTTTACAAAACTTTTTCTAATTTTTTATATTTAAGAGTCAGTTAAATCTCTTTTTTGACCCATTTTGCTTAAATCACCAGTGGGTAATTTTTTATAAAAACATATTTTTTTTTACATATTTTTTGAAACTGTCACTATGTCTTGATAATAGAATATGAGACGGATAATTTGTTAAAAAATTAAGCTCCTCTGGCTCCTCCCAGTGGTCCCACTGCCATCTGCAGAAATATACACCACTCCCAGTCAGAAACAACCAGTGAGAGCTCGGAGGAATATTTTAGCAGTGTCAATCACACTCTTATACGCACTTCTCACACCTTTCCCCTGCATAGCGTATACCCTTGTTCAAGCTCAAGATTTACAGTGTTCTGCAGCTGTACTAATCGCAGAAAAACAACCTATTGTTACAGGAAATCTGTCAATTTCTTGAGTTCTCTGCAGGCTTCACCATGGGGGAAGAGATGTGGAGGGAGTGCTATACACAGCAGAGAGCAAGGGAAAGAGACCTGTAAGGTGTGCTTAATCAAATTTTCAGATGAAGTCCATGGTTTTCTCTTGTACATTTTTAATTAACCAACTCAGTTGCACATTCCCCTGGACTGGAGTATTTTTTTACACATGCAGTAACTGTGCAGTATTTATGTTGAAATTTTGCCTTACTGTACAGTATTTTTTATTCTTTATTTTGTTTTTAAATATATTTTATATTCCATCTCTGTGTGAGTCTGTTTGCTGTTATTGCCTGTCACTGTCACTTTGCTACAATTGCACAGAAATTTCCCCATCGTGGGACAATAAAGGATATTTCTATTCTGTTCTAACTCCCAACTGCAGCTTTAAGAAATACAAGTAGTCTAATGATTATACAAACCTTGACACAGGATGTTGATCATCTTAGGGCACACCTTGCCCCTTTACACAAACACACATCACCTGCTATGATTATGTTGGAGAATGTGCATATATTGTCAAAATGTTCACTTGCTCAGTTATTGCCTGCTTGCCTTCCTTCTGCAGATTTGTATCAAGCAGCCTTCAGTGGTCTTGTTGGAAAAACTGGTGAGTAATGGAACCTAGGTGTAAATTCACACTGGAAGACTTTCTCCAGCCTCACCTGCATCATCCAGTTGATGTCATGCGCTTCTGCCGCAGCCTATCTGTATTGGACCACACCTCATCTTAGCCAATCGACATGCAACTCCCCATTTATAAGGCCTTCCATCTATGGCTTCATCTGCTCACAAGCCAAACTTCAACCCTCCCCAGCTCCTTCTCCACCATCATTTTCTCAGCTACTTCAGGCTTCCTTCAGCCTCCACCACCAGTGTCCGGGCCCTGGGGGAAGACATTTCTAATCCTTATCCTTATCCTAAGATGCTTATCCGAGTTCATTGCAAATCACAGCACCTATGTCTTCTGCTGGGGTCTGAGCACAAAAACTTTAATTCATTCATATCAATTAAGACTCTCTGATTGCAGCCTTCTCTTTGTATGAGTCTCTCCAGGTTGAAAGATCATGAAAGGCATTGCTGCAGGAACTGATTTATCACATTTATTGATTTAGTCCTTGAAATGCTTGAAAAATGCAGAGGTTTTGTGGAACAAAATTTCTCCAACCTAGTAATCCAAATTCTATCCAATCTTTGAAAAGTTTTGCTCAAGGCAGAACTTTACAAAAGTTTAATTTAAACTGATTTGTTATGAGGAAGCATAACAGTGAGACTTTTTGAATATTTTTACCACATTGCTAAGTTGTATCTTTTTTTTTTTTTTTAAACATAGAAACAACATACTTTTTTGCTATGATGAAACTTTTGTTTAAGAGTAAAATATTCTTACTCAGTTATTAATTAATTAAAAGGGGATTTCAAAATGAATGAAAAGCAGAACCTTGGTAGCAAAGCATAGCCTAGCTGTATGGGTAAAAAGCAAGATGCAGATTGTGGAAACATTTCCTTTGACACTTCAGATGAAAGCAACGAAAGCTTAATGTTTGCCAATCATGTTATTGTTGTAAATCCATTACTGCTTACCTTTCATCTACACAGATATAATTAAGTCTCACTTCTTATTTTCCTTTCTTCTGCTTTCCTGTTTTATCTGATCTAATATTTTATGACATTACTGAATTAATGGTGAGCATGCTAGAAAGCTCCTGAAAATGTGCATATTTAACAACCTTAGCATTTAGTTGTTTATAGCCTTACTTTAGTCTTTGAAAGTCCATTAGTTTTTGAAAATGTGTCTGTCAATTGTGTCTATAATTGTTATTCCCAACTGTGATTTTCATAAATCTATAAAATAACAATAAATCATGGCCAAAGCAAGGTTTGCAAAGACGGGTCAGCAGAGGTCATCAGTAATTCTCAACTCCTCATCACTGTGGTTCTTGGTTAAAAAGATCCAGTACCGAGTCCCTTGAACTCAAAAGTTTGATACAGAAAGATACAGGTTCTTATCAGCTCCCATCTTAAAATTCTGCTAATATTGTTAGCTATACCTCGCTTAACAATATGAAAAAGATTTGCCTACTTCTAACTGGAAAAACAGATTAGGAGTGTTATACGCACACATTAAGGCCAAATTCCAAGGTAAATGCAGAATGGCATAATGAACACACAATAAGGGAAGGGACTGTCTTCCTGCATGATTGTGCCATGAAACTCTAACTTCATGTGCCCAATCCACTTTATGCATAATGATTCCATGATTCCATATGATGATTTATTTTTTTTTTAAAGTAAAGTTATCCTGAGAGGTTAATAATAGTTAATTTCAAAGCTACAGTAGATAGCTCACATCATCTTTATTTTGTATAAATGGAGATTATCTGTTCCAGGAGGCTAAGCCAGTGATCAGTCCATGGCCATGACCAACGCAATATTTTTTCATCATCTTAAAGCAACTCCAATTTCAATTAAAGCTGCAAGCAGCATTGGGCGGCCCTCACAGCATAGCAGTACTCCAGCTTTGCGGTGACCGCAGGAGCTCTGGCACTGCCACCCTGTTGAACAATCTCACACCCTTCCTGCAGTTGTTCACTAGGTACAGCATTCGGTGAATCTTCTGTGGTTAGTAGATACAGTTTCAATCTTACATCATACACAAGGAGAAGCTGGCAGAATCACCTAATAATCCTCAGTTTCTTCTTTGAGGGGGCAGGGCTTAAGTGATGTCATCAAACTACCTCACCAATGTGTGTACCAGTGCTCCCTGATGACTCACAAAAGATCAGATTGCAGAATGCACATCAGATGATATAGCAGAGAGATATAACTGTTGAAATAATCTAGGGGGCGTGCTGGACTCAAATTCCAATACAATCCTATTGGCCTATTTAGACGATAGCAAGGGTCATTCATTTTGGTGCCATCATCTGTTGGTGTAGCAGCATCAGAGCAAAGGACCTAAAAAGGCTCAATAACCTTATAGTGAAGGCTGGTTCTGTTCTGGGGATGACTTTGGAACCTCTGGAGATGATGGTATAAACAAGGATTTTACATAAAATCAAGAAAATTATTGACAATCCTGAGCATCCTCTTCATGAGACTGTCATTGGAAAACAGAGTCTCTTCAGTCAGAGGCTTCTTCAGATTGGTTATAAAATGGACCGCTATGGGAGATCTTTCCTGCCCACAGCCATCACAAGCTATAATAACTCCTTAATTAAATGAGTTACATCAACATTTAATTTCCCTTTGGGATAAATAAAGTGTTTTTGAATTAAACTGAATTGAATTTGAAATCGAATTATGCATGTGTGATTTAGAACTAACTTCATGCAAACAGAGAGAAATTGGAAGTCGCTTTTCTGCCACGCCCACACCAGCCGGTGTTGAGAGAAGGATTCAGCATTCTGTTGTTCTGTCATCACCCAGGTTTAAATCTGTATGAATAAGAGTAAAATGAAGACAACCAGCACCCAAACAGGTGAGTTCCTCTTGGAAGGGGGCAGGGCTAAGCTGATGTCACTAACTGACCATGTGAATCTAAATAGTGCTAGTCTGGTATGACACACAGAGTCTTTCATTAAGCTATGCCCTTCAGATTCTGAGGCTTTGCCATGCATGGCACATGCTTTGATGCAGCAAAAAGCTAATGATAACTGTTGATCTCCAATCTCTTAAGACTGTGCTAAATGATTCTGAAGTCTGCATGTCAAAAGTTGTAGGAGTTCACTCAGATACGTATTCAAAATAGACAAAATTACAACTATAATCCAAAATGTCTGTCTTCCTGTGGGCTTTGAAGCATGGCTTCAAGAGACTTTTTTTGTATGTCCTTATAAGTTACACATTTTTTGAATTTCAGTGGAAGCATGGCTTGGGCTGATTTTTATAATATATATATTTCTAGGGGGCGCTGTGAAGGAATTAGGCCATGCCCACCAAATATTGGACTGCATTCCTGTTGGGGGATGGATTAGGAGTGATCATATTGAGTCTGGTGAAGCTCGGCTGAAATATGTAGACTTTAGAGCCAAACGTTTGGCAACGGTGTGATGTCTGACTTTGCCGCACCACCATACCCACGCCCTCCAGCGAAAACTGTGTGCTTTAAAAAAAAGTGAGACCAACTTGTTATCTGTCTTTTGACATAAGATCATTTTAATTAAATCAAGGGGGTCAGAGATAGAGCTTTCCAAGGAAAAAAAGGGACTTCCTGTTATGAGGTGGCGGGGTGACATCACAACATCCAGGATATGACCACATAGGATTGTTGGGCATCGAACATGGATTACTAATACCAAGTTTAGTGCCAATTGGCTTTTTATGTGAAAGTTATAGCGTTTCGTTTGCTTCAGTGAGTACTCCAAGTTCGCTGCTAGGCCACGCCCCCCTAAACATGCTGAAAAACTCAAGATTTTGATCAGTTTTAATCTCCTATCCCTTGACTGCATACTGACTAACGATGAAGGCCAAAATCCCTAGGAGGAGTTTGTTAAAGTACAAGGTGTGTAAATGTGAAAAATGGCAAAAATTTGCCCTTTGATCCATAATGGCTGCCTCCATGTACATTTTTTTTCTTGATTTGGGGGGAATTTACCTACGAACTAAGTTTCAGATCTCTATGATGTACGGTTTGGCCTATCTCAGTTTAGGAGGTGCTTTGAAACAGTTTGGCCATGCCCACTTTCAATTCCATTGAAATCCAAAAATTTCACATAGGGGACAATTTTGGGTCAACTTTGTTTTTTTTTTTTTTTTTTTTTTTTTTTTTTGAATATGTTAAGGCCTCCAAAAAACCGCATAAAGTGGTGGAAAAAGCAGTATTGTTAGGAGTCTACTGGTATCTCACATTCTGATAGATGATAATATTTGCCCACTGTTTCTTGAAAACAGTGGGCAAATATGATGAAGTCATTTCTTTGATGACTCACACTTATGCTGAAAAGTTTTCATATTCAGCTTTCTAGCAGACAATTGTAGGTTTTGGGTAAAACTGACTAATGCTTAAAACTATTAACAATTTCATAAACCTTGATAGAAAGTCTAGTTCCATCTGAAGACCTCTGAGCATTATCCTGACACCAGTTTTGTTGACTATTGTTGATTTGTTTGATCAAATGTTCAGAATTTCTTTCAGAATTAAGGCCAAAAGTTAAAGTTCGAAAGACATAGCTAATGATCTGGATGTTCAACCCTTCTTCTATGGGGTACCATTTGTTACACCGTAGTTACATAGTAAAAAATTAACAGCAATATTTTGGTTTATTTAGCCTGTCATAGAGGAAAAAAAAGGTTTTAATTTTTCAAAGTCATATTTTCACCTTGTTTTTCCTGTATTTATAAATGTCATAGTTCCAAACTAAATATTTAATTCACAAGCTAAATATTCAGTTTACAAACTATTTATCTCTAAATTAAATGTTTAGTTTCAAAGCAAATATTTATTTTCCAAACTAAACATTTAATTTTCAAATGAAATATTTATTTTCCAAACAAAATATTTGGCTTAGACCTAAATATTTAGTCAGCAAGCTAAATATTTAGGTTGCTAGCTAAATATTCAGCTTGCTAACTAAATATTAAGTTAGCTCTGCAAATGTTGCAACTGGACCTAGTATTATCTTTTTTGATGAAATGTAACCATATTTTGGAGCGCTTCTGCCATGATGCTATCTTGGATATGTTCTCAATGAAAACTTACATATATATATATATATATATATATATATATATATATATATATATATATATATATATATATATATATATATATGGATTTATTTGATTAGGACTCCCAACCAAGGCATCTCAAAAGACAAGGATGAAAAGGATTTAACGACTAGATTTTTACAGGTACCAACATTTCCAACTGTACCCAGGGAATGTACACACAAAATACATAAAATATATAAAAACAAACAAACAAAAAACAATAAACCTACAGTGGTGTGAAAAAGTGTTTGCTGCCTTCCTGATTTTTTTTTCCATGTTTGTTACACTTCAGTGTTTCAGAACACCAAACCAATTGAAATATTAGTTAAAGACAACACAAGGAAACATAAAATGCAGTTTTTAAATGAAAGTGTTTAATATTAAGGGACAAAAATTCCAAATCTACATGGCCCTGTGTGAAAAAGTGATTGTCCCCCACTAAAACATAACTTAACTGTGGTTTATCACACCTAAGTTCACTGTCCCCAGGCACAGCCAGGCCTGATTACTGCCACACCTGATCTCAATAAAGACATTACTTAAATAGGAGCTGCCTGACAAAGGGAAGTACACCAAAGATCCTCAAAAGCTAGTCATCATGTCAAGAGCCAAAGAAATTCAGGAACTAATGAGAAAGAAACCAATTGAGATCTATCAGTCTGGAGATGGTTACAAAGCCATTTCTATTGCTTTGAGACTCCAGCGAACCACAGTGAGAGCCATTATCCACAAATGGCTAAAACATGGAACTGTTGTGAACCTCCCTAGGAGTAGCCGGCTTCTCAAAATCACCCCAAGAGTGTAGTGGCGACTCATCAAAGAGGTCACAAAAGACTCAACAACAATATCCAAAGAACTGCAGGCCTCACTTGCCTCAGTTAAGGGCAGATGTCATGCCCCCACCATATCAAAGAGACTGTGTAAAAATGGCCTGCATGGGAGAGTTCCAAGATGAAAACCACTGCTAAGCAAAAAAAAAAAAAAAAAAAAAAAAACAAAACAAAAAAAACCCCATTAAGGCTTGTCTCAGTTTTTCCAGAACACATCTTGATGATCCCCAAGACTTTTGGGAAAACATTCTGTGGACTGATGGGACAAAAGCTGAGCTCTTTGGAAGGTGTGTCCCCCATTACACCTGGCCTAAAAGTAACACTACATTTCAAAAAAAGATCATCACACCAACAGTAAAATATGGCAGTGATACTGTGATGGTCTGGGAGCTGTTTTGCTGCTTCAGGACTTGGAAGACTTGCTGTGATAAATGGAGCCATGAATTCTGCTGTTTACCAAAAAATCTTGAAGGAAAATAATCTGTTAGTTTCAAGCTGTAATGAGCTTGGGTCCGCAGCAAGACAATGATCAAAACACAGCAGCAAGTCTATCTCTTTATGGCTTAAGAAAAACAATGACGACTTTGGAGTGGCCTAGTCAACACCCTGATCTGAATCCTGTTGAGATGCTGTGACATGACCTTAAAAATGACTGTTCATGCTTGAAAACCCTCTAAAGTAGCTGAATTACAACAATTCTGCAAAGACAAGTGGGCCAAAATCCCTTCACATCGCTGTAAAAGACTCATTGCAATTTATCTCAAACGCTTGATTGCAGTTCTTGACGCTAAGAGTGGCCCAACCAGTTAGTATATTTAGGGGGCGATCGCTTTTTCAGACAGGGCCATGTAGGTTTGGATTTTTTTACATCCTTAATAATAAACACCTTCATTTGAAAACTGCATTTTGTGTTTGCTTGTGTTGTCTTTGACTAATATTTAAGTTGGTTCAATGTTCTAAACCACTTAAGTGTGACAAACATGCAAAACGAAGGAAATAAGGAAGGGGCAAATCTTTTTCACACCACTGTAAATGCATTGTTAAATAGAGCCTACTCGTTAACTCTTTTAACACAAATACAAACGCCTTTCACATGAATGTGTTTATCATAATTCAATTTTCTAAGTGGCCCATTTATTTCTTTTTCATTTTTACTGTAAGAGTTTTACATTTCAGTTATTGTTACAAAAACTAATTGCATCATCATGAAAGAAAATCTATCACCGTGCACTTGGTAAATAACCCCAGTTTTCTGATTCACATCAGAAATAAAAAGTCTTATTAATCTATGAAAAAAAATCACAGCACCACATGTGAGAAACTTGAGGAAACAAGCTCAAATACAGTAATTATTATTGATTAAAGGCATCATGACAACAAATTTTATTTTTCTGTGGTTTTGAGGGTATAATATGATCTTTTGTGCACTGATGACGCCATGTGAATGTCAAGAGTTGGTATCAAAAGCCCTGCTCATAGCTAGTTAGCTTTGTTTCTTTGCTCAAAAGCGGATGAATCAGAGAACAGTTACCTTTCTATGTAGGTTATCTTTCTACGTAATTCATTTTCTCCAATTAGAGCACACCTTCAAGCAAACAGCCCTCCCCTTTCCTCTTCCCCCAGCTGATACACCGCCTAATTTAAGGGCTAAGTTGCACTAGCAAGTCTGGCTACTCTGGAGCTGTTATGTCCAATGGAAGTTTCCACTTACTCCTGAAGGATGAGAGAATCAGAGAAGAGTGGCTGAAGTTCATTTATGGGGAAGTATCACGCAATTACAACCCCAATTTGAGACTGTTCAGGGCATTTTACAGAAGAGTTTCCCAAATATGGTTGTAGCCAATCAGAGTGAAGTCAACTAGGTAGAGCCACATATCATTACCGTACCCAACCCTTTTACCAAGGACGGAAATCTGGCTTTCCAAAACAACCCCCTACAAAAAGGTGACATTATTTTTTTTTAATGAAATTCTTTGGAGAATTGACATATTCAACAATATTAACTACATGAAATAGTTTATACAGTGATGTCACCACCCCTTTAACAACTACAGTCTGGAGCTGGGGTAAAGTAAGCCCATATCTCAAAACTTCAGTTTGAGTTTAAGGGTGGGAGTAAGTCAGTATGTCGATCAAAAAATTATTTTTTTATTGTGTGCAGTTGCCTATATTTTGTTCCCTTGTCAATTTTTTTGTACTTAATGCTGTAACTGTGTTATTCCCATTTTGAATATGGGTATAACTATCTATATATATATATATATATATATATATATATATATATATATATATATATATATATATATATATATAAAACCATGCATGGAGAGTTCCACCCTAAATCCAGCATCCTGAGACTATACACGAGCCGTAAGGACGGAGGCAGAGGACTAGCGAGTGTGAGAGCCACTGTCCAGGATGAAACATCCAAGATCCATAAATACATCAAGGTCAAAGCCTCAACCGACGATGTGCTCAGCGAATGTCTCAAACAATGGGGACCAGAGGATGAGGTGCTGGAGGAACCATCATGGGAGGATAAGCCCCTACATGGGATGTACCACCAACAAATAACTGAAGTGGCTGATATCAGGAAATCCTACCAATGGCTGGAAAAAGCTGGACTCAAGGACAGCACAGAGGCACTCATCCTGGCTGCACAGGAACAGGCCCTAAACACCAGAGCAATAGAAGCTCAGATCTACCACACCAGACAAGATCCAAGGTGTAGATTGTGCAAGGAGGCGCCTGAGACAGTCCAACACATAACAGCAGGGTGCAAGATGCTGGCAGGGAAAGCGTACATGGAACGTCATAACCAAGTGGCGGGCATAGTGTACAGAAACATCTGTGCAGGATATGGACTGGAAGCCCCGAGATCAAAGTGGGGCACACCCCCAAAGGTGGTGGAGAATGACCGAGCTAAGATCCTGTGGGACTTCCAGATCCAGACAGACAAAATGGTAATGGCGAACCAACCGGACATCGTGGTGGTGGATAAACAACAGAGGAAAGCCGTTGTGGTGGATGTAGCAATACCAAGCGATTGCAACATCAGGAAAAAGGAACACGAGAAACTGGAGAAATACCAGGGCCTCAGAGAGGAACTGGAGAAGGCCTGGAAGGTGAAGACCACAGTGGTGCCTGTGGTCATCGGGGCCCTCGGGGCAGTCACCCCCAAACTGGAGCAGTGGCTAAAACAGATCCCAGGAACAACGTCAGACATCTCAGTCCAGAAATGCGCAGTTCTCGGCACAGCCAAGATACTACGCAGAACCCTCAAGCTCCCAGGCCTCTGGTAGAGGACCCGAGCTCAGAAGTTGAGAAAGACCACCCGTGGAGGGTGAGAAGGGAATTTTTATATATATATATATATATATATATATATATATATATATATATATATATATATATATATATATATCTCCACAGTTTATGATGTTACTATTTTATTCTCTAATTGAGCAAGCTGTAAAAGACTAGCAACATCAGGTGCAGTAACCATTAGGATAAAAAGGTGTGTCAGGTTACAGGATGAAATGGTAATGATGGAAGGATACTTTTTAAAAGCTTTGCTATTATTTTACACATTCTGCTCCGCCCCAGTTTCTTATACATAACACTCAGGAATATTCACACTTAGCCACACACCCACCTGCCCAGCAGAGCCTAAAGTTGATGAGACCACTGAGAGACAAGATCATGTCTAAAAAGAGTTTAAATGACATTACAAAGATAACACAATTAGATTATGAAAGATACTTTCAGCTGAATCTGAAACTTAATGATCTGTTACAGGAGTCCTGTGGCACATAAAAGCCTTTCCAAGGATTAATCAATCTTCATAATTTTCCATCTTTTTCTCCAAACAGTTGTTCCACTTAGCTCTACTGATGACTTCTAACATAAAGACAATGATGGACTGAGAAATCTGTTTTGTATATAGTTATTTAGAAGTAGACAAGGAATACAAAACCTTTAAATTCAGTCTCTTTTACGAAACCAGCTCTCAATTTATGTTTGGGACACACTCTTTCTACTTTTAAGACTAAACTATAAATACTGACTCTCTTACTTTGGTTACACTGAAATAAATGGAATCACTAACACCATAAATATACTTATTTTTTCTGATTTCTAGGTGAATGGAATATTTCACTGTATTCTTAGCAAATAATACCAACTAAAAAACTTGTTTTCCAAAACGACACAATATTTAAAAGCTTTCTCTGTCTGTCACTGCAAATCCCAAACTAAAATTTTCAAATTACTGCAAATAGCATTTGTAGAAATTAAATTCAACAGATTTTTTTTTTTTTTAAAGTAGAAAGCCTAAAATGACAGGAAAAACATGTTTTCTACAATTCCTTAACTAAAAAAATATTATTAGCAGTGTAGTCCACGTATTCATACTGGAACTATCCAGTACAGACAGCCCCATTAGTTTGGTACGCATGTGTACTGAATAAATAGTTCTTTTATGCTGAAACACAAGCAGAATGTTTATGTGCAGAATTAGTGTACAATACAGCATTCTGAAGCACAACCTTAAAAAGTGACACGAAACAAAAACAGGGTTTTGTTTTTGTGGGTTTGTGGGTCAAACCTTTTGGGTTTCAATCCACAAACCTCTGATGGGTAAACTGACACATTGAGTTAATTGGAGACACACCTGTGGATGTATTTTAAGACCACACCTGGAACGCACTGCTTTCTTGTTTGACACGACTGGAAATTCAAAAGAAATCAGCTGGTATATTCAAATTCAAATTAAAAAATACTTTAATGATCTCAAAGGGAAATTAAATGTTATTGTAACTCGTATTAATTCATGATTCTTCAAAGAGTTATTGTAGATGGTGATGGGTGTGGGTAGGAATCATCTCCTTCACTGGTCTGTATTACAGTGAACTGAAAGAACCATCATCAACCATCGGCATCATTTGTACCATCATCTCCAGAGGTTCCACAGTCGATCCCAGAACAGAACCAGCCTTCTTTATCAGGTTTTTGAGTCTTTTTAAGACCCTCGTTCTAACACTGCTACCCCAACAGATGACAGCAGATGAGATGACACTCTCAATAACAGACTTATAGAAGATCTGCAGCATCATGCTCCAAACCTTGAAGGACCTAAGCATCCTCAAGAAGTTAGCCTGGCCATTGCCTTCCTGCACTATTCCGCTAGATTCAGATCTAGCTTACAGCTTAGTCTGGGCTTTTTCCCATTTACTTGAATTCCTCCAGTAGGATTTCAACCGGGGTATTCAGCAAACAGAAGAAGAAGTTGTGAATGATGATGTTGATTTTCTGTGCTGTTTTAGAATTATAGTCAGCCTGTAGCTTTGGCAATGGCAGCGAAGGAAATGAATAAAGCAGTTCAGTCCATGTTGGCCACGCTTCCAAATATTGAATTAACTTCAGCAGGCAACTTGTTCATCCCGGCACTTCTCTCTTCGCAGTAGAGGATGGTTGTTTATAGCACAGGCAATTTCCAGTAAGCTTCATAGCGTTGAACTGACCCATTACATATGTCAAAGACAAACATTAGTGATTGGGTAAAATTGAAAACCTCAACAGAGTCCACACTTTTAGGAAGCAATCATTTCTCAATAGCTGAGGTGCCAGACCCTCTGTATCAAGGAGAGTGTAGTACAAGGGGCTGGTTTTTACCAGGTTATCAAGAAGTACAGCCTGCTCTGTCCCTTTATGTAGACAGCTTCACTGTTATGTCTCCAGTTCAGTGTGTTGTACAGCTGGCTGACAGAACAAGGCTGACACCATCTAGACATGCAGCCTTGTTCCAGTTCAGTCTCTCCAGCTGCTTCTTCACCTGACTTCTAGAAACAGAAAAGTGGGAGGGGGAGGCAAAGGGAATGGCATCATCTCCTGCTTTGGTTGAAGACAAACAAGTAGAAGCAGAAGATTCCATGGCTGAGGTGGAAGATAAAATATCTGAGGTTTGACAGGAAAGTTGTGGATCAAAGGAGGGTGGGATGTCTGTTGTGCTAGGAGCAGGAGGGGAGGATGGTGAGCTTGTTCCTGAACTGAACCTGTTGAAGAATGTGTTCAACTCATTTGCTCTGACCAGACTTTCATCTATCTGATCCTCCTTTTGCTTGAAGCCTGTGATCTTTTTCATCCCTGACTTCACATCTTTGGTATTTTCCTTTTGTAGCTATTTTGAAGCTATTTTATAGCCAGAAACACAATAATGAAAATTTCAAAAAAGAAAAAATCTGAATGAAAGTAATGCCTAGTTCACACAGCAAGATTTTTTTGCTGATTTTTGTCCCGATTTTCCCATTCCGACAATCTTAAGAGGCTTTTAAGATAATGGCAATTGTCCTTCCGTGGTTGATGTGTTAAGAGTGATGTGGTCCACTTGGAAGAATGTTGGGACTGCTCTGATCTAAAATCTGGGATATGTAACCTGTTAGATTGTCTTGGCCAGATATCGCAGCATGTGTGGTGTTCTCCGAGTACAAACGAGAATGAAGCCTGTTGAATCAATCAGAAAGTGAGGTGAGGGAAACATGGAGGGGAATCCAAGATAACATAAGACAAAACTATTGCCATGGCTGACCAGAATGTCCGGCGGACGTTGGAAAAGTCTTTGTATTTTTTTTCTCCATTGAATATAGTCCACAAACCATTGCTATTGCTTCTCCCCAGTTGGCCATGTTTGTTAACTCTGAACTCACATTTGGTCTTGATTTATCATTTTGGTCAAGATTTCCCCTCTGTTCGTGTGGTGTGTGTGTGTGTGTGTGTGTGTGTGTGTGTGTGTGTGTGTGTGTGTGTGTGTGTGTGTGTGTGTGTGTGTGTGTGTGTGTATGTTCATATCTTTAAACTGGTTCAACCTGCACCAAAACCTTAGTAATATTTTTTTTCTATAGCAACTTTAATACCACAATGCTGATAGCAATTGTTCTTTGAATACACTTTCATAGTTGTACAGAGTATTTACAATACTTTTTTGTGGCAGAATTAACTCAAGTCATGTTTACCAGGTCCTGACTGAGTACTACTGTATGTTACAAAATTTATTGTGACTGTAGCCCAAGGTAGACATGGGTTGTCTGTCCTCTTCTCTATATTTCCATCCAGTTGACCTTCAGATGAAAGCAAACTTCTAAGACGTCATCTCTCTTTGATGCCTCACAGCCTCAGTAACTGCATTTGTTATTGAGAGTGCTTTTTGTGTATGTATGTGTATGTTTATTTTGTTTATGTGTAAGTTGTGTCAAAATTGGCAGTGAAGTTTTCTGCTTGTTCCAGAAGGTCCTTCATACAGCTTCAATAGATTCAGCATGTAATCTCTTGCTCACAGTTCCAGCTCTTTGACCTTATGCATGCTGTGTCTCACCTGCTCAGACATACACAGTTGAGCATATACTCTGATGTATCTTATATCTGCCTCTTCTGGTCTGTTAAACTGAAAAGTCTGAAAAAGAACATTCCTGCTTTATTTTAGTATTTGATCAGGGACAGCTACAAGGCTACAGCTATTGGTGTGTGTCGCAATGTGCGTCTGTGCATGTCAGTGAATGATGGTCTAGCATATATAAGTAGGAATATCAATGCGCTTGCCTGTTCACTGTATGTGTGTGTCTATGTAAGGGAGATGAGATTAACAAGAGTTCCTACATGTTATAGAAGGCTATGTGCTGCTGTGGTGCCATCTTCTGGGGATGAAGTGCAACAACTTATTAATTATACACAACAAAAAATGGTTAAGACAACACATATGTGCTTACAGAAGTAGGTCCTTTAAGGAATGTGACATTTAAAGAATGGTTTAAATTGGTCTCCTGGGCTACAAAAATAAAGAGCCATCATTTAAGATACTTGGTAAACTGTTTATTCTTAAGCATATTGGGTATGTGGAACCTTTACAGCAAATGTACATTACACAGAAAACACAAGGCAATACTGTACAACATGTAGACTGTAGCAGCTTGCAGAATATTTCAGTGCCTAAACACACATATACAAAGAAAATCATCTTATCACAACTTTACAAACACAATGTGGTTTTGATGTATATAAAGTTTTATCAGTTTGTTTCAAGGCTTATTCAGAAATAGCAAACATACTCCTTGTACACAAAATTTGACCAACTTTGTGACACTAACATTCAGAGTGGAGAGGCACTGGGGATCTGCCGAGGTTTAACTGCAGTAATCAATCCTTCCTGGCTAAACATGGATCTATGCATACGGTCATGTTCAGTGAATCGGAATGTGGATTGCCACAAAGCTCATTTGTCAGATTAAAAGTCTCTTTTGCAAATAACATTTAGCAGGTACTGAGCATACTTTTCATTAAGCCCACATTTCTGTATTAAAAATGACTTTTTTTATTGGTTTGATGTAATGTCCTAGTCTAAAATGTCAAGTTTTCATTAGCTGTAAGAAGAAAATCATCATAATTAATAGAAATAAAAGCTTGAAAACATTTCTGTGTGTAATTTTATGTTTCACTTTATGAATTTAATTACTGAAATAAATGAACTTTTCTATAACATTCTAATTCAGTGAATGACTGTGCATACTTTCATTGTGTTGATGTTTTTTCTCAGTCACGACTGCAGAAATGGACAAACAATAAAAATAAAAACACAGCAACAACCACAATGGATCAAAACTTGAACTATTGGGAATCGTATTGAATGAGCCTATGAATACACATGAATGATAATTTAAAGGTTAGGCACTTCATTTTTACACAGAAAGGGTCACATATGTACAGTCCATGGCGCTGTGATACAATTACAATGTAGGAATTTCTTCTTTTTGAATCTAACATGATTATGAGACAGAAAATTGACAGAAAGTTTACACTGTATAAAAGCACTTTATTTTTTTCTTATATCTCCTTGCCACAACATTCATGTTCTCATTTTGTAGATCTATAAGACCTAAATTACACTGAGTGTCACAAATACACTCATTTAAAAACTATTTACAGAAAGGACTTATTTATTAAAGCCCCTCGGAAATGAATGGAGTGTCCTTAACGTTGCTCTACCGCAGAATGGTTTTCTAATTGGCCCAATATTTGAACCACTGCATTTGGTATTCAAATCATTCAAGTAATACCAGGATTTGAGAATTCACATACACACGTCTACAGTGGAAAGGTGGTGATTCGTTAAAAATTGACAGATTTTTTCTGTCTTTGCTCTTTTGTCACATCATCAAACAAATTTTAATATCAGCCATTGGAAACCTGAGAAAATTTCAAAGAATGATTAAATATATCAAGGGAAACCAGCTATCCAAACTAACATGGCAGTATGTGAAAAAAATAATCGTACTATAAACCTAACTGCTTGTGCTACATTTGGTGACAGCAACTGCCATTAAGGACTGGCAGTTACTGGCAGTTACTGGATGTAAGTCTTTTACATCCCTTTGGCTGTAAAAGACTTCTGGACTTTCAGAATGAATTTCATTTTCTGAAATATCATGTTAGTTTAATTCAGATGTAACAAAATGCACAACTTTTGAGAAGTTAAATTTTTGTCTTGACAGTCTACTGAATATAACAAAACATTTTTAGAAAATATAAAATGGGCATAGATGTTGATTTTGGGATATTGATGGTTTTCACATTGAAACTTTACCATGAATTCCATTTTTGTCGATTCACTTTCTTATTGTTGAATCATGCTTCATTTCTCAAGCAAGTAAGGCCTATATTGCTTTAGACATTATACTAAGTTCTTTGGTAACTTCCTGGATATACACTTGTTGTAATTTTGGTAGGGTGACCACTGCTCGTAAGGTTCAGCATTGTACAATGTTTTAGCAGTTGTGTATAATAACCATCACTATGGCTTGCTTAAGTCCCAAACTTAAAGAAATAGCATTGTAACCCTTTTCATAATTCACTGTTGTATGCCAATGTCTTAGTTCCTCATCTGTTCTTGAATTGCTGAAGGTCAGGGCATAATGTGTTGTCTTTTGAAATATCTTAGTCTACTCTGTGTTGACAAACAGGTTCTGTTTAAATGATTTCTAGATTTTACAGGCCTGGCAGTAATCAGATCAGGGTATAGGGCTAGTGAAACTGAACTCAGATTGCCAAAGAAATGTGGTTAATCAAAGTTAATTCATGATTTAACCAGGGGGACAAAAACATTTTTGTGAGGGGCCAGGTTTGTCTGGATACCTTTTGTCCTTTAATAAATTCATAATTTAAAGATTGCCTATTGTATTTACTTGGGTTATCTTTGTCTCATATTAATATTTGTTCCAGTAACTGAAACAGGTAAGCTAAAGGGAACAAATGCCTTTTCACTGCCCTGTTAGTGTTTTTTTACTCTGGTGCTGACTGACTCAAAGATATCATTTTTTTCTCCTTATGTAATAACCATCTTTTGTTGAAACCATTCTCCTACTAGAAGGTTAAAGGATTACATAATTTTAAATGTCTACAATATGAGAAGTAACACATTTCCATCTTTGTAATCAGCCATCAGTGACTGCTGAAGCAAAATCAATATGGTAGTTGCTAGTGATTTTAAATCCAGCATCACACTGTAAGTACTTCCTCAGACTTTCATCTTCAGCTGCAGACCCCACAGGTATCCAAAGTCACAGAAACCAGATGTCCTGAGTGCACCATTTGAGTTAAAGAACAGAGGCTCTAGTTTTGATTTAGTCCGATGGTAGTGATTTGTTTTACTTCAGCTTCTAAGCAATCTCAGAGTCTGGGTAAGATCGGAAGACCTTGTAAATCCACTGTGTGTAGAAAGGCACATTAATGAAGATGCCAGGCTGGTTGGCTCGAGCACAGCCTCTGCCATGTACACTGATGCCAATGATAACTTTGAGATCACCATCTTGACACACAAGAGGGCCCCCATAATCTCTCTGTAAAAGAAAAGATACATTGGCTATCATTCTCAATCTGCAATTGAGCTGTCATCACTGTTTAGATTTCTGACAAAGGTAAATTAAAGAAAAATATATTTAACAATCTCAGTGACAGGGAGCACCATCATATTTGGATCTGTTACAAAGACAGAAACCTCAGATGGATTTGGATAGCTGATGAAATCTGGAGCAACAGTCTCCAGCTGCTCTGTTTACAGCAGACTGAAATCTAAGCCAGTGGATTTAAAAACATTTGTTTGAGATTTAGATCAAACTTGGCTTAGAAAGCACTGTGTTGGATCGAGGCGCTAAAGACCTTGTAGATTCACACTGGGAGCAATTATTTTATATCCAGATCTCTTAATGCCTGTTCTCGTTTACCAACATGTTTGCCATGACACCTTTCTGACCTCAGATTAAATGGTTAAACAGCTCACCAATAAATAATGCAATAAAAAACATTTCCAAAAACTGTGTACCTCACACACTCCCTCGTTCCTTTTCCCTCCTGCACAGATCTTGGTGTTGGTGATATGGACGTTCCCTCTATGCATTTCTCTGCACCTATCACTTCCCACAATGGGCAAGTCCACGACTTTCAGGATGTCATCATGACCAGTGCCTAAAAGAAAGAAAGAAGCTCCTTATTGTTGCTTTTTTACAGTTCAAACAGCACAACAAGGTCTCTTCCAAAAAAGCAAATTAACCCTGTATTGGCATAACATAATCCCAAACTGAACAAAATGTTTGAAAAGTTCAAACTTTTATCTTTAAATTATTTCAGTGTGTGTGGGTATGTGGGGGCACCTGGGTTTCACCACACAGGATGATTTTTATCTGGTAAACCATATTTGTGTTATGATTGAGGTTGTAGGTAATGGTGGACCAAAATGCAAAGAGGCAGATGCAGTGAGTAGATGAAAAGTTTAATGAAAAAATGATGAACAAAAACTTACAAAAACCACAGGAAACTCAGGAAGCCAGAGCAGAGCAAAAAGTCAGGAAGCGGGTGTGAGGAAACAGTGGGGTGAAACGGGAAAGTAAGGGGAGGAATCAGCAAGGAATGACTGAGAATGAGTTGTATAAATACTGGGGAGCTTGATTACTGAACAAGGAGCAGATGACTGATTAGAAACAGGTTGCAGGTGTAAGGGGAGAGAGCAGAAGGCAAAGTGAGGAGAGAGAGAGAGAATGGCACCAGGGGATGAGTGAGAGAAAACAAACAGGGCAACTAGGAAAATAAATCTATGGCTACGTTCACATGGCAGCCTGAAGTGACCCAAATCCAGATTTTTTTGACCTTATGTGACCTGTATCTGATCTTTTCATGACAGACTGAACAACACAGATCAGATTTTTATAAATGTGACCCAGACTTCTTGCATATGTGGTCCTAAATCCAATACGTATCTGATCTTTTAAAATGTGACCTGTGTCTGTACAGCCAGGTCGCATTCATCCGACCTGCACATCATTGATACTCAACAAGTGTCACTATTCTGTGTCCTGATACACAGAAATGGGAAGAAAAACAACAATCATGACAGACAATAATGCAGAGAGCAGTCAGTGGAGAGAGTTGTAAATGTCATAGTTTAGGTTGGACAACTTTAAAATTGCAAGATATGCTCCACCATTACCATCCATGTTTACTTCTGTAAATGCTGAGCATGCTCGTTATGTGTGACGTTATAGCGTCCTCTACTGCACATGCAGGACACTTTCAGGTTGTTTGCAGTTCACACAGGAGATTACATACAAGTCGCATATATTTGGAAATGTGAACGTCCATGCAAAAAACCAAAAATAAATAAATCGGATTTCACAAAAAATCATGATTGATCATTAAGACCTGCAGGGTGAACGTAGCCTAACTGCAACAAAGAATACCTAAACACAAGGAATAAAAAAAAAAAAAAAAAAACTAGAATAACTAACGAAAGACTAAACTAAAGTAAAACAGAAACAAAGCTGATCTAATCAAAGAACAAGAAACTAAGGCAAACAGAACAGTAATCAAAAGTACAATCAATAATAAAACCCCAAAACAACCCAAAACAATCCAGGACTTTACAATTTGTTTTGATTTAAACAAATGTTTTGGATCATTATCTTGTTTAAAGACACAATTGCAAGCCACTGCCACAGACTTTTAGATTTGTTTAAAATGTCCTGGTACTTCAAACAGTTTATGATGCCACACTAACATGACTCTCATTGCCTTTGGGAGAGCAATAGGCCCACAGCATCACAGATTCTCTACTACCTGCTTAGCAGAAATCAAGTGCTTTTCCACTTAATTTATTCCCTATTTTTGGTTGTGCTGGGCATTGTAAATGCAACATACTTTGCAACAAACTAAGGAGACAAAATATGCATCCATACAACAGTTGTAGTGGAAGAAAATATGAATACCTTTTGTTTCTCCCCATCCATACATTTTACACATGGTTCCCTCTGGGATGGAGCATCCAGCCACAGGCAGCTGAATTGTATGGACATTGTCTGCAGGACAGGCAGGCCTGGACATAATTGATGCACATGTGAAATTCAAAACATCAAGATACAGCAAACATAAATTTATGTCTAAATATTACTGAAATGGTTGTTTCCCAAGCACCAACTTTGAGAGCCTCAGGAGGGCTAAGCTAGATCCATCGGGGCCACATATCACTTGAGCTATCCTGACTTCCTGTCTCTTAGATCTGTCAGGAGATCCTTCTCGAAGATCAGAGACTCCCAGCCACACACGATACTCACTGAGGTCTGGAACGCTAAAGAAACACAAGAAGTAAGTCAATTTTAAATTGATAAACTGTTCTTTTTTTTAAATAGCAGAGAATTGGAAGTAAAACTAAGTAATGAAAATACCAGGAGGAGAAGCATTGTCTGTCAGTAAGTACCCACTTCTCTCGTACAAGGGAACCTCCACACCAGTGCACAGATCTGGGAATAACACAAAACCCAAATGTGACATGATGGATAAAACCAATATATCTGCAGCCTTTTAGATCTATTATTATATATTATGATTATCAAAAACTATATAAATGAGGGTCAGTGCCTCCAAATCCGAGACAGAAAAAGGTTGAGTGCCTTCTCTGGGGTCGGGGAAGAGGTCCTGCTCCAAGTGGAGGAGTTTAAGTTTTTGGGGCTTTGTTCATGAATGAGGGAACAACGGAGTGGGAGATTGATAGGCAGATTGGTGCTGTGTCTGCAGTGATGCGGATGTTGTATCGGTCTGTTGTGGTGAAGAGATAGCCGAGCCAAAGGCAAAGCTCTTGAGTTACCTATTGATCTACGTTCCTACCCTCATCTTGTGGTCCTGAGCTTTGGGTAGTGACTTAAAGAACGAGATCGTGGATACAAACGGCTGAAATAAGTTTCCTCCACAGGGTATCTGGGCTTTCCCTTAGAGATAGGGTGAGAAGCTTGGTCATCCAGGAAGTATGAGTACCTCCTGGATGAGGTGCTGCTGCACCTCTATATCGAGAGGAGCCAGTTGAGGTGGCTCGGGCATCTGGGTAGGAGGCCTAACGACTCCCTGGCGAGGTGTTCCGGGCATGAGGAGACCCAGAGGAAGACCCAGGACATACTGGAGGGACTATGTTTCTCAGCTTGACTGGGAACAGCTTGGATTCCCCCAGATAAGCTGGCCCAAGTGGCTGGGGAGATAGAAACATGGGTGTCTCTGATTAGGCTGCTGCCCCCGAGACCTGACACCCAAAAAATGGCAAATAATGAATGGATGGATAGATTTTATTATCTTTTGATAGACACCTATTTCATTTCCTATCTGAAACAAATTTCTTGGTTCAGTGACAATAAGTTTGGGCTTAGCTGTATTCAGAACAATCACTTCAGCTGAGTGACAAACAAGGCTTAACTAGGTGCCAATTTTGTCTTCCCACCACAAAGGGTGAGGAGGATGGTAAGGGAAATAAAACAAACTCTGCAGAGCAAATGTTTCACACATCACACAGTTATTTCATTTTAGCTTATATATGGATTTACTTTAAATGGTCCATTCAGTTTAAATTGTGCAAAGTGTGAGTGCAAAAGTTGGATGGCAAAGTAAAAAAGGCACTAAACAGTTTGGAAATCCTGAACTAAAAGGAGTTTTGTTGTGCTGATTGTGGGAGAGAAATACATAAAACTGAAATCTTTACCCTTTCTGTATGCTGACCATCCAACTGCCGTCTGATATGCCAACTGGAGCTCCTCCCACAATTCTAGTTCTTTTATGGACAAAACACCTCACAGGGGTTGGCTCAGCTACAAAGACTGAAACACACATGCACACACAAACATGTACACAAGTAGAACATGCACGTTTGAAAACACTCATTACTTTATTCCGTCTTTTAAGAGATTACAGACCTACAATATCTGCAGAATAAGTTATATGAATTCACTGTCACGGGTTGGTTTTAGTACTGACATGTTGCTCAAACCGTCACTATACAAGAGGCACTTCATTCATTATAACATATAACTAGTTGTCCTTGCTATTATATATTTTTTCATAACAAATGGGCTCTATATGTCTCAAGAACTGGGGATTCATTCATTGTACTTGACTTAAATGTGAAAAACAGACATACATACATAACCCATAATAAGAACAACTCACAGACACAACTAAACATGGAGGGAGGGCAACAGCTGTCACTACAACAACATAATGTCTCGCATCATGTACCAAGATGGTAGAATATAAAAAGGACATAATCAAATTCTGAAGAAACACAACCAGCCTTGGAGGCTATCAAACACAGATCACTGGCTTAGCTGCTCACAGAGTCGCAATCACTCACCTGCTGGAATTGTTATACTTTGCAAAGCATCACCTGTAGACAGGAGAGGAGAGAAACATATTGGCTTAAGTTAATTACAACCATTAACAGGCAGAAGGTGAGAACTGATAGGAATAAGCGCTATCCATTTCATAAAGCTCATACAACTACAGCCATCTCTGTGTCTTATAAAGAAAGTTGATTGTTGTGAGACCTAATTTGCCACAATGAAGAAAGTTTAAGCTCTTCGACAGTTTAAGGTGTTCATTTAAAGGAAGATAAAGTTACAGGGGCAAATTTTGGTAAGTAGCTCACTTATGAAGAGTAAGACACACCCGCTTGACTTGAATAGCATGTTCTCTTGCCTTTTCTGTTTTAAGTTCTCCAGTTTTCCTGCAGTTGTTGGGCTTTTTTTTTTTTTTTTTACCTCTCTTACCATCCTCCTCACTCTATGTGGTGGCAAGAGCAACGCATACATATATCTCAGGGATTCCGCCAGTGTATTATAAGCCTGGGCAGGCTTTACTTGCCAACCCCCCCCCCAAGCTAAGACCTTTGTTTCTTCATTTTAAACAGGTTTTTTCAAATACATTAGTAAATAGTTATATCAAAGACGGGTTAAGCTAGGTTTATAGTTCACACATTGAACTGGGCATGAGGGGTGCTCTACACATTTTTATTTACTCAGGGAATAAATACAATAGATAAATACAATTGATAGAAATGGGTGGATAATTTTTATATTAAATGGCACAGAAGAGGATTTTTGTTTCTGCCCAAGCAACTCAAGTCTATTTTTCTTTTATTATGCTTCTAAATTACAAATAGCTCTAAAATGTTATTAATGCACACAACACTTTTAGTAAAGAACTACATTGGTATTTGACATTTATATTTTAAAATGTTGTATTTTATAAAAAAAATACATAACCATACATAACCCATAATACATAACGTGTTTTCTCAGAAAAATCGTTTTCTAACATTCAAACGGTCATATCTTCTTAATTTCTTTGATTTCCATGTGTTTGACATCATTGGAAAGCTTAGAATCCACACTTTCATAATCTGCAAATAACTCAAAACGTCCCAGAGTAGACTTGTCCATGGTTTGATCATGGCCAGTCACATTTATGCATTCATATCCCAGAAAAACAGCACCACCCTTCTCAGGATGAAAAAAGAAGACAACAATAAGTGAGTTAAGAGACTAATATTTTCATTTCAGGTTGTATATATTAAGATGTTGTGTTATTGCAGGGGCTATATCAAGTTAGGTGGTCCATGAGTGTTTTTAAATGGATGAAGTGGTCCTCAGCCTGAAAAAGTTTGAGAAACATTGATCTAGAAGAAAAACAAACCTTCAGTTTGCCCCAGTTTGATGTTTTTTCATTATGTATGTGTAAGAGACAATGTTGATCTTAGATGGTACTGCATGAGCACACATTCATGCACTTACAAGGTTTTATGTTGCAGTAGTCCCAGCTAATGGCAGAATTGTTGGTGAAACACCAGGGACCATGTTTGTCCTTATCAGGATTTCTGCAGAAGTTTCCCTCGAGGCCATCAGCCATCAGCATGCCCCTATCCCCACTGAACAAAGAGAAGAAAACAACTATTGTTTGACATAACACATGGAAAGTTTTTCTAAAAAAAAAAAAAAAAAAAAAAAAAAAAAAAAAAACAGACATTATTAACAGGAATATGTTGAAATTTGTGGCTCCTTATTGAAAAATTGTTCCCACATTGAGTGAGCATTTTTATACATGCAGGTAAGTTCCGTGGAAATACACAGGGTAGGACAGATTGCCCATGCAGCCAGCTCACTAAAATGACCACAACTGTTGTTTGTGAGAATATCTGGTGAGATATTGGGTTTAGTGTTTTTTTAAATTTTGATCTGTCTTCTGTTGTCTCCAGATCATACTAAATCAAGAACTGCTCTTTCCAAATGTTCCTCCTGCATATTTAACTGATAATTAGCTTTAGCTGATAAAGTGTAATGATCGATGGTGTCCTCATTATACGTTTTGACTGCTACATTACTGTAGTCCTTCCGAGTAAAATATGGATGAATTATGTGAAGGAAAAGTGAGACTTGCACAACCAATTCATGGCTTGCTAATATAAAACAAACTATTATGATGAGACACTTGTTGGGAAGAAGGTTCTGGTGCATGTCTGTTTACATCAGACTAACAATTCTGGTCAGAAACACATCAGATATTACAAGATCAATCTGAAAACAGCTAGAATTGTAGTGTTTCTATTTCCAGGTTCAGTGATTTGGTGGGTAAAAAAGAGACAGGCTGGGATCATGACAGAGCTTTGAAATCCCTCAGTAGGGTTCTGTTTTTTTATTGCTACTGCTTTCTAACAAATTTCCTCTTGACTTCTTTATTATTGATGGATAAATGACCATATGTAAATCTTAACTTTATGAACTCAAATTTCAACTGGAGACTTTGCTATCACTACTTTTGTCTTGGGTGAACATACTGTCATAAATTAATGCATAGTTTTGTGTGCTCTGAACACAACCTCATCACTCTTTGGTTATTTTGGCTATATTCTCGGCTGTATTCTGGATGTCTTTTGCATTTCTTTTACAACTGTTGGAAATATTTCACTAATTCAGACATATTATAATTACACAATAAATGACCAACAATTTGGCCCAATGCATTTACCTAGTTTTTTAGTGCTGGTTTATTTAATTGTAAAGTTTGAACTGCATGACCACAGGCACAAGGTATGCTAATTTTAGGGTTTTTAAGGTTTAGGATATTTTATGGTTGTGTATGGGGTATGGTAGTTAGGTTAAGAGCCTCGTAACATTGTTTAACCATTGTTTTAGTGTGAAAAAGGCACCTCAATTTGCCGTGCCAAAAAGGGATTGCTATTGCATTCATGTCAAACTTCAGGAAGACAGTTTCATATAGGTAAGCTGTTATTTAAATAAATGTATGTTTGAATATGTTTATTAGAACCCAAAGCAACTCTGAGACGATTTTCTTCTTTGTTTATGTGTAAAGGCAAAACAGTAGTTTAATACTTATACTTTATTTTTCTTTATAGCTCTTATGATGTGTTAAACATAAAATTGAATTCAAGAAACATTTATTAAAAAAGTGTTATGAACCATCAGTGCGAGCAATCATCATTCAGCCAGGGATGCCACAAAAGGTTTGCAAAAATTATATTACATGGCCTTTAATGAATTCAGCCAAAAAGAATATGGACAGTCAATCTACACAGTTGAATAGACTTTGTCCTGTTCAAACGAGATAAGATAATGGAAAAATAATTGCTCACTAAATCCTCCTACATTTAAATTTTATGAAGACATATCCAACTCATGAGTGTCCCCTCGTAAATATTTTAAAACTAGAACCAAAATTCTTTCTTACACTAAATGTAACAACAGTATTAAAGCAACACAGCGAAAGTGAGACAAAAGAGAATGGTTTTGAATCAAAGCAAGCCTGAGTTCCAAATCTATGTTTATATGAGATATATTTCTTTCACGCCGAGTTTCCGACCATGACTTTTGACCCACAGGGTGGATTCCAGTTAGTGGATCTGAGTGGCTTTGAAGTTACCGCAAACGGGGGGGTCAAAAATGAGGACTCCCTAAGAGTCATTCCTGCTGAGTTAGATCATATTTGGGAGAAAACAATACTAGCTGTTCATAGATGCTGGAGGAGCTAGTCACGGTAGCCATTCTCTCCTCCAGGAATCAAAAAGCTCCCTATGGTGGCCTAACAACAAAATGACTTATGTAAAGGTCAACATAAGTTTCCTCTCCCACACCAACATGTTTAAGTTCTGCACAGCTGGTTCTTGGAAATATTGGAAAATGTTTTCCACAACAGGCATGTGATTTTCAAAGCTCACTCCTTTTTGGTACAATTAAAAATGTTCCCTTCTGCTTATTATGTTTATTTATTTGATATCACTGAACTGTTAAAAATCCTATAAATGTTCCAAGTTCTGGTGGTTAATATCATTTAGAAGTTGTGTTACAGCTCTGTTTTAGGCAGAGGTAGATGTCTGTGATTTATTGACAGTGCAGGTCTGTGTTTTACATCATAAAGTTTGGAAAAGTTATTAAGCAGGGAAGGAACAGCAATTCAGTGGACTGACCTGTTGCTGTGGTCTCTCCAGGGAGCGCAGGGCAGGTTTGATCTAGTCCTTGACTGCTCTCCTTGGTAATTCTCTCCAAAGCCTAAGAAGCAGTCTGGATTTGCATACAAAGGTGGGGAACAAAATAAGAAAGACATTTCAGGTCTTTATTCTATACTTTAAACATACAAAGCAGGTTTATAAATCATCCTTTGTTTATTGAAACCTCTATGTGTATTCTGCCTGTTTTGGGTTGTGACTAAAAGTTAATAATGTCTTGCATTTGCAATAAAAAGTAAATTTTAAACAAGAACAAATAAAAACAATAAAGAAAAACCTGTGCCTTACTAAATATTCAAAGTCCTTGAATTTTTTTTTGCCTTTTTTATGTTCCAGCCACAAAATGCATACATTTTACTGATAGACTAACACAAAGTAGTGCATCACAGTGAAGTGGAGAGAGAGAAATATATGGTTTTCTAAAACTTTATAAACAAATATCAGAAAAGGTGTGGCATGCATATATCTTCAACTCCTTTTAATTTAATACCATAAGAAGTTCAATTGAAAGGGGGGAACAGTGAACATTAAAATTAAGTTGTTGGCCTTCATATAAAACTCTGTGTGGAGGAAAGCTGATGCTGCACATCACCCTGCAAACAACATCCCCACTAGGGCACATAGTGGTGGAAGTAGAATACTGTAGGGATTTGTTTCTTTAGGAGGAACATGGAAGCTAGATTTGATAGGAAGTTGGATGGAGCTAAATACAAAGCAATCTAAAAGACCTACTGAAGGCTGCAGAAGACTTTAGAATGGGACAGAGGTTCACCTTCCAGCAAGGACATGAACCCAAAACATGAAGCCAGAGCTACAATGAAGTGGTTCTGATCAAAGCATATTTAGGTGTTAGAATGTCCTAGTCAAAGTCAAAGTGCAGACCTAAATCCAATTGAGAATCTGTGGCAAATCTTGGAAGGGTGGATCTAAAAATGATTGATTTAGGTGGGTTGAATAAATATGCATGCCATAAAAGTAAGTAAGTAGGAAATTTTGAAAATTGTACACTGTTTTTTTGAAGAATTTCAGTTGGTATAAATACGCTTTGTTTTAGTGTTGCTGCTGAGATAATGCAATGCATACAGACTTGGTGTCAAACTTCACACACACACACACACACACACACACACACACACACACACACAAACACACACACACAAATATATATATATATATATATATATATATATATATATATATATATATATATATATATATATATATATATATATATATATATATATATATATAATAAGTCATCCACTATGACTCCTTAGAGAAACATTGGACATAAATGAGTTATTAAGCTGCCTGTCATCCTACATTTCATTTCTACATAGAAATCTATTCAACCCTCGAGGGTAAACCACAAAACAACCTCAGAGTCTGTTTTCATGCAAGGCCACAGAAACTAAAAAATATTCCTAAAAATCCCTTGGGAAATTGAATGTGTGTAATCAGCCATAGATCTACATCTTTCCCTTTCAGAATCTTTCGGTAGCATAGAAAGAATCTGAACCAAGACTAATCCCTCGACTTCATTCTTCACTGTCCAGTGAGACCAGGCCATCTCGAACTGCTGTCAGATTTTATTTATGTGAGATGTGGTGGTCAGTCCTTCCCACAGTCCTGTAAGATTACAATTTTCCACAGGGATGCAGAAGACCTTGGTTACAAACCAATATGTGTGGTACAGGGTCTCATACAAACCCTGAAGTGTACAAAATATAAAAATAATCAAATATTCTTTTGTTTACAACTGAAGAAATATGCTTTTCCCTTGTTGCTTTCAGTATCAAATAAAGTTGTTATGTCTCTCACCATTGACAAGACTCTTCTGGGTACCGCACTGAGGGATATGGGTGCAGAACATTGTGCGTACTCTAGGGTCTATAGTGAAACACCAGGGGAATTCTTGACCATCTGGATTCCGACAATAGTTCTCTCTCAAGTCCCTAGAAAACAGTGAGGAAAAAAGCTATTGCGTTATCTTCTCAGATATGAGTGTACACTGGTGGATGAGTGAATGGAAAGCTTTCTCATACAATTTTTCACTCACTTGCAAGGGTAGGCTTCAGGTAGAAATGTGTGGTTATGTGGAGACTGAGAATCCCAGCGTTGGCAGGCAAATCCGCTGGGCGTCATGTCTGCTGTGCCTCTGTAACCTTCTCCTCTGCCCTCATAACACTCAGTTGTCTCCACCGCAGGACTTTTAGGAGGTGTTTCTGTGGAAGAGGTTAAAATGTTTGATTGCTGATTTGTTGAATTACATGACAATAAATACACAATAACAAGAATAAAAGGTGTATGATATTATTTAGACTGGCTATTGACTCAAGATTAGATCAAATCTCCTACTTAACCAAAATCAGCCATTTTTCTTCTAAGTATTACACCCAGAGTGCCTTTCCTTAGCTCCTTTATGTCTGTGTTCAAACTAGATTGGTGGGAGCTCATCTTAATCCCAGTTCAATCAGTTAAAACTATATTCTTCTTGATGGTGTTGTCAGTTTGTGTCACTGATTATGCTCAGAAAACCATGTTCAGTCTTTTTCAGTTCTTTCCTAGTTTTTTATGCTTTAAAACCATACTTCTGAAATGGTGGTATGAGTTGTAGCAGTGGTAATTGAACTGTCTATATAGGAGTGCTCTAGGGAAATTTTAATATCCACTATTTACATGGTAAAAAAAATTAAGTGAAGTTGGTATAAAACAGTGAAAAAGAGGAATAGCTGAAGCACATTTGCTTCAAACAGAAAGTATTGAAAATGGTGATAGAGTGGACAAAACTTTCTGTTGTTTCCTTATATTGGTTGCATGTATTATGTGCAGTCATATTGACTATGGGAGGCCTTTGGAGCTTATGCTTTAAAAAGGTTTGGTATTATTGTTATATTTCAGATGGTCAAAGTTATGTACTTTGAAAAATAAATGTCTGTGTAATCTTTGGATCTAATAAATGAACCAAAATTGCATTAATATGCATTTTATCTAATGCAGACTAGCAGGCCCACTTTTGAAGCCAGAGTGTATTAAAAGCAACAAAAAAGAGGGTAAGAATAGTCCTATGTTGTGTCTTACTGCATCTTCCTTTGGTTCTCAACCAGACGCTCACTTGCTCCATTTTCCAAGGATCAAGATGTTGACAGCTAACATGCAAACCACAGCTTTCAACTGGCACTCCACAAACCAGGTTGTGACAGCACAGTGTTTGGGGTGGTCTTGACATCACATCCCAAAAATCAGTCTTTATTTACATTTGCTGGCCATACTTGCCTGTCCTAAAGCACTTTTTTTCAATGAGCTTTAAAACACATGGAAAAAATTAAAAGGTAATCCAAAATGAGACAAATGCACGATTCATAGTAGCACGTCTCCTTTTAGCTTGGAGAAGAGTCTACATAATGGTTAAAAGATTGCTTTAAATTTACCTGGAGCCAGAAGATGAGTCGTGACAACAGATTTCAACACCATGGGAACAATAAATAAAGAAACACAGATTAAAAACATGTCCCATCATCTGCACTGGAAATCTGAATTATTTTAAAAGGATTTAGTTTTACTCTATCACAACCAAATTTTCCTCATTCTTTGGCATGCACAAATATGGGTAGAGTAATACACAGTTGACAACACTGACCACTGTTTCACAATAGACTTGGCATGGGTCTGTTTAAGTTTGCTATCAAAGTACATCAAGATTTTAAAAAGTTACAGTTTCAAAACCACAAAACATTTCTGTCATATCATTCCTATGGCTTATAGTACTTCTAATAAGAAGTAAGAAGAAAAAAGTCAGCGTTTTCTCCTGCTGTACAGAGCATGAAGTAAGGCTGTGATGCACCTCTCCAATCTATTGCTGCATACTGGTAGTCAGCTATCGCTATAGCTAGCTATAAAAAAACTGTTACACTTTTACCTTACAAGAAAGACAAATTTGACTATTTGGAAATATTTGTTGTCAAGTAAAACATGGACAGTCATGTTTAACCTGGCAGCAAATAGAGCAATATCCTTCACTCTTATGAAAGGGGGGTATTATGTATTTCCAGGTACATAGTACCATGTTATAATACAATCAAGTAACCATGTTATCTTCAGTTGTTATAAAAATCAAAAATAACGTAAAAGAATTTTTATGTCGCATCATATCCATATTTGATTATTTGAAATTGCTGTCTGTCTCTTTAAGATGCCCCCCTTTCTGACATTCTCCCTTCAGTGTGTCATCACAGCAATGCTTGTCCATGATGCTGTTTACAACCGTTCTTAGGAGCGTTGGACTGAGAAGTAGTTGGTATGATAAGCTCAGCACATGCACAGTTCCACCACATATTTGCTAATTGTTGCTGCGGCTAGTCTGATGGAGCTGAGTGGGAAAGGCACAGGGGAGAGATACATTTTGGGGCAGGAGCTCAACTGGGGACTGAGATCCAAGGCGGAGAGTTGGGTAAATAGGTGGCACATTGTATGAGCCAGCGAATCTCCCATGGCTACCATGGGAGATTCAAAAATTTCTCAAACATGCATGACTGAATCAAAACAACACGCCAGGTATGTGTTTGATGAGGGAATGACATTATAACATGTTATAAAGATCACAAAAGTTGATTTTGTATAATAATAGCCCTTTAATTTAATGCTCCTTTAAAGTTTCAGTTGGAAAGTCAAAAACAGTGTGTCTGATAAGTAGCAGATTCCAGGCTTGTTACCCAAGCAGACAGTTGAACTAAATAAGCACCTCATTATTAGCTTGTTCTACTCCAAGTGTTACTTCACAGAGAGCAGAATGGCAGAAAGTTGTTTTATTTTGTTGAATAAAAAAGTTTACCAAGAACTATCACTACATGTAATAAATCTTTGATGAACATTTTTGCTTTAATCTTTTAATCAAAATCAGAAAAAAAAGCAAAAAATGATTTGACAGTATTAAAGCTGTAACAATATATCTTGTAATCACTGCTGCTGGAGGATTAACTGAAACTTTTATATCTAAAATAAAATATTTACATCAGGCTACATTTCGAAAATGTTAATGTTCAAAAGATTAAACAGTGGTATGTTTACTTAAGGTAATCATAACATTAGAATCTTATATCTCCCCATGCTTATTGTAGACGACAGAATGCCACACTTTAATATGCAATTGTTCTTAAGAAGGACTGACTGTGAAATGCATAGAAGTTCAACTTGTTTCAGCAACTACACCGTACAATATATTATAAGAATAAACATTTCAGTTATTTCTGTCTTTGATAGGACAACCAAATGAAATGTCAATACTTCACAGGTGAAGAAATACTTCAACAGTATGTTGTGATTACTACTAGAGCGGAAGGCCATCCAAAAGGTACCAGATACCAAAGTATAAAGGTTTTTCCAACCTAAACCCTAACCCTTCTAAGTGTCTTCCTTATTCTGGATATCTAAAATTTCTGGTATTCTAAAATAATTTTAAAAAATACCTATTACACTTGAACAAAGAGCACTCTTCAATGCACTGAGCCCAACTGAGTAAATTCATAGTTATTTCCATCAAGCAAAGACTATTTTTGCAAATGATTTCGCTTATAACAGACAATTTGCTTCGGCTGCAGCCAAGTCCAACTATTACATAGTGTCATCATCTCAGGTCTTCTGTTATCATGAGGGTTGCAAACACCTTGTTTTATCTAGATAAAAATTATGTTTTATGCTAAAATCAATCAATACTCCTGGATTTAGAACAGGATAAATATTTGGTTAATTATTGCGTGTAATTGGATGTTTAGCAGCAACCTCGTTTCAGCAGAATAGCTCCCTCAACAGGCCTCTTTTGAAAGTACATCTAGAAAAACAAAGCAGGAATCTCATTTTTTTTATCTGTTCACAGAAAGGCCACAGGCAAGACAGAAGTTCATTAGCCTGTACATACAAAAGCATGTTATAAGCTCTGAATCTTCAATTATTTTAATGTGTCTAAAAATAGAAATGCACCAGTTTCACAGTAAACAAAACAAGGGGCCTTGTCAGTAGACCACTTCATTTCTGTGTCTCTTGCTTTGTCCTCACAGCCTTGTTTTGATTAAAAGTAAACTGGGTCATAAACTTGGGCTGTTACCAAAAAACTTCCATATCAAAGAGGAAGCCGGAGAGATGGAGAGCGAGGGGTAGAAGACAGTTTTTACAGGGGAGAAAACAAGGGAAACACTGAATAACTGGGTTCATATGCTGCAGATGATATTTGAAGGCCATCCGGCCAGTCACATAGAGAGTAAAACTGATACAAGCCTGATACAATGCGCGCGCGCGCACACACACACACACACACACACACACACACACACACACACATATATATATATATATATATATATATATATATATATATATATATATATATATATATATATATATAGATATATATATATATATATACACACACACACACACACACACACACACACACACACACACACACACATTGTGTGTGTGTATATATATATATATATATATATATATATATATATATATATATATATATATATATATATATATATATCACATTTGGGGTGATTAAAGTTGAGTTGACATCAACTAGTTGCTGTGATGTCATAGAAATGCAGGAGAGAAGCATCAGGGCAACTTACAGGCTTTATAAGCTATATTCGTGGCAAACACTGACAAAAGACAGCTAAGACGGAAATTTTTCAGTATAAAAAGAACAAAAAACATAACATTATCCTGGACTTTTTCAGCTGCAGCAGAGCAGAGCAGTGATCTTCTGTCACTGTGGATGGAAAGTTGCACCAAGTCAAGTCTGACATTTGTCCCACTGAACACTGGCGGCTGGCAGGCTACTGATGATCGGTATATGATCATCTTGGACAGCTCCACCTAACAGTCAAATTATTATGTTGACCACATTGGAACATTATAAACTGAACTTATTACAAACGGATCACCTGTAATTACAGTTAAATTTAGCTCACCCACCGACTGCTCCAGGCGGCTCTGCCTAGATGCGCAGCAGACTGCTCCGGTGATTTGAGCTGTGGGATGACTTTGTGGGATGAACCAACATACCAATGTTGACAGGGACAGACTCTGTCAGATCCTCAGAATGCAACTTGATTCCAGATATTGTCAGACAGTGTTTTTATTAGAGCGTAAAGCTGCCAGGTCAGAACCTGCATGATCAGCGTGATGCTGATCATGTTGAAAATCAGTTGGATGAATAAAACGAGCTCGACATGTAACATGCCGCACATTATTTCGGTAGCCTTTGCCAGGGTTTGCAGTACCTCTTTGGTAAATTACTTACACATTGTTTATATAATTCAAACTAAACTAAATAGCTCAAGATCAATCAGATTAGATGGAGAGTATCTCTGAATATTGAATTCACAGTAGATCTGGACTTTGAAAGGCCATTCCACATTATGCATGAACATATTTTACACTTATGTCATAGGTTTTGAACTCCAGTTAGCAAAACCCCTGTTTAAATACACCTGAATGAAATAATTGGTTTATTACTAGGTCTCTGCAAAACTTGAAGATATGCTGAGGAGATTCAGGTTTGTTCTCATCAAGTCTGACCAACTTCTCTGCAGAAGAAATGCATCGCTTCAGTTTGATTACCACCACCATTTCTTATGTGGTGCAAGGTGTATTCAGGGTGTTAGATTTCCACCACACGTGGCTTTTAGCATGTCGGTCTTCTGACCAGGGAAGCTTCTTTTAAATGACTGCTGATAGCTGTGGAACTCTGCAGCCTCTCTAGTTACCAGTGGCCTCTTGGTTGTTTCCCTGATTATAGTTCTTCTTGTCTGGTCAGTCAGCTTTGGTGGACAGTCATGTTTTTCATTTCACTCTTTCAATTTTCAAATGATGGATTGTCATTGCTCAGTGAGACATAAATGTTGCTGAAAATCTGCTATACAAATAAAATTGCCTTGCCGTGCCTAAACAATAAATGGTAAATGGACTGAATTAATATAGCACCTTTCCAGTCATACTGACTATTCAAAGCTTGGAATATTGCTTTATCACTTCAGTGTTTTAAACTGCTCAACAAATTTTCCCTGATCTGTCTGCAGTGTTCCTTGGTTGTCATGATACTGTTTGTTCACTAACATTCACTAGCTCTAAGAACTTCTAAAGCCTTTACAAAACACCTCTTAATACTGAGATTAAACTGATGTGAATTCTATTTATGTATTAGTTGACTTCTGAGTACAAATGGTTGTGCATTAGATTTTAATAGGGATATTAGTGTAGAAAAGTCAACATATATAGATTGATGTCATACTTTTCAAAATCTGTGAAAGGTTCAAGTGGTATGTTCACCTTTGGCAGGCACTATTGTTTAATTTGTTTCTACTTTATCCTCTCAAGGTCTGGAGTGTCTATGTCTTTGGCCTGTTACTGATTATGAGGTCAAGTACACATAGAGTAATCTCTGGTTTGCTGTGGATGTGAAAGCAGACTAATCACAGCACGAGCTGCAACATTTGTTCTTAGACATCAATCGGACCTTTTATATCAGGTGTATGAGGTGTAAAAAAACAATCAGCATCCAAGTATAAACCCTGTGTTACTGAAGTCATCTATTTGTAGAGCAGTAACTGAGCTCTATGCAGCCTGACTACCACACCTAAGAGCTGGCATAGAACAATAAATAGCAGGTCAATGGTGCTGTGAAAAATAAACATTTTGGATATTGGAGAAGACATAACACAAAGGTTAACATGAGAGGGGGGCTAAGTGTGTGTGTATGTGTGTTCCCTAACGTCAAGGAAGATTCATGTCAGTATGGGGTAAAACAAATGCTACAGGAAGATGAACATTTTGGAAGATTCAGTCAGGCATGACTGACACCAACAGGTCTCCATTCAACACAAACACACCTGGTTTACGTCACAAAGATTTTCACTTGACATGCATAGCTGAGGTCTATTCTACCATACGCAAACAAACATGCAGTCATGCTTACCACAGACTTTGATGTTGCAGTACTCCCAGGGTGTGCTTGGGTCTGTGGTAAAGCACCAGGGTCTGTGACGTCCATCGGGATTCCTACAGTAGTTATCATGTAGGTCTTTGTCAGGGTATCTGACACACAAATTAGACACTTTAGTATGTAGAGAAAGCTAAAAGTTTGAGATAAAAGTTCCATCTTTCTCCTGCATGGACAGTGGAACAATTTGAAAGAGAATGCAGTACTGCATAAAACTGACAAATAGATGACTAGTTGTGAGCAGACACCATCTGTTTATGTGTTTAGAGTTCAGGGAAATGAGGAGGATAATAAGTTGCATCACTACAGATGTTTAACAGTCAGTCATCCCTAAGTCCCACATCCCTTCAAGCCTGTTGCCTCCAGGCATGCAGCATCAGGCTGTGGTTCCTCTTATTCCATTAGCAGCATGCACAGCCTGGGACCTAGTTTGTACAAATAGTGTGATGATTAAGGATGTGTTAACGAGTCTCAGCTAATCCCGACCACCTGCCACCCAACTAGCTGGAACAGCCTTGACACAGACTCGCAAAAGCTGACAGGCACATATGTCAACACAAGATGAAACGATGTAAGGAATACTTACACAAATTGAAATATATAGCTTTCCTAATGCAGAAATGAGGGGATTTCCCAGCATACCACAGTTAAAAAACACAAATCTATACAAGATTTCCATCACTTCCCTTAGGAAAAATGTTTTCATTGGCTGACTCAAAATCAGTAATCTCCAGAGTCACAGCCTCATGAATCAGTTACAGCGGTATACTGATTTTAGAAGTGTGGAAGGCTTACCTCGTGGGGTGGTATGTATGCTTATGAGGTTCATTCAGGTCCCACCGTTGACATTCTTTCCCACTTTCTGTATAGTCCATTGGTCCTCTGTAATCTTCTCCATTACAGGTAATACACTCAACTGTGCAGTAAAGTAAGACAATTACAAAGTGATATAAAAATGTTCTATATCAGAAAATGGACACTTCTTACATAACAGCTTCAAGAAGTTATCTAGAAATGGGTTGTTATGATTAGTAGAGGAAGTCTGTGTTAAGCCACCAAATTTTGAGGTGACTATGGTAATTGCTGTCAGTACATATGCAATGTTTTGTTTTTGTTCATTTTTTTTTTTCAAAACACACCATCATAGCAAGCTACTTAAAGGTGAATTTGGTCAGTTAGTTTGAATGAGAGTGAATGAGTTAACATGGGATCAGGATCTTACCAACAGTAAACAGCAGCTGAAATATTTTTCATTTTACTGATAACTGAGAAACTGGGGGAATGAAGCTAAAAGCTGGTTTAAAAACCAATTAATGCCACCAGAAACAATGCCTAACGAAGATATTCTGAAGTCAACAATTTGGGAACCACCAAACCAGTTATGTTGCTAAACTGGTTCTAGTGTTTGATTGCAACTGTTCTCTGGGTTTCCACAGCCAAAAGCTATGAATGAGGTCAATTTGCCTTTTTGCCAAAATGGGGAACTCTTTCATATTCCAATTTTGTACCTAAATGTTGCCATTTTGCACCTCCTTACTTGAATTTCCTACATGTAAACAAACTACTTGTATCCCAACTACTTGTATAACCATATCTTTCATTCAAGCTAAGTATTTTCATGAGTTACCAAAATAAATGGTTGAAAAATGTTAAATTAGTGGTGCATAATCATGTAAAAAAACTGCATCACACAGTTCCATTTAGTTTGGTTTTCATCGCAATTTTGCCAGTTGACTCTTGTGTCAACTGGCAAAATAAGGATGAAATGACAAAATGGCAAATATGACAGACAACTACCACAGACTGGAGTCACATACTGGAGTCACATAACCACATTCTTATAACAGATTATAAATAGACTATTAAAGATTAAAAATAAATAATCTATCTTTTTTCATTGTTCAATACACATGCACATTATGTGCATTCTTGGAAAAAGTGATCCGACTCAGTTGCATAGCCCTGGGATCGTGAGTCTGATATGGCTATTTCTAATAACTGCACAGTATTTCTGCTAGAGTCTTGTACATTATATTATTACTATTATTATTATTATTGTCCTTGTTAATCTTGTTTTAAAAATATGTTTTTTACACTTTAAGAACTTTTTATGTGAAACTTTAAATCTGTTGCTGCTGTTACATCTGAATTTCCCCTTTGTGGGACAATAAAGGCTGTTCCTATTCTATTCTATTGCTTGAAATAGCCACTTGTCAAAGTGGGTGCAAAACGCTCCCCAAGTATGTCACACGTTTGGTACATGACGTTTAGTTGTATATAGCACCATTTTTTACCAGAAAAAGTTTTGTATGACATGAAAGGTATGAAAAAATGACCATAATCCCTGGTAAGATGGTTCTTTCTATGCACTGACTAAGAGCTGAGCCGGAAGAAAAAAGAAAAACACTGCTCTCATCAGAATATGGCGGCTTGATCATGGACACCAACAACCAATCAAAATCTTAAGTTTATAGCTCAAGAATTTATTAAATGTGTGATTTGCCCAATCCAAAACAACAAAAACAGTAAACGCTAAACATTATTTAAAAAAATAGATTAGCAGTAGAATAACATTAGCTTGTTGTTTCTTATCTTCCTGTTGTTAATTTTGATATCATCCAAGTTCATGCACATTTCAGATCTGCATCTAAAAGCAATATTTTCTGCTGAAAATGCATTCAAATTTACTGATCCTGTTGTAAAACATGTGTTTAACTGCTTGTTGTAGCACTGCTGGCATCAATCACTACAGAGATCAACTAGTTTGGAATTATTAAGTGTTCACAAACATTGCATGGTCTTTAAATTAGGGATGCACAATATATCACCATTAACATCAGTATCGGTCAACGTTAGTCATTTATTAACTTATCGGTATCCGTCTGATAAGTAAAAAGGCGCTGATATTAATAGCCAATATTTATTTCCATCTTATTGCTGTTCCAGGATGTGTTTTGGGAGGGTTTTTGCCATGTGACAGTAATAGTGATGTAGCACAGGTTTTGGGGGTGTTTAACTGAAGCAGAAAGGCAATATCAGTAGTGTGGTGATTTTTTTTATGGTGTTGAAAGGGTAGTGAAATATATATATATATATATATATATATATATATATATATATATATATATATATATATATATATATATATGTATATACACCGGTACCCAAGCGGTACAGCCAGATGCCCATACCTGAAGCGCTCGAAACTGCCAAACAAAGGCTCCAAGCCTTGGCCAGTCGCCTAAAGAGGTACACGAGAGAAAATGAAGCCAGGAGGATTAACCAGCTCTTCTCCACCCAACCAGCTAAAGTGTACTCTCAATGGCAGGGTAATAACAACAGAGCAGACCCACCAAGGCTGGAGACCCAACAGTACTGGAAAGGCATATGGGAAAGGGAGGCGACCCACAACAGCAATGCACAGTGGCTAATCTCTCTACGAGATGACCACAGCAACCTCCCTGAGCAAGCCCCAGTAACTATCACAGTGGCAGATGTCCAAGAAAGAGTCTCAGGTATGAAAAACTGGACAGCACCAGGTCCTGACATGATCCATGCCTACTGGCTAAAGAAACTCACTGCCCTCCATGAGCGACTGGCAGCTCAAATGAACCAGCTGCTACAAAGTGGGACTCACCCTGAATGGTTAACTGAAGGGCGCACAATCCTGATCCAGAAGGATCCCTCAAAGGGTTCGGTCCCATCCAACTATCGGCCAATAACCTGTCTCTCTACAACATGGAAGCTCATGTCAGGCATCATAGCAGCTAAGATAGGTGGGCACATGGATAAATACATGAGTACAGCACAGAAGGGCATCGGCATAAATACCAGAGGAGCCAAACACCAACTCCTGGTAGACCAAACAGTCGCCCGAGACTGCAAAACCCGACACACCAACCTGTGCACAGCTTGGATTGATTACAAGAAAGCCTATGACTCAATGCCACACACTTGGATCATTGAATGCTTAGAGATGTACAACATCAACAGGACTCTAAGAGCCTTCATTGCAGCCTTGATGGGGATGTGGAAAACCACCCTTGAAGCCAACTACAAGCCAATTGCACAAGTGTCCATCAAATGTGGCATATACCAAGGAGACGCTCTGTCCCCACTGCTGTTCTGCATAGGTCTGAACCCCCTCAGCCAAGTCATCAACAAGACTGGCTACGGATACCGACTCAAGAACGGAGCCACCATCAGTCACCTCCTCTACATGGATGACATCAAGCTGTATGCTAAGAGCAAACGAGACATCGACTCACTGATCCACACCACCAGGATCTACAGCACTGACATTGGGATGTCATTCGGACTAGAGAAGTGTGGTCGGATGGTTACACAGAGAGGGAAGGTCATCCACACAGAAGGGGTCTCACTCCCAGAGGGAACAATAGCAGACATTGAGGACAGTTACAAGTACCTGGGAATACCACAAGCAAATGGCAGCCTCGATGAGGTCACAAGGAAAGGAGCCACAGCCAAATACCTCCAACGAGTAAGGCAAGTCCTGAGAAGCCAGCTCAATGGCAAGAACAAGATCCGTGCGATAAACAGCTATGCCTTGCCAGTAATCAGATACCTTGCAGGAATAATAAGCTGGCCAAAGGAAGAGATAAAGACCATGGATGTTAAAACTCGGAAACTACTAACCATGCATGGAGGGTTCCACCCTAAATCCAGCATCCTGAGACTATACGCGAGCCGTAAGGACGGAGGCAGAGGACTAGTGAGTGTGAGAGCCACTGTCCAGGATGAAACATCCAAGATCCATAAATACATCAAGCTCAAAGCCTCAACCGACGATGTGCTCAGCGAATGTCTCAAACAATGGGGACCAGAGGATGAGGTGCTGGAGGAACCATCATGGGAGGATAAGCCCCTACATGGGATGTACCACCGACAAATAACTGAAGTGGCTGATATCAGGAAATCCTACCAATGGCTGGAAAAAGCTGGACTCAAGGACAGCACAGAGGCACTCATCCTGGCTGCACAGGAACAGGCCCTAAACACCAGAGCAATAGAGGCTCAGATCTACCACACCAGACAAGATCCAAGGTGTAGATTGTGCAAGGAGGCGCCTGAGACAGTCCAACACATAACAGCAGGGTGCAAGATGCTGGCAGGGAAAGCGTACATGGAACGTCATAACCAAGTGGCGGGCATAGTGTACAGAAACATCTGTGCAGGATATGGACTGGAAGCCCCGAGATCAAAGTGGGGCACACCCCCAAAGGTGGTGGAGAATGACCGAGCTAAGATCCTGTGGGACTTCCAGATCCAGACAGACAAAATGGTAATGGCGAACCAACCGGACATCGTGGTGGTGGATAAACAACAGAGGAAAGCCGTTGTGGTGGATGTAGCAATACCAAGCGATTGCAACATCAGGAAAAAGGAACACGAGAAACTGGAGAAATACCAGGGCCTCAGAGAGGAACTGGAGAAGGCCTGGAAGGTGAAGACCACAGTGGTGCCTGTGGTCATCGGGGCCCTCGGGGCAGTCACCCCCAAACTGGAGCAGTGGCTAAAACAGATCCCAGGAACAACATCAGACATCTCAGTCCAGAAATGCGCAGTTCTCGGCACAGCCAAGATACTACGCAGAACCCTCAAGCTCCCAGGCCTCTGGTAGAGGACCCGAGCTCAGAGGTTGAGAAAGACCACCCGTGGAGGGTGAGAAGGGAATTTATATATATATATATATATATATATATATATATATATATATATATATATATATATATATATATATATATATATAAATTATATATAATTTATATAAATATAAATTATATATATAATTTATAATTAAATTTATATATATATATATATAAATATATATATAAAATATATATATATATATATATATATATATATATATATATATATAATCTGTAAATATCAGTTGTCAACCATAACAGCAATATTAATATTATATATCGATATCGGCACAAATTTTCACATCGGTGCATCTCGACTTTAAATCATAGTCAATAAAATGATGTAATGACATTAAGCCATAGGTGTCCAGCTCCATTCTTCAAGGGCCGGTGTCCTGACAGTTTTAGATGAGTCTCTGCTCAAACAAAGCTGATTCAAATGGCCCAACTACATCCTCAGCATGTCAAAGTTCTGCAGATGCCGACTAAAGACCCATAATTTGATTCAGGTGTGTTGAATTAGGGAAAAAAACATGCAGGATACTGGCCCTTGAGGACCGACTTTGAACATCTCTGCGTTAAGCAAATGTGATTTGTGTGGTTAAACTCTCCACTGGATGAAACAGTGATGTAATAACTAGAGACGGGACTTTAATGCGTTAATTTCGAAAAATTAATTTCATGGATTTTAGTGTGTTAAAAATTTTAACGCAATTAATCGCTATATTTTTTTACATACAAAGGTCCCAGCCGGCAACTTTGCTTTCACACGTTTCTAGTACGCTCATAAATCTGATGCACAAGCAACATCCGCAAACAGCAGTGGTGGACAACAAAGCCACTTCTCTTGACCCACTGAGGATTAATTTTTGCTTCAAAAAATGATCTGAAGGGATCGCTGAAAAAGACTACTGTTGTGTGCACGTTATGCAAAAAGGAGTTGGCCTATCACTGGAGCTAATCAAGCCTAAAATACCATCTCAATGCAAAACATGTTGCGGCAAGCACAGATGTCCCCAACGCTAATGTCAGCATTCACAGTCCACATTTCTAAAAAAGTATTTTTTCAAATAAGTTACATGAATGATCAGGGGTTCCTGAAACACTTGAAAGCTGAATAAGTATAATAGCACTTTACACCAATCTGAATAACACATTAAAACCAATAAATATCTTTGTTATTGAGCTTATATGTCTATTTATTTAATAATTTAGGAGCAAAATGTGTTTTTGAATTGAAAATGTAGCTTTTTTTGTAGATATATAGTTTTCAATTAAATTGTAATTAATTAGTTACAGGCCTTGCAATTAACTCGGTTAAATATTTTAATTGAGTCCCACGACTAGTAATAACGTGGCACCGAGTTTGCTCTATGGTTTTGGAAAACCAAACTGGTTTGTTCATAGAACCAATAGAAAACTGGCTCAAACAGCCCCACTGGTTAAGCACTGGAACAACTTTGGTGAGAAAAAACCCTGAATTGTTGTTAAATTTTTTAGCATTTACTCAACTAAACATTATTCATGTTGGTGCTGATCACATGACTAATTTTTTATGTACATCTAAAACCAAAACAAGTACAAAACTGTGAAAATTAGGTTCTTAGAAAGTAAGGATGAATCTGGGAGATAAGAGCAAATCTGCATGAGTCAGATAATGAAAAGGAAAAACCTTTGTTTGTAGAAACGTAGCAACTCTTGGCTGATAAAGCTGATTCGTGAGAAGATACCTTTTGTACTACATACACAATCAACACAGATGTTCTGCTGAGAAAACAGTGATAATGTAAACTGTGACAACACTTTCAAAACTTCACATGTTCTGAATGGCACAAATTTGTTTGGCCCATCTCCTGATAGCTTTCCTAGCTTATTTTCCCTCTAAGAAACTTCTAATGATGGCTATACAGACTCACTGTGAGCAATGTTTAGTGTCATATACGATGTTTACTAGTTAAAAGCACTCCACAAAAAAAACCTTTATAAAAACAAGAACCATCCCTTTAACAGGTCTCCTTTACACTGTTATAGTTACGTTAGTAGACATTTAATGCACACTGGCACAAACTGTGTCAGATTGATGAAAACTACAAGGTTTAATGAAGAGAGGCCATCATCTGTTTAATAGTGAGTGGGATACACTGCATAGTGTAAACAACCAAAAGGATGCCTATTAAAAACAGATGTTTATGAGCCCACTCCTGACATGACACAGCACATTTGTTCTTGTGCTTGTACATGCCATGTTTGTATCTGCATGTGAGCTATCTGTTAGTTGCTGTTAAATTTTGAAGAAACCCCTCCAGTCTTTTTTTCTGACAGAGAAAAGTCATTTCTATTAAAATTAACAAACATGATAACCTGATGGGACACCATCTGTTTGTTGAAAAGCATGATCTTGTTTTGTTCTGATCTTGTTTTATCAAGCCACAACTGGGTCCCTAATTAAAGTGATCTGGGAACAAGCCCTCTGACGGCATGAATCCCTTGGGATTAGATAACAGCGGTCATTGTCGTCCACTCCTTCAAGAAGACCCAACATTAACATTTCGTGATGTAACATAAAGGCTGAGAGTGTTTTGCTTTCATCACAACCACATGTTTGCCACAGGGACAGGCTTAATGGCTAGATATTTATGTAGACGGAACAACAGAGGCATTAATATCCTCTAATATTTCATGACTTGTTCCTTGGGGTTTAAACCACTCATAAAATCGGAGCTCGATGAAACAAGAGAGGACATTAAAAAGTGAACCCCACACCTGGAAACAGCTGCAGCCAGCCTATGTAAATAAAACCCGTGAACCCACATGTATTCAAGAACAGAGGTAAAGTAGACCGCAGTAAGAGCAAGTAGAGCCTACCCCTAATGATGTGATTGCCCAATGTGCTGCACCTCATTTCAGATGGTCAAGCTTAAATAACAGTTGTAATTGTGTAGCAATTTCCAATGTGGTATGCTTATTACTTCAGCATGAATGTCCTCATGCAGAGGTATATGTGTGTGCACAGCCTACCCTGCGAACACTGTGGTATGCCACACTCCTGGTGTCTTAAGTGTGGCCTTGGGTCAGTGGTGAAGCACCACGGACCAACAGTGGAGTTGTCTGGGTTCCGGCAATAATTTTCTCTTAGGTCCTTCTTCCTGTACTTCTTAGACATGAATCTATTGGAATGAGAACAATAGGAAAACAACATGTAAGAAGAACAGCAGGCAAATAAACTCAGCTCACAACCAGAGCAAAGCGAAAAAACAAAAGCCAGAAGTTTTATGTTTTTTACTAATTACAGACAGAGTGACAAGCAATTTGTCCTTTCCACACAGCTGCTGCTTGGATGTAAATTGACTTTTTTGGGATGACAAAATAAACATCTTTTAAAGTTGCAAGGCTGGTGGAGTGACTCATCAATTCCACGCTATTGGCAATTAGAGAAAACATGTTAATACATGACAGGAGTGATATTTCTCCGACAAGGCCTGTTCTTAATGTAGTATAAACACGCTGACAAATGACTCATATCTTTTACATCAGGCGAGTACATGGCTGTGGTCATGAGTGAGGATGATGGACATGGCAAATGTAGTTTTTGCATCAAGAAGTATTTTTCCACGATGATGAAATGATAAAGAGTGAGAGGTTCATCTTTTGGTGGTTGATAATGACAGAGGCAGAAAGGGAAAGCCTAACACTTATTAAAGTCCTATTGGCTTTCTAAGTGTGTGTGTGTGTGAGTCAGAGTTCCCTTCGCCTACAAGCTGACTGATGAAAACATACAAAGTTCCTTGGTGTAATTACCTGATTTGTAGAGGCATTATGAGCAGTTTGACAAAGGAGGTTCACTGAAAGTACAAACGTTCACTGCCAGCACTGATTTATGTGAGTTGAGCTGCTCACAACACAGCTTTTTCAGTATTCTTAAAGCTAATATATAGGGACAGGAGAGACTTCACATTCCTTGTTTTTTTCTCCAAATAGTTATTTTCTACCTTATTCATAAAAAAAACATTAATTGAAGAGGAAAATTCAAATTAGGTAAATACAGGTTTGAGAAAAAGATTAAAAAAACAGCAACTGGACATTAAGAAAATGGAGATGAAAGAGGGAGGATAACTTGAGCGTATAAGCCTCGTATTGAGCTCACAATGATGATCTGCTGGCTCACATCAGGTGCACAGTAAACATTGTCTTACTTTATTATTGGTAATTACTGTTTTCACTGTGTTTTTCTAACAAACTCATCCCCTGTGGGAAAAGATTACATGAGCTACCTTAAATTGAAGTCTTTCAACAGCTTTAATTATATTATGTGATTTGTTGGAGTATATACAATGATACATAGCAAAGAAGTTCATTGTGTTGTTTTGTGTTTGTGTTCAAAAGCGATTCTTTTTTACCTGTTGCAAGCACAAATTAGAATGTCAAAATCCCCATAATAGTTCAGACTTAAATTTTCAGAGTCCTCAGCCCTTTTCAGCTTATTTTTATTTACATCTTAAAAACAAAAGTTCACTATGAATTTATGGCAGTTATTTCTGCCTTTCCCAGGCCATCAATTTGTAATAGAAAGGAAGGAAGGAAGGAAGGAAGGAAGGAAGGAAGGAAGGAAGGAAGGAATGGTGGCTGACAGATGGATGGATGGATGGATGGATGGATGGATGGATGGATGGATGGATGATACAACACTTAGTAATGACACAAAAAACAGGCTGGATATAGAAATATTTTTACCACACTCCATGTTTGTTTTTTTTTTCCGTACTGCTCCAGACTGTAGGAGCCCCATATATGGAAGGATTTGCACTTTAATCTTGTTGCTCTTAAGCAATTACAATCTGGTCTCACTTTCAATTTGCTTCACTTTTGCTTTTTGAGGCACTCCCCAAAAAATTGCATGGAGCTAGCTAATTTGCTGAAAAATGTCCCTTATCTTAGAAGTTAGTTGCAAATTAGATAAGATCCTAATGTCCACATGAGACACACATGCCAAATAAACACACATCTCGATAAACAGACTGACCATTGCAGGAAATGATGTGTGACTCAGTGAAGTGTTACAATGAGGTCACTTCTGATGAATGACTGTTCCCTGGAGCATAATCAGCCACTAATATATCAAACCCACATATGCATATAGACTAGCCTCTAGCTACTAGCTAATTGCAGCTCTTACAGGCCAACACTAACATTAACAGCAGCTTATAACACTATGCTGTTTGACACTGAGGTGAAAAGTACATTACATTTCTTACTTGTGCTCATGAGGTATCAGGGAGGCCCAGGCTTGGCACAGGATCCCACTGACAGTCACTGACCTCCGCCCCCTGTAGCTTTGACCTGTACCCACAATACATTCCCTTACGTAGTCTGCAGTGAGGCAAAAATGAGAGAGGGGGAAATGTGATGAGTTAACAACCTGATCACATTTTTTATAGACAAAGCCTGAGCAACTAATGAAGAAAACAGAGAGGGAGTTGTAATGCTGGGCTTAACAAGGATGTGACATTGCCAGAAGAAGAATCTGTTTTCCTAATCAAAGCTATGTGGTTTCACACTGGCTACAGAGCTTGAATGTTCACTCATTTCGGTTATCTTGACTGAACAGTAGACAGGGATTTCCAGTGTTTATATGAACACCACTTAATAACAGAGAATAAAGCATAACATGTAATGGCACTGTAAAAAAGACAATGAGCCTTTACACTCCTTCGTCTTCCCCCAGTGGGATGCCATGATTACTAAAAATAAACCACTTTGATGACTAGAATCAATAGACAAATCAATTCCAAATATAAATTATACATTAATGCAACACAAACCACTCTTAATGGGGATAACTTTCCTGTCCTAATTGACTGACAGGATGATCGGGTAAGACTGCCACCGATCCTAATATGAATCGGCAAAAAGGAAATGAAAATAGAAGAGGTCACCTTTCTTTTGATAGAGGTCATAGTAGATGTTCTGATGGCTTTGAGATCCTGGTGAATTTCTGTCAAATGAAAGCCACTGACATTTCCTGTCCCTATGATCATAGAGGAAAGCTCTGGGGAAGGAAAAGAGACAGAGAGAACTGAGGACACGTGATGATTAATACAATCTGTTATTTCTTGAAGCAAAATACAGTTAACACAGGTGTTAGTTTGGGGCAGTCAAAATGATGCCACTTGTAATCATTTTACACAGTTTAAGAAGTCAGATCATCATTTCCATCATGGTTGTTCTTTTTTTTCAACTGACATCCATTTCCAGGAGTTCAGTTTGCATATTTATATATATAAAAAAAATAAATAAATAAAAAAAATAGGATAGGAGAATCATTGCTGACAAACCTGCAGTTAAATGGGAGTCTTTTTCCACGGCTGCATGTTTTTGCACATTTAGTTAAGCTCAGTTTCCTGCTTTTGGTCTGATGTGAAGAATTGGGAGACACAAGAGCCAGTTGGGTGTCTTCGGATTTCTGATAGTCTTGGAGTGCATTTCGTCTGCCCTCTAATGAACAATCACAAAACATAGTCATGTAATTGCAGTAATATAGATTGTGAATGAACTCTTTAACGCAAAACAGACACACAGGCATAATTAACTTCAGAGACAAGCAATAGTAGGCCGGACTTAACCTGCTTTTAATCCTTTAGGTCATAAATAACTGAGCCATCAAGTTTTGTGACAGTCTGCAGACTTATGTATTCTGCAATTACCTATTCACTGAGGAGAATGTCTGCTCACTTTAAATAAAAGGAATCTCGTATTATCAAAGTTCAACACAGCTCAGAAAGGCAGTGCAGATGACCTGTTAATACAAACACTCATACTAGTAGAACCGAGAGTGAGTCAATGCTGCTTTAAGTGTGCCAATTTGCCTCAGGTCTTTTACAGCTCTGTAAAAATCAGAGAACCACTTGGACTTGAAAAGAAAACTTAAGTGTCAAATCCCCCAAACCATATCACCCTTCCCCTTCTTCCCACATGTTTCAGTTGTCTGCCTGCAAGCACTTCAGTTGACTTGGATTTTTCTTTCTTTTTTTTTTTTTTTTTTCTGTTTTTACCTATGCTGAGAAAAATTAAGTGTTTTATCAATCTTGGAATGACAACTAACATGATGAGTGCTGCTTTCAGGTAAGTTTGGGTGATATGAGACAGGATCAGAGGCTTGATGTGAGTCAGATTAAGTTATGATTTTACTCCACTACCAAATGAAATACTAAGAATCAGTCTGCTAGAACCACTACAATGGACTATGGAAAGATTCATTTGTTTTTAATAAGTCATACCTTTGGACAGTAGGTTATATGTGGATAATTTATTAGAGCTTTTTGTAACAGGTTAGGTGGTCCTCTGCAGATGGCACAGCAGGATGCGATGAAACACCACTGTTGCATAATATTTCATATCATTTTGGTTTATGCACTCTTAAAGTTTTTGCTAGGTGAAACAATAAATAGACTTTAGATATAAAATACAACTTTAAATATAACTTTTACATCAAAACAATGTAAATATTAGGGTAATATGTTTTTTTGAGTGTTTTTTGTTTGTTTGTTTGTTTGTTTTAGCACATTCAATTATTATATAGGTAAAGGCTATATGAATAAAACTGCTCCTTGCTATTCTGCGTGGAGCACCAGCCAGTGCAGTGACATACAACTGCAGCCGGTCAGAAATGTTGTCCAAACTGTTACTGAATAGTTTTAGGGGTGAAAGACAGGAAAAAGAACGTACCGCAGCAAGAGACGACTGTGAGTCCAACAATGAGCCTGTAAATCCACATCGCCTTCATCACGCAGCAACGAGTAGCAAAAACAAATGGAAACGCTGCCTGCTGTGCGCTTTGACAGCTACCAGGAGATGTTGCTTCCACCACTGCACAAATGATGCGTCTCCCCTCTAAGTACTTATTCGCCACCCTCCCTCTTCCTCCCCCCTCCTTCCTCTATCCTCCTCCTCTCTGCCTGTTTCTGTGTGCGCGCGCGCGACTTTACGCATCTATTTCACTGCGCGACGTGTTATTTTTTTAATCCCTCTGTTATTTTTCTTGACTTTATCTCTGCATATACCGCAAACACATGCAGTATTACCAGAACTTCAAGGGAATATGCGAATCTTCAAAACCTGCACCCTCCAGACACCGTGTGGTCCTGGGTGTGTGTTGTTTCTAATGTTAAGGGGTTGCATGTTTGTCCAAGCAAACTAATTAAGCAGATTAAATGTCTCACATGTGTTAGCCTTTATCCCTTTTACTTTAGCCCTTTTATTACCATCCTGTCAACGCTGAGGGGATTTGCCATGTGTTTTCAGATATGTCTTTTAAACTGTCTTTTTTTTTTCCCCCTTCCCACAGTCAAACACACACAGTAATACCGATGAACTACCTAAAACTGAAAGGTGCATTCTTTGGGGGTTTTATTGGGGAAGGTTTGCAGACGTAAAAATTAAAATTAGTCCAAATAACCCTTAAATACTCATTCTGGTCTGAATGTTTCTGGTTAAAAACAACTCCATGGGGAAGGTTTAGCTAATACCACTCCCACAAAGTAGTTAAGGAATTAAAAATATCAGTATGCTGCTGTGTGGCACCAAGCCTTATTTAATTCAGTGATTGAGTTGCCAGAGGAAATTCAAAATTCATCTATACATTCTAAAAACTACCAGATTATTTCTTTGACCTTTTCAATCCTGACAAGAAATATTGCTTAAAAAACCATGACATTTTAAACGTGAAATTGTTTATTGCATGATTTTAACTAACTTTTGAAACTTTGGAAACTTCACCTGAATTTCTTTTTTCTTTTTTTTTTTTCATCATAATCGATACATTAGGCATTTGTGGTCTTATTTTACTGCATTTATTGAATTTTCTCCTGCCAAAAGAATGCTGATTGAATATATGTTTTGAAATTACTCATGGCAAAAACCCACTAAAAAAAAACAACTGATGCAATGACCAGTAGAATATATCTGAAAACCAAAAGAATCACATTGAAAATATGCATATTGGCCAATGTTGTTGATGTGATGTTATTTTGTGCTGTATGACTGTTTTAAGGCGTCATTAAGAAAATAAATTATTTTCTGTAACTATTTTAAACAAGGACATTATACTTCATGAAAGAGTATGTGAAGCTATATTGGAATTAGCTCCTTCACTCCAGGGTAGCAGATAATTATAGGATTCAATGCAGCAAATCTTGGAACCAAATTGTTAAACAGATTGAGGTTTCAGCATTATATGTATAACAAATGATAAACTGGAGAAGATGTTTATGATTTATGGGTCATTCTCACAAAACTGAATGAGAAAAAAAAAGAAACTGAACTAAATAAAATTAACAAGTCAGAAAAGGATGACTTGTTAAATTCCCCCTTTCCTCATTCTGGTTTGCGACAATGACCCATAAATCGTGAAGTCTCTTATCTCTTATTTTCACAGTTTACAGTAGCAAAGAAACTTAAATGTTTTTCAAGAAATCCCATTTGCTGCAGCAGGTTATTGCTATATTCTGTAGGTCCTTCAGAGTTGTGGACAGGAAGTTAGCTGATGTGTTATTGAAACTACCTAATAAAATACAACAGTATGATATAATGACCTGATCCGACTTCCTTACTGAATCTCTTCCACAGTATGAAGTCAGAAATGGTAAGATGATAAAATTATGCTGTCTAATAATGTTAATTACCTGAATTCACACTATAAAAAAGTTTGTTCATTTAAGTGAATATTAGCTTTTTACTGCTAAATAGTACAAGCTAGTTTTAGTTATGTTTAACATTTATACTTTCACCAAAGAACTACAAATAAAGTCAAGGTAGACAGTCAATATTTTATAGCTTTATTTAATGAGCACAGATTGTGTTACCTATATCAAATTATTTGCTAATAATTCTTCTTAGATATTATAATTTTATTTTTATTTGTCTATCATTAAGTCTGGACTACATATTGGCGCAGTTGTTTGCTCTGTTAACTCTCAGCAATAAGATTCTCAGTTTTAATTATTGCAGATGCCTTTCTGTTTGAAATTTGCATGTTCTCTTTGTGCATGCATGGGTTATCTCTGAGTACTCCAGCTTACTTCCAGAGTCCAAATGCAGGCATTTTAGGTTAATCAGCCATTTTAAATTGCACTTTTAGTGTGTGTGTGTGTGTGTGTGTGTGTGTGTGTGTGTGTGTGTGTGTGTGTGTACATTGTTATTTGTGTTTTGTGTTTCTGTGATGGACTGGCGATCTGTCCAGGGTGTGCCCCACCTGTCACCCATTGGAGATCCAGCTCCATAAAAAAAAAACGTATTTAAAAAAAATGTTTCTTGGAGTTGAAATCCATTGTGGGGGTAATTGTTTTCAACTCACTCTTTGGGAGCTTTTATGTCAATCATCAGCCACTTTAATTGTTTTGTATAGTAAACCTTGCTGAATCAAAATTATCGTCCAACCCTGTTAAATCAACCCAGGCACAGGTGAGTTTGACTGATAGCTGTGTTATTAAAACTACTCAAATTGGATTTTTTTTTTTTTTTTTTTTTTTAAGCAGCTATGTTGGGATTGTACAAAAGTTTGGGGGAAAAAAATCACATTAGGAAGAATTAGACAGATATTTATAAAAGAAGTGTATTCTCATTCACTCAGCCACATAGTAATCCTCCTTTCACTCATCCTGTTGTGTCAACCTTTCTTCTATTCCATGCTCACTTATCAACACAGTGTTGTTTAATATAGCAAAAACTGGAAGGCACTTGTCAGCAACAGGAAACTCAATAGGCTGGATAGTTGTTTATACTGCTCTGCTTGTTCCCTCTTAGATAAGATGAACTCAGTGGTAAGGGGGGGTGGTGGATGGATGAGTGCCATCTCTATTTCCAGTGATGACAGCATGAGATAGCTTGAAACTTTATGGCAGTGCTTTCAAGCAGCTCTGATGTAGCACTCACCCAGCATCACTGCAGTCCTTAGTCCAGAGCAGAGTATTGATTAGGTATCAAGTTAGTCTAAAGATTTACAGGAATGTGGAAATTTCTGGCTATTTTGTAAGAATCACGTCATGTGTGCAAAACAAAACAAAAAAGTAGCTGGATAAATATGTAGGAGGAAACAGATTCCATTTCTATACTCTGTCTGGTTTGGTGAGTAATGGTCCTGTGGAGTCCTGCGGGGACTGCAGTGTTCCTCGCAATAATAAAGAATCAGCAATGAGTCAGACACTTTCACTGAAGCAAAACATGTTTTCTGTTTTTGGCATGTTTTTACTTTTATTCAGAAAGATTAAAGCATATAAAATGTCTAACAGACAAACACCCACCTATTTATCTTTTTCAGTATACATGAACACACATTCACAAACACATAACGAGCAGCAGATGAGTATGTAACCTTCACCAGTCTGAGCCTGTGACAAAAAGCTCCTCACCACCACAGTCTCATTACTGACTCTCCTCGCAAGAATCCAGTGGGTGTTTTCACTGCGTCTGCAAGGCTTCTGCTTGAGATGGAAATTAGAGAAACACAGAAGCCCTCTGCCTCGCTCCATGCGAGTGCCGGCCCGTCACCATTGGAAACTCTTCACATCTGTGGCTGGTTATTGCCGGGAAACCTCATATCTGGTAATGGGGGAGAGAGAGTTCAATGGGAGATTGAGATGATATGGAGGGTGAAGAAGCTGCTTCACAGGGAGTGCAGATGATGAACAGTCTGGAACAATGGATTTTTTTGTCTGAAAGGGAAGTACAGAAACGGAGCAGAGCAGCAATGGTGGCTCGATTTGCATGCATACTTGTGGAGTGTGTTAAGTATTAATGGATTTCCTGCAGATTTGTTTGGAATCTTTGTGTCCATTTGTGTTGGGCAGTTTTACTTTTCAACACAAGTGGGTGTACGCAAATACGTTTCAACATTCCTGTCGGCTGTAAATAGTTAAACCTATGTGTGGCACATAGGTGGCTCAGGTATGTTAGTGCAATTAAACGAGGAAGATGCACCAGAGGGAGGCAGCTGTGAAGTGTTTGGGAAAGATGCTGTAAACACAGATACTGTGTCAAGTGACCATCCTTTAAATAAACACACATTTCCTGTTGTCAGCACACGTGATTGTGGCCATTGCTCCTAATGGAGGTTTGCTGACATTTACAGGCAACACAAATAAACTCTGTGGACACACAATATTCTCAGAAAAAAACATGTATGTCAGTTTAAAACATGTATGCCAAGTAAAATATGTCACATATATTTATCTCTGTGCTCTGCTTTTGGGTTGTTTCTGGTCAAAATACTGTAGTTTAGAGCAAAAAGAAAAAAAGAAAAAAAAGGATTGTAAATTAATTACCATGCACAACAGCAGACTAAAATATCAACATATTAGAAAAGGGAGTGTTAAAGAAAGTTGTAGAGGTAGTGCTGAGTTAGTTATACATTATCTTTTACTGCCACACTCTACATATTTGTAATATTCAGTTGATATTACATGTTTGACCTGGCAGTCTGTCCATTCTATAGTTGTACAGCTCAGGGCTGCTCAGTTGGGTACAGGCAGAAATTAGTTTAAAATATTGTTATAAAATGTGGAATCTTAGTGATGAACAGTTAAGAGTAAAAAGCAAGAATAAAAAGAATGACATCCCTGGTCTACCCTACAAACTTCAGGGATTAAATATACTCTGTGTCATTTATTTTGTGACAATTTAGTTACAAACGTCTTGTCGTTCTTACAGAATTACTACACTTTATTAATTGCAGAAAGCTGAGAACCAAATTTTATTATGATGACTACTTTTTCCAACTTTTAAGTCATTGTTCAAGTTGTTTTGTCTGTAGCAGTACTGTTTCAATTTGATATTTTCTTTGTTAGTGGTAAAGGCAGTTTTACTTTGATCAGAAGATGTTTATGTACGTTAAAATGAACAATGAATATCCTGAAGCCCACTTATCAGTAACTTTTCAAATACAAAAACTTGATTAATTTACTTCCTGTAGTGAAACATATTAGGTTTTATTACACTAAATATTTTAATACAAGAAAACACCCTCAGTTCTGAGAGAACAGTCACTTTTTTGCCTTTTGTCTGCCCTTCCTCCTGTGTTTATGGGTGTTGATGTGAACATTTGTGTCTGAACACTTGAACAATTCATGAACAAAATGGCTTGGTGAGTTTGTATATCAACACACAGCATAACTGTTTAAATGACACATCCTCTAGCATGGTGCACATAAAGTGTGTCCCAAAAACACATCAGTATCCCACACACACTCTATTGTGCCGGCCATTTGACAGCAGACCTGGGTCTCACAAAAGTACGCAGCAATGAAGTTGAAAATATCCATCATCTCAAAGTTTGTGTGATGTACAAACTCAATACCTTTGGATTGACAAATGACACTAACCTTTTGAACACAGTGAACCATAGCATATTTTCCACTGGAGGCTCTTAAAATAAACTTGCAACTAACATGTAGAGATATTTAAAATAAATATACATGCAAAATGAAAAAAGTACTACATCAAAGTGTTCCCATTCCAAAATCTGAGCCTCAAGCAGTCTCTGAAATGCCTGGAAAAACCACTGCATGGCCATAGCATAAATAAAAGGAAACCAAACATTATAGTCAAAAGGAAAATGTGCGAGCAAATCCTAAAATAGAACCCAAACTTATGTTTCCTCATTTCTTATACATTTGCAAACAGTCAGCTTGTCTTGTCTGTTTTTCCTCACTTTTAATTTGCTCCTGTGTGATTCACTCTGAAACACTGATGCACAGAGGGAGTAAATGTTCTGGGTAAAATTCAAAGAACCGATGCAGGACAAAAGCTGCTGTGGGGCTGTAGCTATACTTCATCCCATGTGTCTGTATCAGACCTCATACATGTAATTAGCATGTTGATGGTGAACGTGGCATGGAGCAGGCAGGATTGAAAACAGCTTTTCAGAGCCCACCTGAGTGACTTGCCAGACATTCATGCTGAGAAGCTGAGGCAATAACACACAAGTCGAGTGCTTGCACATGCTGTGTGTACCAGCTAGTGATGTTGTACCTCCAGCTCTCTGAACACGGGATCTGCTCAGGAAAGGTGCCTCAAATATATAAAATAACCACTGAGTTAACATTTTCACTCCCACTGTCTCCACATCCATTTTGCTAAGCTATCTTTCCACTTCTGATAAAAGGTAAGGCAGTGTATTGTGCCTTACCAAAGTATTTAACTGTTCCACATTTTATCATATTATGACCTCAAACTTCAACATATTTATCTGTGTTTTATGTAATTGACTAGCACAAAGTAGTACATATTTGTGACAAGAATAATTTTCGTTCCAATTTTTTTTCATCCAAAACCTTAAAAGTGCGATGTGGATGTTTTCTGATAACCTAAAGAAATCCAGTGCAACCAGTTGTCTTCAGAAGTCAGATGATATATCCACATGTTACAGCCGGTCTATGAAGGCTTCAGAGGTTTGTTAGAAAACAAACAGCATCATGAAGACCAAGGAACACAGCAGACAGGTCAGGGATAAGATTATGAAGATGTTTAAAGCAGGGTCAGGTTGTAAAACAATAATACAAGCTCTGAATATCCCACAAAACACTGCATTATCCATCATCAAGAAATGGAACGACTTGGTATACAGCTACAAATTTACCAAGTCATTGTTGGATATCTAAACTGACAGGAAGGCCAAGGAGAGTATTGAAAAGAAACAGTTATAAAGAAACAGTTATGATGTTCATTGGCACCCTAGAAGAAGTGAGGAGATCAACAGCTCTGGTCTGCATGATTACCTTTTGTGTTCACTCTACAATTATTTATCTGTACAAACCACTGGCAGCAGCATTCTACATACAATCACCTAATTATCAAAACAGATTAATAAAATGAGCTGTAACAACTATTGTTTTAATTCTTTGAAAAAATGTTCAAGTTCAGTTTATTAACCCAGTTTCTAACATTTAACTAATATTGCTCTGTCTATGTGATTCACAGAAGAGAAAGAATGCAAATGATTCACTGGGATGCACATTTTCTAATGAAACACAGTAACATTTCAAACTTTTTAAAACTGTAAAGATTGCTTATTTATTACCTTCATCAGCTTATTCCTTTTCAAACAGGTATAACTTTACATGTTTTTGTGCAAAATTTGCAACAATTTTTGTTACTTTTATTTTAGCTTATCAGAAGAGGTGGGGAGTGCATAACATTTTTTATTCACAGTAAACCCAGGGGCTAAAAGTGTGTGCGAATATGAGTGTCCCGCAATCCCATGACTGTTTGCCTTTGGGTGAAGTATGGAAGAGCCTTTACTAGCCTCTGTTGTCTCTGCAATGTTTCTTTTCACTGCCACAAACTTCTCCATATCTCTTCCTGCATCAGCTCAGTACACCAATGTGCCTGTGTAGGCTTCTTCTTCTGCTGGGTTGAACAGGCAGCCTGTTTTTAGTTATAGCACTGCAGCCACCTAGTGGTAAATGGTAAATGGCTTATACTTGTATAGTGCTTTATCAAGTCCAGAGGACACCAAAGCACTTCACACAACATTCAGTCATTCACCCATTCATTCATGCACTCATTCACATGCTGATGGTGACAAACTACTGGATTGCACCCACAGCTGCTCTGGGGAAGTCTGACAGAAGCGAGGCTGCCATGCACAGGCAAGGCAGGTGAAGTGTTTTGCCCAAGGATACAACGACTGAGACAGACAGAGAGGGCTTTTGAACCAGCAACCTGCTGGTTACAGGACAAACTCCTACCACCATTGCCCCATAGTGACTGGAAGCTTGTTTATGGTTGAAGTGTGAATAAAGACACTGATACTGAAAACTCCTCCTGCCTTTCACAGCCCCCCAGGACACCTTATAAATACAGGACAATCATCGAAGGGCAATCATCGAAGAAAAGCTTTTAGAGACTGCGAAAGGCCTGAGACTGGGTCAGGGGTTCACCAGGATTCTCTGTACACATAGTGAGGTAGATTCAAATAGTTTTTTAATCAAAGTATATTAATGTGTTTAAAATGGCCTAATCAAAGTCCAGGCTTAAACCCAACCAAATTTATAGTCACTTCTACATCCAATATGAATGAGCTTGAGCTATTTTTTAGTGAACAATATACAGAAATTTTAGTCTTCATAGTTGTAAAGCTAGTTGAGACGCAGCCATAAAAAAAAAATCTCTGCTGTAACTGTAGCAAAAGGTGGTCTACAGAATGGAGTTAGGCTTATCAGTTACATATGCACACCATACTTTTGAGATTGTACCCTGTAAAAGAAAAAAAATATATACTATGCACCACACACTGCATCAAATTGGTCTGCATTGCTGTCATCCCAGAGGGAAGCCTTTTCTAAAGATGATGCCACATCAATGGGCATCATCTTTAGCCAAAACATCTTTTCCAATGGGACAAGATGTTTTGTAATGTAGGAACTGTATCTTGCGCCACTGGTAGATTATTTCACTCATAACTAGAACTTTTTCATCAATATTAAGAAATTATTGACTTAAAACAAGCTCCAGATCACGCTGAAGATTTACTTGTAAGTTAGTTTTGTCTTATTTTAAGTGTATTAAGATATTAGCACCGGAAACTAGACCAAAAATATTTTGTAAGATTCCGTGTTTTTGCAATGTGGGGGCATCCCCAATTTGTCGGTAAAGGAGCTTAGGTTTCTAACATCCAATAGTTTTGTGACGTCGTCATGGAGGAGCGAAAGAGGATTCCAAAGGAAACTTGTGAAGCTCTACTGAACTCTATGTGAATAAAAGCAGCCTGACAAAATACTGACACTTTGGGCACAATTTAGACATTTTCATTTTGGAATGTATTTACTTTTGTTGCAAGGAGTTTAAACATCAATGACTGTGAGTTTAATTATTTTGAGGGGACAACAAATTTACACTGCTGTACACTGACTGCTTTACAATGTATCAAAGTGTCCAATGAAAGAGTACAATGATATTTAAAAAAATGTGATATATATATATATATATATATATATATATATATATATATATATATATATATATATATATATATATATATGTGTGTGTGTGTGTGTGTGTGTGTGTGTGTGTGTGTGTGTGTGGTAAATGGCCTGTACTTGTATAGCACTTTATCAAGTCCAGAGGACTCCATAGCACTTCACACTACATTCAGTCATTCACCCATTCACACGCTGATGGTGACATGCTACTGGACTGTAGCCACAGCTGCCCTGGGGCACACTTACAGAAGCAAGGCTGCCATGAACCAGTGGCACTGGGCCCTCTGATCACCATCAGCAGGCAATGCAGGTGAAATGTCTTGCCCAAGGACACAATGACTGAAACAGATGGAGCAGTGGCTCAAACCAGCAGCCCCTCGATTACAGGACAAACTCCTACTGCTACCCCTCTTACCACCGTTCCCTATATTTACACCATATATATATATATATATATACACAAATCTACCCCACAGACAAATTTTCACTCATGCCATTCACATACATGTGAACCCACTTGCACGCACACACAGTAAACTGAGAACAGAGAAAGGAAAGAAAAACAGGTGGAGAGAACAGGGAGATCTGTGGTAACGTTAATGGGTGTGGAAAGGCCTGTGGCATTTCCTAATGTTACATGCCAAGTGTGTGTTTGTTGTGTTTCTGTGCAAAAGAACAGAAGAAAAGAACAGAAAGAAATTCTTTCTCTCAGTTCTTACACATATCTTTCAAAGTTGAAGCTGGTGACAGGATGAGTGACGGTTTGGAAGAACAGGTACCAAAAGATGTGCCAAGTACTAATGCTAATTAAAGGTTTTTTTGTGATTTAGAATGTGCTTTACATTACATTCTTTGTTTCCCTTTTTAAGGCATTCTAAATGCACCTTGACCTCAATAATGTTTTGTAAAATATTTATAGAAGGTCTGTGCCTGTTACTGGAAGGCATACCATAAATGCACTCATGCACTCACTCTGGAAGCACTCATTATGTTATTTAAGACTGTATTTTTATTTATTTATTTATTTTTTATTTTTTACAGAATGTCAGTTTTAATTTTATTGCCACTCCAGTGTCTGCATTTTATGATGATGGAAATTTGTGACCTCTCTATCACTCCTTACGGGAAGCTCCTTTCATAGTTAGAACAAAGTTCCAATTAAAGATTTTGCAGCTGGTGTTACTGTGTTACATTTACCACATTTGAAGTGGAGTTTATTCAGACTTGGGGTGATTGTCCTCAAAACATCATGACCTAGAGTTTGCTGTAGTATGCCACTGGGTTGCAATACTGTTCCAAAAATAGCATATTCTGGTAAGTCAACGTAAAAGGGTGTAATATTACTATAACAGTCATGTTACTGAACCTCACATGGGTTCACTAATGGCAAGCTGATTCTTGCAGAGGCAGCCACGGGTCATGCTGTCAATGCAACATTGATTGTGTGTCACTTCCTGCAGTTGGTGGCAGAAATCCAAAAAGCCACTCCAAGGCTTCAACTTAATCACCGTTGAGTCGGTTTTTCCAGTAGGAACCTAATGCTAAATTACTGTTGGATGAGAGAAGAAAACACAACAATAATCTCTCAATCAAATTAAAAGGACTCTTTGGTGCACCATTCATTATGTGTTTAGCATTGCAAAGCATCAACAGTATTTTGATTCAGAAGAATTCATCACTGAAATTTATGAAGAAATTACAAATCCCAACATCATGTGAGAGGCTAAGTCAGCACAGACTGTATCAAAAGAGGTTTGTTGTTTCCAGATTGGAGTAAGGACAAACAAAATGGGTTGACCTAGATTTCAGTGCTTTACCAGATTATACTGAGTAGGCATATAAAATACGTAAAATTAACTTCAACTGATTTCTTGCACTTAGGTGATGGAATTCTACAAAGCGCAAATATAAATATTTATTGCTACTGTCCCTACAAAGCAGGGACTGCTGGCTGGAAATAAATCTGGATTATTTAGGCTCTATGTGTCTTTAAAATATAGGTTTACAGCATTAAACAAAAAGAAAAGCATTAAAACAAATAAATAAAAAAAATGCTATATAGTAAGTAGACGTTAAGAAAATTAAATGAAAAGATATGCTCAGTCCACTAGTCTAAATGATAATGACATATTTAATAAATTGCAATAGGCAAAATTTAGTGATTTTTGGATGATACACTTACACAAATATCTATAAAGTCACTGTTAATTGTATTGTACATAGACACATTTTTCATCACATAATCAACTGAGTCTTACTAAAAAGAAAATGCAGATGTCTGAGGGATATTAATGAAGTTAAGAGAAAGGGAACTATAGGTAATAAAAACTCCAAAATTGCACCAACATGCCTGTTTCTGATCTAATAGTATTACTTGCATCAGCAGGAGAACACAGATGTCACATTTTTGTCACAGCTAAATCAATAATTTTGAAGTTGATTTTTATATTTAGATCCTTCACTTTGTAGCTACTCCCTAACTACTTGCATATTGACACAACTGTCCTCTTTCAAGCTCAGAGTGTGTATCATTTTTATAAAATTGTTGTTTATGACTTACCTAGTTATGGAACCCTATTTTTACCACTGTGAGAAAACAGAAGACTCTGTGTCTATTAAGTATGACTTAGCTATCTCATAATGATTTAAAATTATTTAACGAGAGGCTTCAAATTATTTTCATTCAAACAAGTTTGTATCTTGCAAAAGATAATAAAACATTGTAAAAGGAGTTTTAATATTGGGATAAACTTTATTTCCATTTTATTAAAAAGTGACAGGCCAAAAATGTATATTCCTATCAATCATCTGGCTGGATCACTCCAAAACATATTACTTCCAGCCAGAAAAAACAATGTTGGTAAAATTAAAAGATTACCTTAAACCTACATCTGCCAGGGTAATTAATAAGCTTAAGCTTGACCGTTTGCCAGTTGTGAGATAGTTTCACACAAATATAACATGGACAAATCTTAATTATGAAATACATTTTTTTTTTTTTTTTTTTCATACAGTGGGATAAAGGAGCTCCCATTGGTTGGAATGAGGTGAAGTTTGACTTCACCTCATTCCATATTTAAGAGATATTTACAAACAGTTGTTCAGGAGCTGTTGTTCAAGAAGTGAGAGTCTATGATGCTCCACAGAATGTTGTTTATCAAAATTAGGCCATTTTACAAAAATGAAAGAGTTATCTTTTGGCACAAAACAAAAGAAAGTTACCATTCATTTTCTCAGCTGGTATTTGTTTTGAGTCTGTAGACAGAGCTGCAACACTAATATTCTTTTGTTAGTATTGTTACTTTCAGTGACTTTATATTATTGAAGGACAAACATATTTTTAGGCAGTCAGGAAATAATGGCAATTTTACAGATGCAGTGTGAGTGAAACCCATGTCCAGATGTTCTTTCCTTTTCCAGCAAGAAGGATGTTTGGGTCTGCTCCCAGCTGGAACAAAACAACATGTGTGGAGAAAAAAAAGGTGGACTCTTAGTCATAACAATACAACACTTTTATTGTGAATATATATTAGCACAATAATCAACACCATATTATAAACATTTTTCTTTTACTTGATTTTTTTTCTTTTATACAGTAAATAGTATTAGTGTACAAATGTATACAAAACTTATCCAGGCTAGTGAAGTTCCACAAAAGAGTATTTTCATATACGGTATTAAAGCACAATCAGAAATCAGAGGGACACGCACATGCCTGCACATTGACACGGGACCCCTGGGATAAAACACACATCAACACGCAAGTTTGATAGACAGCATAACCTGATCACTCAACAGCAGGATGTCACCATAAAGGCAAGGTAGAGAGAATTTAGCAGCTATCAGTAAAATAGCTCATAAATAAACAGATCCAAACCCCGAGTGTGATCTTTGTGACTATTGTTAAAGTAAGGCAATGCAAAATTACCACTGGTATTAGTGTATTCTGAAAACTTCTCTCCAGCAAGCCCTGATGCTGACCACAGGCAAATACAGCGTTCAAACACGGACAAGCTCATCCCATCACAATGCAGCATTTTGACGCCAAACCTTTAGCGCCTTTCCTCACAGCACTTTTAGAGCAACACAAAAAAGGAAACAAGCATAGTGAGGTGACAGCAAGAGGAATGAAACAAATAAAACAGTCTTTGATATGCTGATCTCATTCACAAGTCATCTTTGCTCCTGAGTCTGGTAATCCAGAAAGGGAACAGAAACAGGATTATAAAGGAGAGAGAAAGATGCTGGAACACAAGGACAGGTCTACTTTAGGTTTGTTTTCCCTTCTCCCAAAATCGAAATGAATGGTTTATTGAGCTGTGGTGTGGATCTCATGAATTAGAATAACAGCAGTGGATTTGGCCCATTTCATAAAGTATCACTGCAAGGGCTGACTTCACTGCTATAGTGAAATAAGCATTAGCCTAGAGGCATACATGGTAAGAATACAACTCTGGTGCACTGCTTCATTCACATATCAGAATGTTTCGGGCTACTATGTAGGCACTGGGAATTCAATGCATCAAACGGGAGACAACCAAAACTGCTAGTCCAAGCACAACCATGTTTGAAGTTGTCATTTACCTAAGAGACTCTGCACAAGGTGCAGTCTGACACATCTAGTGCTGTTCTTGAAATACAGATGTACTGTACTCCTATATGTAAGGAATCTTGTTTAAAAAAAATAGCGTGCACATTCTCTGTGAAAGTTGTGATCCGTGGTACTGTTTAGGAGCTTTGGTGTCAAAGTGATGATGTAATCTTAAGCTCTCTACTGAGCACATGCTACGACAATGGAACTCCTAGCAAGTCACTAAATGCGAGTTGGTTTTGCAAACAAAATCAAAAAATAATGAGGAATATATATATATATATATATATATATATATATATATATATATATATATATATATATATATATATATATATATATATATATAATTTTAAATTAAAAGGATAATTATAATATTTGCACTGGTTGAAAAAACATCTTTACAGCATATTGCCCCATATGCAACAAACAATGCTGACAACTTCACAAATCAATGCTGTCAGTGAATATATAGTCTTTGAGTGATTTCCAGTTGGCATAGTGGAATAACTCTTCCATCTTCACTTTATAAATAAAAACAAAAAAAAAAACAAATGAGGCAGAATTAAAGGGTTTGGTTAGCTCTTACATTTGCACCATAGAGAGGATTAAGTTGTAGATGATGGAAATGATCGCAGCTGATCTCAGTATGCTTCCACTTTTAAAAACGATGAGGAGGAAATGGATGAGCACCCTTTGGCATTGGAAAATGGAAATGCTGAGACTGTTTTTTTTTGTTGCACATGTTTCTGCATACATCCTGTATGGCGTAAGTGGAATGTCTTCTGGCCTCCTGTGAAATGTGATGATCATCTGTGCATCAGTGAGCACCTGAGTGTGTGTAGGGGTCATGACTGTAATAAAAATTTGATAAGCCAGAAAAGCAATTGGAGGCTGAGCATAGACCAGAGACTCGGACTTAGGTGGGTCCCTCCTCCGCAATCAGAATCATCCTCCTGTCAGACAAATCAGTTAGTGAGAAATAAAATACAGCATACATCAAACAACATATTTGACATTTAATAGATCTGGTAAAACTATAACCACAACTACTGCTTCTGATTCTTACGTAATTTAATTGTAGGAAATTGTTAGAAACAAACTTCCTTGAGCATTGGAATTACTTGTGAGGTAAAACCTTTCAACAAGAAAGCTGGAGAAGGAAAATTGTTTTGGAGCACTTAGTTTTACTTTTAGTTGGTTTTTAGTACCCAATAGTACAAAAAACCTGTTCTCCAATTAATTACAGGGCCTTGTAAAAGCATTAAAACAAACAGCCACAAACTTCAATGCATTGTTTTGGCCTTCTTTGTGATAAATCAACAGAACGTAAAGCATAATTGTGTAGTGGAAAGAAAATGATACACCATCTTCAATGTTTTTTTTTTTTACAAATAAGAGATTTTGACTGGGCCTTTCTAACACATAAATATGTTTTGATCTAAACTTTAAAGTTTGATCTGGCTGTATGGTTAGGATCATTTTCTTGTGTGAACATTTGTCCCAGTCTCAAGTCTTTTTTAACCTCTAACATTTTTCTAGAATTATAATACATTTAGTTCAATCTATCTTCTTATCTAATCTGACCAGTTTCCCTGTTCCTGCTGAAAAAAAGTATCTTCACAACATGATGCTACAACTATCATGTTGCACATGGTGTGTTCAGGAAGAGGTGCAGTTGGATTTCTCTGACAGCATTTTGCATGTAGGCCCAAAAGTTAGTTTTGCTCTTCTTTATGTTTGATGTATTCAAGCATGAAGAAGGAAAAGCTGACGACAGCTATTATGGCTACTTCTCTAATTGAAACTGTCTTTGCCTGACCTGTCAGTTTCGGGTGAAACCATGTATCTTCTTCCTTTCATTTCACAATTTTGTGCTACATTTTGTTCACATAAAACAAGTTAGTTATTTGTCATTGATGTTTGCAATTCTAACAAAATGAAGTGGTTTCAGGGGTGTGAATATTTTTCACAAGGAACTGTTTGTTTATTTTGTCGAAAAACTGAAGCACAAATTACAATTTGTGTGTTGAATCTCAGAACTTCTTCTCAGCATCATTTATCTGCGCAAATCTGTTTTACTGAAGACATAAGCTTCATATCTACAAATAAGGACATTGACTTCTGAAAAGAGAATTAAAATACTGAAAATTTTCAAAATGTCACGATATTACATTTTTAGTTGGATTTTTATGCCATTTAATGCATTTGAGCACTGCATTGTTTCAACACTTATTTCTTTTTGGGTGTATTCTGGATATCCAAACAGAACAGAATTCTAGGGGGAAAGAGACGGCAGTCTTCTTTATTCAAAGAGCAGGAAAGTCATATGAGGCTTCCTCTGTGACAAAATGGACTGACCTCGGCACAAACTGTCTTCCTGTGAGGTGCTGAGCCAAAATAAAAAAGACAGCTTGAAAATGGAAAAGGGCAAACCCACTTTTACTCTGTTCATCTACTTCCTCTGCCATTCCTTCCCTCCCCTTTGCTTCCCTAGAAGGCCTCTTCATAATATAAACATGCACTCACATGAATCAGTGGCCAGTTGGGAGTGTGATTGTTGCAACACAATGAAAGGCAGGATTCACAAAGGTGTGGGAAACATCTTTTACCAAATATTTAGACATCCTATGAATTGTTCAAAGCTGGGTTGTGATGCAATTATACTAAATCAGATTTAATCCACCTTGCTCCTTTGTTTAATTGCTTTTCTTAAAATGGCACAATACAGAACCTTCCAATAGACCTTTTAAACTGCTTCTACATAATCTACATTTATTATTTGTCTAGTATTTGACATCAAGCACCTTAAACCTAAAAACTGAGATGTTGTCTCGGTGTTAGTGGGTTAGAGGGTAAATTTACTACGAATTCCTGCTGTACAGTCGAGGCCAAAAGGTACTGACTGACTGACTAACAATTTTTTTTCACAAACTTCACTGCCTCAATTTTAATAGTGTCAATCTGCTATGAGTCTAGATTACTGTGATCAAATGAAATGCAAAGATGAGAAATATAACTTAATCACAAATTATTCATATAATTCTATCATTCTGATTAAATTAGAAGATCAGAATGGTTGCTTAAAAGAGCAAGTAAACATTTTGTAGTCATTATGTTGCATCTAAAGGGTTACATAGGCAAGCATATTGCTTCCAGTAAGATTCCACCTAAATTCACAACTTTCAATAAAAGAAGCCGTAAAGAAAGTTTCAGGACAACAACAAAGTCCAGAAAGTGCTATGATCATCTCCTAAATATGATTCAGCAAAGCAATCGTTTTGCGCAGAGCACGTGTAGATCTTTCTGCTTATAGTGTTAAACGGAGACTTTTGGATGCTAGCCTGGTGTCAAGAAAAAGCATCTCCAAAAAACATAAAGGACAGACTGACATTATACTGGCGGGTATGAAGATTGGATTGCAGAGGAGTATGGTACAGTTATTTTCTTTTTCAAAGCCTCCTTCAGAATGCATAGGACATAGAGCAAAAAAACTGTCAGGATGGTTTACAGCATGATGGAGTGCTATTTTACAAGTGGAAAGTAAAAGTATAATAGCTTTGAGAACATTAACATTTTGGGTTTGTGACCAGAACGTTTCCAAGACTGTAATCTCAGTGAAGACCTGTAGTAAATCCTAAATAAGCTTGTGGGAAAAAATATAAAGAAAAACCTCCTCCAAGCCCTGGCAAATCAAACAGAGTTTGGTCTAAAAACTGCTAACTAGTAAATCAGTGATAGAAATCTTAAAAAAGAAATGTCAGCACTGCAAATTTCATGATTTGCGTGAACTTTAAGTATTTTTCAAGAAAGACCTGTCATGATCACTTGTTCTTTTGCTTCGGTTATTTCTTTGTATTGATTTCTTATTTTCCCTCTGTTAGTTTAGTTCTTATTTCAATGGTTCTGTAAATTTAGCATTTATTTTCTTCTCCCCAGAGATTCTGGTTTATTCCTTCTGTTAGTTCAGTTGTTTATTAAATTTATTGTTCTGTTATTGTTTCATTTGGTTTCATCTGTTTTATCTCCTCAGTCAGTTTTGCCATTTACTCATCTGTATTCAGTTCAGTATTGTATTAGGTATTCTAATTATGTTTATTTATTCAAAGTCTCTAGTTATTCATTGTGTCTGTTAGATTCATTTTCCTAGTTACCCTGTTTACTCTCCCTGCTGCCATTCTCTCTCTCTTTCTCTCCCCTCAGATTGCCTGCTGCTCTCTTCCATCTCCCCTGCAAACCGTTAGCCAATCAGCCCCAGTCAATTGTTTCAGCATTCACACTCCCAGTATTTAAACTCCTGTCCTGCTCTCATTCTTCACTGGCTCCTCCTGTTACCTTCACATTACTTCCCTGTCAACGCTGCTGTTTTTACCTTTGGATTCCTGTTTTTGTTCCGCTCTGGCTCCCTGCATTCCCCTGTGGTTTTTGTAAGTTTCTGTTCTTCATTTTTCAATTTAATCATCAAAACTACTTGCTGCCTCTGCCTCTCTGCATTTGGGTCAACAACCACCACCAAAACTATGACAAGCCCTTTACAAATTATTAGATAATTATAAGCAATAATTATTACTAAACTTCAGTACACTGTAGAAACATCATTCAAAAAGATCTGACAGAAAATCTAACAATATGGAGTAAAATTTGTAAAAAACAAAATTTTATTTGCCAAACTCGAAACCCCTGTGACATCGAACAGAATATCTAAAAGTACCTTACTTGCCAACTCCTAGACAGTCATTATTCTGAAGCAGTAAATCAGATGATTAAGATGGTAATGGTTTTGTTTGAGGATGGTATCTTTTACCATAATCTGACAATCATAAGATTATTTAAGGATCACAAAGCTTATTCATTACCGTGAAAAGATGAATATCTCAACATTACAAGGATCTTAAGTCGTCTACCATTTAAACAGCAGAAATAGGCCCAAACTAAATCATATTTTATGCTGTAAGTGTAATGAATTAAATGTATCAACCCGAGTAAACAGTCAAAACATCAATAAAGAGCATCAATAAACAATCATCTGTATTTTTCAATTGGTAGAGCTGAGAGTCTGCTGAAAAAATTGATGGAGCTTGGACTTGAAACTATTAAATGGTTACGAAGCAAAAAGAACATTTTAAAATTTACAGAATAAATCTGGTGCAATTAAATCAGCTTCAAGGATCAGTATGGAATAGTTCAATTTGATTGGGTAAAGTCTCAGCAATAAAGCTTTGTGGTGAAACTGACCCTGAAGTCAGAAACAGAAACAACAGAAGAGGTGTAGAGCTGAGTGTGGAACCTCGGCTGATTGGGCACAATGGCTCATCCTTGGCATGCAGAATGAAAAAACAAGAATGAAAGATAATGAGATGATGCAAAACAGAAAAAAAACCCCAACCAAAAACAATGATCATTGGTAAATGAAGAAGTAAAAAAAAATAACTAAAACTGAGCAAAATGTGGAGAAAATGAAAGAGCGGGTAAGTAAGACTGGTTGGACTCACTCAAGAAAATGTAGTTAATCTCACTAACACAACTGTTTCTGGAATTATATTCTCTACACAAAGCTACATACATACAGTATGCGTTTGTCCCTTACATTTTCATTGTTGTCAAAGCATACATCAGGCCCTTTGCGGTATCTGGGGTTCTGAGCCAGCTCACAGGGATTTGGTCCTTCAGCTGAACAGACACTCAGGAAAAAACAAGTAGCAATCAACACTGTAGGTTTACCACCTTACCCCCACATTGATTAAGTGAAGTGCAAACTTTTCAACATAACCTCAGTGCTAATCATAGATTCTTTGATTTATTTCTTTCAGAACACTTGCAGATTTTCTGTTCACAACAAAACACTTTATGTTGAGGAAATTTAAATTGCTTTCACATCAATCAGCATTTCTGTGGCTGTTTACAAGTGCACTCCAACTTTTACCCCTAATTTAGTGTGATAGTAGCCTGTAGCTCAAAACAATTCACACAAAGGCCTGTGGTTCAAGAGCAGAGTGAGACTATATTTCATATGTTGCATATGTGGTTAACAGTCCAAATCTGAAAAGCCACTGGGGAACTACTACAAACTCCTTAGGTGTGCTTCCTTGTATTGACAGTTTAAAGCCTCATGATCCTGTGGGTGATGGATGTTAAGCTGTAAAGCACATAAGAAGTGAAAATCTGGTGAATTTTTACCAGCCGAAAGAAAAGGATACAGGGTTGCTCGGCCTGACGAAGTGGCCTGGGGTCACATGATAAACATGTTGCCTTGGCATCAGTGATCAGAAACACCAGGTTTGTGTTTGGAAGCTTTTCAGCGCGGTACATCCTACAAGGCACACAAGACACAACAATATATATATATATATATATATATATATATATATATATATATATATATATATATATATATATATATATATATATATATATATATATATCCTACACACTGTGTTTCTATTAATATTAAACTTTATACAAATATACATTTATCATATACATTTATACATACATATATATCCCTTATATATATATATTTATGCACTTCTTGAACATTTTTCTTCTCAAAATTAACCTCCTTAGCTCCACATTACCTTTAATCTGAGTATGCTATTTTCTTAATAACTGCACAGTATTATTTTTCTTATGTTATAAATTTGTCCTTACTGTACAGCCTTGTATTCTTATTCTTATTTTTACCTTGAATATGCATGTCCCTAACTACCTTAACTTGCTGCTGTAACCCCTGAATTTCCCCACTGTGGGACAATAAAGCATATTTCTATTCTATTCTATTCTATTCTATTTTACACCTGTTACACATGCAACTATGTTGTCTTTTTGTCTTGAAATTTTACATTTTAAGGAAGTTAAAAAACAGTCTGGGTCTGCAGTTGTCAATTTTGCAGACTAAAGCATCAGACTCATAACAGTCAGTAACAGCCATACTGACCCCCCAACTCAGCAATGTATGAAACAGAAAAGAGGCTTGGCAAAGTAAATGTGCAGTGTTCTAAAAATAAGCAAGTCTGAAGCATTGCCACAGTGAGAATGAAGAACAGACTGAAAATCTTTGCTCTTTCTTAAGTCATTCAGGTCACTGATAGATCAGGTGGTCTGTGTTTGATCAAGGATCATCAGGAAACAGCTGCTTAAAATCAGGCTGCAAAATGAAGAGAGACCAGGAATCTAAGCTTATTCTGGCAATCTTCAGGGTTTGCTAAACTGAAAAATGTTGGATAAGGGATAAAATGTGGAAAATCCTACACAGCGTATTTCATTTTAAGGATGAACGGAAGAAGTAACTGATACATGAGCAAATTCAGGTTTGCACTGATGCACTTTACTCCTATAAATAAACATTAGACATACCTGGAGCAGTTTCCACAGTCTAGTACACCTGAGTATGATCTTTCATTATTGTCAAAAAAGTACTGAGTCTGCTCTGTGATGCAGCTTTCTTTGAACATGGCATCTGGTATGTCGTCATCTGCTGACTCCACTGGAAAAAAAAAAAAACAATTATTAACAATAAGAGAAGTTCCAGAGATGGACCAATATGCAAGTAGTGAAACAACCAGCAACCTGCTGAATAAGTCAGATGCAAAAATGCTTAAAAATGCACTTCCTTCAATAGCTTGAAGTGATTATTAGTATTGTTTAACTAAGGATCTTTCAGGTCTATGAATTACAGCTGAATGCATTTTGTTGCTGGTTAGGTGAAGGTGGTTTATTATTGCGGTGGCAGCACCTGGAAGGCTTTGTCATCAGAGAATCTAACATTGAAGTTGTCACCTCATCACAACCCCACCAGGTTGGCAATGCTCTAAGTAGGTTATTATAATACTCTTGGCATTGGAGCTGCTATGTGCATCTCGTCTGGCTACTGCTTTGTCTTTAACCACAAAAAAGTTTACTATACAGCTACAATGAACAAACTATGCTCTCCACATGAAAAAACACAGTATTCTGCTCAGTCCCTTTGCGATTTGGGCCAATGGAGTAGGGCTCCAAAATAGAGATAAGTGCATACACCTCCGATTTGTGTCAAGACTCCACTGTGCTGGTTGCTGGTAGACTAAAATAAGCCTTGTGTTTTTCAAGCTGCAAAATATATCTGTGAGGCTATTAAATATGAAGCTCCCCCATTGATGCTAAGGATGAGAGGAAAGGAGGAAAAAGCATGTGCAATGGCTCATAGAGTGTATAATATGATCCTTCAACAGTTACAGCCTAACTCACAATAAAAACAACTTTAGGAAAACAAAGGAATCTCTGTTGTCTGATTAACTTCTGACCACAGCCGTCTAGGTATTCTCAAAAAGAACTGCGGTGGGTAAAAATGATTATGCTGTATACTGTGTGTTTACTGGTGCATGACACTCTGCCAAGAAAACCCATCCAGCTGCATACTTTCATGATGCCATTAACTGCTTAAAATACTGATGATGTTAGCTCCTCTAATTTAAGGCTAAAACTAATGGTAGATGTGCAGAAACCTCCCATCTAAGTGGGCAATTTATGCTGATTGCGACAAAGCCAACATAACAATCTAGTACCTGGTGTAGCATTGTGGTAGTATTACCAACAAAAGCAGCAGGAAAAAAAAAAAAAAACAAAAACCTCTTAAGTGGCTGCTGAGAAAGTTGCACTTTCATGATTGCTTTCCCATTGAAATAAATATTTCAAAATCTATAGAGATCTATCCACCAGAAAACTTAAATTCGCTGTGAAGAGAGCTTTAGTGGATACTTATTATTTAGATCCACTTTTGCATGTTAGTGCCATTCAGAAAAAAAAATTGAAAAACAATTGATCTTACCTGCTTCTAAAAGGCTGGGAAACAGAAGACCAAAGAAAAGCTGTTGAAGTATTGACCTAAGACATGGAAAAAATGAAAAGAAAAGGAAACAACACAACTTGTCATTTGTTAGCATGTGTTTTGAACATCTTTAACATATGTATAACCAATTGCTTCTTGAAAGAAGCAACACATCTGTCTGAGGTTAGAGTCACTGGTGATGTAAATGTCATGGGAAATATTATCCAATCCATGTTAAAAGGTGGTTATACTGCATTTGGACAACCATGCAGAAAACAATGCAGTGTAATGTTGTGTAACTTTCCAGTTGTCACACTGACCCAGCCAGAATCATCTTCCAACACAATAAAGTCAACTCAACATGAACATTCACATTGTCAAATGCCAACATAAATACACAAATAAACAAACAACACAAGTACATAATCTGAACCCTCACCAAGCAGCACTGGAGGCCCACCAGCCTATACTGAGCAAGTCTGCAATAGTAGGCTGGGAGAGAAAAGGAAAAGAAAGTGAAATTGATATTTAAAAGTACTTGGTCTTATATATATATATATATATATATATATATATATATATATATCAACTTAACTGACCACATATATGGAGCGAGGTCCTGCTGCTGCCTTGTTGTCCTTCTCTGGGTCACACACAGACTGATAGTCATATGTCTTATTGAAGGAGTACAGGGATGTGTTGACTAAGTTTATCATCAGCACTGGATCCACCTCACCGAAGAACTGACCTATCTAGAAGAGTTTATGCACAGAAAAATAAATGACTGTAAGTATTGTTAATCTCAGCTCATAAAAAAAACCCTGCAGCTGTTTCCTATTTTCTCTCAACGTTTTTAAACATTTCTCCCATTCAAAATTGCGGCAGTGAGAGAAATAAATTTTAAAACAACAAGCAAAATCAAAACATAAGAAGCAACATAAAACATAAAACAACCAATTAAAAAGATGAACACTCAAAGGCCTGAAAAAAGCCTGAAAAATATACACCAGTAGGATTGTGGCACCAAAATGGATCAAAGACAGCACGTGTCCTGTCTTGAATGACATGAAATGTTTCCAAGTCCACTCTACCATAAATTCTGCCACTGACAGAAAGGGCTGGAGGAAATCCAAAAAGGACCAGAGTTTATGTTGTGGAGCAGACCTCTTAAATTCATAGGAGACACACTTCACTGCAGCCTCCATTACTGACTAAAACTCATCTGCCTCCCTTTGAACCTTATCTGGTGACTTGTGCTTTACTTTAGACAAGGGATGCTCTGCTGTCCTGTCGGACTATCACTCTGAGCAAAAATTCTAGGCCATTTTTATAACTTACTGAACCCAAAAGGCATTTATTTCCCCACTATATGAGACTGATTTTGACAAAAGCAAGAATATACAAGTGTATTGAGAAGTAAAACTAAATTAAAGCAACAAAAATAGTATCTTAAAGTTCTATTAGACATTTTCTAACAATGGGATAATACACCCTTCTAGACACAGATGAAATTGCAAGTTAAGGTAAAAAAAGAGAGATAAACTAAAATAAGCTCAGAAATCATGATAAGCATTATAAGCTAAACTAAGATTCAATATGATAAGATAAACTATAGGATCAGATAAAATAAGTTAAGAAAAAATAAGCTAAATTAAAATAAGTTTGATTAAATTAAGTATAATTAAGGCAAATTAAGAGATAATACATACACAGCAAGAAAAGAGAAACATGTTTAACAAGTACAAGAACAAAGTTTCATACTTCACAAGAACTCAAGCACAAAATTCTCAAGAAACCCTCATATGTCCCTCACACATCAGTGTAGTAACCAGCCCCACTTCTGACCAACCAATTAATAGTTGTATGACATCACAAGAGAAAAAAGTTGCTTCAAGAACAGAATGATATAATTTCTTTACAGTAGGTACAGGCCTTAAGAAAAGGTAAAAATAGGACAAGAGGATGAATTAAGATTAGCTATGCTAAGGCAAAAACTAAATTAGATTAGCCATGATAAAATAAGATAAACTAAAACAAGATAAGATAAGAAAAGTTAAGTGAAAACAAATATAAAATAACACATTTTTGATGAAATAACACATACTAAAGTAAAATAGGAGAAAAAAAACTTACTGGGATATATTAAGATAAAACAAGCAAAAACTAGGGGGGCTAAAATAAGCCTAGGATTACCTTACTAAGGCAAGATAAGATAAAATTGGATTATTTGAAACAAAATAAGAAAATTTTCATCAATAAAATTTTAGAAAAGCGAAGATAAAATATGGCAATTTGAAATGAGAGAAGATCAGCCAAATTAAGATGGAATAAAGTAAGATGAGATAAAGCAGAACAGAACAGGGGAAGGTAAGCTAAAATTAAATAACATTATCTAAGACAAGCCAAGATATAATTAGCTAAACTAAGACAAGTCAAGGTAAGAAAAGCTAAGCTAAGTTAAAATGAACTAAGATTATATACAGCAACCTAAAATAACCAAACTGAAGCTAAGATAATTTATGATAACATATATGTTAGTGGTGATTCACCAGGGAAATATACTCTTCTTGATTTGACATCAGAAGAAATCCTCCATCATCCAATATCACACAATCCACATGCTGCAAAAGATAAAGACATATATGACTAAATTAAAGAATAGGATACCATAACACTCCGGGTAATATATGCTGTTTTATAAACTAACTGGTTCCTTCATTTATTGTAAATTGTTGCACCTTGTCATTCCTGAGACAGCCACAATCTCATCCTTGCACTAGAAGGGGGAGAGAAATAGCAAAGAAAGCAATTAGCCTTTTATTATACAGATCCCCTAAAATTACTTCAATATAGTATACGTTTCCAGTCAATTTTATTCAAAGTACTTACATTAAGTTTCAGTGTTGCATTGATAAAACTGCTCATCCAGAATGAGACATTGAGTTTTACTCCTACCACTAAACAGCAAATGAAAACAAAGAAACAGTCTGTCCAGTTCATGTTGTACTGAAAAACAATCACTCTGTCTTTTTATGGTAAAACTAACCTGCTGGTTTGAGCATGACTTTATCGATGAAAAGGTCTATTGCTTTGCTCACCAGGATACCTGATTCAGACACAGGCTCCCTGACCTCTGCTGCAGTTTCAAACAGTTATACAAAGGAAGATAAACAATTTTTATTTTGGATTATCTGAACAAATATATAACAGGATGTGTTAGAGATTATTTTTCACTGCGCATTAACAATTAAATAAACAAATACTGGACTTTTTGCATGGGAAAAAGTCATTCATTGAACATTCCATGCATTTTTTTTTCAGTAATTACAAGAGTAAAATCTATGAAACAGAACATGTGTTATTCCAGTCAAGTGCACTGTAGCTGTAGCACTGACATTTGCCAGTGCTGATGTCTGTTAGAAAGATCAGTGGGGGATGACAGGATGTATACAGAGGAAAGGGTTGTGATGGTGGGGATGTGTGCTGAAAAACCCAGAAGGAAAAGAACAACGATAAAGTGAATGATATCAAACAGGCCAAACAGTCTAATGGTTGCCAATAATGTTGGGATCACGTCCAAAAGCAGTGAGGCACATCCACAGCATACAAGACCTTATTTAAGATCTTAACACATGCACACTTACTGTTTAAAAGATGGAGCTGTGAATATATATATTTATTATCCAAAGTCCTCTTGTAGAAGCTGGACTCATATGTCTCAGGATTCTCTGTCCATTCTTCTCCAGCACTAAAAAACATCATGATGTTAAAGCAATATTGGGTGAATTCAATACAAATAAACATCAATGATTAATTTACATGGATTCTCATATAGGTCATGATTACCACTACTGTATTGAAGCCAGCTAAACTTAACAGTCAAAGGGCACTTTATTGGGTACACCTGTTCAATTGCTTGCTAACAAAAATAGTTATTGACCTAATCACATGGCAGTTCAATGTATTTAGGCATCGAGATGGAGTGAAGGTAACTTGCTTAAGCTGAAACTGGCCATCAGAGAGAGAACATGGGTAAGAAAGGGGAATAGAGTGACTTTGAACATGACATGGTTGTTGGTGCCAGATAAGCTGGTCTCAGCATTTCAGAAATGGCTGATCGACAGGGATCTGATACACAATCATCTCTTTAGTGTACAGAGAAGAGGCTGAAAAAAAAAAATTCAATGGGCATCACATCGGGGATGAAATGAAAATACCCCCTTGATGTGAGAGGATGAGCAGACTAGTTTAATGATGGAGGTAAAAGTTGTTCAAATAATCAATCATTATATCCAAGGTATGCACAATACCATCTCTGAATATATATCAAGTCTAAACAGGAAAATCTAACAACTCCTTCACAAGCACATGGCAATACACAAAGAGCCAGCTTCTCAGGTAAGCACAGCTGTCCACCTACATGTTTAAGTGTATAGTTGACTTTTGTGATGATAGCGTTGTATTCATTGTGGTAAGATAAATCAGCTGGTTTGAGAAATATTTAAAGAAAAATATCCATTCTGAGTAAAACATTAACTGCATATTTGCAGAGAAGTGCAATTTTCATAGTCAATGCATAGTTCACTGATATAATCTATTCTGTTAAGAGAAAGTGAAGGGCTGATGCCCTTCGACATCAGGGTAACAATGAACCAAGGAAGAAATTGCTATGTTTAAACCTAAGAGCACCCATAATCTTAATGTTTCAAAGTGTAGTTTATCAAACAATCATTTACAACTGTGGTGAGTTGCAAGCAGACTTGGCTAGCACAAATATTTTTAAATCTCTTTGTATGGTGCCAGTTTGTTAAGTCTCCACGTTACTGCACTCAGAAAACAGCTCTACTGTCTTACTTGTCAGCTCTACTGACTTACTTACTTGATTGAAAAAAAAAAAAAAAAAAAAATCAACATTTAAAACTTGATGCCACAAACTTAAAATCGAGTTAGAGCATTTCTTCTCACTATTTTTGTCTTGGGTGAACATTTTGTAATGTATCCATGCTTGAGTTCATTCTTCCACAAGTAATAATCAGTCTTTAACAACTTTTGGTTGTGTTAACTGCCTTATGATGGCTTTTGTACTTGAATCTGACACATGTTGTCAAAGAACAGTTGTAAAAAGCATGACTATATGCCATTTAAGAGTCATAAGTCATCCAGGTCAGCTGATTTTTTTTTACTGTGGACCACTTAACATACTAGCTTAATCCAGTCATTTTCTGTTGTGCCACTAAACACAAATAAAACAAAAGCAAAAGGAAAAAAAAACATGCTATTCTGGATGAAAGAGGTGATCGCCTGTGACTTTTGTGATGGCCAACTGCATGTACCCCTTACTTCTGGGTGTATCATGACATTCCAGTATGAGTACATATAGGACTACATCCTGAGTGGAAATAGAAAAAAAAGATAAACGAGTACCTTCTCGGATAAACTCTAGTGATTCCTCCATCTGTTGCGACAAACCTCGCTACTATTCCATCTCTGAAAACAGTAAATAACACAAAATTACACCTGAAAGTTAATGACACAATCAATTTCGAAATGTGTAGAACCTCTTGAAGTTAAAGATATACATTTATGCTAAAGCCTGGTCACTGGTCTTTGTTTTGTATGTTCTAATGATAAACAGATACCCTTCAGAATGTGAAAACGTGTGGAGATTATTTCAGACATATGGGCATGCAATAAAAGGGAACACACTGATGTAATTACTTTGTTTTCCTCTCAAAAGAGCATGCCATGGCTACGTTTAGAATCCTTGGTGTAATATGCTTTTTTTATATGCTTTCATCATGTTTCACTAGAAAGATTAGACCAAATCACCCATAACAGAGAAGAAAAAGCTAAAATTTTGGCTTTGTTTGCCAATAAATGGAGCATGAAACATGCATCGGCTCTCAAAGTTCAGAGAAAGAATGTACACATGTAGTATACAATATACATAAGCAGATATTTTCATTTAACCAAAGCTGTTCATGGTTCAGCGATGTAAAGAAGATTCTATATTTAAATGGCTTAAATCATATAAATACTCTAATGTTTGGCACTCACACTGACTGCTCCTTCCAAACTTTAACCAGTTCAGCTGTCAGGCCTGCATCCAGGATAAGTCGTTTCACTAGGGACTCATTGCCTGTGGATTAAAGACAAGATAAATATCACATATTGATGATGTTACAAACACCACATTACATGGGAAGGATTTATGGTAACAGAAATAAAGGCAGTGTTGATAGATATGGGCAAGAAGAATGAATATCCTATGTATAAAGAATATTGGTCTTATGCCACTGGTGCGCTAAACTCAGAACCAACATCTGTTTATTGACTAACTGTAAGAATACCAGTGATCCAGAATATAAAGGCAATCACCAGTAAAAAGGAGCAGCCAACTCTTTTTTTCATAAATATAATGAAAAAATGACTTCATAGCACTTTTCTGTAAATCATCCAGCAGGGTGACTTGAGTGGCCATTACATGTTAGAGATCAGACAGTACTTTGCAAAAGACTGGCTGTTAGAAAGTAGATGATGACAAGGGATTGAGTTTCAGCCTTCTTGTCAAGGGAAATTATTTTTGAAGTGAAATCATCTGAGGCAGTGCCTTTAAAAATAACTACACACTCCCACCACTGGTGTCTCAAGTGTTGCGTCAAATAATGCCTATATCTTTAATGAAGACTCAAAATAGCAGATGTTAATGAACAACATTAATCCCAAGTATTTGATTTGACCTTGGGTTAAAATTGGGATCAAAGATATTGCAACCCTTAGCTGGATAACAGTAGTCATATTTATGTTGAGAAGGGGCACCAAATCAAGAACCATGAGTCATGTAGCATGACTGCATTGTGCTTCAAGGAGATTCAGTTGATCACTCTGAGAGTCAGCAATTTTATAACATAATGGCTCTGAGATCATAATATCTAAATATATATGATTTTTATTTCTACCTAAACAAACACTAAAACATACCATGCTTACTATTTCTATACTCAAACAAAAATTTGTTCAGTCCCATTTGTGACAGAATACAACAAACTGTATGTTTGGGGGAGTAAAACTGTGAGGCATTGTCTCTAAAAATACAAACTGAAAACAAATAATGCATGAAACTAACAAAACTGCTACAAATGTGCCAACTGAGGTTGTAGTGAAAGAGATGCATGACTCACAATGCATCTGCAGTATTTCTATCATGTACTGGTTGAAGTCGAGAAGAAACTGGTGTTGTTGAGTGACAGCTTCAGCTCTTTGCAGTATTCCCTGAAGAAACATTGTTCATTTCAAATAACTTTCCTGTTGTTTTTTTTAAATGGCTTGTGCAATAATATAAAGCCTACTCACCTTGGAGCAATGTAGGTGTACCAAACTCGTCAAACCTCTCCAGCTGTATAGTCTCCATGGCTTTTGAGAACAAAAAAGCCATATATATATATATATAATATATATATATATAGATATATATATATATATATATATATATATATATATATATATATAAAGATATACCAATCATGCATAACATTATTGTCATTGAAAAAAAAAAAGGAATTAGCAACACTCCTCATCTTACTACACTTGCATTCTTCACTGTAAGGAGTGGTTGTTAGCCACATGTGAGTTTTTGATGGCTGATAAACTCACCCATGTGGTAAGAGCACTCCTTCAAAGTAGCCGCCTATCTCCAGACATAGACAATAGTAATTAGCATTGTACTTCACCCATTATTACTTTCCATTTCATTCACCAAGTGAAAAGCACAAATGATATGTATGTGTAAACACGGCCATTAGATGAGTAGGGTAAAAGCAATTTTTCCTATCACAAAAGTGACAGGAGAACAATAAAAAATGTTTCCCCACAGCAAGCTCCAGGGTCCATGACAGATAAGCATATCTCCTTCAAAAACTGTAAGAATCAGAGGCTGAACCAATAACTTACAAGTAACAAGTTTGGGATAGTATTTCTAAGCAAGTAAGAGATGTGGAATATTTGTCTTGCACAGGTGGAATGAATAATCTCTTTGATTGATTCTCCATAAGAGAAAAATAATTGAAACATGTTTCCACAACAAGTCATGGACTGTTTTTACCAAACCAAATTTTTCTGGACTTTTTTACCCTACCTATCTTTGATTGCGAGACTTCCCACCTCAGAATTAAATAGAAATGATTTTTAGCAATAAAACTTCAACTCATGATTATGTCACTTTAAAACATACAGATGGCTCCAGCTGTGATTAAAGCCCTGTGTTCAAGCATTTAAATTTTGAAACTCGCACAACCAGTTGAAAAGACATACGAAGAAATTAGAAAAAATTATTTTAAAAAATTTAAACTATGTTAAGCAGTCTATTAATTTGAAAAAAAAAAAATAAAAAAAAAAAAAAATACCTGTTGGAATGGTATCTGTGTTTTATATGAACATGAGCTTTGTTTTTTTCCAATAGGAAAAAAAAACACCTGTTAGAGTATTAAAGAAAAGTTTACATATTCATCACTTCAAGACTCCATAATTTAATTTCTAGTTGTAAAACTGTCCTTGAGCCAAACAAAACAACTTTGTTCTGTGTACACTGTAAGTGGGTGTCTGAATGACAAACAAAAGTCCAAGTTAATATTGAATACTGAATATGAAAACAAAAACTGAATTTTATAGACTTGTTGTGAATATTTATTTGTAAAATAAAGAGATTATGTGAAGCATTTTTCAAGCCCACATCTTTGAACATGGAGTACCTAAACCTTCTAAGACATTTCTACCATGTTTTGAAAAGGTGAAAAATAACTGATTGACTCCATCTAGCTTTCTGGAGATGGTAAATATATGATGTTAACTGTGTCCCACAAGCAGACAGTGCTGGTTTTTGAGAATTAGCTGCTTTGTGCCTTGGCGCTACCAATATAAATATACATAGATATCGGCAACTTTTCCCCTTAATACTTCCCCTCAAATGTGGTGAAACTGTGACACTGCAGACAGAAGCTTTTGGCAGTGCAATTTGAGTTGCAGCGGAGAAACAGCGGAATGGAGGTATGAGAGAGTAGTTGACTGAAAAATACTTACCTTCTTCCCCTGTTGTGACCCAAGGAATGAAGAATCAGGCAGAGGCAAAAGAAAAAAGACAAAGGCAAATCATGTCATAGATGTAGGAAAATGCAGAAACTTGTAAATATTTCCCACAAGAAATGAAAATATATTCTGCAATGAGAGAATGTTGTTACTAAAAGGTAAATAAAAGACTAGAGCAAAACTCAAAATTATCAAAGATCATGTTCATATAAAACACAACAAATGCAAGGAAGAATTCCTTTCTAAAACTTTCCTTTCCCTATCTCTGTATTTCATTTAAAATACCATCTTGTTATTCTTATCTCATAAATGACATGACAGACATCAATAGTCATCAATCTCTGGTCTCTTAAAATGAAGACTTTTGGACAATCCCTTTAAAATATATTGACTCATGTGGTGCGGTCTGTGAAAGCAATTACTGAGCACTCACTTTCCTTGGGGTCCTGGAAATCTGGTGTAGGATAAAACAACCTCTTTCATATAAAACATAACAAGCAGATTCATTGTCACTCTGTCTCTATAGACTAGGCAGAATGTCTATACTTAATGGCTTTCCATAGTACTTTATTTTTTCATCCTTTTTTCTTGGGCTCATTCCTTATCTGTCATCGTCTCCTCAACCCGTGTATTAGGTAATTTATTCTACAAATACAAATGCTTCTTTCATAGTCATGAAAAATATGCTCAATCATTACACAGTGTCAAGAGACTCTTACCAGTGTATGTATTAGGAGAGCAAGTGACTGCAGAAACCACCTACTGCATGAAACTGATAAGACATATGAAGCTTTAGGTGGTCTGGCTCCAAAGTGAAATCCTATATGGCTGAACAGAGAACTTTAGAGTCCCAAATCACCATCAGAGTAGTCTGCAGCTGTAGGGCATGGTGTGTTGCTTTCTTTAACAGGCCTGTAAATGTGCTGAAAGTGTTTATGGCACAGTGACAGACTCTTCAGAGGAGTAGTGAAATGGAGGCTGAAACTAACCGTCTCTCAAAAATCTCATTTGATGGAATCACTGCACCATTAGTCGTTAATACAAAGTTATGAAACTTTCATTGATGCCAGCTCATTGCATATTTAATTTAGATTTTTTTTTTTTCTTATATCATTGATCAAAGTAACAGTCTTCTTATTTTTTTTCCAATTACAATCTGCACTTATTTGGAATTCCCCCTCCATTTTATCAAATACAACCAAATATTTTACAGTTCTGTCTAAGTTGATCTAGCTAATGCAAATTTAAACAAAAACATCTCTTTGACTTCTTAACTAATTAATTGGCAGCCATGTACTTTTCTAAGCAGTTGCTAAGCACTTGAAAACTATTTTTCCTGAAAGCAGGAAAAAGGAAAAGTATTTGGAGACAGGTTTAGTTGTGAAGTTAAATGAAAGGCAAACATAGATCAAAATCCTTTTTTGAAAAATGACTTTGAACAAGATTCAGACCCTGCTCTCACCGATAATCGGAGCTAAAGTTTTGTAAATAATTTAAAAGGTATGTATGAAAAGTGGAATTTCTCAACAGCTTACATTACATACTTTAAGAAATACGTTCAACCTAAACTATGTGTCAATTCAGTGAGTGAGTGATGTGGAACCATACAAACACATGAATCATGAAAACAAAAAAAGGCTGATGCAGTGATCATCACATAGAAGGGAGATAGAAGAACAAAAACGGAGTACTTGCCCCAAGGAGAAGCTTTCAAATTCAAATTAAGAAGGGTAAAGAGAAAAGGTTCAGTGAAAAATTACAAACCAATAAAATGTACAAGAGTTACAGACACACCTGTATGATACAGTATGTAAATTTACACGATATCGTGATATGCAGCTATCCAATATTTTATGTATGTTGTCAGCTTTTAGAGAAGACAGACTGACTGCATCAGTTTGAGAAAGCCTTGGAAGTTTAGGCACAGCAAAGATAAATAAATAAAGGGATGAAGAAAAGGAATACCAAAGGAAGGGAGAAGGAAGACTAAGGCAACACAAGCTGAGATGAGGGGTTAAGACAGATTTTTGCTGGGTCAAAATAAAGGAAGACAGTCACAATTAAACACAAAAACAAAAGTATAATTGGCTACAGAAATATTTCTTTAACTGTTAAGTCTGGATAAAGAAAAATGGTGTAGTAATACAGATACCAATGACAAGATGAGGAAGCTTTCATTATAGTCTAAGCCAAACAAGAGACAAATGAAGAGGGTATGGAGGTATAGCAGTGTCAAATGCAGACAAGATCAAAAGGTTTAATGCTCCAGTTAGGTACTTGAGGGGAAAGACATGTTGAGGAGTTTGGGTGGGAGTAAAATCCACTGACCAGTAGGTTAAACTACAAAAGAACATCACAGTGGGACTTCAGAAATCTGAGCTGAAAATACAAAGGCTTGGTTGTGGTTACAACAAGCTCTAAGTATTACAGATACTCAAGAGTAAAACACAATGCAAGGCTATCCCTGAGAAACCAACTGGGCTGAATGTTATTGATTGTTTGTTTGAATATTGTACTCACAGATGGCTTGTTTTATATCGTCCCCGAGTTTAGCTTGAATGAAGTTTTCACTGTATTTAGGTAAAACAAGTGCCAGGCTGCAGAACAGATCAAAATTAGGATTAAAATTAACTCATGGGTGGCATGGTAGAAACAGGACAGGAGCCCCTGCTTTGTGAAGCAGTTTGTAGCATTGTAGATAGCATTAAGAAAACCTGATCGCACATAATCAGACACCCTATAAATTGTCTCACCTGTAATCTGTTCCGTTGACTGGAGCCCATGTGTAGGTTCTTACCCCTCTGTCTATATATCTCTGTCAAAAGAATATATGTAAAAGGTAAGTCATTTATAATTTCCAACAATAAAAAAAAAGAAATCAACAAACCATGGACAAGATTTTTATCCAAAACATAAATATCTATGATTCTTTGGAATTTTTAAAGAAATTTAAAATGTTGATAAAAGTAACATAAAAAGTCACATAATAATAATAATAAAAAAACATCCCCAAGTACAATGAAGGCTAAAGGTTTTCACAGTGACACAAATGTTGTTTTGGATATTATCAATATAATACTTAAAAATAGTTTCTAAATTCTTTTTTTGAGCGTTGGATTAAATGGGTGAAGATCTGACACAGAAGAAAATTTAGAGCAGAAAATATGGCTTTTAAAAGGCTTTTCAGCTATTCACTTGTATCACTTGAAGGATCACCCTGACTGGATAAGCTGTCATTTTTAAACGTCATACTTTTTGGTTTGTAAAAATTCTGGGCAGACAGAAGCTTTTTTCTGATTTAAAAAGTTTATTCAAGATAGCTCATCGTCAACGAAATGGCGATGAGCTATCTTGAATAGCTCATCGCTATTTTATGTCATAGGATTTACGGTACAATGTGGATTTTTCTATTTTAAAAAAAAAAATCAAATTAGGGTGGAGCAATTTTCGTTTCCCCTTGAATTTTTGGAATTACGCATGAAAGGAAAAATTAACGAGCCTTGGTCTCTGAGTCGCTACTGTGTAGATTAACACTTAGATTGTTTGGGTCTCAGACTTAGATTGTTTGGGTCTCAATGGTATGCCAAAAAACACTCAAAACACAAAAATTAAAGGCTGTTATTAACAACAATACATCTGATTTATGTGAAGCATTGTTCTTCTTCATTACAATCTCTTTCTGGTGTTGCTTGATATTGCATTATCTTTACAAATGGTCAGTCCTTGTCTTTTTCGTGCTTTGAGCTGATACATAGTTCTTAACCTCTTCTTATTCACCATGTTTAGAGAACAGATGACAGGTTTTTCACAGAGGAAGAGAACATAGATAATCAGCAAATTGTGCCTGGATTGCTAGAAAAGGTTGCACTTGAAGGATATTTTCATTATGTATATATATATATATATATATATATATATATATATATATATATATATATATATATATATATATATATATATAATAATTCCCTTCTCACCCTCCACGGGTGGTCTTTCTCAACCTCTGAGCTCGGGTCCTCTACCAGAGGCCTGGGAGCTTGAGGGTTCTGCGTAGTATCTTGGCTGTGCCGAGAACTGCGCATTTCTGGACTGAGATGTCTGACGTTGTTCCTGGGATCTGTTTTAGCCACTGCTCCAGTTTGGGGGTGACTGCCCCGAGGGCCCCGATGACCACAGGCACCACTGTGGTCTTCACCTTCCAGGCCTTCTCCAGTTCCTCTCTGAGGCCCTGGTATTTCTCCAGTTTCTCGTGTTCCCTTTTCCTGATGTTGCAATCGCTTGGTATTGCTACATCCACCACAACGGCTTTCCTCTGTTGTTTATCCACCACCACGATGTCCGGTTGGTTCGCCATTACCATTTTGTCTGTCTGGATCTGGAAGTCCCACAGGATCTTAGCTCGGTCATTCTCCACCACCTTTGGGGGTGTGCCCCACTTAGATCTCGGGGCTTCCAGTCCATATCCTGCACAGATGTTTCTGTACACTATGCCCGCCACTTGGTTATGACGTTCCATGTACGCTTTCCCTGCCAGCATCTTGCACCCTGCTGTTATGTGTTGGACTGTCTCAGGGGGCCTCCTTGCACAATCTACACCTTGGATCTTGTCTGGTGTGGTAGATCTGTGCCTCTATTGCTCTGGTGTTTAGGGCCTGTTCCTGTGCAGCCAGGATGAGTGCCTCTGTGCTGTCCTTGAGTCCAGCTTTTTCCAGCCATTGGTAGGATTTCCTGATATCAGCCACTTCAGTTATTTGTCGGTGGTACATCCCATGTAGGGGCTTATCCTCCCATGATGGTTCCTCCAGCACCTCATCCTCTGGTCCCCATTGTTTGAGACATTCGCTGAGCACATCGTCGGTTGAGGCTTTGACCTTGATGTATTTATGGATCTTGGATGTTTCATCCTGGACAGTGGCTCTCACACTCGCTAGTCCTCTGCCTCCATCCTTACGGCTCGCGTATAGTCTCAGGATGCTGGATTTAGGGTGGAACCCTCCATGCATGGTTAGTAGTTTCCGAGTTTTAACATCCATGGTCTTTATCTCTTCCTTTGGCCAGCTTATTATTCTTGCAGGGTATCTGATTACTGGCAAGGCATAGCTGTTTATCGCACGGATCTTGTTCTTGCCATTGAGCTGGCTTCTCAGGACTTGCCTTACTCGTTGGAGGTATTTGGCCGTGGCTCCTTTCCTTGTGACCTCATCGAGGCTGCCATTTGCTTGTGATATTCCCAGGTACTTGTAACTGTCCTCAATGTCTGCTATTGTTCCCTCTGGGAGTGAGACCCCTTCTGTGTGGATGACCTTCCCTCTCTGTGTAACCATCCGACCACACTTCTCTAGTCCGAATGACATCCCAATGTCAGTGCTGTAGATCCTGGTGGTGTGGATCAGTGAGTCGATGTCTCGTTTGCTCTTAGCGTACAGCTTGATGTCATCCATGTAGAGGAGGTGACTGATGGTGGCTCCGTTCTTGAGTCGGTATCCGTAGCCAGTCTTGTTGATGAGTTGGCTGAGGGGGTTCAGACCTATGCAGAACAGCAGTGGGGACAGAGCGTCTCCTTGGTATATGCCACATTTGATGGACACTTGTGCAATTGGCTTGTAGTTGGCTTCAAGGGTGGTTTTCCACATCCCCATCGAGGCTGCAATGAAGGCTCTTAGAGTCCTGTTGATGTTGTACATCTCTAAGCATTCAATGATCCAAGTGTGTGGCATTGAGTCATAGGCTTTCTTGTAATCAATCCAAGCCGTGCACAGGTTGGTGTGTCGGGTTTTGCAGTCTCGGGCGACTGTTTGGTCTACCAGGAGTTGGTGTTTGGCTCCTCTGGTATTTATGCCGATGCCCTTCTGTGCTGTACTCATGTATTTATCCATGTGCCCACTTATCTTAGCTGCTATGATGCCTGACATGAGCTTCCATGTTGTAGAGAGACAGGTTATTGGCCGATAGTTGGATGGGACCGAACCCTTTGAGGGATCCTTCTGGATCAGGATTGTGCGCCCTTCAGTTAACCATTCAGGGTGAGTCCCACTTTGTAGCAGCTGGTTCATTTGAGCTGCCAGTCGCTCATGGAGGGCAGTGAGTTTCTTTAGCCAGTAGGCATGGATCATGTCAGGACCTGGTGCTGTCCAGTTTTTCATACCTGAGACTCTTTCTTGGACATCTGCCACTGTGATAGTTACTGGGGCTTGCTCAGGGAGGTTGCTGTGGTCATCTCGTAGAGAGATTAGCCACTGTGCATTGCTGTTGTGGGTCGCCTCCCTTTCCCATATGCCTTTCCAGTACTGTTGGGTCTCCAGCCTTGGTGGGTCTGCTCTGTTGTTATTACCCTGCCATTGAGAGTACACTTTAGCTGGTTGGGTGGAGAAGAGCCGGTTAATCCTCCTGGCTTCATTTTCTCTCGTGTACCTCTTTAGGCGACTGGCCAAGGCTTGGAGCCTTTGTTTGGCAGTTTCGAGCGCTTCAGGTATGGGCATCTGGCTGTACCGCTTGGGTACCGGTCTTTTGATTGCACCTCTTTGGAGCTCTGACAATTGGCTCACTTCCCTCCTTGTTACCTTGATTTTAGCCTCTAACCGTCTTTTCCATGGTAGGTATTGAATCTCATGGTTGCTCCTATAGCCGAGCATGTCAAGGATCACTGATGCTGAGTTGTACACCAGCTCATTGGTTTCCGTTATGGTGTTGGTAGGGATCGTTCTCAATGCTGCATTCACATCTTCAATGAGACTTTCTGATGGTACTTCACTCAGCCGTTGTAATTGGCATCGGGATTGCCTGGTGTTCATTCGGGCCACGATCCTACCTCTCAGGTCAGTTGCTGCCTCGTTCAGCTGTGATGGTTCGTTCATTATTGGGGCTGCATACCCAATCTCCGGGTGGGGAGTTGAAGCTAACTCCCCTCTGACCTGGCGTCCTGGTTCCCCCTTGCCGTAGCATTTGTGTTGTACCTCGTCTATCTCAAGTTGTGACAGCATTTGCCGTTTGCGGATGTTGGAACACTGAGCTACTAGTTGTTTGGCAGTTAGTGTTGAATGGGGATGTCGACGTAACCATTCCTCCCGCATTCTTTGCATGTAACCCCTCTGACTAGGGTTACTTGAGTAGTAGCATTCCAACAGATCCAAGTTTTCACCTCTCGCCCAATTCCGTCTTGTTCCAGTAACCCATTTTTCGTGAAGGTGCCCTGGTTCCCCAGCACCTGACGCAGACCTTGTTTGGCCGGGCGACGTCTGAGCCGGCATGGCGTGTATTCCTTTATCACTCATCATGAGGTAGGCAGTAGCGCGAAGGATCTTGCCTAAGGACCCACACTGGATATCTCAACCAAGCGACCCGGCCTGGATTCGAACCCCGGTCTCCCGGGTGAAGGTCGGGTGACTTACCCATTGAGCTACCCAGCCGCTAATAAATATATATATATATATATATATATATATATATATATATATATATATATATATATATATATATATATATATATATATATATATATATATATATATATATATATAGCTTTGTTCTTTGGTAGAACTGTTGGCTGTTGAGGCAACCCTACACATAGATTCAATCATGTGTAGTCATTCAATTTACACTATATTTATTGATTATATTTTTTTTTTATAGTTTCTTAAGATGATGTGTTAATAAACTGAATTGAAATTTGAATGTAACTCCTTAGAAAGCCTCCTTTCTAGCCACAAAATATATTAGTCTGAGACCTGTTGATGGTCTCTGCCAGGTCTTTCAATGGTCTTTTTGAGGTAATTAAGAATGCAGTATGCTCCCCAAGTAAATGGGAGAATGGGAGCTCCCAGACACTTTTGAGACTCCACAAAATCTCTGTAGTCAGATTGTGGTGATTCATTAGGATGATGACAGCATATTACAGTCCTGGGTAGGGGAGACTGATCGAGGCAGTTGTAGCTCATCCTTGATGTGGTCTCCACACTAAAATGATCATATAGGTCATCAGAAAAATTGAAGCTAGACAGGTCTTGATAGCCTCATGCCAAAGCTACAGCCTTATCACGCCCTATATAGCAAGCAAAGTTCTAAGCGATTGATTGTAAAGCTCTTTGCAATGCACTGGTATGAGCAGTGGTCCAGGTACTATTCTGAGTACAAGCAAATGTAGCAACAATCTCCAATCTCCATGCCAATAAGTCCAGTACCATACAGTATAGGTCCCAATGGAACAGAGCTGGCTTTTGGGTAAAAGCATTGACTCCTCTGTGTGGTTACTAGAAAACCGAGGAAAGATGTGCAATTTTTAGGGCTGGCATTCAACTGCAAAATATATTTCTTGTACTATTAAACAGAAACCCTGGCATTGTATTTAGAGACGATTGGAATTAGCAAGGAGATGTGGTCAACTCACAAGGATCAATGAATAACACAGAATTTGGATTTTGTGTGCATGAATGAAATGCTATACATTTCATTCATGTAACACATTGCAAGAAACCACCTCTTGCTTGCATCCTCTCAGTCTGCTGATAAGCTGATGAAATTCTGAAGACATTTAAATATCTACAGTCAATCTGAAAGTAATATGGGGAGATGCAGAGACCTATTCATTGAAATTCCACAGGTTGTAGGGAAACATCTTAATGCAGATTTGTTATCTATGGTAGGAGTGTGGTGATAAAAAACAACTATCCAGTACCGTCTTTACTGCCTTACAATAAAGTAAGTAAATTGAGGATTTTCAAATAAAGTGCAATAAACTGTTTTTAAATTGATGTGGTGGTCCTAGAGCATGGATGTCCAGCTCCAGTCCTCAAGGGCTGGTGTCCTGCCAGTTGTAGATGTGTCTCTGCTCCAACAAAACTCATTCAAATGGTCTAACTACCTCCTCAGCATGTCAAAGTTCTGCAGAGGTTCTGCTAATGAACCATCATTTAATTTAGGTGTGTTGAACCAGGGAAAGAACTAAAACATGCAGGATACTGACCCTTGAGGACTGACTTTGGACACCGCTGTCCTAGAGAATGTCGGGCAGTCTTAAGTCAGAGAGTAGTGGGAGTAAGAGAACATCCAGGAGAATGTTTAAAGCATCTCCTGGATGTTTTAAACATCCAGGAGATTATGCATCTGGTCCATCTCATAACCTGAAAGCAATGAAAAATGCCAACAAACAAACTGAAGTGCTATAATTGAGTTATGTATGTATCAGGAGTCGTCCTAAGTGCTAGTGTTTAATAGGAGAGTACACACTCTAAAGTACATTTAGTGATATGTGAGAAAAAAAAGCATATTTTAAGGCCTCAGATTGTTTATTGTTGCACAGAAAAAGCAAATTTAGAGATCATATTAAAAACAACAAATATTTCATTAAGATTTTTAAAACAAAGCTTCTTCACTATTACCTCTTACCTCATCTTGAGTTTTAACTAGAGTATCAATAGTACTTTCTCCTATCTCCCCATCAATCATCATTCTTCTAATCTGAAAAACAACAGATAAAAAGAACAGTTAAAAGTGATAAAGAGACAATATAGTCTATCTATGATCATAAATTGAATTAGATAGTATATCTGAAAATATATTTGAAAACTGTATTACGTCATGCAGATATTTAGCTTTGTAGATTTTCCTGAGCAGATATGATTCATTAATCTGGATACCCTACCTCCACTTTTATGTCATTTTCCAGTTCAGCATCAAGGAAGTCCAAGGTCACAGGCTCCTGAAATTTAGGATTCTGTAGAAGGGATAATAGTTCAGACAGAAATATGATGCAGTTTCAGACAACCACATTCAAATCAAGCTAATAACATAAGATTTACAGTAAACAGAGAGGAATCTTTTACTTTAGGGTTTTCCAAAGTAATATTACAAACTTTGGGTCATCAGCCACCTACCACTGATATAGCAAAAATTAAATCACATTAAAAGTAAAATGCTCACAAAAAATATTTTATAGGCTCTAGCTTTTTTCACTGTTTTTCAAGACCTGGTAGCTGACCATTTTTAGAGAAATAGATTTATATGTTCATCAAGCTACCCAATATCAACCCATTTTTAATTTAGACATTTTAGTACTAAAACTTTATGGTGTTTAAAAACTTCTTCTCATTTCTTTAGCTGCATCTATGATACATATCAAGGATAAAACACTGACAAACAAAAAACACAGTTTGTGGACAAACAGAAGGATTTTAACTGAAAACTTGCCTCACTGTAAATGGTCAACAAATAAGTCTTTATCAGTTTATTGTGAAATTTATTTTGTTTGTTTATAGAGATAAAGATTTTATACACTGTTCTTTGTTCAGACTATTTAATTGAGTTTCCTGAATGTTTCTGAGGAAATGTTATATCAATAGTTTTAATATTAATGTTGTGTCAGAAATTCATATATTTGCTAATAAATACTATTCTATGCTTGCAAACCTGTATTATCTTAAGCATTTTTAAGACATTGTGTTTTATTTTACAGAGTCTACCTAATTAGAACTCAGAACATTCAATTATCAGAAAACATTACCTCATTCATAGAAAAATGTAAAGAATTAAGTCATGGATCAGGCCCGTCATACAGTATATGCTTGCAAATTATCAAAAAAAAAAAAAAAAAAAATCGTTATTAGTACAAGCAGGAGTGGATCTACATGGGAGCAATAGTGGGCAGCTGCACCCTTACAGTAGAGCCCCAACCCCCCTCACACAGGTTCTATGTTCTTAAAATCAAACTTATGAAAACTAATCACTTGTTTGTCCAGAAGCTTCTTATAGCCTTAAAATTAAATATTAACTCATATATAATTGGGGCCTGCCCATAGCAAATGCATGGGCAGGCACCTATTACTCTACACTCAATAAGGCGTCTCTTTATTTATTATTCTCCCGTCTGCATTAATGCGGCCCGAACCGTGGCGTGCACCCCCACAATATATACATCAAAATGTGCGGCTCGATCTCGAGATGTGTGTGCTATTACTCAACTTTTTGATTCGACTTACCGTGGTGACGTAATTCGCGAAAAACCGGCCCCCCAAAACCCCATACAAAGTCAATGGAGCGACGTCCTGAGGAAATCCTAAAAAAACACTATTTTTGAGGATTTACTGTGTCATCATAGTATGCCCTACAAACACCATTTGAATCTCAGTTTGTAGATATGCCCATGCTGTCTTCAGAAGTGAAGACGGTATGTTGATACCTATCACGTTTTTCCCTCTACGTGCCTCTAAGCGACCTAAAGTTTTAGGAAAAATCATGATTTTAGAGTGTAACACCAACTAGAAAATTTCTGAAGAAATTTAGAAGGGGCCTGCCAAAGTGTGCGTATCGACGCTAACGTAACGTACAAAAAGTTGGGAGGATGTGGAACATCACTGACATCTTCACTAACTGTAACTTGCTCCAGTCAGGATGCAAAAAGTAGTAGAAAAGCTAAAATTAGCCAAAATGCTAAAGCTAGCTTAAATGCTATCAGTAGCATGTGGACTTACATTGACTTACTTCATTCAGGGTGCAAAAAGTAGTGTATAAGCTAAAATTAGCCAAAATGCTAACGTTAGCTTAAATGCTATCAGTAGCATGTGGGGGGACACCACCCTGTTGAGTAACATCCACTCACTCCATTTAGTATGCTAAACCTAATTATTATTTCAAAATAAGGCTAAAAAGCTCATTTTAGACATAAGGCTAATGTTAGCATGACGGCTATCGGTAGCATGTAGAGCGGCTTGTGTGTTGACACTACCAGTAGAATGTCCGTTATCACAGTTATGTTGACAATAATGGACTTACTTCATTTAGTAAGTCAATATAATGCTTTTATATTCAACTCATCTTAAAACATAGTGTAGTTAAGGAAGTATGAGGCTTTTATTTTGACATTTTCAGTGAGTGTCATTTTCCAAGGCCAGACCAATCCCATGTGTAACAGAGCTTGGGTCAAATCTGTCATATTTTGCCCAAAGCTGCAGTTATGTGCTGTATAAAATGTGAAGGCTTTTATTTTGTAGGGTACATGTAGCTCTTATTTTGAAAGTCCAGTGTGATTGTCAGTTTGGGCTGGTCAGGTCTCATCACTGAAGTCAGCCAAGCCCCTTAGGAGAGCAGCCATGTTGCTTTTAGGCCTGTTCTGCTCCCCAGCTGCAGCCATCATAGCTCAAAGCTGTGGCTGCTCCACTAAGTGATTTGTTGCTATGGTAGTTAATGTCCCTCTGCCAACTGACACTGTCAGCGTCACTCACTTTGGTGCAGAGAAAAGCTCTATATGTCAGAGGCAGGCAGCCTGACTGAAAAAACCTCTCCGAACAGCTCCTTCCTGTTGGGGAACTGTAACAGGTATCTGAAAAATTCTCGAAGCGTGAGTGAGGGCCGTCTTTCGTCTACCTTAGTCCTGCGTTTCACATCTGTACCTCATTCAGAGCCAGAGCAGGGACGAGTGAAAGATGGTGTGGGAAAGGTGCCCAGCTCATGAAAAAGGCATGAAAATGAATGGCCGAGACTCTCCTTTACCCTTACGCGAGTGTTTCCTCTGAAGCACCGTGACAGAAAACCGTCAGGCCTAGAGGAAATTCGAAAGCATTTTCTGAGAGCCAACCAGCGGTTCTATGTCATGACCGAAAATCATGCCGTTTGATGCACGCCACGGTTCGGGCCGCATTAACGCAGACAGAAGAATAATAAATAAATAAAGAGACCGTTTAAGAGGTGTAGAGTAATAAGTGCCTGCCCATGCATTGCATGGGAGGCAGTGCATTGCGCAATGCACTGCCTCCCATGCAATAGCTATGGGCAGGCCCCAATTAACTGCTGCTCCGTTAGAGTGTAGGAGAAACAGGATTTCAGATCCCAGATTTATATTCAACTCGCTGTCACGCCTACAAATATCGCTCAAACGGCATGATTTTCGGTCATGACATAGAACCGCTGGTTGGCTCTCAGAAAATGCTTTCGAATTTCCTCTAGGCCTGACGGTTTTCTGTCACGGTGCTTCAGAGCAAACACTCGCGTAAGGGTAAAGGGGAGTCTCGGCCATTCATTTTCATGCCTTTTTCATGAGCTGGGCACCTTTCCCACACCATCTTTCACTCGTCCCTGCTCTGGCTCTGAATGAGGTACAGATGTGAAACGTGGGACCATGGAAGACGAAAGACGGCCCTCACTCACGCTTCGAGAATTTTTCAGATACCTGTTACGGTTCCCGAACGGGAAGGAGCTGTTCGGAGAGGTTTTTTCAGTCAAACTGGATGAAAAAACCTCTCATCTTCCTCCCAGCTTCTTCATCTCACCACCTTTCCCACACATTCTTTCACTCATCCCTGCTTTCACTGTGAACGAGGTACAGATGTGAACCGCGGGACTAAGGAAGACGAAAGACGGCCCTCGCTCACGCTTCGAGAATTTTTCAGATACCTGTTACAGTTCCCCAACAGGAAGGAGCTGTTCGGAGAGGTTTTTTCAGTCAGGCTGCCTGCCTCTGACATATAGAGCTTGTCTCTGCACCAAAGTGAGTGACACTGACAGTGTCAGTTGGCAGAGGGACATTAACTACCATGGCAACAAATCACTTAGTGGGGCAGCCACAGCTGAAAATGTCAAAATAAAAGCCTCATAGTCCCTTCCATACACTATGTTTTAAGCTGACAAAACAGTACATTGGGATGTTGGAATAGGACCAAGGATCCATGCGCGTGACAGCCCTCATTCTTATGGTAGTGTCAAGATGCGAGTGGGACTACATGCTAGTCATAGCACACAGAAAAATGGTAGCATTTAAGCTAATATTAGCATGTAAGCTTAGTTGAATATAAAAGCATTATATTGACTTACTAAATGAAGTAAGTCCACTATTATCAACATTACTGTGATAACACACTTTCTACTGGTAGTGTCAACACGCAAGCCGCTCTACATGCTACCGATAGCTGTCATGCAAAACTGTACCAACTCCCAGTCTCTCCTTTCTGCCTGCCCATAGAAAGCTATTTAAATGCAAGAAAAACCAGTTTGGCACCCACTTACACAATCTCACACACACAAACATCCATCCCGAAGCACATTCCTCCCTGTACAGGTCAACAAGTGCAGGTCAACAAAAACACATTTCAGGTGGTTTTGTGTTGTAGGAAAGGGGGTTTCGTTAATATTCCGTCTGCGTTAATGCAGCCCGAACCGTGGCGCGTGCACCCCCACAATATATATATCAAAACGTGCGGCTCGATCTCGAGATGTGTGCTATTACTCAACTTTCCGATTCGAGTTACCATGGCGACGTAATTTGCAAAAAAAACGACTCCCAAAATCCCATTGAAGTCAATGGAGCGACATCCCGAAGACATCCTAAAAAAAACCCCACTATTTTTGAGGATTTACTGTGTCATCATGGTATGGCCAAGACACACTATTTAAATCTCAGTTTGTAGATACGCTCGTGCTGTGTTCAGAAGTGAAGACGGGATGTTGATACCTCTTACGGTTTTCCCTCTATGTGCCTCTAAGCGACCTAAAGTTTTAGGAAAAATCATGATTTTAGAGTGCAACACCAATTAACTGCTGCTCCGTTAGAGTGTGGGAGAAACAGGATTTCAGATCCCAGATTTATTTTCAACTCGCCGTCACGCCTACAAATATCGCTCAAACGGCATGATTTTCGGTCATGACATAGAACCGCTGGTTGGCTCTCAGAAAATGCTTTCGAATTTCCTCTAGGCCTGACGGTTTTCTGTCACGGTGCTTTAGAGCAAACACTCGCGTAAAGGTAAAGGGGAGTCTAGGCCATTCATTTTCATGCCTTTTTCATGAGCTGGGCACCTTTCCCACACCATCTTTCACTCGTCCCTGCTCTGGCTCTGAATGAGGTACAGATGTGAAACGTGGGACCATGGAAGACGAAAGACGGCCCTCACTCACGCTTCGAGAATTTTTCAGATACCTGTTACGGTTCCCGAACGGGAAGGAGCTGTTCGGAGAGGTTTTTTCAGTCAAACTGGATGAAAAAACCTCTCATCTTCCTCCCAGCTTCTTCATCTCACCACCTTTCCCACACATTCTTTCACTCATCCCTGCTTTCACTGTGAATGAGGTACAGATGTGAACCGCGGGACTAAAGAAGACGAAAGACGGCCCTCGCTCACGCTTCGAGAATTTTTCAGATACCTGTTACAGTTCCCCAACAGGAAGGAGCTGTTCGGAGAGGTTTTTTCAGTCAGGCTGCCTGCCTCTGACATATAGAGCTTGTCTCTGCACCAAAGTGAGTGACACTGACAGTGTCAGTTGGCAGAGGGACATTAACTACCATGGCAACAAATCACTTAGTGGGGTAGCCACAGCTGAAAATGTCAAAATAAAAGCCTCATAGTCCCTTCCATACACTATGTTTTAAGCTGACAAAACAGTACATTGGGATGTTGGAATAGGACCAAGGATCCATGCGCGTGACAGCCCTCATTCTTATGGTAGTGTCAAGATGCGAGTGGGACTACATGCTAGTCATAGCACACAGAAAAATGGTAGCATTTAAGCTAATATTAGCATGTAAGCTTAGTTGAATATAAAAGCATTATATTGACTTACTAAATGAAGTAAGTCCATTATTATCAACATTACTGTGATAACACACTTTCTACTGGTAGTGTCAACACGCAAGCCGCTCTACATGCTACCGATAGCCGTCATGCAAAACTGTACCAACTCCCAGTCTCTCCTTTCTGCCTGCCCATAGAAAGCTATTTAAATGCAAGAAAAACCAGTTTGGCACCCACTTACACAATCTCACACACACAAACATCCATCCCGAAGCACATTCCTCCCTGTACAGGTCAACAAGTGCAGGTCAACAAAAACACATTTCAGGTGGTTTTGTGTTGTAGGAAAGGGGGTTTCGTTAATATTCCGTCTGCGTTAATGCAGCCCGAACCGTGGCGCGTGCACCCCCACAATATATATATCAAAACGTGCGGCTCGATCTCAAGATGTGTGCTATTACTCAACTTTCCGATTCGAGTTACCATGGCGACGTAATTTGCAAAAAAAAAAACGACTCCCAAAATCCCATTGAAGTCAATGGAGCGACATCCTGAAGACATCCTAAAAAAACACTATTTTTGAGGATTTACTGTGTCATCATGGTATGGCCAAGACACACTATTTAAATCTCAGTTTGTAGATACGCTCGTGCTGTGTTCAGAAGTGAAGACGGGATGTTGATATCTCTTACGGTTTTCCCTCTATGTGCCTCTAAGCGACCTAAAGTTTTAGGAAAAATCATGATTTTAGAGTGTAACACCAATTAACTGCTGCTCCGTTAGAGTGTGGGAGAAAGAGGATTTCAGACCCCAGATTTATTTTCAACTCGCCGTCACGCCTACAAATATCGCTCAAACGGCATGATTTTCGGTCATGACATAGAACCGCTGGTTGGCTCTCAGAAAATGCTTTCGAATTTCCTCTAGGCCTGACGGTTTTCTGTCACGGTGCTTCAGAGCAAACACTCGCGTAAGGGTAAAGGGGAGTCTCGGCCATTCATTTTCATGCCTTTTTCATGAGCTGGGCACCTTTCCCACACCATCTTTCACTCGTCCCTGCTCTGGCTCTGAATGAGGTACAGATGTGAAACGTGGGACCATGGAAGACGAAAGACGGCCCTCACTCACGCTTCGAGAATTTTTCAGATACCTGTTACGGTTCCCGAACGGGAAGGAGCTGTTCGGAGAGGTTTTTTCAGTCAAACTGGATGAAAAAAACCTCTCATCTTCCTCCCAGCTTCTTCATCTCACCACCTTTCCCACGCATTCTTTCACTCATCCCTGCTTTCACTGTGAACGAGGTACAGATGTGAACCGCGGGACTAAGGAAGACGAAAGACGGCCCTCGCTCACGCTTCGAGAATTTTTCAGATACCTGTTACAGTTCCCCAACAGGAAGGAGCTGTTCGGAGAGGTTTTTTCAGTCAGGCTGCCTGCCTCTGACATATAGAGCTTGTCTCTGCACCAAAGTGAGTGACACTGACAGTGTCAGTTGGCAGAGGGACATTAACTACCATGGCAACAAATCACTTAGTGGGGCAGCCACAGCTGAAAATGTCAAAATAAAAGCCTCATAGTCCCTTCCATACACTATGTTTTAAGCTGACAAAACAGTACATTGGGATGTTGGAATAGGACCAAGGATCCATGCGCGTGACAGCCCTCATTCTTATGGTAGTGTCAAGATGCGAGTGGGACTACATGCTAGTCATAGCACACAGAAAAATGGTAGCATTTAAGCTAATATTAGCATGTAAGCTTAGTTGAATATAAAAGCATTATATTGACTTACTAAATGAAGTAAGTCCATTATTATCAACATTACTGTGATAACACACTTTCTACTGGTAGTGTCAACACGCAAGCCGCTCTACATGCTACCGATAGCCGTCATGCAAAACTGTACCAACTCCCAGTCTCTCCTTTCTGCCTGCCCATAGAAAGCTATTTAAATGCAAGAAAAACCAGTTTGGCACCCACTTACACAATCTCACACACACAAACATCCATCCCGAAGCACATTCCTCCCTGTACAGGTCAACAAGTGCAGGTCAACAAAAACACATTTCAGGTGGTTTTGTGTTGTAGGAAAGGGGGTTTCGTTAATATTCCGTCTGCGTTAATGCAGCCCGAACCGTGGCGCGTGCACCCCCACAATATATATATCAAAACGTGCGGCTCGATCTCGAGATGTGTGTGCTATTACTCAACTTTCCGATTCGAGTTACCATGGCGACGTAATTTGCAAAAAAAACGACTCCCAAAATCCCATTGAAGTCAATGGAGCGACATCCCGAAGACATCCTAAAAAAAAAAAAACACTATTTTTGAGGATTTACTGTGTCATCATGGTATGGCCAAGACACACTATTTAAATCTCAGTTTGTAGATACGCCCGTGCTGTCTTCAGAAGTGAAGACGGTATGTTGATACCTATCACGGTTTTCCCTCTATGTGCCTCTAAGCGACCTAAAGTTTTAGGAAAAATCATGATTTTAGAGTGTAACAGCAATTAACTGCTGCTCCGTTAGAGTGTGGGAGAAAGAGGATTTCAGACGCCAGATTTATTTTCAACTTGCCGTCATACCTACAAATATTGCTCAAACGGCATGATTTTCGGTCATGACATAGAATCGCTGGTTGGCTCTCATAAAATGCTTTTGAATTTCCTCTAGGCCTGACGGTTTTCTGTCACGGTGCTTCAGAGCAAACACTCGCATAAGGGTAAAGAGGAGTCTGGGCCATTCATTTTCATGCCTTTTTCATGAGATGGGCACCTTTCCCACACCATCTTTCACTCGTCCCTGCTTTCACTGTGAACGAGGTACAGATGTGAAACGCGGCACTAAGGAAGACGAAAGACGGCCCTCGCTCACGCTTCAAGAATTTTTCAGATATCTCTTACGGTTTCCAAAGGGGAAGGAGCTGTTCGGAGAGGTTTTTTCAGTCAGGCTGCCTGCCTCTGACATATAGAGCTTGTCTCTGCACCAAAGTGAGTGACACTGACAGTGTCAGTTGGCAGAGGGACATTAACTACCATGGCAACAAATCACTTAGTGGAGCAGCCACAGCTTTGATCTATGATGGGGAGCAGAACAGGCCTAAAAGCAACATGGCTGCTCTCCTAAGGGGCTTGGTTGACTTCAGTGATGACACCTGACCAGCCTAAACTGACAGCCACACTGGACTTTCAAAATAAGAGCTATATTTACCCTACAAAATAAAAGCCTTCACATTTTATACAGCACATAACTGCAGCTTTGGCCTAAATATGACAGGTTTGACTGAAACACTGTTACACATGGGATTGGTCTGACCTTTAAAAATGACACTCACTAAAAATGTCAAAATAAAAGCCTCATAGTCCCTTCCATACACTATGTTTTAAGCTGAGAAAGCAGTATATTGGGATGTTGGATTAGGACAAAGGATCCATGCGCGTGACAGCTGTCATTCTTATGGTAGTGTCAAGATGCGAGTGGGACTACATGCTAGTCGAAGCCCACAGACCAATGGTAGCATTTAAGATAATATTAGCATGTTAGCTTAGTTTACTATAAAAGCATTATATTGACTTCCTAAATGAAGTAAGTCCATTATTATCAACATTACTGTGATAACACACTTTCTACTGGTAGTGTCAACACGCAAGCCGCTCTACATGCTACTGATAGCCATCATGCTAACATTAGCCTTATGCCTAAAATGAGCATTTTAGCCTTATTTTGAAATAATAATTAGGTTTAGCATACTAAATGGGGTTAGTCGATGTTTGTGAACAGGGTGGTGACACTCCACATGCTACTGATATCATTTAAGCTAGCATTAGCATTTTGGCTAATTTTAGCTAATACACTACTTTTTGCACCCTGAGTGGACTACTTAATGAATTAAGTCAATGTAAGTCCACATGCTACTGATACCCCACATGCTACTGATAGCATTTAAGATAGCATTAGCATTTCAGCTAATTTTAGCTTATGCACTACTTTTTGCCCCCTGAATGAAATCAGTTAATGTAAGTCCACATGCTACTGATAGCATTAGCATTTCAGCTAATTTTAGCTTATGCACTACTTTTTGCCCCCTGAATGAAATCAGTTAATGTAAGTCCACATGCTACTGATAGCATTTAAGATAGCATTAGCATTTTGGCTAATTTTAGCTTATGCACTACTTTTTGCAACCTGAATAAAGTAAGTCAATGTAAGTCCACATGCTACTGATAGCATTGATGCCAACGTTAGCATTTTAGCTAATTTTAGCTTTTGCACCACTTTTTGCACCCTGAGTGGACCAAGTCACAGTTTGTCACAGTTAGTCAACATGTCAGTGATGTGCCAAAGGCATGTTTATGAAGCAGACTGTCTGCAACCTGGCAGAGTGGAGCCACTGAGCCACCCAAGTTTCTCCAGGTGATATTTTAACACACAATGTTAAAGTGCAGTTTAATTTGTGATGAGTGAAATGTCTGCTGAAGGTGACAGACAGTCACAGACAATCACGGTATAATACATCTATTCATCGGTTTCTGACAATGACTCACTCGCAGGTGTTTTTTAAGAACATTAGCATATTTCTCAAATTAGTTTTGCTTGCAAAAAACTCAAGAACAATTTTTGAATAGTTTAAATATGTTTGGGGCTTGCTGTTTTAGGGGTTGAAGTTTCACCAACAGCTCTATGAGACCAATACTGCAGCAGAACCAGGCTCAGCAGATAGAAAATAACATTAAAACAACAAAGCTTGTGAACAAACAAGAGGTCTCATATTAACATAAACCTTAGGTCTGTATCTGGTGCATTTTTGCTTAAAACATGTTTGTTCTTTATCCAGTGAAGTTACTCAAAGTTGGTAAAGTATCCAGAAATTTAACTCAAGTAAGAGTAGTGATACAAAAGTAACAAAAGGTTACTTAAGTAAGTGAGTAAATATAACCAGTTAGTACCCACCTCTGCAGACAACATGTGAATGCATGACAGCATAGAGTGAGTGCTAAAGTATGGCTATGAAAAATATATCTGCACTCAGAGTGAAGGGAGATTTAAAAAATGAGTTATTAAAAAGCAGAATTACATTAAAGCTCTTTCTGAAAAGTTGCTTTTGGCGGCCACTCAAAACATTTCTCAATGAGACCATCACTGAACAGAAACCTCACAAAACAAGGTGAGTTTCATGAGATTTTAGATCTTATGAGCCTGATGTCACAAACATGCAAAATACACCAGCAAAAGAACTAAAATATATATTCTAGAATGTTTAGCTGAATTGGGGAGAGAGGGCATTTTCAAGGAGGCTAAAGAAAGGGAGCATTTTTTTATTTTATTTTTTATTTTGGCAGATCAGACAAAGAACATCTACACCTAAAAATGGTCTTTTCTCAGCAGAGACAGTGACATAATAGTTTTTAAGTGTTTGTGGATATTTTGTCGACTTGATTTGTATACAGGAGATTTTCATATATTTCATGGCAATAAGTCAAATGTAAACACATTATATGTGTTAAATTTCCATTTACAAATTGTAAGTGGGATTATAATAAACTATTAGATTAAAATGTTATATTTTTTCTTTAAATCAACATGTTGACAAATATATTTTTAGTGAAAACAGTGACCTAAAGTAGCTGAATATAACAGGTTTAAAAGTTTCAGGTAAAAAAAATGCATTGACTTCCCCCAACACCTAATCAAATCCTGGACACAAAAAGCAAAGGGTATGTACCACATGGCAGTATTGTGTCATTATATCTGACACCACACACAGACATGAATTAGACCTGATACAAAGTGACACTGAACTCTATTAATGTCCTCGCTTAAAAACGTTATATGTCTGAGTGACTTTATAGCGGTATAAAATAGTAGCAGTAATCTAGTTCTTCTCTATAAAAGAGAAGTATGTGAAACTTGATACCAGCCTATATTCCACAGTATTTTCACTCAAAATAGAAAGTTACATTAAACACTCTTTGTTTTTTTTTGGTTTTGGGCTTTTTTTTTTTTTTTTTTTTTTTTTTTTCTTTTTTTTTTTGTTAAATGGTAAAAAAAAAAAAAAAAAAAAAAAAAAAAAAGTTTTTTTTGTATGGATTATCATAAAGGGTATTTAACAGTACAAAGACAAAAAAAAAAACATTTACTAAGAGATTAATTACAGAAAGTAAACTAAATTTCTTACATGTGATGATAAGCGAAATAGCACAGCAAAAGAGGATGATGAAGATGAAGAATCTCAATATGAAAAATAAGAAAAGACAGAATAAAAAAATTAAGAGATTCAACTAATACAAAATTATACATTATTAACAAATCAAGCCAGGAAAGAAAATGAAAATAAAATAGATAAAAAATATGAACAGGTAGGAATAGCAAAAATTGGGAAAATTGCTTAAATAATTAAACGATTGGGGAAAAAAGAAAAAGAGAGAGAGCATGAGAGAGATCGCTGTATGTCAGCAAGAAATTTGGTGATGCGAGCCGGAGTGTGAGATGAAAGTAAAAACACAGCAGCAATGTAGGAGGTTTGGATGACAGATTTCATATTCCGCTGTTAAACAGGCCTCAAGGACACAATCAGTATTCCTCGATCTGCTATTTGACTTATTCAGTGAGACAATGTATCTGCCTTAGGGCTAACGGGAAATAAGCTTGCCTGAATGCAGGATCAGAATGAGATCATTCCGATGGAGCCTCATTACATTACGTAAGGTCACATTGCTTGGTGGGATAATTAGATTGGAAACTTGAAGCACAATACTGAAAAATAATCACACTTCTGAAACAATGCCATGACTAGCTGCACTTCTAAATCTGTAGTGGCTACATGAAATGTAATAAAGGAGAAGTAAGAGGAAAGCCCCGACAGAACCATAAGGAATAGGCTAGGCTACGTTTTTTAAAAAAAATATAAACATAGTTAAAGTCATAAACCAAACTTCTGAATGATTACTCTCAACAAGTCTTCATTGTTACATAAACAGCATAGCCCTATTGCCCCGTCTAGCACAAATTGCCATGCATTATCACTGTATGGCAAAGACATTAAGAATGAGTATTTCATTGCTATACCCACACTATTGTTTGTCATCTCTGTGTTTCTATGCCTTATAAAAATATGGGGCTTCTACTTGTGTGAATACTACTGTAGGATAAGTAATATGATCAACAGCTAAGCCAAACCACAAATTCTGTGGCGCAAATATCCCAATTCAGAGACAGCTAACATTTCACATTTGCTCTACAAGTGCTTTGCAAATGTCATAGCATTGACCCAATATTAACAAAAGTCAATTTCATGCTACACTATGCATACACTCTGTCTGCAATGATAAAGACACATTACCCCCAGCATGTCGAATGCTGTGAGTAGCTGACAGGACATGGGAGTTGGCTTGACAAGACAGGTCTTGCCATGTTTGTTGCGCTGCATCTTTTTACATTTATTCCCGCATGAAAAATATTTTTATATATAGCAATATAAATGGCAAGTATAGGAAACTGTGATATCAGCTTGCATTGAAAGGAGTTGATTTTAGCCTGTGTTTCTCTCAAAAAAATCTACCACAAATCTAACCACACAGATTCAAATGGATATTTACAAAGGTTATGCTAAAAAGCTAATTGCTTTTTACAATAACCAATAAGAAACACATCAATCTATATTATCAATTTAAGTTGGGGTTGTTTAGAAAGGATTGCAAAGCACATCACAGGTTAATGATATCATCCTATTCAACATGAGTGTTCACTAAAGCAACTGCTGCTCTATCTATGAGACTGCAAAACAGAAAACCTTTCTAAGTTGCCTTGCAACTACTTCAGCAATCTATAGAGCAACTATTTTCTCTCACCTCATGAAATGTTACAGCATACTTATTATTGAGTCTGAGCTTCCTGTTACGAATCCTTTTCTAGAAAAAATTATGAAAAGATGTACAGTGATGAACTTTTATGTTTAAATGTATTGGGAACACAGCTGAAGGGCTAATAACCTAGGTATACATATTGTACTAATTGTGAAAGTTACTTAATAAGTTTATAACTTCACTTTCTTATTTTTCCTTGTTTATAAGTTATAGACCAGTCTTCAGCAATTATTATAAAAGTAAAAAAAAAAAAAAAAAGATATTTTACATGTTTATATACATTTATGTTTTTTTTTATTTTCAGTTACCTCAAGTTGCAGGTATACTAATGTAAGCTGACATCTTATAATTTACCACACCCATAGATGCTAAGAAGTAAAATAATTTGAATCATAGCTTCTTGGCGTGAAGTGTGTGTGGTCTGTAGTGTCAGATCCATGGAAGAGATCAGGCCAGTTTAAAGCTCTGGGCAACACATGGCCCTTATACAGCCTGTCAGTGCTTGCATGCCTGAGGCTGAAGGTAGTGAGCTGCAATGGGATTTTGTAAAAAGAGAGCTGTGGGGTCATGGCTAATTTTTACGGGGTCATATCTTAATCTGTGCCAGTGGCTGGAAGTCCAGTTGCATTTATCTGACAAATTGTAAGACTACTCAGGGCCTCAGGCAGGCTTGAACGTTTTTGTTCAGTAGAATGTAATTAACTCATAGCATAGTATATGTTTACTTCCTAGTTAAACATCAAGCATTTAAAAAAGATACAACTATTGTGAGCAAGTAGAAAATTTTTTACGGAATAGGAAAAAAGCAGGAAAACAAATTTCATTAGATTCAGAAAAAATTACCTTAAAAGATGTGCCACATAGTTTAGTTTTATCCCTTATTTTTAAACATGTATGCCAGTTCACTGCCAGGTCCCCATGTCAATGAAATCCCATATGGCAAAAGTGACCTCCAGCCAATATCTAAGGCATGATGACATCAAGTTATATTCTAGCTGGAGAATAGATTCTGTTTATGAAGATTGATGCCAATTGATGAAAAACCGTAAAAAGGGAGCATTCACCATCTGCTGAGCTACTTAATATTTATGGACAACAATACGTTACAGTGAAGTTGTGTGGAACAGTCAGAATATTATATATTTCAGTAAGACATGGACATGTAGACGTCATACCTTTGGCTGTAGATTGGGATGCAGCAGAACATATCCGTTGGGATCAATAGCAAAGTAGTAGCCATTAGGACCAATCTGATCCAAAGATGAACAAAGGAGAGATACATCATTTTTCTGCCTCAAAATCCCCAGTTATACTGTTACTTATGACACGAAAGGGGTAGCATCACGATGGAGTGATGTGTAGTATTATCATCTCACAGCAAAAATCTTTCAGGTTTCAATTTCAGCTGGGGTCCTTGTTTCATGGGAATCGCATATGCTCATGAGTGTGAGCAGGAATCTGTGTTCATTATATTTTCTTTGTGTTGACTCAGTGATGGTCTGACATCCTGCTCAGAGTGTACTCTGCCTCTCAACTCATGAGAGCTGGAAATAGCTTTAGAGTACTAACTTTAAACAGGATGAACGTATGGCATAATGGCAGCCTAATGGGTTATTAAAAACTTGTAGGAGGGATTTACTGGTCCCAAAGCACCAGCCTAAGTTAGAACAAAGAAAATGTATTATTAACAGCATGCCCTGTTTTGTGAATAATTTTTGTATAGAGACTGCCAACACATTTTAGTTTTATCACATAATTCCTACAGAAGTAAAAAAAAAAGCCACTTTTGGAATTCTTAGCTCATCACAAGACTTTAAAAGTAAATGCATTTTTCTGCATGCATGTGATCCCATGTGGGAGTATTACACTTACTGTGAAGCGTGGTGTGAGTTTCTTGATGTCATCAAGAGATACATCAATCCCCATTACGCCCAAAATCAACTGATTCTGATGCTTAAGTGGAAAAACCAGGAATGAAAAGTCGCGGAAAGTTGTATTCATCAGATTAACTCCAAACATCATGAATTCATTTATTTATGTTACCTCTCCATTCCTGTCATCAACGGTCTTTGTTCTGTTGAAAACAGGCAGTGTTCCAGTAATGACCAGACCCAGTTCCTGATGCAGAATCAGGAGAGAACACTGATATATATTTTCCCAGTAAAAACATGTTTTGTTATTTATTACAGTACATAAAAGTCATGTCCTACCAGAGCATCAAGATATACATTAGTCCACTGGACTTGTTTAGCCTGTTTGTCTGCTAGAACCATGGGCCTTCCCAAGACATCTAGGTATTCCTAAATTTAACATACAATATAAACAAATTTTTCTGATATACTTTCATGGTCGGCGTGCACTCCTCAAATTCTTCAAGAGGGTTTAAAATATTCTGACATCACCTGTGTGTTTATTCTGATGGCTCCAATGGAAGGAATCTCGTAGAAGTAACCTGGGTAAATAATAATACTTTTAACTTCAATAAAAAAAATAAAAAGGCAGAATGGCAAAATACTGTCCATATGTGTTTTTTTTGCCAATGTGTGGTACATTTCTTTTTCCCTGTAAAACTTGAACTTACAAATGAGTTTCCTTCTTTCCAAATTGATCCTTTCATTTGATCCTCTTGCATCTCATGATGTTGTTTTAATGAACTATTAACTTATGACGCCTATAAACTTTTCACCTTCTGATCTTGTTTAAAAACAATGCAAATATTCACTATATTCCTTCTGTAAGTATGCTACAGCATTACTGTAGAAGAGATGTAACTGAAACCCATGTGTGATACCTTTATTGGAGCAGGCCATCCATTGAATGGGTCCTTTATCATAGTTGTGTTGTCCAACTGAAAAAGTGAAGATTCTGACCTAGAACATAATATTAAAAAGAATAATGATAACTAAATAGATCTGACAAACGCTTTTACTAAACATACTTTAATAACTTTAATAAATACATTCTTTTAAACAGCGAGTAACCACTTACTGAAGTTCAAACTGGGCATCAGAATTGTGAATAAAGGGGATTTAAGGGACTGGTTTGAGATGATTAAAAAGGAACAGTAGTTAAGTAATCATTTGTTACAACAAAGGTATGAAGAATAGGACCTCTGAACACACAACACATTGAGCTTTAAAGCAGATGGGCTACAGCAGGAGATACAAAAAAACAGGGGACCATTTCTATCAGCTAAGAACATGGAGCAAAAGCAACACTTCACACAGGCTCACCAAAAATTGATAAAAAAAAAAATAAATAAAAAAAAAGCAGATTGGAAAGATGTTGCCTGATCTAATGATTCTCAGTTACAGCTAGACATTCTGATGTTAAATTCAGAATTTGGAGTAAGCAACATCAAAACATGAATCCATCCTTCCTTGTATCAATGGCTCCGCCTGCTGGTGGTGCTACAATGTTTTGGGACATACTTTCTTACCACTTTGGACCCCTTAGAAGTAGTTGGACATTATTTAAAGGTCACTTCCTACTTGAGTATTATTGTTGACCATGTCCATCTCTGTATGACCACAGGGTACTCACCTGCTTATTGCACTTAAGCTGTTTTTTATGTGGTTATATGTCTGTGTTTGTATATACTGCTGCTGCACTCTGCACCTTTTACTTGTCCCTTGGAGATAAATAAAGTTTTATTGAATTGAATTGAATCCTCTGAAAGCTACTTTCAGCAGGATAATCTCACAAAGTTCAGATCACCTCAAACTGGTTCCTTGAACATAAAAATGAGTTTACTATACTCCAATGGCCTTCACAGTAATCAGATATAATTCCAACAGAGTATCTTTGGAATATGGTGGGATGGGATATTCACATCATGGAGTTACAGCTGACAAATCTACAGTAAATAGGTAATACCATCATCTAAATGCAAAACAAAATTTCTGAGGAATATTTCAGACACCTTGTTGAATCTGCCATAAAGAACTAAGATAAAGATTAACAATTAAGTGCCCCATTGGGTACAAGTTAAGTGTACCTAAGAAAGTGGCAGATAAATGCATATTTTTATATACTAACAGATAGTGTTCCATTTTATATGTTTTTAATTTTACAAATATGAGTTCCTCACACCATTACACCCATTGAAAGAGTAAGTGAGTGTCATTAATGATGCTTTTGCAGGCTTACAGTCTCCATTTGGGAAACAGGTCCTGTAGCTTTTATACTTTACACAAACAACTCAGCTGAACTTCATGCCAATGTAGCACAACCTCAAATGGCAATGGTGCTACCACATGAAGAATTAACAGCATGTAAAAGTAACCAGATTATCATGTTCAATCTAGAATTTATATACAATATTTATGATTTATATTTTTAAAACAATGCACTATGTAAAACAACCTCTTGAAACTACTGGATATCACATTTTAAATTTTTTTAAAAACATTTTTGGTTAAACCTTTGCTAAATTTTAAAGTCTTTTTAATGAGATGCCACATGAAGTGCTAGAGTGAGCCAAGGTTCTTTGGGCTGTTTTCAACATAGAGTGAGGTTGCACTGCCCAACCCCACATGTTGGTTTGCACTGTGCTAGACAGTTACTTGACATAAAGCATTTACACTTTTTCCTTACTTACTGGAAAGACATATTAAACTGTCTGAAAGTCGTTCTGGTGGTAAAAAAAAAAAAAAAAAAAAAAAAAAAAAAAAAAAAAAAAAAAAAAAAAAATTACTGCGAGAAAAAGCCTTTCCCGGCTGTCATAAGTTGAGAAAAAAGAAGTTAATTATTATTTTGATCTAGCATCAGCTTCAGGGTAAGGCTCATAAAAATGTGGAAATTTCATTTGGGAAACAACAGCTATACATAATGTTTATTCATGAAGTGTTATTAAAGACTTAAGATGACTTAGCTCAGGTATAGATAATAGTTGTCAGGTAAAAAAGTAGGGAGTAGCTGGCATGATTAAAATTAAAAAAAGGAATGCAGAAGAAATGATTTCCAGGCAATTTAAGACACTTTGACTATCACCTGGGTGTCACGGTTCTTATTATTTTTAAAAGAATAATACTTTTTTGCCCTCCTGTATGGATTATTTAATCCTATTGTTTGTTTTCACATCATGTTCTGTATCCCTGTTTCATACTTCTCAAATATGTTTACTTGTTTTACAACTAGGTCTTCAAGTTCAGTGGAAAAATAAATTTTTTTTCTTATAATTATTTGTATCTCAGACCTGGAGCCTCTGTGAAAACTGTTTGAATGTGCCAGTGTGCACAAGCATTGAGCTTTCATGCTTCCTTCATTATTTCACAAAGTATATGACACATTAAACATTTTGTTTCTGAAAACATAGAACACAATTCCCCATTAGAGTCTTAGTAACCAAGATTTATGTAAGTAAATTTTAGATCACCATTATTAGGATGATCAGCAGAGTTAAGTGTTTAAACATGTTTAAATTTGGTTGCTCTTTATTTTTGATATCAGCTCCTTTTAAGAAATATCAATGCTTCACAAAAATATAAAACAGCACAAAGGCAAGTAATTTATATATATATATATATATATATATATATATATATATATATATATATATATATATATATATATATATATATATATATAATATTATTATATTATTGTGATGAAATTGAAAAGTAACCTAAAAGTAAGCTTTTAAAGAACTTTTCAGTTGCTTTTTACAAACTCCCCCCAGTATTACCATTTTATAAAATCCTGTTTTGCCCATACAATGGACAGTGCAGCAAAAATGTATTTAACCTTCTGTTTCAGCTTTTTTATTACATTGTCTACAGTGTCTGTTTACACTATTTCAGATGATGTAACAATTGTTAATATCAGGTATGGATAGCCTGAGTAAATATATATATATATATATATATATAAAAAAAAACGTTTTCAAGTGATGAATTCATTTACGCTTACTGAACAAACCAGGCGCTATGTGGAAATATAACTGTTGAAGCTTGAATTAGCTGTGGCAAACCATATTTTTTGGTTCAGTTTTACGAGCCACACCCAGGACTATTTACCTCTAGAAAGAAAGAAATCACTTAAATAGGACCTGTATAAAATGAAGTATACTAAATGATCTCTAAAGAAACAGAACATACCTTGATTTAAAGAAATTCAAGAGCATATGAGCAACAAAGTCACTGACATCTATCAGTCTGGAAAGGGTTGTAAAGCCATTTCTAAGGCATTGGGACTCCAATGAACAATGAAAGCCATTATCCACAAATGGAGAAAACATGAACAAGTGGTGAACTTCCCCAGGAGTGGCTGACCTACCAAAATTTCTCCAAGAACATCACAAAAGAGGCCATAAAAGGACCTAGAACAACATTTAGTAGCACTGCAGGCCTGACTTCACCCAGATGAAATCAGTGCACACGATAAAACAATGAGGGTAAATATGGCATGATGGGATCATTCCAAAGTGAAAACCACAATTGAACACAAATGATTATCTCATCTAAAACTTTTGTAAAAAGATTTTGTATTTTGCATTTGCTTGGGTTTTGATAATAAACTTCATTTAATGATCTGAATCATGTACCTGTGATGAAAAAGATTTTCATGACACTGTACAGCATGTAATAAAGTTTGTGTGAATGACCAAATGTTTGCAAAAAGAATTAAGTCAAAGTTTGGAATTTCTTATCCTATGACAGTGCTTCCCTTGTTTTCTTTCAGCTTCTGAGATATTACTTTGTCACTCTTGGTACTTAGACCTTTGTGTTGTCACTCTTCCCATTGTAGCATATTTGGCTTTGTTTAGATATATAACACTTTTTTTTTGCTCCTCCACCTGCGATCTTCCTCTCAACCAGCATTTGGGTCATAATACAAACAACCTCCCAAAAAGATCTGTATGTGTTATCCACTGTCAGTACCTTTTTGTCCGCATTATATTTTTCCAGTATGGACTGAGCTCGTTCCTCTCCTCCATCAGTAAACAGCATGATGATCTTGTTGCAGTTTGCTCTGCTCACATTTGTCTATTTAAAAAAAAAAACAGACAAAGACTTTTAAGCCGATGCACTTTCATTCTTCTACTTGAAAATTGACATCTGCTCATAGGGCCTTACCCTCTAGCTTGCATATTCATCAAGTGACACTTGCATTGGGCATTTCAAGCTATCTTCAAAATGTTTTCATTCTAAGAATAAACCAAAGCAGTGCTTTCTATACCAAAGGGTGGTGATATGATTTTCTTTGAACATAAATTATTTATTTTGATATTAGCAGGAATTAAATGTAACTAGCATGGGCCAGTCAATGTTGGAGGATCACATAGTTTAAGTTTGGACTCTGGACAATCATTTTAACTTTTGGCTGACTTTAGAGAATAAGTATAGCTGTTAATGAATAAGAGACAGTCCATTCCTCTGTAACACAATTTGCCTGTCCGTACCCAAACATTAAAATGGAGGCACTACCTTCAACCAGCAGATGGCAGTAAAGACAACAATTTAAAGCTGCAAAACAATAAAGACATGAGGCAACATTCATTCAAAACTTAAATCGGGTCCTATGTTCTTGATACAGACTGAAGCCAGACAAGAAAACATATTTTACTCACCGAATAAAGCTGTTCAAAAGCAAACTCGAAGCCTTTTGTGTAATTTGTGATTCCTTTGGCCGTGATGTTCTGCACAGCATCTTTCAGCAGCTTCTTGTTCCTCACGTTGGCTTGAACCAGATGGTCAAAACAGGCTGTGTTCTTCACCCTGGTATTAAACTGGGAAACAGAGGCAAGAAGTTGTGACCTGAAAATTATTCATACAATTAAATCGTCAGTGCATGTGTAACAAATATGAATGCACGCACAATCATAGACATGCATGCATGGAAAACACTCCCACCTGGCCTTGGCTGCTATCAGGCAGTGGTAAACAGACACATTCATCAAGCCCCACTAATTGCTTCACATCCTTGGAGCTCAACGATTTGGTACCCATGGAAACAAGATTCTGCTATATAAAAATGAGGATAAGCTGCAGCACTATATTTTTTCACAGGTGAGACATCCTTATATCTACCCTACAGCATATATATGCAGAAGTATTCCACTCTACAACTTCCAACCATGCAGAAACTCTTTACCAATCACCTAGACATATTGTACCTAGACTGAGCCATGTTCCATCTTAAACTGACTGTCCATATTTTGGGAAAATATCTAATTTAAACCATTAGAGTTAGCCTAGAATGGGAAAAAAATGTAAAAGAACAATTAAGAAGTATTAATATAAAGAACATGGGATAACAGTGTAGCTAGCACTTCTATTGTGTTGCAGAACTGTTCTAAAACAATAATGCACCTCATTGATCCAAACTAATCAATATTTCCCTGTGAGATGGCCAGTAGGGAAGCTGGTAACTCTGATCCACACAGACAGGCAGGCAAAAAGTTCCCGCACTATATTTCACAGCACTAAAGTTCTTATTGAAGGAACAGTAAAAAACATGCATATCTCTGGACTAAAATGCATTGTCTTACAAATGGATCAGGGTGACATCACATAATTACAAGAAAGGCAAAATTACAAACACAAAGGCAATAAATATGCTTACAACTGGCAAAAAGATGCAAGCAGAGATTTTCTATCACATATTCTATTTAAAGAAGAAGTGACGAAGGTGAGAGCAGAAGGTGAGAATCACGGGAAGAGGACACAAAAAGGCAGGAGGAGAAGTGTGAACACAGGACTCAAAAGTGGATTCAAAGACAGGATCTTGAAAATTTCCAATAGTAAGCTCATATCACACATTCATCATCTCCTTAGAGAGGTTTTTTCTTTTCCAAGAAAAGCTCATTATACCCAAAGAGGGAAAAAAAAAAAACATGTGACGACTGAACAAAATTCATGTGAATGAAACTTGAAATTTTACAGTTCTCCTGGGATCCTATTACAACAGCTCTTGTATGTGTGCGCTATTGTCCTGGCTTAAAAATGGATTAGTGATGACTCAGAAAAGACGGCTAATCTCCAAACTCTAATCCCGTCGGACTCTCTGCAATTCTGCCTTGGAACGCTGTGACTTGCTCACTAGGCTGGTGCTGGTAAACATGGCTGAACAGGCAGGATGAAAGTTGTAGAGGGTGAACGAGGTGAGAGGCAAGGTGGGAGGGCGTGGGAGCGGTGTGGTGGAGGGTTGGTGAGAATAAGTCGAAAAAAAGAAACAGAGTGGAAGAGATAAATGAAAAGGCAGAAACGCATCCATCAGCAATCTTTGACTTGCCCATCTTTTAAGGTATGTATTGAGGATCTTCCATTATCAAATGCCAGCCTAATCCCTGGGCTACTGTTAATGAGGTTAATGATTTATGAGTAATATCATAGACCAGTGATTTAGTGACAGGTAACAACACCCTCAGGGACAGACACACATCACTTTGCGCATGCGTGTATAAAAAAAGGAAAAAAAAAAAAAAAAAAAAGAAAAAACATTTTATTTTTTTCCTGTTCCATACACATGTTTAAAAAGTCTAATAATAGTTTCTGATGAATTTTGTTTATGGTCTTATTTCTGCAGTTTTAGATAGCTTTTCTGTACGTTTAAGGTGTAAGTAAAACTGTATTAAGATATGACAAGGTTTTAAAAAACAGCAACACAATTAATCTTGGGCTCTTTGGTTTGTGTTTAGCTTTATTTTAGGATTTGTCAATCTTTGCTTTCCATATGTAGATAATTTAGTTTTAAGGTTCATTGTGCCTTTCTTCTGTTCTTCAGTATTTCAGACATGCTTATATTGTGCTCTGAATTTCAGCCTTTAGTTACATTTAATCTCTATAGATCTTAATAACCGATTTGCTGTTTCTTTGTCACCTCTTGGTTCACAATCTGCAATATTTGTGTCAGTGTACTCCTCGGTTTGCATCGGTGCGAGTGTTTACTTCTGTAGTGTCTTGTTAGTGATAGTTTTCTGAGCTCCCTGATCTATCCCATGGTGTCCTTCAGTGTCTCAGCTCCCTGCTGTTCCCAGCTGTCTCCCATCTGCTTGTTAACTCACCTGTCTAGCATTCCAGTCATCCAGCTGCTCAGTATAAATACTACTTGGTTTTCGAATTCAGTGTCAGACCCTCTTGTTATCACCATTTTGTTCCCTTTAAAACTGCTGCAAGTTTGCTGTCGGCCAAGGGCAGACAAGTTCATGATGTTTTTAAGTGCATGATGAGTGTACTTCCTGTAAACTCTTCTTCTGTCACAATTCTAGCTGTTTAGTGGTATTGTCTTAGTAGAGATACTTTGTATTTCGTATCTATGTACTTAAACTATTGCACATATACTTGTTTTTCTTAAGCTAAGTACAATCATATGTGATTGAGAGTCAAAATTGTCAAAATCTCATGAATAATTAAACATAAAGCAGAAACTTTGAATTTCACACTATTTCATTTTACTGTGGTTCTTAACATTGTTCCAGTAGGTGACCCTGGGAATATACCCATAATACGTCATATATAAAAATATGCATATAATTTATTAGTGATGTAGCTATATTTCCTCACAGCAGATTATGGGTGCTTTAAAGAAAATTACCTTATTGTAAATCCTTGGTTGTTAATTAAAGTTGGTACAAAACTGTGCAACAGTAGATACAAAATGGCATGTAGTCAATGGGAAACCTCCTGCATAAGACACCTCCTGATCAACAAAAATTTGAGGAAGATGGGTGAAAATAACCAGCATCCATCCATTTGGTCCATTAAAAATGCACAGTACAGTTAAGTACTAACTTATTTATTTAGTCCTATTAAGATTTAAAAATGTCTAAACTGATCAAATTTGTAAAATTAAAACAGATTACAAAGACCCAAGTTTTAACTAACTAGTTGAGAGAACTTAAACATTTGTCTTACAATACGACACCGAGCAGATGTGGACACCCACATCCAGAGGAAATTACTTTCAATGCAATGTGGCGATTATACCGTATGATTTGTTAACATCAAAAACATCTGCTACACAATTCAATTCAATTCAAAAAACATACATACACATATTATTATTAAATATTACACACATATTATTCTTGTGTGAATTGATAGAGTTCAGTCGTTTGGATAACATCTTATGTGGTCGCTACATGCTCATCCAGGAGGAGTGGATGCTGCAAGTTAATGACTCAATGCAATCTGTAGGGTTTCCTTAGAAACTTTCTGAACTGCTTTGAATCATTAAATGAGCTTACTGTATTGTTTGATAACTAGGGTCAATTGGAATGTACATATGATTGAATTGATTTTTTTTTTTTTTTCTTGTAAAGTGCCTTGAGATGCCATTTGTTGTGAATTGGCGTTATGTAAACAAACTGAATTGAACTGAATGGAATTGGAAGATTGATACAATGACAATAGCTCTTTAACGTATTTTGGGGCTAAGCCATTTAGTGGTTTATAAACTAAGATGTATTTTAAAGTCTATTCTATGAAAAGTCTATTAACTGAAAGCACTGACAGGTAGTGATTGAAGAGGTTTGAATGTAATTGAAATGTAAAAATACATTTTTACAGTATTCTTAAATTTTCAGTACATTTGCTGCAATGTATTCTTATACTTCACGTCACCATTGTTTGCTCTGTCCATCCATCCATCCATCCATCCATCCATCTACTTAATTTCCTTTTAATTAATCTTTTTAGCACATTAAATCATTTTAAGAGCTTTTTAGCTCTTTACAAGCATAAAGTGGGAAAGAAAATCTCATCTCTTTTAGTCTAACTCACTTTACTCCCCAACTGAGTTTGTTGATTGCAAATCTTTGCAAAATCTCAAGCCTGCCATGAAACAGAATGTATTGTTTCGAAGACAAAAGGGTCCCCATGGAGAGGAGGCAGAGCCTGAATGTCTGTCTTTGTGCAGGAAGAAAGCCGACAGCTCCGATCTCTCTAAAGACCCATCTCAATAAAGCCCTCCGCAGGTACCAATCAACTAATTTCCAGATTGTTTTTTTTCTGAATGTAATCACAAAACGTGGTGGGTCTTGAGCAGATGGGAAGGCGTTGAGGGAAATTTTAGGGATGATTGGTGAATGAGGAAAAATAAAAATTACGGAAAAGTAAGTGGAAACAGTGACAGGAAGGAAAATGCAGTGTTGTGCAATGAGAAGAATGTAGTGTGTAAAGAGACCATGTGTTAAAAAAAAAAAACAAAGCGATGAATGGAGGTATATGGTAAAATCCTGAAAAAGTTGTATCCCATATAGATGAAAGGAACAAACAATTTAAAGGCAAAGAGAGTGATGGATGGCTGCTTCCTGGGTTCACTGCTGTCACAGCACAGCTTTAATTTCTTGAGGAGCAGTGGGATTGTTGAGCCACAGTTGAGTCCGCATTTGTGGATTGGGGGGATGGTTGGGGGCATGAAGGGCAGAGTTCTAATCTTTAGCAACAAATAGAGCAGCCTGTATTTCATTAAATATCTCTTTCGTGATGGGCATAAATCTATATTTCATTATTTGTCTCAATCCCTTTGCCCCTAATGCATATTTAGGTCTGCATAGCCATGAACCGAATATGTGCAGGAATTAACAGATACAATAAAACTAAAGCATAGTCTGCAAAATGTGGATGATAATAATAGACAACGGACATTTAGATATTCAAAATGCATGTTTCACCATATATGTGGAAGATGACATGATACTCACATAAACAACATTGACGTAGTCATCATCAGACAGTGTCTCCAGCATCTCACTGACAGATGTTCTGATTAGCTTGAGAGTTAAACCAGAGACACTACCACTCCTATAAAAAAAGAAAACAGGAAAAAAAATGAAACCTTCAACAGCTTCTCTCTTAGTACCAGCTCATTCCTTCAACTGTGAGATTGTAGTCTGTGTAATAAAAATCGAATTTGCCTTAAGAAATACAGAACATCATAAAGTAGATAAAAATGCATGATTAAAGAAGAAAATGTAAAAAGATAATGGATCTGTGAGGGTATTTCTTGTACTCACGCATCCACAAGGATTAGCATATCTTTGGGTGAGGCAGCCCCTTGAATGTACCTTGATGAATGATTAAAAAAGAAAATTTCTGGATTGAGACTTAAACATTTTGATTAGCAGTTCATATGCTCAGTCCAACTGACTAATAATTTACCCTAAGGTAACACATTTGTTAAATATTTTATGGGCTGCTGGAGAAATTATTATTACAAAGTTACAGAAAAGGCTATGTACTATTATTGTAGGAAAAGTGTTTGCAAATAGCTATATTTCTGACTAGAAACTGTGAATTTCTGTTCATGATCATTGTCAGATCTGTACAACTGATTATTCAAATAACTTGTGTAGATCCCATCATTTAAAATAAAGACAATAAAGTTTTGTTTTTGAAAATATTTTAAATGCATTTTTGTTTTACAGCACATAAGACAAAATTCACTACATCATATTTATTTCTGTTTCTGAACAGTAAACCACAACCTAAAGAAGAACTGGGGATCTGTCAATAAGGATAGCAATGTAGAGTAAATGTTTCTGTATGTACATGCACCGGCCACTTTATTAGGTACACCTTGCTAGTACTAGGATGGTCCACTGTTTGCATTCATAGCTGCCGCAATTTTTCATGGGACAGATTGAACAAATTGGAAAGAGTCAAGAGACTATAGTCAGTATTAACATGATAGCTTTGTGTTGCTCCAGATTTGTTGGTTTTACATCCATGGTGTCAATTTCCTGTTACCTTTACATTCTAAAGGTGGTTCATTGGATCTGGTGACTGGAGGCGACTGTAGTAAGGTCACTTAAATCCTCTTTCTTTCTCATTCTAATTAACTTCTCTGGAATCCTAAATGCATTAAGTTGCTGCCATGTCATAGGCTGAATTGATATTGGTGTTGATGAGAAGTTGAACAGGTATACCTAATAAAATGGCAGATGAGCAAATTTCTTCCCAGTTTTATTACCATGGCCTCCTGCGGACATCATACAGATCAATTTTGCTGGGAGTTTTGCGAGCATCCATCCATGGAGAGGCTATAAAAGGAGATCAAATGAAGGCTTATTATAATCTTGATTATAATTAAAGAGAATTAACACTGATTCCTATTTTGGTTCAATTTCTGACAAATCTGACTGTGAGACTGTTCAAATCTACCAATATGCAGCGATAAATATGGCTCAGCAGTGAGTCACTGTCAGACATGATAGGACACATTTTATTATGACAGCTGGCCAGTTGGATGGATTCCTAAATTCATCACACCATCTACACTGCGGCACGTTTCATACTGTTCAAAAATAATACAACGGCAACATGAGGGAAAAATTGGATGCACAAGTTTTCTACTTTAAAGAATGCCACAACAAATGCAAGTCTTTAGGAGCATACAGTATGTGCAGATCTGTCATATATGTTGTGGGGTTAATAAAATAGTTTAGCCAATAATGACTGTAAATTATACAGAAACAGTTTGACTCATTTTAATCTTAGTCAAACTTCACTACTGTTGGTTAATATTGTGACCAGCTGCATAATAGTCGGGGGGAGTGGCAACAGTGTAGGAGTTCATCCTATAACTGGTGGGTTGCTGGTTCAAACCCCTGCTCTGTCTGTCTTAGCTACTATCTCCTTGGGCAAGACACTTCACCGACCTTAACTGCTGGTGGTGGTAAGAGGGCCCAGTGTTGATGGTGCTGTAGTCTGATAGAGATCAGACTACAGCTGAGGATACAATGAAGCTTACTACCATCAACATTTGAATGACTGAATGTAGTGTAAAAGACTTTGGGGTCCTCTGGATTTAATAAAGCATAATACAAGTGTAGGCCATTTACCATTTAATACTGTGTTGATCCCTCTTTTGCTGCCAAAAGTGCCTTTACACAGCGAGGTAGAGATTCCTCGAGACCGCTGAATGTATATACCGATATCAAAATAAATGTGCAAAGTAACAAGCAGATGGAAATTAGCCTTGATTTGCAATCTAGCATATTTACAAAGGCTGTGTATTCATGCATTAATATGCACTGTTTATTTGAAATAAGACTGCACAATATATCATAAAATCATCTAAATATCAGACATTTTTTTTTTTTTAATAGACTACTTTGAATGCAATAATTGTTGGCTGTGGTTTTGGAAATGCTCTTACCCAGTTGTCAAGCCATCACAATTTTTACCCTCCACATTAACTTACAAATTTATTAATTATTATAAACTTGTTGCCTTGTACATACCACCCCATAACATGAAGCATGAAAAAAAGCTAATCAGTTATTCACTTCATCCGTTACTGGTCATGATGTTACATCTGATTGCTGCAGTATCATATCTACAGTATGTCATCACATAGGATTACTGCAAGATAAAGAATATGTGATGTCTGTAGCCACAAGCTGTATTTTGGGATAACCAAAGTATTTATTTATCTATTTACCTGGGTAGTAGCGAGCAAGGCCCGTAGCACTGCCAAACACCTGCCAAAGAAGTGTTGGGTCATCCTCTCTGTTCTTTTTAAACACATCTTCCAATGCCTCTGTCCAGTTGAGCTCATTCAACACAATGGTAGCTGCAATACACACATGCACAAATACATACCTTGTGTCAAAAGACCACATACTACAAACTACACAGTCATGTGTCAGATAATTAATGTATATTATCGATATACATTTTCAGAAATTATGTACTTATTTTTTTTCTTATTAAATACACCAGTCTGACATTCACTACTGCTGCAAATTTGTTGCAAATGTACGGTTGAATTATTTAAGCTGATCTTTTATAGATTTGCCAACAAACAGCAAGATAAATATTACTTAAAAAAAAGAAACACAAACAGGATTTACTTCAGAGATGAAACTAATAGCCCAAATATTGAGACTATTACTGAGGTTTAATAGTGAAATCAGATTTTATTTCTGTGTTTGCATGGTCAATACAGTTTAGAGGACACAGCTGAGCCCGTCAGAATGCAGTGGAAAACAGTCAAAGACACGTGGGCATCCAAGATTAACACATTCATCAAGATTCACAGACAGACTCACTCAGCGTCGGCTCATTTGCTCAGCAGGACACATGAGCAAATATTTGTCCAGCTCAACAGCAAATGCCAATATATAGCCACCAATACAAAGAGGTGGTATTCAGGAAGGAACAGCTTTGCTATAACAAAATTAAGCAGTGTTTTATTTTAACAGTGCTTATTATCAGAAACACCCAGCTGCTTGTATGTGTCTGTCTGTGTTTCAATCACTGCATGCATATGATTGATAGTGTGTGTTGAGAGAGGCAACAGGCATTATGGATGTAATGGAACAGGACCAAGGCAGCTCAAAGCCACATAACCCTGACTATGATTGATGGAGATACAACATGTGCTATCGCAACTCAGTCTTTTCTTTGTCTAGCTACTACCACTTTTCTAGCTACTAACACTTTTCTGTGATATATATATATATATATATATATATATATATATATATATATATATATATATATATATATATATATATATATATATATATACACACACACACACACACACACACATATATGTGTATATATATATATATATATATATATATATATATATATATATATATATATATATATATATATATATATATATATGTTTGTGTGTTTGTGTACAAATATTACACTTAAAAATAGAAAGCGTGAATGTAAAGTGATTCTGTTTTGTATCTGTTTAGATGTGCGTGTGCGTGACATATTGGGCATGAAATGGCTCATTGATGTGCTAAGCAAACACTGTTTATCTGTGTGCATTTCTCATGAGGACAGAATTAATGAAGGCTTGGATGCCTGGAGTACATGTGTCTTTAGGAAAAGGGAGAAAAAGCATGAGTGAGTGGGTGTGCAATTAGCAGTCTATTTCTTCATTAACTATAAAATTTAAAATAAAAAAAGGGAGTTTCTGGGAATTTGAATGCTGTATTTGATTTTTTTATACTAGGATGAACCAAAAAAAACAGGTATATAATAAATAATGCATCATTACACAAGCTCAAAAGCCAGAACATCTTGCTGCTAAGATGTCTACAGGGGTCATTAGTTTGACCCCAAAATGTAGTGGTGCTGGGAGTGCTATGGTTACACATGACTTTGGAGAGAAAATTTATATGATCCTACATAAAAATCATATAGAGTATATTAGGATGAAATGTAAATAGGATTTGCATGTTGTTTATCTGGATATGTAAATGTTAAAGAGATCTTCCCCTTTGAAAAGTTTATACATACATAACTTTAATCATGACCTCACAATGCTTAGTAAATACAAGCATGAATGTTCAGCAGTTATACTGCAGTGATCAGACAGATTTACATAGCTGTTTTTCTTAGGGGCTGGGGCTGGGAGGGCAATGTGTTGATGATTGTGTTAAATATTCTGGTTAAAAAGTCCACCACACTCTGCCATGGACATCTCCAAATCTCCACAGGTATGTCATCTGGACAAACTGCTTCTCCACTCTTCATCCACTTTATAGCTGGCCTCACATTCCTTTTAAAATTCATATGCACTTCCATATTCACTATTTTTGTCTTCTGTGTCACTTTCTGCATTAATCAGCTGTTCCAAGTTTTCCTTCCATTTTCTTAATGCACATGTCAGTACATTTTTTTTCTCTATCCATAATCACTTTAATTTCTTGCACATCCTTTTTGGCTCAGTCTCTCTGCCTTGCCAATTGATGCAAATCTTTTCTCTCACCACTTATGCTCTACCTTCCTAGTCAACTAGCAACTCTTTCCTATCACCGTAAGCCTGTCTCAGCTTCTCCCTTAACTCTCTGCAACTTTCTTCCAATTAATCCTAGGCTCTGTCTTCATTTGCTTCCTCTTCCTGATTTCCAAAGTCATCCTACATACTACCATTTAAGCCATCTTTCCACGTTCTGTCCTGGAACTGTCTTGCGGCCTCCTTGCTCTTTCAGATTCTGTCTTCTGCATACAGTCTTCCTGTGTACATTACTCCACTCTTGCACCTTCACAGCACTTTCTCTTCTTGAAGTGCATGTTCAACATAAGTATCTCACCTTTTAGGCAAAATCTACTACTATATGTCATTTCTCATTTCTGTCCTTAACACAATACCTATCCATCATGTCCTTCTTCCTCCTGTTCTTTTCACCGACATCTCTAATCATCACTTTTCCTCTACCTGGGAACACTTGCCACCACATCCTCCAACTTCTTCAAGAATTCCTCTTTACTTCTGATAACCAACCTTGGAAAACATTTACTTCCATTTCCAAACTCAATAACCTTCCAGACAGTCTCTTGACATTAACAACACTGTTCACATAAGAATACAATTGATGCAAATGGCTGCTTCCTTAGATTAAAAAACTTAATATCCTTTTACCATAAATAGATAAACTGAATCTGACTGCATTGTATTACAACTAGGACCAAATTGGAATGTACATAATTTAAATCTATCGACATGATGGTATTAAATGGATTGGATTGTATACATCTGGATATTATTCAGACCTGATTGTCTTGTAAGGTGCCTTGGGTTGACATTTTTTTGTGAATTGGAGCAGCAAAAATGAACAGAGTCAAAATAAATAAATAAATAACATGATCTTCTTTAAAAAATTAGCCCTATTTAATTTCTCTAAAATTTTGTCATAGCCTAAAAAATATATATATTCCAAGCCTGAATCTTCACTAATATTTATTATTATAGATTGTTTTGTGTCTCCACAAATACAAGGACCCACCCATATCAACAGTTTGGTACAATTTTGTAAGATCAGAATTCAACCCTGGAAAAGTCTCTGAAGCTCAGATTATCTGTGCATACTCGCTAACAGAGCCCAGATAACATGCCAAAACAGGGCTTGCAGTTGTGAGGTAAAATCCCCAAAGTACCTACATCTACCCACCAACAATGTCCCACATTTCTACCTGGGGTTTTCATGTCAGCAGAAGGGTTGCACATGTAACCTTGGAGCCAGACGGTTCCCCAGCAGGCTGAAATACATGCTGTGGAAGTCACTCCATCCTGCTGTCTCTCTAAGTCAGCGCTGACGCATTTCATTCAGCTGCACAAAAATTACTTTCCTGATCTACATACAAACACAGAAATCCAGTCTTGTACAAACACAGAAAAAGCGCACAAGTTTGAGTTAACAAGCAACATTATGATTTGGTGGGTAAACCTTCCAGTAACCAGACTCATTCATGTCACTAAAGCTCACTGAGAGACTCTGCTGTGGTCATCGTATACTTAAGACGAGCAGTGAACCCTTCTCATCGCATCAAACGAGTGCATCAAAACATAAAAATAAAAAAAGAGGTTTGCAGAAAAAAATGAAGCCACAACTCTTTAGAGTACAGAGACAATTGTACGTAGCTAAGATATTCAACATTCAATCCTTAAGTCATTGACATTCAGCTTGAGAAGTTCTAATGTCAGAGAGACTCTAGAGAATCCAATTATTCTGGACTACTTAAGGTAAATGTCAGCATATGATGATGAAATGATCCATAATTGACTTTTATTATATGCAGCCCACGACTGCTTTGTGACAGTTTACACCAAAACATCCCATTTTCAGTTTGCAGTCTTTTTTTCTTTATCTATTCAAGTATATAGGTTTGTAAGTAAGATTGTAAGTACATCTGCAGTGAAGCAAATACTTGTTTGCAGAATGTAAGACAGGAGTGTTGCAAAGAATCGCACTATTTCAAAAAAATGTCCAAATACTCAACTCAGTAATGTCATCATTGAGTCTCTGTTTACTGCTCACAAATCTTAGAGGGGTTCCGGAAACCACCGTTGGTTTGTGTTACCAGTTCTGGCAGTTAAACAATTCCATATGTCGGGATGTCTCATCACACCAAAGATATTCTCTAGTTTTAGGTTTGAGATATCAAGGCTCTGCCATAACAATTATCTATAAAGTTTACACTCAAAAATGCAGTGTCACTTCCACATATGTTATTCTGTTTTGTTTAATGATATGACAGCATGGTTAAGTACAACTGCTCTCATCACTTCACTGTGCTACACACCACTGATGAAACACATGAGGTGCACAATGTAAATTGTAGATCATTCTACAAGTCGTCATTCAGTCATTATTACTTATCAGTCATCAAGGACCGCAAGACTTGGAGAAAGTGGTTTCTCACATAGGATCTGAGGGAAGTGGTGTTAAAATGTAAAAGAACAAAAATGGGTCATTGCTGTTACAAACACACCAACAACAGTGGTAATCTGACTAAACTGGCTCCAAGTGACAATATGGACAATGGCATTTGTGTTCGGGTCTTTGAACTGTTAATTTTTTTTTTTCTACAGCAAGCCAAGACTACTCTTACTTAATATGGCACAAGCACAGCTTAACAGTGCATACTATTTTTAATAGACATAAGATAATATTTTTGCACAAACCAAGCTACTTTACAAATGACTGAAAGGTGTGTAGAAGTTGTCCTTGGTTCATACAAGTAAGTTACACTGGCGTACTTAGGTATTAGGGTTATGCACCCCAGTACTGTGATGACATGAGTATCACTGTGAAAAGGTCGCAGATTGATTGATAGAGAAAACAGCAGAAATTGTTTTTTTTAGGGTCATTTTTGGGCTATGGAACAAGGTTCTATTTAGGACGCTGACCCAAAGCTCTTGATTAAATGTCCTGCATTCATTCTACTCCACAGTGGTCCCCTCATTTCTGAATAATAGGGACTCTACTCTCCCAAGGAAACTTTGGACCTTTTATAAGGTCAAATTAGTTTTGGTAGTGGTACAGTCTAACTCCCCCAAAAAAGCTGACATCATCATTGATCCTTTTAAATTAATGCCTAAGCCCTACTTTTTCTTCAGTGGTTGATGAGGATATTTATGCTTTTATGTGCATACAGATTTTTTTTTATTTATTTATTTTTTTTATTCATTCATTTTTTTGGTTTGATTTGGTCATGTTTTATCAGTCAGTATATGTGCAAAATTACTGTTTATTTAGTGCTCACTACTAAATAAACATACTATATTCAAACTGTAGTAGTTTGAATATAGTACAGTTAGTAATAGATATATTTTGCTATATACAGCGTTTAATAAAAAAAATAACTAAACAAACACTTACAAAGCAACAAGTAGAACACAGGGAACAGGAACAAACAGAGACCAGGTACATGAGACAAACAGCGTATAACAGGAGAATCCAGCAAGGAGGACAGGTGTTTAAATACTGGGAGAGTGAATGGTGGAACAATAGACCGGGGGTGATTAGCTAACAGGCTACAGGTGTGAGGATAGAGAACAGAAGGCAGACTGAGGAGAAAAAGAGAGAGAATAGCAAAAAGGAGCGAAGAGGAATAAACACAAACAGGGGAATTGGGGAAATCAAATCTAAAGACAAAAATCTAAGCACAAGAAATAAATAATAATAAACATAATGTAATTAAATAACTAAGAACGGATTGAACGAAAGTACAGCAGAAACAAGGCTAATCTAATCCAAAAAAGAATAACTAAGGCAAATACAGATAACAAATGAACAAAACAACAAACCCAAAAAACCCCAAAACAGCCGAAGATACTGACACTGAGATCGTTTTTAAAATGCGTCGTAACAACAGACTTTGACTTAACTTAACTATATGAGCAGAAGCCTTGTCCAAAAAACTAAAGCTCCCCTCTTTAACTTATTCTGACATTGGCTCTGCAGTGCCAGGCTTAATTTTATTTAGAACTGTCACCTAACTATTATGTTTTTGATTAATCTATGGACTTACTTTTTATTTCTTTGATCTAAACATCTAGTTTACTTCTAAAACTGAAAGGCACATTTGTTTTTTTAATTTATTTTTATTTAGCACAAATTAATGGTATATAGTGCCAACAAAGCAATGACAAAAACAAATAAAATTAAGCGCTAATTATTTATGTATTTAAACTTAAAACACTTGAATTTTTAAAATGTTTTTTTTTTTTTCTTGTGGGTCAAGATACTTTTATCTTGTAGCATATTTCATGATGATTCTTGAAATCTGTTATTGGTGATTCAAATAATTTCATTTCAACTGCAGGGGGCAGTAAATATTTATTCTATTCTATTCTATTCTATTCTATTCTGTTCTATCACATGCTTGGCATGTGAAATATGCAGAGCAGTGTTTGTATAATGTAAAAGTTTGTCTGATATAAATTATATTTATGTAAATGTAAATGCAATTAAATATTCCTAAAACAGGCAGAATGAAACTGATTTAGCACATTCCCATGCAGCCACAGTGTTATTCAGTCAATCGTGGGTCCAAATTTTTTCTGTTTCTATAAATATTTTTTCTGAGGAAATTGTATTAGACAGACAATGACTAACATCATAAAGTGATATCAGCAGCTTAAAAAAAACTGAGTGACTTTGTCAACTTTGACTTTGTTATTTATTTAGGCTTATCTTTAGCCCCAAGGTGTTGAGCTCGTGCATGGAACTGTGCTTCTGTGTTAAACCAGGAAACCTTGGAAAGCATCTAAACCTGCTGTTGAAAGTGCTCTCATACTTTAGACCACAGTTTGTTTTTTTTTTAATGGGGATACTACTATCCCTGGAGGTACTTGAAAGCATTTCAGGAGATCCCCAAACATTAGCTTTCAAAGTTTGTTTAAAAATATCTTTGATGCTTAAACACTGTAAAATTGTTATATTTTAATCTTTTCATAGAATAGGAACTTAAATTTAGTTTTATAGTGAATAGGCCATTTCGCTCTACTGTTTTACAACTGGATTCATCTCCATATCAAAATGGTTTGACCCAAACTGGCTCATGCCACAAAACTGCATTTTGGGATGTGTGTAAAGGAACACTCTAATTTGGGAGCTTTGGAGAAGGGTCTTCCATTTGTAGCCATGTATTTATGTGAGACTTCCTTCTCTGCAGTGGCAGTGGTGAAATGAAGTAAAGTAACTGACTGAACCTGGAATTGCCTCACTGCCACCAGGGACAACTAAAATTCTCAGTAAAGTACAAGAACAAGTGTCTTTAAAAATGAAACAGCAGAAACACTCAGTCAAATACAGCAATGTAATTCTGAAGCAGTCCAATCTTCTTCTTATTAATAATAATATTGTTTCAGTGGACTTTTGTAACCCTCAAAAAAGACTGCTAGAATATTTGTCCAAAATGTTATTTAAAATGCATTATTATTATTATTATTATTATTATTATTATTATTAGTAGTAGTAGTAGTAGTAGTAGTAGTAGTAGTAGTATTCAATAATATTAATGGTTTCAGACATTTTTTATCATTCCATGACAAGGCACTTAAGGTTACAACTTGTAAAACACGACTCATTTGTAAATAAAACAGATAGAGTGTTTAATCTGGCATAAGTGATGTGAAACTGCAGCTGATGAAAGAATGGAGCTGGACTGCACTGACACAGGTCTCAAAAATGCACTCACACAACACCCCATGAAGACTGCAACCAGGGGCTACATCACACATTTTATCTTTGTAAAAAAAAAAAAAAAAAAAAACTGAAAAAAAGGACAAATTTCTAAAAAATATTTTGAGACAAATGTTGACTATGATGACCGATTGTGAAAGTCCTGTGATATGTTTTACATGTACTTATGGGAGATCATGTCCATCGCTTACACCCTTTTTTCTTTCATTGTTTTCGAATTTCCTGAAGAAAAGAAGTTCAACTCTGCTGAATCAAATTAAAACATGAACTATTGATATTTTATGTAAGTTAAAGAAGATGCAGTTACCCTCATATTTTTTTTGTACAACAGTAAAAGATGACAGTGAAAGTGCAACCAATTTCATTCAAGATAAAAACTTTTTCTTCTTTCGATGAAAAAGAGCATGAATATTTTGTATTTAATAAAGCAATATAAACACATCTGAATTAGAGGATCCTCTTTTCACAAACAGCATATAACAGAGCAGGGACCTCGAGAAGGCCTCGTTATGCTGTTTCACTTCTTTAAAAAACATTATTTAGCTAAGGGCAAGTTTGCCGGAAGCAAAATCTGTTGACAAGATTTTATAATGGTTTGGTGTGTCAGCTGTATCCATGGTTACTACTGGGCTTTCTGTGCATGTATGTGTGTTCTTGTGTGTGTCTGTGTTAGTGTGTCTGCATGCATGCATGTTTGTGTGTGTGTGCGTGTGTGTAGACTCACAGCCATCATAGATGTCAGTGGGTATGTGGACAGCTGTATGGTTGTGATCAGTCAAGCGTTTGAATGAAGGGTCCTCTTTAAAGTCTGGTCGAATCCTGTATTTTCTCCCCTCTGTCTCATTTGCATCCAGCTGAGGGGAAAAAGAAAAATCAAGATCGATGCAGTAGTTTTGATCACAGCTTTTAGTAAATTTACCACCCTCCTTTATTAGCATCGAGAAAAAATGTTTGTACGTTTATCTCAAAGCAAAGAAACAGACACCAGTCCAGCAGTACATCTTCAACAGATTCTGTCAGATGTAATTTCATTACCACAGTAAATTTCATCGTCTGTGTGGTTGAAAGAAAAATGAAGCATTATTGTTTGATAAAAGATGTGTTGTCTATTCTTCTACATATCATACCCCCGAAAGAGGAGTGCCAGGCAGCGACACCGTCTGTATTTCTAACCTCCCTATTTACATGAAAAGGGAGCTGAAGAGAAGGAACAATATGTAGTGAAAAGCAAAAACTGAGATATGAAAGAATGCATAGTAGAGAGGTGGTGAAGTGTTGAGAGAGGGGGGAGAGAGGGAGAGAGAGAGAGAGAGCGAGAGTCAGCAAGTGGGGTGGGAGGGATAGTGGGAACACTTGCTTCCTAATAAAGCAACAGCGTAGCCAGCTCATACATCTCATCTGTCAATTAGAGGAGAAGCATGGCAGGGACCTCTTCACCTGAGCGAGGGTGGGAGGAAAGATGACTGAAAGGAGGCTTGCATGGGAAGAAGAGCCAAGACGTAGAGAAGGAGGAGGAGAGCGCTACTGCAATAAAAAGCTGAGGGAATGATATAGAGTACGAGAAAAAATATGTGAACGCGGTGCATAGTAGGAATATTAGAGACAGGAAGGAAGATAAGCTGTGAAAAGAGAAGTGGCCAACAAAACCTTCTTCTTGCCCTATGTCTTAGTTGTAACTATGGGCTTTAAGAAAGTGGGGGAGGGGGGCAAACAGACAGAACAGCAGGAAAAAAGCACACTTACATTGTCCTTTGCATTGTAGTAGGCAATTTCATCATCCTGTTAAAATAAAAAAAACCAAAAACAAACAACAAAAAAAAAACAGTTATTACATTTTGAAAGCATTCTGAAGAATTGCACAACAAACTAATTTATTAATTGGGAAATGATTAAAAGCCAGATATCATAATATTTTAGAACCAGAAAACCTAAAGTTCTTGAAACTACACAATGCACATAAATGACATCCTGCCCTTCATTGCTTTTCAAAGCAGATGCATACTTTTTATTACTTAAAAAAGCCTTTTGAGTCTTGAATACAAACTTACATATAAGGATGATGACCTAGCATTTGTCACAGTAATCATAAAAAGATGCTTCTAATAGGAATGTGTTCAGTAGATTTGTGGTGACAGAAAAAGAAAAAAACAGAGCAGTTTTGCTTCAAGAACATCTTTGTCGGAAATGCGAATGTGATCTATGGAAGTAAACAAAAAGTACATCCACATTATAGATTATAAAATAATTTCAATCCTGGAAAAACAACTCAAAGATGAGGAATGAGGACACAACACACTTTATGCCATACCTATGAGAGATAGCTCAAGCAGTTAGTCAAAAAGTTGGCCATTGGAGCCACTGAAGGCGTTATTTGTTAGCATAAAGGTTTTAAAGTAAGCTTTTTATTTTTACATGTCCTCTCTGCATAGAAAACTGATGTCCACAGATTAGATAATTCACTAACAGCTGTCTTTAAATGGCCTTCCTGCATGTTGACCTACGATAATTAGTTGAAGCAACAGAGAACATTTGACTGTAAATGCAGTCTAAGTGTCAGAACCTGGATGGTTTTGGGTTGTTTTGGTCCTTCTGATTCTAGTTTTGATAATTGCTGTTCCTGTGTTCCCTCGTTTCTTATTTTGATAAGATCAGCCTTGTTTCTGTTTTACTTTAGTTCAGTCTTTTTTTTTAGTTATTCCGGTTTGTTTATTCAATCACTGTCTCTAGTTATTCTTTGTTACTGTTAGATTTGTTTTCCTTGCTCCCGTGTTTACTCTCCCTTGCCCACTTCTTCCATTCTCTCTCCTCAGTCTCCCTTCTGTTCTCTTTCCTCACACCTGGTAATGATTAACCAATCAGCCCCCGTCTATTGTTCCAGCATTCACACTCCCATAATTTAGACTCCTCTCCTGCTTTCACTCCTTGCTGGATCCTCCTGTTACCTACCTGTTATCTGCCTGTCACCTACCTGTTTCTTCTCCGTTGTACTCTGCTGTTTTTGTTCCTGGGATTCCTGTTTTTGTTCTGCTCTGGCTCCCTGCATTCCCTGTGGTTTTCTAAGTTTTTGTTCATTTTTTTTTTATTTTTTAGTAAGCATTCAAAACTCATCACCACCACTGCCGTCTCTGCATTTGCAGTTGTCCACAACAACCAACCACAACTCATGACACTAAGTAGTTTCTTCTTATCCATCAATGACATGTCGCATTGTCTGGAGTTTGAGTGGTGTGACACATTATGTCTTTTGAATGTTAAAGTGCTGCTTCACAATCAGGCCTAAACACAGACTAATTATGTGTTTAAAAAAAAAAAAAAAAAAGTGAGAGTTGCAGAATCACGGCATGGCACACCAATATATCACAGGCTGTGTGTGTGTGTGTGTGTGTGTGTGTGTGTGTGTGTGTGTGTGTGTGTGTGTGTGTGTGTGTGTGTGTGCGCGCGCGCGCACATGGTGTGTGCATCTTTTACCTCAAACTCGTCTTTCCACACATGCTCCTTCTGGAATACCTCAGCAGCTGTGGCCAGTTTCTAGGGGACGGAAATGAGAAAGGGCTTCAGATTACAAACTGCCCAAAGGATGTTTCACAACAACAATCTAATATTAGAAACTCATACAAAAGACGCCATTTTTAAAAGCATGATGGAGACAATCCCAGAGACAGGGCAGTGCTTATTATCACATCACATTTACAAGAGCTGAAACCACAGGGTGTGTGTGCGCAGTCCTGTAACACTTGCTGCCCATTAAAGGTTAAATCCCAGAGCATCCGAATATCAGAATGAGAAGATTGCAACACAGTAAATGTGTTTGTGTTTGCTTATGTTATCTATGTAGGATTTTTTTTCCTGGTATGTTTACTAAACTTTAGAAGACTGATAGGCCTTATGGAAGTCAAAGTCTGGCCCTAATTCAGCAAACCCACTTCTTAAAGTAAGGGTTAGTTTAAGGCAATGTTTCTCAATTATTTTCTGTCATGCCCCCCGAATTAAAATGTTATTGAGAATATAATATTAATTATTTATCTGTACAAACCACTGGCACCAGCATTCTGTGACCAGATTATCAAAACAGATTAATAAATTGAGCTGTTGCAGCTCATTTTATCGTTTTAAGTCTCAAAACAATTTCCAAGTTCAGTTTATGAACTCAGTAAGTAACATTTAATCAAGACTGCTCAGTCTGTGTGATTCTCAAAAGTGAAAAAGTGCAAATGATTCACTGGGATGTGCATTTTTAGACTTCACACAGTAAAATGTTTTAAAACTGTAAACATCGGTTACTTGTCAGCTTCTTTTTCAAAAGGATTATAGCTTTTTAACTTTTTTGTACAAAATTTTTAACAACATTGCTTATTTCAGCTTGTCAGAAGAGACGAAAAGTCCATAACATTTTACATTGACAGTAAATAGGCTTCGTCTATTTACTGGCCTTTTCTGCCAGCTACAGTTATTTGCTTGCGATGCAGTATTAAGGCTAGACTAAAAGGTTTTTTGTTTGTTTGTTTTATTTGTTTGTTTTTAATGCGAGAATAAAGTTGTAATAATATGAGAATAACATCGTAATTTTATGACATTCAAACAAAAAGAGAAAAAGAACAAAAAAAAAGCCCTGCAGAACAAAGATACAGAAGTAAAATACTAGTAATGTAATGAGCAATCAAGAACTAAGTGCATATACACTACTCAAAGAAATCTATCATTTACAGTTGATTGTCATGTCTTTGGAGTATTCTGTATTTGTACATTCTGATATTTAAACATTGCAACCTTGCTCTCTTTGCCAGAATTTGTCATTAGGACTATTTCATATCTCTCTTAGTAAGTAAGACAGACACAGGAATGTTCTACATTCAACATCCTAATGTTGAGGTAGAACATAGTTGTAGCACTGCATAGTACTAGAAATTCATGAAATATGCAATAATGTTGGAGAATGTTTCAATGCTGATATGACTTTGACAAATAAATATTTAACTAAATAGTGGTAATGCCTTTCTGCTTCTCATTTCTTGCAAATATAGACTCCAGATAGTGAGCAGTCTGCCCAGAAACTGGAAAAAAAAAAAAGAAATTCATTATTTTGGTCTCCACAACAACGTTTTTTATTGAAAGAAATTGCAGTGAAACAACTTGGTTATAGTTTGTTATTGACCATTTCAGAAGATATTAATGCTCTCCAAAAACATTCTTGGCTGTATTAAACAACAACAAAACCGAAACAAATAAATGACTTTTACTGCTAGCCTAAGTGCCTGGAACTTATATGACTGTCTAATATTAACAGCAGTCCAAGCAATTGGATTTGTGATAGATTGTACAGCCCTACTTAGTATAATCATAATTCTCTGTGGCTGTAAAAGAGCTTTCCACAGTAACAATGCCATGCAACTCTAAGATGGAAAGTGGAGCATCAGAGAAAAAATATCATGAGGTAAACAGCAGAGAAAGACGAGAACAAAATAGCAAGCTGAAGACACAGTATATATTGTATGCTCACCTATAGGTAAATGTACTTCTGTAATAGCTTAACCTGTGCTTTACCTTTCCAACTTGTTCTCAAGAGGGTAATAACCAAGTGGAGGAACAGGAATACAGTTAATAAAGCAATCTGTCTGACACTAATTTTCATCACAATAGCAATGACTCAACTGATATATACTCAAAGTTCAGGAAAGTATTTCAAATAAATAAAATTGACTTATAGTACATTGGTTGTTCCCCAAGGTGATTATATGTGTGTCTGTGCAATTACTAGAGAATAACAAGTAGGTCTGAGCTAAACAAGATGCTTATGAATTATGTCATATGTTAGTACATGCATGTCAATGTGTGTTTATGACAATGAATCTGCTGCAGGCAGTGATTTCATTTTTGATCAACAGTGCCATCTCTACAGCCTCCAGCCCTGGGCTTTGCTCCAGACCTGTCAGCTGCTAAATATACAGACTAATCCAGCCATAAACAAGCATGCTCACTTTGGAGACAACACAAGGTAGCAATGGTGAAATTATTATCCATGTGCAAAGATTTTATGTTCTCAGCACTTCAGTTTCAAATGATCATTTTCTGCTATCTGTTAAATACTTGAGATTGATACTTGAAAGCTTCAGATGTAATACTGTTTAGACCATTTTTGGAGTTTCATCTGGTTGTCTACATCTGACTGAAGAGCTATATTTAAACTTTTGAAGAATTCGATAACCCTCAAGGTTCAAAGACTGTGTCTAAACATTTAAAATTGTTTGATATGTCTCTGTGTGATATGTAGCTTTACATAATTTAAGGACTTGAAAAAAAGACCATGTGAATAAGTCATAGGAAGACCTATGTGGTGATGATAAGTAAGCTGGTAACACCTCATAATCATTACACCTTGAAAATCGATTAATTTACACTAAAATTACATCTTTGGAGTAAAGACTCAAAATAAGACTCAAAATTAACAATTGTATTGCCAACGAAATCTAGAAAAAAAAATCATTTCAAAAAGCACAGATCAGATTTACAGTGGAAGTCTGTTGCATCGCGCAAAACATAACAAAATAAAAGTAGTGCCAGCTTAGAAATTAAATATTTTCTTTTTTCCATTTTATAAAAAAAATGTTAAAAACTAGCTATACCCATCTCAGTAGACAATGGAAAAACTTCACTGGCATTATAGATATTAAACCCTTCCTACAATTGTTGACCAGCTTTCCTCATGTTTACAGTGCTACTAAGATGATTTATGTTTGGAGATGTTCTCTATGTTTGAGGTTCGAAGGCACATATATACGGCGTGCCATTTGTAACGTTACACATTAAAAAATTGACAACAATATTTTGGTTTATTTTGCCTGTCACAAAGAAAAAAAAATGGGTGTTCATTTTTCAAAGTAATATTTTCACCATTTTATTCATACATTTCTAAATCTCATAGTTCCAAACTAAATATTTAATTCACAAACAAATATTTAGGTAACAAACTATTTAGCTTGCAAATTAAATATTTTCTTAGGAGGCCAAATATTTAGTTTGCAATCTAAATATTTAGTTCCCAACTAAACATTTAATTCTGAGCTAAATATTTAGTTTACAAACTAAACATTTAGTTTATAAACTAGATATTTAGCTCCAAATAAAAATATTTAGTTGTTAACTAAATATTTAGTTCCAAAGTAAATAGTTATTTTCCAAATTAAATATTTAGCTTGAACCTCAATATTTAGCAAATATGCAAATTATCTAGCTCAGTGGAAATGAATTATAAAAATAAAAGCTTGGTCTTGCAGAACTCTACATAAACTCCTGCTGCTGGCCAGACTGAATCTCTTCAGTAATGTATTTTTTATTTTTTATCGCCAATTCTTTTCATCTCGACAAGTCAAATATTTTAGCTGAAAACATAGCATATACGGCTATACAGACTCCTGGCTCTATAGCAACAGCTAGTGCACAGACATCTGCCACTGTGGTCAGGCCAGAACACTTCTGGTTCATGTTTGATTCATTCTTAAGTTGCTGGAGTTGTTGGAGCTCTTAGGTTGTTGGGATATAAATATTTACTTTGGAACTATATATGTAGTTAACAAACTAAATATTAAATTTGGAGCTAAATATTCAGTTTGTAAACTAAATGTAAATTAAATATTTAATTTTCTTGTGAAGCTAGTGAATTAAATATTTAGTTTGGAACTATGACATTTAATAAATGTATGAATAAAATGGTGAAAATATGACTGAAAAATGAACTCCCATTTTTTTTCTCTATGATAGGCTAAATAAACGAAAATATTGCTGTTAATTTATGGAGCCTTGGCGTAAATTCAATCTGGAAGACTTTTACCAGCCTCATCTGCATCATCCAATTGCTGCGTCATGCGCCATCCACCGCAGCCTATCAGCATCAATCCTTGCCTCTTTCTGACCAATCACCATACCATAGTCTTCTGCCCAAATATTTCTACTGTAAGGCCATTCATCCATGGCTTCACCTGGCCACCAGCCGAGCTACAACCCACCTCCACCCCTTCCCAGTCTTTGACTCTCTCAGATGCAGCAGCCTTCTTCATTCCTTCAGCCTCCACTGCACCACCGTGTCCGTGCCCCAGGGGAAGATGTCTCAAATCCTCATGGAGTCAGATCCCAAATAAAAGATTATTTAACATAGGAAGCATCACAGAGGTTTGGGCAGTTGCAGAACTCAATTGTATATTTCACTAAAACATTACTACAGTATCATATTCCAAACCCCACTTTATCCAGCTGTTTGGTGGTATAGAATGGACTGAGCAGTAAGAGTAAAACAAATAGGTTATCATTGTGTCAGTAGGAAGTCTTACCCCTAGCGTGTCACTGAATAAGAATTTTGGTTCCCTGGGTATAAAACTGTTAGCTAGAACTTTCAATCTATATTATCAGATGAAAGAGCTTCCCTGTGTTTTTTTTTTCCTCATTTAGTCATTGCTAAAAGGCTTTATGTAACCTCATTCACTTTGTTGTTTATGTGCCAGCTAAATGACCTAATAAAAAAGCAGCCGATTGATTTTGCTTAGGAACCATCAGTTTTTAACATTGTATGTTTAAATAATAGGTAAAGTATTTATATATAACTGGATTACGTTTGTTTTGGTCATTTTATGTTCGTCACATGTTTCTGTCAGTGAGCTGTTAACAAAATGATCCTTTCCTTTATCCATTGATTCATTGTCATCTGCTAATTCAAGATCTGGCCATGGGTATCTGGCTCTGAACAACAACAAAAAAACTCTGTTACATGCATGCATCCATTACATGCATAGGTTAAAGAGAAAAAAAGACAATGAATTAGATATGAAACAGCTGTAGATTTACTATTCCCATCAGATAGATTGGTTCCCTCAGAGAGAAGTCATCTGCAGCAGCAGGGTTCTCCCCTGGGTTCCAACAGCTGGAGAAAGCTCAACTCTTCCTCTGTGGCTTAGCCTCTTTCTCTTTAAATTTGGATTGCCTACCTCTCTTTGGATCAAAGCTGTCTTTCCATATTTTGTATTGCTCTGCTCCTACAGTAAAATACAGATAAAATATCAGTGACATCACTCTCAAGCAAGATTTGAAATCTTATCTTACTTGTTTTAGTTTACTCCCCTTTTGTTGGTTCATCTCAACTTCTGAACTTTCTTTTATGACTATGCTAACTGTTTTTTTTTTATCTCCGTGTTTATCAAATGCTGGAATTAGGAAGAGAAAGATATGTGTGTGGGTGTTAATGATCTTTTAGACCTTTGTGAGTATCCCTTTGTTGTCTAGGAGTGGGGTGGGGTGCTTCGAATTGGCCATTGATTTTAGGCGTGTGGAGCCTTGGCACACACACACACACACACACACACACACACACACACACACACACACACACACACACACACACACACACAGGGAGCCTCAGATTCTCGGTGAGGTTTAGCAGAGCTTGTCTCATCTTCTCTGTCTATCCTTTAAGCTGTGAACTGCTTTCTCACTAAATGCATGGTAGGCTGCTGGGCTGCCCTAGCAGCATGACAATAAGACTTGCAAGAGTCTTGCAGCAATATCTCTCTGTGGGGTTTTCACCTCTCCAATACTTCTACTCAGGCAAACTTTGTTTTCTGCATTCTATGGTAACAGTCTAATGGTCTCGCAATACATAACAGTGGACAGTGCATTGATGCTGTCAACTACGCACCGTTATTGGTTTATGCATGCTTTAGGTTCCTTTTATGTTTAGCCTGGGTGAAAATATGGCTCAGCAATGCATTCTGTGGATTTTATTTAAGATTTCTTAGGTCGATCCCATTATTATTTCAGATTTATTCCTCCCTGTGATACTTGTTTTCACACCTGGTTCTTTAATCATCTCTGCCTCTCTTATGCCACAGGCCAAATGTCCAGTGTCCTTGTACAATTCTAGACATACCACCCTAAAAGGATGAAAAAGGAGTCATACTTTGAAGGAGTGGACACATTATTGCGTAGATCTTCACAAAAATTTAAAGAGAGTTTAATGAGCAGTTAGATCAAAACATTCTACAGAAGCTGTTATGCTCTCCCATTAAGTAAAACACTGGAGTGTTGAATTTATTTTCAGCTGACATCTAATCAATTGGTGCAAACGGCAACTAGCAGTAGCTCTGTAATGAGGTAAATTTTTATACTAGTTCAGAGAGATTGATTTGGGTGTGTTCACCAGTCTGGACACTGAGAAGTTTTGAGATTATGCCCTCCAATTTCTCCGTGTTTGCATGTTTAGAGATGTTGCTACAGGAACAGAAAAAAAATGGAGGGAAAGTTAGGTTTTTTTTCTTCACACACCTAATCTCACCCTCCCCCATATCCCCCAGAGGTGAGAAGAGCCTCGTCAAGGCTGTGTCATGAATTTTTAACAAGCCAGTCGGCCTGCCCTCTTGAGGAGTGTATGAATTTGTGCAGATTTGCATGTGCATCTTCATACATTGTCCATGGGAGGGAAACGGGGAATTTTATAAACATCATCACCCAATGCTGTCTGTTAATGTCATACAGAGCGTGCAAAAACTATGTAGCAAGCACCAAATGGCTTTAGACAAGTTTTATCTTTAGACAAGTTTTATTATGCATTTTCATCTATATATATATATATATATATATATATATATATATATATATATATATATATATATATATATATATATATATATATATATATATATATATATAGATGAAAAAGTACTAGTTATTAGCGAAATAATCTGCCAGTGGAACAAAACATTTTAACTTACAATATGGGAAAATGACTTAACACAAGCTTCTATATCTTACTGAAAAGTTACTTGTAAGTTAATTTTGTGTTATTTCAAGTGTATTCAAGATATTTGCACTAGAAACTAAACCACAAAGACTTGGAAGTATTTTGCATTTTTGCAGTGCACTGCCTGGTGTGGAAAGTGTTATTTGGGGAAAGAAGGCTGAAAGGAAAAATAAATAACTAAGTTGTTTAAAATAAAATTAGAGGAAACAGAAAAGGTGTAAGAAGCTTCTAGAAATAAGTCTATTTTCTATGGAGGAATGTTAGCTTTAACCCAGCTGGCCACACTTTAAGTTAGATTTTAGCAGATAGCAGGAAGTTGACAGTATCAGAGCAAATTTCCTCTTTGCTCCTTTTGAGGAGTTCACCTCCCTCTGTAACATGACATACAAGATTATGAAACTTAGCCAATCTTTTTGAAAATCTCACAGCTAGTTAGGAGTCTAATAACAATGTAGGGTATAGACACAGAGACTGCATTTAGTTACAAACTCCACTCATTGGGCTAATCATGCTAATTTTGCAGAGCAGTAATTTAAGATGCTCAGATGTTACAATGTCAGCTCTGTAATCTTTTAATCTTTGTTTTGAAATTATAGAGATTTCCTGTTTAGCTGCAGGTCTGTGTAGCAAATTCTGCTCTCTTACATGCAGTGTGATGCCACCTCTACTCTTGATATAAATGTTAAATAATTGCTTGTGACATAAATGCTTCTTAAGGCATCTTTATAGATATAGTAAATGAATAATTTAACAATGTAACATAACAAATCAGAACTTTTTATCTCTTAAAAATTAAGTTGGAAATTGCAGTGATTTATTTTGAAATTTAATTGTAGCAAAAAAATAAATTTATTATATTATGATGCACATTAAAGTTTCAGGTGTGCAAAAAAGAAAGATATAGTGAGCTATAATACATTTTGTAAAGGAATAAAAGGTATACTGGGTGGTTTAATTCACTTCAGTTTAACTAATTCTGTATAAATACTCTTGTCCCATAACCTTCCTGGATTTTCCTGCACTTCTAGACTTTCAGTATTGCAAAGACAGACAGCTTTGTAGCTTTAGGCTGTTTTAGAAAATCATTGCCTATTTATTATTCGGAACGATCAATTTCCAATTTATCAACAAGTAAAAAAAAACTTTGTTCTAATTCAGAGTTCTTAAAGAGCAACCAGAATCGGCTGAAATTGGTATTGGCATGTCAGAACTTTCCAAAGTCAGTGTTTGGAAATCAGCTACAAATGATCTGATCAGTGCACCTGTAGTCATAACTGTGGACCAGCAAGATTTGGATTTATTTGCGCTGAATGGACTCCGCATTGAAATTAAACTGTTTTGTGAGCGACAATATAGCCCTACTATGCATGAGGGAGCTTTTTGAATTTTCACAATTAATATATCTTCACTAAAGTTTTCACTAAAAATTTACTTGTTTGAACAAATTGACAACTGAAATTGTCCTGAATAACCTTTATATAATTGAGCATATCTAAAATCTATGTATTTATAAAAGCATCATAGTCAAGATACCTTACGTTGTTATAACTAAATGACCCTACGAGTGGCATATGTCTATTGTATGAAAAAACAAGCATCTTTTAGCTTCATCAAAGATACACCATCCCAGCTGGATTTCTTTTTTTTTTTTTTTTTTTGCATTGTACACATTTTTCCCTGACCTCCCATAAGTCTAGGTAGAATTCCTTATCTCTGCTACTTCCCACTGCTCTCTCTCTCTCTTTCTGTCATCACACATAAACAAGAATGGAAACAGAAAGATAGAGACATCTGCAGAAACTTCTTGCCTGCTCAATATGATCAGCACAGAGCAAAGATGGGAGGTTGGGCAACATCTGCTCTTGAGACTGGCATATCTCTGATCATATCATAGCCTCTGCTCATTAGTGTGTTTCATCTGCACACACACACACACACACACACACACACACATATAAATGTACACACACACACGCACACACACACACACACACACACACACACACACACACACACACACACACACACACACACACAAAACCATCCCAATGTTCCATCTTGTACAGAATAATATAGCACTGTTAATGGGCAACATATTAATAAAACAGGATGGAGCTAAAGTCTCAAATGTAAATTTAGACATATGCATAGATAACACCTGAAGCATAACGCTCGATGAATGGAGCCAGTCAACTGAATGACTTTGAATGACTTACACAGGGAATCTCCATTATGGTAGATCGGTGTATACATAGAATCTAAAAGACATAGGTAACTAGAGCAAAAAGACATTTGAATTATGGTCACCATCAGAGGATGGGTTTAAAGGAATGGGCATAGTCAGTAACAACACCCAGCTCGGCTGTGGTGTTTACCTTGTACTAAGGAGGATGAAATGAAATGTTTGACTTCTATCTTGTAAAATAAGAGAAGCAAAGAAATATGACCCCAACTATACCTCGTTAAAGTGAAGAAAAACCTCTGCTGAAACACAGTGTTTCTTTAAATCAAGGGTAAAAACCCATTTGTTTAGAGCTGCCTTTGATTAATAATAAGTAAACAAAGTTTAATTCTAGCCTGGATTGAAACTTTTTATTACTTCGCTTTATTTTGTTACTGTAATGCAATGTGTTTTGTTTGTTTGTTTATTCATTGTGTTACATTTTTGTCATGCAAAGCACTTTGAACTGCCTTGTTGCTGAAACGTGCTGTACAAATAAACTTGACTTGACATCTAATAAGCCAATTCTAAAGGTACCTAGAAGCAGCACAGCAGTTGATACCAGAAAAAAAAAAATTTTTTTTCATTTATATGCGTTTAAAGTCATGTATTAATGATAGTCAAAATATAAATTATTACAGTGTTTGCTGAATACTGGAGTAGTCATTAAAACATGAAAAATGTATTCATTTTTACAACTATTGTTTTACTAAGCATCTGCATTTTTTCACCAGCAGTTTGTTCTGCAGCAGCACCACCGAAAGGAGGAAGTAATAAGACAAACTGATTACCAACTGCCATGATTCCTTTCTGAGTAGGATGCTAAGCAGCCAAAAACAACCCCAAAAACAAATCTATGTTACGTCTGCTGTGAGGAGCAATATTTAAAAATGTCCTTTGAGAAAAGATTTCTGGTCAGATGAGACAAAGATTGAGCTATCTGGACAGAATGACAAGAAAGTGTGAAGGAATCAAGGTAAGGGTTTCAAACCTAAGTAAACTCCACCAACTGTTAAGCAAAAATGTTGGGAACATAATTCTGAGAGTCTGTTTAGCTCCTAGAGGTACTGGTGTGTTGTACAAGTTGTTAGAAGCAATGAAGAACAAGTAATTTCTTTTTTCATTCATACTTTATGTTGTTTTGCATTACTGTATAATTTTTTAATTAAATAGAATTCCAAACTCTAAATACAGTTGATAAAATATTATAATACTGTGTAACAAATTATGCACAATGTAAGTAGTACTTCGGGGCGATGATGGTAATTGTGGCAGGAGTTTGTCCTGTTACCAGTGGGTTTCCGGTTTCGAACCCTTGCTCCGTCTGTATCAGTTATTGTGTCCTTGGGCAAGACCCTTTACCCTCTTTGCCTGCTGGTAGTGGTCAGAGGGCCTGGAGGTGCCGGTGCATGGCAGCCTCGCTTCTGTGAGACCGCCCCAGGGCAGCTGTGGCTACAATGTCGCTCACCACCATCTATGTGTATGTGAATGGGTGAATGACTGAATGTAGTGTGAAGTGCTTTGGAGTCCTTTGGACTTGATAAAGCTCTATACAAGTACAGGCCATTTAGTAAGCACCTTTATTCATGCAGGAGCCTCATAACAATCTCATCAAACTATAATTGCAATACTTAATCACCAGACTTAATTAGATGCTTTGAAATAGTAAGCCATTTTTAATACAGCTGCCTCAAGGTGACTGAATGATCAGCCTATACCTATGCTAATATGTTTCCATTTATTACTGGTGCTATAATTATAGTATCATTGTGGCACAACATTTCTAATAAAAGCTGTTAAAGCCTTGGCTCCCTTTGGATGATCATTTACAACGTGCTTTCTAATTTAAGCAGCCATGGCCATATTTATCCTTCAGCTGTTAAAATTCCCTTAAAGCCACTGAATGCTATTTTGTTATAATTATGTGTGTGATAAAACCCAGCCAGCAAACAAACTTGTGAAGTAAAGGTTACTATAAGGTTACTATATTCCTTTGGTTTTCTCTTAGTTCGGTCATTGTAATGATTTTTCTTATAGAACACAAATACTATTTTCTGAAATATTCTTGTAGATTTGATTAACCTGAAATAAAATCCAGTCCTACGAGCATTTTAGTGATATTACTACATTTTCATTCTTTAGCTCAAACTATAGTTTGTAGAGAGGTTACAATGAAGTGCAAAGATATGTAACTATGAATGTAGCTATACAGTATGTATATATGAACATCTGTATGTATCGTGTGATTTTCTCTATGCCAAATGTTATGTGAATGAGTCAATGTAACTCATTACTATGCACCTGTAGTTATAAGGGGTGAATGTAAGCAGTAAATAAGCCTCAGATCAAAGTTTTGATACTAGAAAAAGAAGTAAAAGTAATGCTGATTAGATATTAAGGAGAGCCTGGGAATCTTAGAAATGAGTTATAACAGCTTTCTCCTTCTCCCACATTTATCTACACTATATGTCACCCATCCCTGTTAGGTAAATAAGAACTTGTTCTTAATAGCTTGCCTGGTAAAATAAAGGTTGAATGAATGAATACCTTGGAAGCAGCTTTTCACTTGTAAACTTTGCAGTCTGCTAAAAAGAACAGTGAGCCAAATACTGGCTATAAATGTATGTAGCAGAGAATATCACAACAGATGGAAAAGTAGAGCTAACTGAACATTATAAGAGGGAAATATAACACCACTTTCCCTACACTACAAAAACATTTTAATTGTTTTTTTTGTTTTGTTTTTTTAAGCTAAAAAGGTATTAGTCTGCTGCTAACCCTGCTCAGACCTAATGGGGGATATACACTGATTTCAAACAAAAACAACTGTTTTGCCCAGAGGTGACATATTCATTCTGGAAACCTACTGCAATGTTCTGAACTTTCTGTTTTATCGCTAAGCTGTTCAATTTATTACATATGGCTTAGATCACTGTATTCCATGATGCAATTTTAATTAAGAAAAAATATTGTGTGTTGCATCTTTAATCTAAGAAAGCATACTAAAATCTACTCAAATACCTTGAAATTCTTTAAACTGCTTGTAGCAACAATCCATCACTAGCTTCTTTAGGTAGACTGCACCATATACCCCTAACTCTACTGAAGAAAAGTTTGACATTAAACTCTACCATTTAAGTACTTGTTGCTCATGTCAAATAATGTTTAAATGAAGAAGCATTCCATCTGCTCTTATACCCTTTATACCCTTTATGGTCAGAGACTCCTGACTCACTCTAATCAGGCTGTGTTCTGATTACTTTGTGTAGTCATGCCCTGACAATGAAAAAAAAAAAAAAATCCAGATTAAAATAACATTAGCCTCGAAGACTGACATTTAATTACAGTTATCTATTCTGGAAGGTGTTACTACAACAGACATTCAGATGAATAAACATACTACATTTATTAAATTAGACAAGATCTTACTTCTTATTTTGGCACATTGCTTCTTCTTAAATCTGGGAGAGAATCTGGGTGGGTACTATCTAGTTACATTTACTTGAGTGATGTTTTGGGGAAAAAATTACCTCCTGGAGTAGTTTTTCTACACTATACTTTTTACTTTAATGTCATTATATTATATTATATAATTTTTGTACAAAGTTTGTTTGTCTTCTCACAATTTTTCCAACTGAAAAACATCTACATCAAAATTGTTACAACACATAATTCTCTCCAATCACTGATAAATTATGACTTGTCATTTCTCAAATCAATCTAATCCTAGAATAATGAGTTACTAAAGCTGATTAATTAGGAAAGTGAAAGCAACATGCTTTTTTTGCCAAAAGATAAGACATCTGTATCACCTTCACTACACAGGGGAGAAATTTATGTTCAGAAAGCTGTAGATATAGGATATAGGTGAACATATATGAACTCAGCTGATCTGTGACAGAATATCCCATTAGCCTTTGCACATACAGTTAACCATAGCAACATGGACCATGCTGGGTTGAGGAAAAAGGAAAGATCTTAACAACTGGATGCAAAAGTGATTTAAAAAAAAAAAAATCAAGTTTTTAACTTGATTTGTTTTCGCTAAAATTCTTTAGTTCAGGTAAGATACAGGCAGCCTATAGTAAGTCACGACAATTCTGCAACAAAAACAACAAAACCATTCTTTCAAGTATTTACTTTTTTGGGGAATAAAAACCCTAGCATGTAACTTTTTATTGCATGTGTGATAGTGACACCTGGCCATCACTTAAAAAGGGACAAAGAGTTTTTATGCAGTTTATTGGGATAAAGTGTTTGTAACAAAGATCTGCTGTATTCTGCATTACACTTTATCTTATTTGGAAGTACAGTAATTTTAACATATTAATAAAAATATTGAAATAAAAACAAATTGCATTAAGAATTTAGCAAAGTTGAATGTCTCCAGTGTACCTCAAGTCACAGTTTTCACAGTGAAATACTTGATAAAGCAACCTCTCTCAACATTGTGCAACCAAGTAGGCATTAATAATGCATGGTACATTCTGCCTCATGCTTATTTATGGAAGCAGAGTAGACATGCTAAGCCAAACACTTGTTGTTACACACCTGTGCTACAAAAAGCGGTGCCCTCTAACAGTTATTCATCCTGCATATACTGGGATCAGTGAAAGACAGAAGGATTTTAGAAGAGAGAAGAACAAAAGAAAGGAGATAAAAAGTTTGAAAACACTTCAAAGCCAAGAGGAAATTGTTTGAGCGCCTTAGGCTAACTCAAATTATTTTGACATTGCTAGTCCTCTTTGACCTCATTTCAAATCCTCTGAACACTAAAGGAAATCCCAGCTCTAATATAAATTTTCTACCTGTGTTTTGGAGATACATTTTTGAGTATAAACCACTACATAAAGATTGGTCAGCAAAAATTACCTCTCAATAAAGCCAAAATCCAAAGTAAAAAACAAAAAAATTACTTTTGTCTTCAAGTTAAAGTTGGCTGGTATTTTTGATAATAGACACAACAGCCAATTATGAAACTTTTGTATAACAATAGGAACTGAAAGCCTACTTTATTCTTTGTTGCTCTTCTTTAACCATCCTGTGCAACTACAACTGTCTGTACATCTGTCCAGAAATCTGTCTTGTTTACATGCCCAAGTTACCCAAGTGTTGTTCATCATTTATCTTCCCATCCATTCTTTGGGATCGGGAATCCAATACTTTCTTCAAGGTTACTTGCAAGAGAGGGTGAGGAAATAAAGTAGTAAATTAACAACATCCTGTGATCAGTGTATGAGGGTTGGATTTAAAGTCAGGATTCAGGCAGATGAATGCCCTACAAACCATGAACTCCTATTATGTCTTCACACCTAAAAACACTTCAACTTAATTCGTACTCACAACTATTTTTTCCCCACACTGATGCAAACTTATGATCGCTTGTTCTTATGAATGTTATGGGACCAGTGTTCTGAAAAAATGTTAAAAACACCAGGGTATTTACTGACAAGAAAGAGAGTTGGCAGGAGATGTGTTTATAAATGCTCATAAACACTTTTGTTACATTACTAATCAGACAATTACCAAGAGGCCTTGTAAAGCCAAGGTATGAGGTTTAGTGAACTCGCTTCGGATGCATGCAAACTGTTTTAATTTAAGATGAAAATTTGCATTGCTGACCTACTTCTAAGCGGGAAAAGGGGATGGGGAGGAAAAAAAGAAGCTCCCCAGGGTCAAGGTTTTCATTATTGCACCCCCGACTGCTGAAAAAATAATAAGATGAACGTCAGTTTCTGAATTCTACTATTTAATGGGTCTTATCTGCCCTTCAGTCTGTATGTCCAGGAAGTCCTCCATAAATCACCTATTTCTTAAATACTTATTAAAAAGCCTGCAATTAACATACAAATGCGTTACATAAAATAAAGTGTATAAACAGAAAAGTTGAACATTTTCTAAAATGCAACAAAACTGAAATATGAAAGCTGTTGTATAGTTTTAACCTTTTTTTCATTGACCTGTTCCATCCCATTTACAAATTCAAGATGTTCACAAGTCACCTTTTTTAAGCCCGAGTAGGGCTAAGCGAGATATCCTAGATACATACATTTCACCATCAGAAATGGCACAGCAACAGTAAAGCAGTTTTCAATGTCACCGATTTTAGATTAATCGGCTCAATACAGCTTCTTTGAAAAACAAAAGAACTCTGGATCAAAAAATAGTGATAAGGAAGAGCCATGGATTGATAAACTGACAAAAGGATGATGAACTTTATTATTGCTGCCTTTGTCAAAGAGTGAGAAATTTGTTCAGCTGTGTAGTGTCTTTGCACTGCTGTTTTTTAGTCAGTATTCAAGATTGGAATTTTAAACATTTGTTGTAAAACTTATGTTGCTGTAAGTTCCCTGTAAGACTGTGTAATATTTATTATATCCAATAGGCTGCTGTTCCGAGCGCACCTGATTGTGTTAAGATATATTCCTCAGTCTAATACCCTTTTTTCGAGAGGAGCAGCCAAACTGCAGCCTTGTCTTCATACTAAGCTGAGAAAACAGCAGCACAGCTCAAAGTTTGTTGTCCAGCTCTTGGAGGGAGACTCAAAGTCTGAGTCACTGTTTGCAGCTGCATTAGAAATATTAACTTCATTTGGTGACGAAGAAAGGATTTTTTTGTTTATATAATGTTTTAGTTATCCTTAGTATATTATGATATTCATTTTTAAGGTTTTATTCCCTTGTCAAAAGTCCAAGTCCTGAGTCTATAATGACTGAACTAAACCTTCTTTCACTGGATGCATGCTATTCTGCTGACGATGTGGGATTTCTATAGCTTCTGAATTTAAATGACTGTGTGGAGGACAGTTGCATTTATATATTTCCCACCAGAATGTAAGCCCTTATTGTAAAGGGGCAAGAGCAGAAATGTAAGAGATTGAAAGAGGAAGAGAAGACTGTACTGTTGTCCCCCATTCGATTTTCTTGCTGTTGTTGGAAGACACTGAGAAAAAAATGAGACTCAAAATACTTTTTATCTCTTTCTGCTGACTTCCACAATGTACTGTTTTCTCCTTGGCCTAATTTAACACATGAATATAAGACATAAGGAGACTGTTATGATCTGTTCTGAATTAGTTTAAATATTGTCAAGGTGTAATGTTCACCTCATTAGAAATTAAAGGATGCTTTGAGGTTCAAAGAAAAAAAAAGGTGTAAACTCATTAGCACCAGTTATTGACAAATTCATGAGTGATTTAAATATCTAGTTATTTTGATGAACAGTGTATTTGTATTGATGTAGCCAACACCTTTTAATTCTTTTCTATTTAAATTGTAAACTCATTTACTAAAGAATACTATGATATAGTGTGCCCTAGGTAGGGTTTAGAGGTTTTCTTTTGCCTAACCCTAAACTGGGAGATTTGAACAGTAATTAAAATCAAATGGACTAAATATTGAGGTAAAACCCTTTGTTATCAGGTTTAAAGGGGCAGTATTATGTAGTTTCAAGGCATATTGTGCCATTTTATAGCAGAATCAAGTAATTATGTTACCTTCAGTTGTTACAAAATGCTGTATACATCAAATACGACTTAAAAGAAATTTGACTTCGTAATTTAACGCCTTGGAATTGGGCCTCTGTCTTTTTAAAGGCTCCTGCTCTTTCCAAAACTCAGCTTCAGGAAGTAATCACAACTGCGCTCCTCTATTAATCCTTTAACAATATTTTTACCAGTGTTGCACTGAGAAGTAGCTCATATAATGAGATCAGTAGATGCACAGTTCCACCAGGTCTTTGCTAATTGCTGCTGGCTGTCTGAAGGAGCTGAGTGGAGGAGTCATAGGGGAGGGGTGCTCTGTAAGGTGGAAGCTCAGAAGCCTAGAAACTGCAGCTCTGAGGAGGAGCTGGGTCTCGAAGGTGGAGCTGTATTCACCCAAGCGTGTATTCACAGCTGAATGGTTGCCACGGGAGATTAAAGAATTTCCCAAACATGCATGAAAGAATCAAGGCAACACTCCAGGTATGTTTTTGATGAGGGAATAACATTATAACATGATGTAAAGCTCAAAGAAGTCGATTTTACACAATACCACCCATTTAAAGTATAAAAATATTCTAAGGCACATCATGATTTTATCTTTTGCTATATCATATCATTGTAGTTATATATGACTTTATAAAAAAATATGGAGTCATGCGATGTTTCATGCTAACAATGTGTAATTTTATAAACTTTTTGAAGACATTTCATTTCACTTTGACAACTTAGGACTGAACCTAAATTTCTATATTCTTCTCATTATAAATAGTATGTAAATGTAACTCCAATAAATAATATATTCCTATGAGACATCACCTGAGTTATTTTGGTTTAATCAGGTGTCATGATAGTCACCTGGTTAAAACAGAGATCAGAATCACAATCAACAAAATCAGGGTGTAATTAAAAAGTCTTCAAAATCAATATAAATTGAAATTACACTATACCACATATTTGAGCATTTTTAAGATTTTTCATGTTCAGTTCATGAAAAATACCTAAATGTAAAGACAAATAAATTGATATATAATGGTTTTATTATGCTGGTATGAAATGGTTTTTCTACAGGTGCAAAACTGAAGTAATAAGGCATAGCATTTAAATACATGGGTACAAAATAGGGGTAAAAATTGCCACAGAAGGCACTGAGAAAGAGCAAGCGCAATGTAGTGAGAGAATAAATTATGTATTGTTGAATTTCTGAAAAGCTTTGACAGAAAGTGCTTTTATTTTGAAGAACTGAAAAAACTTTGCAGTGGTGTTAAACAGTGAAAGAATAAGATGTCAGAGACAAGTTATGCTTATTATGAAATAAAATGACCCAAAGTTATTTTACACAAAGCTTAGTTTGATATACTTTAATGTTATCATTATTAAAAGGTTACATTTAACATGAATAGATTTTTATAAACCATCAATAGTTCAAAGACTGCAAATGCCCCTGGCTAACAAAAAAACAAAACAAAAAAAAAAATCTAATTCATCGTTTCACAAGAGGAACATGCACAATGTAAGGGCTGCAGCCTTTGGCTTGCATACAAACTTACTTTCACCCCAAAATAAATGAGATGAAGACTCTTCACGAAAAACAGGTCCATGAGTTTGAGTCTGAGTGTGGTGTTGAGTATTTAAAGTGTCAGATAAAATTAACACCTAAGTCTTTCTTTGTGTTTTTCTTAAGTTCAAGTGTAGCCTGAGTACCCATCTCATTTACAAAAAAACTAATTTGGATTTTAATACCAGCAACACAGTAAAAGAGAAGCATATTCACTCTTATGTTAGATGATCCTTCAAAAACTATAGAAATTGGTGTAGCTTTGCAAATTAACTCTGTATTCAGCCTTTCTGAATTTTAGATTTATATGATACAGACTAATCTTAAAACACTAAAACAACCCTTATTTGTTTTTTGGGTTTTACTGATTTACATATATACTTATATTTTCTTCAACGATAGAAAACAAACAAACACTGGAGTAACAACTGTCACTATCCTACATCGTAAAATCCACATACATCTTTTTGTCATACAAAAGGAACAAATGGAAAATTGGTTTCTGTTCCAGCCCTTGTTAAGAAAGAGATTGTTCTGCACAGTGTCAACATCTATATAAACTTGCAAACTGACAGTTGGTTCCCCTGCTTGCAGAGAGTCCTACCTCCAAAGCAGCAGACCTCTTCCGCAGCAGCTGTTCTATGTTCCTGGCCGCCCTGGCTACCAGCTCTTCTGCGTCATTTTGCTCAACAGTATAGAGATGCTTGTTTCTCAGAAAAATCTAGATAAAAAGACAGCAAAATAGAATACACAATCAGAAATGGGAATTGTTAGTCATTTGTGTTTAAAAATTAAGAATTTAATAATAATAATAACAACAACAACAACAACAACAATAATAATAATAATAATAATAATAATAATAATAATAATAATAAAAACAAACACATTTAAATGTCCAACAAACACTTTTTTATTTTTGTCTTAATGTTTTGTCACTGACAGCATATTGCCTTCCCTAGAATTTGGCTTTTACACATTTTACCTGAGTGAGGCTCTTCCCAGCTGTGGCTGTGTCTGCCAAGGTGACGAGCTCTTTCTGCATTTGATCAACCCATTCCTTAATCCTACGGGACAAAGCGAAACAGAATCAATCTTGTAACTGAAATGTTACCTGTGTAGAAGAGACATCAAAAGCTTTCAAGGCACAATTAAACTGTCATTCATGCCATCTTATACCCATCAACTGGCAGAAACTTTCGGTCACATCACAAAGAAATAAACAGGACCAACAACATTCCCTCCTGCAGGTCAAGCAGAGTGTCATTCAAGGAGCAAATACAAAGTCATTTGACAAAATATGTCACCGGCTGCCAAACATATTTTGTGTCAAAGAGTTCAAACATCAAACCAAATAATCAGGTAATGGTCAGCGATAAGGGAGAAGTTATGTATGTGGAGAGGGGAGGAATGGGAGATAGCCAGGATCAGCATGTCCTTCTGACTATCAAAGAGCTCAGCCCAGTTTGAGCTTCCTGATAACACCAACAAACATCAGACTGAATTATGTTTCATGTTGAGCAGCATGCTGCGGTGTTGGGATTAGGTAAGACGTATAGCTTCACTCCCTGTTGTCGCTGTTGCACTTGGTGGAGTTGCCTGTGTTTTAGACTCTTGATTTGATCTAATTTCTCTGTTCTAAGACCTTACTGAGTTATTCTAACAAATAAGCATGTTAAAACACATATTTTCTGATGCTACACTTTACTTTTTGGGAATTCTTCCTGTTTCACTCAGTTTTTTTGGTGTAATAAGGGTTCATTAGCTTAGTTAGATTAGGGCTAGTTTAGCATTAGGCTACTATGGCTACTCCTTCTGTCTCGCCTGCTGTCTCAGTAGGGTTCGTGTCTGTCTGGTTCTCCTCCTCTCTCTTCCTCTGTGTGTCAGATGTTTAGCTACTCGTCTGCCTCCTTTAGTGATAATGGCGCATGTAATAAATATAGTATCTTTGTAGATTTGGAGGCGAGGGTGTCAAAATTAGAAGCCTGGCTCCGTTCTGTTGAAAAACCAGCGGATAGCCAAGGCCCCTTAGCCAGCATAGGGCTAAGGGGCCTATGCTAGGTGAAGAATAGATTCTCCACCTAGCGGGACTTCAGGCTGGCTGGCTGATGATACATAGGAAGCATAGTTCCAGAGCCCAGCCCATGGGTCACCACCAACTTGTCCGTGTTTCCAACAGATTTTCCCCGCTCAGCGACACACCTGCTGAGAAGCCGACTCTGGTAATTGGCAGCTCCATAGTCAAAAATGTGACATTAGAGACACCAGCAGCCATAGTCGAATGCTTGCCAGGGGCCAGAATGGGCAACATCTAAGCCTACCTGTAACTGCTGGCAAAGGATATCCGTAAATACAGTAAGGTTGTTATTCACACAGGCAATAATGAGACCTGGTTACGGGAATCGGAGGCCACTAAAGTTACTGTTGCTTCGATGTGTAAGTTTGCCAAAACAGTGTCGTACAATGTAGTATTTTCTGGTCCCCTGCCTGATCGGACCAATGACGACATGTTAAGCCACATGCAGTCATTCAACTGCTGGTTGTCTAGGAGATTTGGGCTACATGGATAATTGGCATACATTTTGGGGAAAACCCGATCTGATCTGGAGAGACGGCATCCATCCCACTTTGGATGGAGCAGTTCTTATTTCTAGGAATCTGGCCGAGACCAGGAAGCAGAGTCTGCTCTGTCTTCTCAAACCCCCAGTTGGTCGAGACAGGTTCTGCTGGAGGATTCTTCATGTTAAAGGGGAGTTTTTACTCTCTACTGTTGCTACATGCATGCTTAGCATGAGGGATTGCTGTAAAGTCAATGACACAATGCAAATCATTTTCTGCGATCGCTACATGCTCGACCAAGAGGCTTGAACGCTGAAAGTCAATGACTCAATGCAATCTGCTGGGTTTTCTTAGATAGACACTTTTTAAACTACTCTGAATAATTAACTGAGCTTTCTGTACTGTTTGATAACTAGGATTAATTGGAATGTATGTGTGATTAAACTGAAATATGTTTTTTTGTAAAGTGCCTTGAGACATTTGTTGTGAATTGGCCCTATAAATGAATTCAATTGAATTGAATTTTTATATTATTTTATTTTGTTATAGTCATGCTGTCAAAACACAATATTCCCACAATACAGCTGCATCTCAGGTAAATCAAAATACAATCAAAAATTTTATTTATTTCAGTAATTCAATTTAAAAGGAGGAAACGGGAGAAAAAGGACTGGACTGTTAGGTGGTGCAAAGTTCTTTTTCAAATAAAAGTAAATTCTGCATTTCATTTGGAAATCAAGGTCCCAGCAGCTGAAGAAAGAGGGTTTAACAGAATCAATGTTGCTTGAGGTGTAGTGTGTACCTTCTACAGTAATGGATGATTTGAGAAGCCTTGTCATATACTGGTGTTTTTCCAAAGTCTGTGGAGCCATCTACATGGAGGTTTTACAGTTCTTCATGCTTCTCTGAGCTCAAAATTTTATTATGTTTCACCTGTATGCATACCACACAATACTCTGTTCACATTATACTACAGCTGAGATTCCAAACTCTTTCTGTCCATGTCTGGCTAATCATTTATTGTTTGACACAGTTCATTTAGAGAATGAGATTATTTGTGAGCAAACACATGAGAAAAGTGACCCCATAATATTTAGAAAGACCCTCCAATAGGCTTAGAGAAAGTATGCTCCAATTGTAATGTATCCAGACTATATGTATGATTTTTATGTTGTAGACTCAAGATAAAATCTTCTCAAAAACTGCAGTTGTTGGAGTGCAATAAAAAATATGCCAAAACTGTGAAATATATCAACCTTGACACTATACAGTGAGAGAAGGTGGCAAGAGAGAGTGGAACAGAGGTTTAAAACGACAGGAAAAATAAAAAGAGACACAAAAAATATGCAGTGGATGTGGAAAGTTCAGACAAAGCACACTTAAGGAGAAAGATGAAACACTTTGTAAAGTGGTACCAGAGGGAATAAGACATCAAGATATTTTGATATTTGACTTCCAAACTCTGAAATCCTGTGGGAGATTTAATATCACTGCAAGAATATTAAACCTAAGCTGTCAAAGTAGTAAAATGGGGAAAATGCATGAATATTTTTTGTACAGATGAAGCTGTCAAATTGGGATTTTATTCTGATATATGGTGGGATGTCTCTTGTTCGGTTACCTAATGCTAATTAAAAGGTTCTGTTTTTACTTCACTGAAGTTCAGAAATCAATGATGTTTTTCTTTGACCCTTTTTAATATGTTTTTTTTGTTTGTTTTTTTTTTATTTTAATAACACCTTAATATGCAGTTGTGACTATCTGCTAAATCAATATTACCTATTAGGCCATGTCTAAAAAGTGGCATGCCTGAGTTCAAGGCCCAAGCAAGCCTCTATTGAAAGTAGTGGAAGTAGATCACATGTACCCTGTAGTTAATGAGATCATTTTCACCATTTCACAAAAAAAAAATGCCTCCTGACCAGTGACTCCTAGAGATAGGCACAAATAGTGCCTATCTAAATAAAAAGTGATACATAATTTAATAAACTCAGAGAAAGAAATTATTCTTCTTTTTTCCTGCAGTTATTATAAAGTAGGCTTCATATGGAGTAAAGTCTCCAAGAAGGCAAAAACGAATTCCGCTTCCATTGCAGGTGGATTTCTTTGGTTGTCCACTAGATTTTCTGTGAAGTCCCCATCCAGCAGGCCCTCACATTGGCATTTCTCTTCTAATCTTATCGTTCACTGTAGTGCGTCAATGTTTTTCCCATTCTATCTATTTGCTGTGGGATGTTGCTACACAATTTTACACATAATTACAAACTAGCAATCCTCAATGACCATCATATTTTCAAACTTACAGTAATTTAATATTTGTTACCCTAACATCTCTCTTTGCTTCCACTGAAATATATTCATTAAGAAGTACTAAAACAGCATGCCATTTATTTACATTTAGAAGAAAGATAGGGTTTTCAAGAAAAGTTCGATTTTGAGGATATAATGTTTCTTTCCAAAGTTCCAATTTATAAAATGACTGAAGAAATCGAGGATATGACACCAATTTGACCTGGATAAAGCATGGCTTAAATTAATTGCTTGCACATACAAAAAGGTACTCCTTAGTTACCTTCCTCTCTTTAACTCATCATTGTGTCTTGCTTTTCTTTACTTCCCTTCTTTCACTGCTCAATTCTCCACTTAATCCTCTGACTCCTCCATCTTTGTCTCTGAATCCACTAACTGCAGGTGTTTCACTGGGCCTTGGACCCCTAAGCTTTCAAAGCCTGAGGCACTGACAAACCAATTGTGTGTCATAGTTTTGTTTTTTTGGGGTTTTTTTGTGCATGTGTGTGTGTGTGTGTGTGTGTGTGTGTGTGTGTGTGTGTGTGTGTGTGTGTGTGTGTGTGTGTGTGTGTGTGTGTGTGCTTTCAGGGACCTGGCATTCAGAGAAGAGGGCCTTTGCTCCTAAATTTGACTTTTGTGGAATCTACTATGCCTGGTGTAAATCTCCACAATAACCACTCTCAGGTGCTGCACTCTTGGATGAGACAATCCAGGCTTTGGTGCAGTATGTGTGGATACATTCTGCCACAAAGCTAATATGCATGACATGGATTTTTTGCAACATTTTATTTTATTTTTTTGCATAGTCAGATTTTATCTCATCTGTACTGCTGGTCTTCAGTTTTCTGTTTCTAATGTATAGTCAAAATGGGGAAATGCAGGAAAACAGAGAAGCAACAATCATGAGAGTAAACTGTCTGGACTGCTTTGAAATATACCCATATAATAAGAGAACATTTTTAAAAAAATATAAACACAATTTTAAAGATTAACAACAAGAAACCAGGACCTAATTTTCAACAATAAAGATGACATCAGCATATAGAACATCCATATCAATTAAACTGTACCTTAAACTACAGATATTAATAATGCACATACTAATATTGTGATGAGCAATTATTATTATGCATTTACAAAATAGTTTATGTTTGGCTAACAAGTTTACATGCTGTACTTTCTATACATTCTATAACTATTTTTAGCATAAGCAGAATTTAATTTCTAAAAAAAATTTGAATATTACAAAAGATTATAAAGGAGAAATATCAGCCCACTGAAAGGTATGTATGTCCATATAGTTTACATTAGATGTGCACTTGTACTTCCTCAGAGTTGTGTTTCCATGAATTACAGTACTGTATCAATACTGCAACTCTGCCAAGGTGTTAAGAAAGGCCAAGTTGCTTCAATAGCAACCTGCCACTGATGTTAACTAGACTGAAAGCCATCTAGTTAACATCTCCCCACCTGAGCTATGGATCTCTGCAGCTCCTCCACAGTATCATTGACATATTTGCTGTTTCTCTGATGAATGTGCTCCTTTCTAAGTGTGTTACTTTAGGTGGATGGCCTAATAATACATAGTAGGTTTGCAGCTATGCCATATGTACCACACCCTTTCTGTTTTTCAGATGATGGATTGAAGCTTTGGGATATTGTTAAAAAAAACCTAACCTAAAAATAATAAGGTTATATACCCAGTGGAGTTGGCTAGAAAATTAAAACAATAGTATAATCCTTATTTTCTGGATTGTCTGAAAACAAGAAAACAATTCCTCAGTTTGCCTCAGTCGGTTTGAGGCATAACGATAATGCCTAAATCTGCCTTTTTAACTCAATAAGGACATGAAGGAGGCAGCTGATTTTTACACAGATATTTGCTTCAGGTGTTCATTGGTTAGTGTTACACAACTTGATTTAGCTGAAGTGAGTACAGGATAAAATGTGTGCCCATAGTTATGTTATGCACTCACTTTTTAGATGCACCTGTTCAATGCTTTTTAAGACAAACAGAGATTAAGTCAATCACATAATAGCAACTAAATGCATTTAGGCATCCAGACACGGTGAAGAGAACTTGCAGTAGTTTAAATGGAGTATCAAAATAAAAGGAATAAATGAGATTTAATTGACTTTAAACATGACAAAGTTCTTGGTGCCAGACAGGCCTGTCTGAGTATTTCAGAAACTGCTGATCAACTGGGATTGTCACACACAACCATCTGCTGGGTTTTACAGAGAGTGATCTGATGAAGAGAAATGCCCAGTGAGCAGCAGTTGTGTGGACAAAACTGGCTTGTTGAAAGAGGTCAGAGGAGAATGGGCAGACTGGTTTGATATAAGCCAGTAAGTAGCTCAATAATCACTCATTACAACCAAGGTATGCAGAATACAACTACTAAACACAAATTCAAACCCAAAGTAGATTGGCTACAGCAGCAAAACATCACACCAGCTGCTACTTTTGTCAGCTAATAACAGGAAACGAAGGTTTTAATTACATGATCTCAACAAAATTTTACAACAGTGTAGAAAAATGTTCTCAATCTAATGAGTCTTGATTTAAGCTGCAACATTCAGACAGTGAGGTCAAAATGTGATGTAAACATGTATGAATGTATGTATGTATGTATGTATGTATCCTTTATTTAACCAAGGAGAATAACTCACTGAGAATAAAAATGTTTTTTCTAAGAGTGTCCTGGCCAAAAAAGCAGCATAAAACATACAACAAATACAAAATACAAGACCAAATACAAAAACAAACAAACAAACAAAAAAGACATTACCATAAGAATGGATCCGTTCTACCTTGCATCAACAGATCAGGCTGGCGGCGGTGGTATAATGATGAGGAGCTATTTTGGGCATTTTTTGGGTCCATAAGTACCTAGTGAGCATTGTCTAAACACCCCAACCTACATGAGTAGTGTTGCTCACCATATCTATGCCTTTATGACCACACTGTATTCTTCTTCTTATGGCTTCTACAAGCAGGATAATTCACCATATCACAAAGTTCACCATGTCCCAGCTCGTCTCAAATTAATTTCTTCAACATGGCAAAGGGTTCACTTTTTTTCCAGTGGCCTTCATAGTCACCAGATCTAAGTCCAATAGGACATCTTTAGGATGTGGCGGAATGGGAGATTTCATATTATGGATATTAAACCTGCAGCAACTGTGTGATGCTATTATGTCCATATAACCAAAATATCCCTTAGGAATGATTCTGACATCTTGCTGAATCTGTGCTATAAAGAACTAAGGCAGCTCTGAAAGCAAAATGGGAAGGTGTGCCTTATATAACTGGTGATATTCAAGTGTATTCCGTTAGAGCACTGTAGTAAAGCCAGTGTTTTCTCTGCTCTGGGATAATAGAGCTTTCCAAAAGACTATTTGGATCCGATCTTCAGATCAAGCTGGTGCTTCCACTTTTTTTCAGTCGCGTTGGTGCATTTCTCAAATCATCCGCAACATTTTCAAAACAGTAAATGCAATTCTTAAAGCAATTTCTAAAAACAACAAAACACTATGGATTACCTGTAAAAGCCAGTCTGTTTCTCAAAATCCTTAGTTCATCTCTCAAAAGTAAATATCTGTGTCAATGACATGTCAGTGCCATCAGCATGACAAGTCCTTGTGTCAGTGTGTACGGATAAGACAGTCAAATTGCTTAGTCATGTTGTTAGTATAACAGTGTACTCTTGAGAGATGTTCTGATATAAACTATGGCTAAAGATTTGATGACAAGTATTGTAAATTGCAATTGTGGGAGATCAATGGCAAGACTGAACAAGACTCATATTTACGCTTTTACTGTAATTTATTGACAAACCATGTCATACATACACATACAGAAAGAAAAAGATGGCACTACAGAGCACAAAGACAAAAAAAAGTAGAAATGGGAACATAAGACAATCTCTTCATGGAAAACTACATGCAGTGCTGCAGGAATTACAGTGCAGTCTTCCTACACGTCCTTACATTCCTGTCTGTTTGACCAAAAAACTCTCAACTACATCACAATGAATATCCTCTCTGGTGATGGAGCATGAAAATAATGTTTTAGAGTGACTCATTCAGCCTCTGCAAGCATCTGCTGTGATGTCATCACATACTGCATCCATGACCAGGGTCATCTATGTATGAGGTCATATACTTTCCATCTCCATGCTGAGTAAAATTCCTCAATGGGGTTAATAAATGAGGAATAGGATGAAAGGAACTCCATTAGCATCCTGTTGTGGGTCCCAAACCATTGCCTGATGATGTTGGAGCAATGGAAACTGGCGTATGTTCTCAGCCTCTTCTTCTCTTCCTCTGTTTTGCCTCCTAACTCCTCTCCCACCGCCTCACTCCTCTTCCTCTTCTTCTTCTCTCTGGCTGTTGACCCTGTCTAAATCATTGTCCTTCCATTGTCAGAAATGTAATATCGTGTTGTGATCTGGCTATGTACACTATATACTTGCCAGTTGATGGGTCATGAGATGCACCTCTGAGCTATTTCAGAAAACTTGTTGATCATTGGTTGATCTAATGCTTTGCACATTTACCTACATTGGAGAAACTCAGGATTCACCTGGAAACAATTTACCAATTCAGGACAGAAAAAAGTCTAATGGGAATGTATAGAAATATGCCTGACATATTATGACAACTTATTCAAGCATTTTGCATGTTAAGACTTATACGACGAACTTCTGCTTAAATGTTGTGGAGGCTGAGACTATTCGACAGAGACCCATATAATACATTTTCATCAACATAAGAAATTGAAAATCTGGGAAAAGTATTGAATTGTACATAATCACTTGCATGGATGTACAAAAGCATTTGTAACTTGTTTACAGAAATGAGAAATTGATTTTTTGATGTGCATAAGTGACACAATGATATGAAGATTAAACAAATAGTTTTGAGAAATTCAATTCTGTTCTGAGAAATGCACTAGAGAGACTGAGAAAAACTGTAATTTTCCATTTTGATATTAAAACACTCAAATCAGAGTAGAATTATTTTATCATTATTGTTTCTGCCACAAGACTATCAAATATTTTTTTCTTGTCATATGAAGAATGTGTATTTAATATTTATAGTCATATGAAATCAGTACATTTGTGTAAATTACTTGTTTTGCCTCTTTAGATTTTCTCAAATCCCAGTGAACCAAAGTAAATATTTGTATTGAAATGTGTTATCCCAAATTTATATTTATTGCCCACTTATGTTAATAATTCTTGATATGAAAGCAAGAAAGACATTCCTTTATTGAAACACATAAACTTTATGTGAGTATTTGCAGGGGCACATTTTTCTTAAATATGGCATATGAAGCATTACTTCATATGATATTCAGAGTAATATGAAACTTTCTGCATATCAATTTACTATTTTGGTTGGATGTCTAAAAACTGATTAGATAGAGATGGTGTTTCCATATTCAGAGACCCAACCAACTGTAATAGCAAAATTTTAAAAATGCTATGATGCAATACCTACTGTCACATCTTTATTGCTTAGGAGGACTTGTGTTCAGTAACTTATGACTGATGGCACATATGATGGCTAACATAACACAGTGATTCTGAAAGATAATAAAAAGTAATGAAGTTGGTGTGGTTGAGCTGAGGTAGCAACATTTTTGTGCTCCGGTTGCTGAGCTTTGATTATTGCAGCCTGTGGTACAATGCTGGATAATTAAACACACACACACACACATGCACACACACACATCCATATGGCAACTGGGTCAGACATTGCCCTACATTGTTTTTACAGACACAGGAAGAGCAAATGAGTGTGAAAATAGAATGAGGGGCAGACACACGATGCAAGACACAGATGTTTGTGATACAGTGCTGGCCTGTAGTGTGGCTCTCAGTGGGCGGCTGTGCCAACTACAGTCTAATTACCCGTCATTAAAGAAGCAAAAACAGAGGCTGTCCAGTCCAGACAGCAAAACAGAATGTGGCATAAAAACACTAACTAAAGCCCCAAAAACAATCTGAGGTGTTCTGGTCCAGCTCTGTCTGTACTAACTACCCAGATTTCACATTCAGTTTTTTTTTAATAGTGACCAAGAGACAAAGCAGTCCCTTGAAATGACATGTTTGGACTTAAATCCATTGACATCCTCATATGTCCTGATTTTTCTCTTTTCACAACGGTTATCAGTTTGGATTTAGAGTAAATTATAAATGTAGTCACCACAAGTCATTGCTGTAAACCCCAAAACTTACTTTTTTATTTTAAAATACACTTTAAAATGATGCTCCAGATATGTAAGATAGTGTAAGCTGTTTCATATCTAGAACTGAACAACTGAACGTAGTGGTTTCAGATTTACAAAATATCAGATTCTTACACTTGATAGACAAGGAGCTGCCAAGTTGCTTCCCGGTCTTTTACTGTTTAAACAGAATAATTCAGCAGAGTGCATTTTTGAAGTTTGCTGAATTTCTTTTTAATCATTCTGTCTGTGTTTGAGCAAACTTATAAAAATTGCATACTTCAAACTTCATTACCTTCTCTTTTTCATAATTTTCATCCATTCCTTCTTTTTCCACAGTCACTTGCATCTTTTTATAGACTGAGTAAGAGACAAACACATGGAGGGCACAAACCTTCTCCGATCATGGAAAACAATATGACCACTGACAGGGGAAGTGAATAACACTGATTATCTCTTCAACTTGACACACATTAGTAGGTGGGGTATATGCAACAAGTGAATATTTTGTATTCATTTGCTGCCAAGTTGTGATGGCTAGACACCTGAGTCAGATCATCTTAAAAACTGTCACTCTTGGGGGATGTTCAGGGTCCAAACCAGTTATATGACTTAGGCCACTTTTGATAGAACATCGTGAATAGATGACAAACGCATGAGCAACCAAGACTAAATGCATGTATGGAGCCAAGTCTGGCCCGTATGGTTCAGTCAAACAAACTATTGAAGCGCAAATTACTGAGGAAGATGTCAAAAGGTGTCAAAATACACAGTGCATCACAGTTTGCTGCGTATGGAGCTGCATCGCTGCAGACCAGTCAGGATTCACATGCTGACCTCTGTTCACCACCAAAAGTGCCAACAATGGGCGCGTGAGAATTGAAGTGGACCAAGGAGAATCTGAAGAAAGTAGCCTAGTCTGATAAACCATGCTTTCTTTTACATCATCTGAACAGCAGGATGCATGCGGATCACTTCTCCACTGTCAAGTGTTGTATGTGACATGTCATCCTCTGTCTGGGTGTTATCATGGCTGACTCGAATAAACACAGATATTTCATTTTGTCTTAAAGACAAACAGCCAAATATGTCAAGTAGTAAAGATTAAAGCCTAACCCAATCGACAAATGCTGTCTGCTGTCAATCAAATTGCTTGTGTGCAATACACGGCTAGGCCTGGCTTGTTGCACCCCTTAAGTTCTTAAGAAAAACAGGGAGGAAATGCACACGATCTGCAAATAGAGAAGAATCTGGCCGAGGCTGACTGTGGCAGAACTGGTTAAAGCCAAACTTGTGGAGAATGGGCTTTAGATCATGGACATCTGTAGCATCTCCAGTGAAACCTTGGTTCCTGCAATTTACAGGAACCAAGCTACTTTGACCCATACCACATACCTAAGCATTACTGGAGAGCATGTACACCATTTCATGTAAGCCCTTATGACTTGTGCTCTGACTTGTGATCTTATGTAGACTAAGAACAGAATAATGAGCTCTGTCACAAAGCAAAAATACTGCAGGAATTGTTTGAGAAGCACAACCATGAGTTTGAGGTGTTGACTTAGCCTCTACGATCCCTAAATTTCAGTCAGATGACAATCTGTGGAATGTGCTGCACAAGCAAGTCTGATCCATTTAGTCACCTCTTCAGAACTCATAGGACTTAAAAGGATTTGAAGCTACAATAGCATCTTGGTATCAGATACTAGCACACATTCAGGGGTCTTGTATCTCAACAGGCCATAGCTGTTTTGGCACCAAAAAGGGCTTTCAGACAATTTAGTTTTTTCATAGCAAGAACAGGGGGAAGCTCCAGTTTTTTTTTTTACAAGGCTTTTAAAAGAAGACTCCCCATTAGAGATGCAAATTTACCCCAGAATCTGCAACTTTACAGACATCATAAACCATTGTTATATTTGGTCTATCCTTATATATAGAAATATGAGTAAGAATGGTAAATAAAAGTAATAGTTACTTTCAATAAATTGAATATATTCCAATTTGCCCAAACCTTCAATTGTAAGAAATTCCTTTACATGACTTATGTCTTATCTGGCCTGGCTGGTTAAAACCTATAACAGCTGAACACTAAATGTGCTGCCTCACCAAAAATTCTGAGGTTATCAGGATGCTGTTTGCAATAAGCCTTCCATCCCAGTAAAATATTTCCTTGAAGTGATAAAGCTTTGTTTGTAGCCCTGTTTGTTCACAGGAGTTTTCTGTCTGTGGAATGGTGTATTTCATCAAATTAAGGTATTTAATGAAATTGTGAAAACGGATGAACAAGCCTACAAGAAGCATTGATCACTAAAGACATGTAAGGATCTTCCTGTCAATTTTAAATACAGCATTAGGCTGGAGGGCAGCGATTGTAACTCCTCTACAACTTCATTGAGGAGCTGTCATGGCTGCGCGTGGCCACCGGCGACAATCTGCCGAATTTGGTGACTAACATTTATCAACGTCAGGATGCGAGCAGACACAGCTGAGATGAAATACTTTCTGTCATCAATGTGTCTCTCTAAAGATGACCATCGGCGCCTGAATGAACCGACCAGCCGGACATCGGTCCCCACTCTTACGCCCACGTAGTCAGAGCGGCTCATTAAAAAATAAATAAATAAATAAATAAATTAAAAATAAATAAAAATCGGAGCCCTTAAACCTACTGTGACGTACGGCTAAAACAATGAGCGCTTACAACGTGCAGGCTGGCAAACCTCTTAAAGCTCGAAACAGGATTACATGGGTCTATACTTACATGGACTGTGTGGGGAACTGGGATGCCAAGCAGCCCTCCTGCCACAGCAGGAGCAGGAGCAGCCAGGTTCGTACCCTGCAGGTATCCATTGTAAAGGGGAGAGAAAAAAAAGAGGGGGAAATTCCCCGATGTGCGTCAGTATCCAATCTGCCTCGCTTCCCCGCCGCCGCCGCCGCCGATGAATGGAGCGATTTGCGCCAGCGACGCAGCCTGTTCCTCTCTCACAGATTAACAAACCCTGACACCTTTAATCTGATGACTCGACCATCCTGCGCTCTAACAGGTACCTGAGCCGGAGATCTCAGGCTGTGTCTGTCTCACCCTCCCTCCTTCTCTCCGCTCTGTTTGGTGAGAGGAGGGAGAAACAAAACAGATATTGTCATGTGTTTCTTTAGCTTAACTAAATGCATTTTAGCAATTCACGATATAATATTTTCCCAGGAAACTTCAGACACATATGTTTAACCTCCAGTGCCGCAATTTTTTTAATCCTTGCCCCCCTGTTGTGTGCTACGGCATCTCATATTGTGACTAACAAATTGTTTTTTTCTTTCTTTTGTTTGCATGTTTTTTTTTTTTTTTCTTTGCTTCCCTATGAAGAAACACCTGACTACCACCCACACTGGCAAACGCATTCAGAATACAGATTCAGGGCTTTGCTTTTTAAAATGCTATGCAACATTTGAGCATCTGCAACAGCCAGAGACAGGTGAGACTTTACAGAGGCTGATTGCAAAGCCTTTAGTCGGCAACATGAGAATGAGGGACAAGATGTATGGATTTGACACATTTTGTGAAAACAATATGAGAAAAATACAATAACAGCTTAGTGAGTCTCAGAGTCATCCATCACAGCTGTTTTAGGAAATTAGATTTGAACTAGTTGCTGCACACTCTCGCTCTTCCTTTTGTGCAGCCTTCTGAAAAGAAGAAAGTTTTTATTATGCTGCTAACAGTTCAAGGAATACAAATATATTTATAAGGAGCAAGTTTACTCCATGGGTGTTGTAGATGCGTGCTCATGGGTTTATGCGTCTTATTCAGACCTGGGGGGAGGGCAGGGCAGCAGAAGCAAGATGCTTGGGGATTTGGTTATCAATCGTTGCTTGGCAACCACACACCATTCTCTCATGGCCTCCCCCCTCCCTTTCCTCCCTATTCTTGCTCTGTCTCTCCCTTGCCACCTATCCATCGCTCCAACTATACACTACAGAACCACTGCTCTTACCTTCTTCAGTTACTCCCAGCTCTAAATCTCTCAATCCTGATCACATCACCTGCTGCACTTTCCCTCACAGCATACAGAGGAGAATGCAGATGTTGATGGGATGGGAAGGAAAAAAGGAATAGAGAGCACTGGAGGGGAATAAGCTGAAATAGAGAAGAACAGACTAGAGAGGACTGAGCAGAGTGGGCCTCTTCAGACATCCTCATACTATATATATATGTATTTTTATTATCATTTATCAAATAAGTTAGAAACATTACAAACTACAACCCAACTAGAAAATGTTGTAGTCACTTCATTGCTGCAAAGTTAGTGCCTTGATGCAATCAGCTGGGTTTTCTTAGACAGAATTTTTGTTTTACCAACTGGAATAAACAAAATTACTGATTGTTTAAATGACCTGGATTGTTTCAAAAGATGGATCAAATTGGAATGCATATAATTTACTCTGAATCTGTGTGTACGATTGGATTGAATATGCTATACATTTCTGTATATAAATTTGGGTTTCTTTCTTTTGTAAAATGCCAACTTGTTTGTGAATTGAAGCTAAATAAATATACTAAATCTAACTGAATTTCATGGCTACACCCTGTTTTACTAGTATAGAACTGTGTGACAGACCCCAGAAGGCATAATATTCATGTCTGAATATTAGCCTTGTGCATTCCTAATTAGTATGACTGACAAAATATAGTACATTTAACCTAATTCTTTTACTCAACAAAATCTGAAGTGTAAAGACACTGTAGATATGGTATATGTGGCAATTGTTCTTAGTTGAGAGCTCAGTAAATTAAATTGTGTCTAAAAAATGGAGCCACCATAGCAAACTGATAATGATAATTTGATAAAGTATATCCAAAAAAGCATGCACTATTTAATAAATTCATATAGCCTCTACTGCCTGCTTGTTTTTCCACGTAAAATGCTGCCACCTGGAGGTAATCCATGTCAATACAAGAATGGAAAATTTCAGTAGTAAAAATCCTGGTTGGAGCAAGATTTCAGCGTTCTGCATCAGAAACTATGCGTGATAGAGACGAATACTTAACACCATCCCATTTCAGATGTTGCTGAGATTAACCCCATCATCATAGCCATTTAAGAGCTAAAATATGATGATAAGAAATAGCTAAGGGATTGCTACTACTGTGTGTGTATATATAAACACAAGGTTGTTTGCTCATGAACTGTTCTGACAGCTTGTTAGGTGACAGCATGGTGTATTTATGTTTCTATTTATTTATCTTTGTTAATCTGCTCTGTACAGTTTCTGAAAAAAAAAATGGCTTGGATTTGGGGAGATTGAAGGTCTTGCACTAAATGTGGCGAAACAAACCGAGTGAGGTGGTCCGGGATGCCGGCATGCGGTGGCTGGCTGCTGCCGGGAGGATGCAGGAGGATGCAATTTTATATTTTGTAGATTTGTTTTAAAGATGTTTTTTTTTTTTTTTTTTTTTGTTGTTCATACATACATATATATATATATATATATATATATATATATATATATATATATATATATATATATATATATATATATATATATATATATATATATATATATATATATGGGAGACATCACTGACAAGTTACCAAAAATGTTTTGGTTTTTCTTGTGGTCTCAAAAAGGAATTCGATTAGATATAAAACTGTTGTTGTCATGGCTAGAAGGACACCAGCCATTTCTCTGTGATTACAAAAGGAATAAATTGAAAGCCCAAAGACAGTTGCACGAGTTACACATAATAATAATAATAATAATAATAATAATAATAATAATAATAATAATAATACACCCTGGACAGGTCACCTGTTGTGCAACATAAACAACCATGAGTACCCAGAGAGAACCAACACATCCACAGGGAGAACAGGTAAACTCCCCAAACTGCAGAAAGACCCCAGGCATTCAAGCCAGGAGCCCTCAAACAACAAAGTTAAAAAATACTGTTGTTAACTATTTAACATCTTTAATGTTAAGTTTGTGTAATTAAATGATTACAATTTATATCTCTATTTAAAAGCTTCCTTTCCCTTCCTCTTTCAACAGGCTGCGCCTCCATGGAAGAGCTGCTTTGAGAATTTAGGTTCCAGTTCTTTCTTCTTCTTCAGTTCCTTTTGGATGTCCTAGCCTCGTCTAGGACTCTGACATCTTCAAATCAAATGTTACTGGTGGTACTTTGAACCCGTTTTAAAATCCGTGCAGTCCATGCTTTTCAGGCGGTAGCGCCAAGGCTTTGGAATGCCCTTCCACTCTCCCTAAACTGCACAGACTCTACAGACTCTTTTAAGAAACAACTAAAGACCTTTTTATTCAGACAGACCTTTCCTTAATGTGTTTTTTGGTTTAATTGTTCCTCCTTTGTGAAGGACTTTGTAATATATATGTCTGTGAAAGCTGCTATAGAAATAATATTACAGTGTTGTTCTTGAAAATTAAACTGGAATATTCTCCAGTTCCTATAATAATATTCATCTGTACCCATGAAGTAATTCTACTTCAAGTGGAAGCCCAGCTTATTCTTATAATGATCGTGTTTTGTAAGTTCAGTTAAATAACATGTCAAGGTTTGTTTATTTATAGTTTCATGTTTCACTATCCTGGCCTAATGCTAAATAAATAATGGACAAAGAAAAACATTTATCTTGTGTTTTGTTTTTTAGGTGTGCTATAAATGCATTTCAGTACATCAGAATGTGTAGAGGTTCAGTATTGGTCTTATGTAGTGTTATTTTCAGACTTTCTATTTTGGGTTCTTATAAGTTTTAAGCCAGAAGAAAACAAAATCAACAGAAATAAACACTTCAAATGTATCCTTCACTTGTACATTGAATTTATATAATAGATCAGTTTCACTTTTAGAATTGAATTACTGAAGTTAATTATGCTTTTGATGATATTCTGATTTGAGATGCAAATGTAAATGATTTGAGGTGTAAATGATAACAATAAAAAGTGGAATCTCCACAAAAAAAACCCCACATTGTAGGGATCTCATCCATTTTAAGAGTATGTGTTAAAAGTTGCCACTAACCTGTATTTTTGTAAATGGTATACTTAATGTGAGTTGCTATTAGTCAAGAAAAAAACCATTTTAAAGCATACTGAACAGCATGCCCAAAGTCTGATTTCATGAAGAAGTGTCTGCCCCTTGTGATAAAATATACTTTAAAATTGAACAGAATAAATAAAAATGTCAAACTTTGGATTTGCAATATAGCTCTTAATATTTATTCTTTTGACTCAAGAGAAATGTTTTTTACTGCACAATTTGCATATCTCAACATACTCCGTGTACAACCACAAAACCATAACATTATATGCTTTGTTTTTACACTGAGTGAAAAACAAGACAATTTTACAAGCATATCTCTTTACACTCAGCATACAGATAAATCTATACATATTTTCTCTCTTTTGAAACATAATCTGTGGGCAAAATATACAGACAAACCATCAACAAAACATGCAACATCCAAAACAAAAAGTTCCAGACAACTACTTAAGTTGAACAGATTCTTTTTTTTTTACCACCTTATAAGTTCTTTCTGCAGGTTAGAGGATATAATCTCACTAAAAATCATCAGTGGACAGCACATGTTTTGATAAAGTCTCAAATCTCCCTATAGAACTCTAGACACCCATTGCTGTACAATTACAAGTGTTCTGTTATTTAGATTTTCTTTTTATTTATTTTTTTTTAACACTCACATGCTCAAACCTCAGACATATAAACATTCAGTCATTGTAGAAAATAAACACTTTATATACACATGTCAAACAACTTGAGCACATCCACACTCCTCAAGACAACAACAAATGGATGGGTTCACAATTACAGGCAACAGTTGATCTGAACAAACAGTATTTAGAATGAAGTCTAATGAAACACGAGAGGTTCAACAGTCATGACTGGGCAAAAAGATGAAGTCTTACTGCACTGTGTACACAGACTGTTCAGTACACTATGAGCATGGAGCAGTTGATTTCACTGAAGATTGTGCATCCCTTTTAGGGAACCCCCACGTTTGTATGTTTATCTTGCCACATAGATACGAAATGTACACCACAATAGTTCCTGCCAACACATACCACATACACTGTGACTCATTTAATTTTTAGTGCAGAGACACAACCCATGTAACTTGGAATGTCCCGACAATTAAAACAAGACAAGAAAACAAACATTGTAATAAAGTGCACAAGCTCCATGTCGATGTTAACAGTGGTTAACATCAATATATACTAAAATAAGTACAAAATAAATATATTTAATATTTTTCTCTCACCAAATGTACAAATCATAGTTACTTTTCTACAAGACATTTAAAGACGAAATGTTTACAGACTTTAACACAAATTCATTTTGAATACATATGTTGCATAGAATTACCTTAAAAGAACCAATGGGTCTGGGGAAAAAAAGTTTTTTGTTTTTTGTTTTTTTTTTTTAAATTAAGAAAAATCAATAAATATAGAAATACATAAAAAGTAAATAAATAATGGATGGCACAACAAACTATTTACCATTTTAAGTATATCTTCTGCACTGTACTTTAGTGTATGAGTGACATCTTACTCTTTGTGTGTTTATTGATTTAAGTTGTATCAGCCCTGTTTTACAATTAAACACACTGACTGTAGTTCTCTCTGATATTTTTTGTCTATTTTTTCTTGTATCTTCTTTTCTGATTTCATTGATGTGGTTGCAAAAAGTTAAAAGATGAACAAGAACACACCTACATGGGTCCCCTGCATACACATGAGTACTGAGACTTGGCTCCATGTGTTCCTCTGACCCTGATCATGCCTGAGAAAATAATTTGATCACAGGCAGTGAAAGATGCTGGTCCACTGTGTTTAACAGGAGTCACTGAGACAAAACATTTTCGTGTTTTACAAGCACAGGCAGAGACACAGAGGAGTATTTGATCTTTTTTATCTACATTTTGAAATTGTTTCAAGATAAAACCAAAAGAGAAGGGCTTTACTAGCACACAGACACCAGAGCAGTCACACTTTTGGATTTACATATGGTTTTGACACAACTTCTATAGTTTACATGTCCATAGCAACAGTGATAACATGAAGGGACTTACATAGAGGACAAAACCGCAGCAACCTAAAAGTAAAATGTTGCACAAATGACACAGATGTGTAAACGTCTGTCATTCAGCTGTAACATTTGTTACATTCAACACAGCATGTACAAGATGCTATTCATTCTTCTAGTAAGTCTCCCCCTAAATATGATACTTGTGTTATAGTAATTAGTCTGCTGATGTTGACTTGACCCATGACTGGAGGCCTGTTCAACACAGAGGTGCATCAGTGTGACAATATGGCCAACCTTGAGCTCACAAAGGTCCATATTCACCAAAAAGTTATGAGGACTGCTTATACATTAGATTACTGGATTGTCAGTGCGCCACCCACTGCCTCAACCTAGAACTTTTGTCGATTTTATCTGATATATAATCTGTTAACAAGAGAACAACTCTTATACTCTATGCTGTATTTAGTTATATTCTGCATATGCTAATTTTAAGGTTTTTAATATATATCACACTGTACAATTCTTTGATATGCTCTGTAATCTGCGTGTGGGATAACAGAAATGTTAGAAGTGCTGTACATTTAATCTTTATCCCGCAGCAAAAGTTCAACAGTCTGATGTTTTTTTCTGACATAAATTAGAAGTTCTGTCATACAAAAATCATTATGCATTCCTTTATCTTTAAATACATCAACTCCACTGATGTCTGTAAAGTTTCATAATGATTAGACACATTTTTATTAATTTTAATTTTAAAAACCTTTTCTTCGGTTAGTTGGTTAAGTTCTCTCGTGCAATATCAAAATTATTATGGATCATACAACTGAACTATGTTATCAAAAACATAACTGTCTTTAAGCCATATTCCAGGGAAATATCAGTCAGGAACCGCCTTTGCATGTTTGCATCCAAGCAAAATCTAAAGAGAACCGACACAGGAAGAAGGAAACGTGCGCTGGCAGTGTTAGACTGACAAGACATGCAGTGTTATTGTCACATAGTTCCCTTCATCTAATGATTTATAAACTCAATACATAATTTTACTTAATATTTCTGTTATCTTACTTTTTTGTCTTCTTTCTTCTCTTTTGCCTGTTATGTCTCTCAGTTTATCTTTTGCAACTTATTGAGTGGCACTCAAGGGTTAGTCAAGTTGGAGCTGACGAACAGTTTGTGCCAGCTGACCACTCTCTTCCTCATGTCCACCTTGTCAAGCCAGATGTAAGCTTCTCCTATCAAGGTCTTCTTCACAAACTTCCCACCATTGGACACCAAGAAAAGCTGAAAGTATATTAAAAATAAAACAAATTTCTCATCATATTGTGCACAACATAGTAGCATGCAGTCAGGTAAAGTAATCAACCTGTTTGTGTTCTGGGAAATAGTATTCATGTGTTTTAATGTACATTGACAAAATAAGTGTTTCTTGGTAACTAAACTACTAAAACTACAATTCATTAAACTACAATTAATTTCCTTGATTATGTTAACACAGATTTGAAAAAGACAGTAGGTCAACTAGACATAAGGAACCTTAAATTGCACTCAAAAAATAAAAAGGCTTTTACTCCCATGCCATTTTTAGGATTTACAGTTTATCTGTGCTGACCTGTATTGAATGTCCCGTTGGGTTGAGAGGAAATCTGAAGGTCTCATTAAAGGAAGGTTCCCGGTCATGTCGACAAACTCTGGTCTTTTTCTTGATGATCCTCTTCTGAGTGGCTACATTCACCACATACAACTTGACATATAGGTCTGGAGGCCAGTTAAGAAAAATGTTAAAGCAATGTGATTATTAAGTGTGGATTCAACCTATATTAGCTTAAACGAACATTACACAATATGGTGTTATATATTATAACAAGAGATAATCTAATGTAATGTAAAAAAAACAAAAAACAAACAAAAAAAAAAAAAACATGACAAAATACAGCACAATGTGGCATTGCCTTGTGTAATGTAGTGTCACATAATTTAAAATAACATAATTTAAAAAAAGCACAGGACAACACAGCATTCCTAAAAAAAAAGCATGATGTTATAATAAAAGAACATAAAATACCAATAAAACATAACATAATGCAACTCTGCAATTTAATGCAGTGTAGCACAACACAACATAAAGTAATATAAGGTCAACTATGATAACATATTGTCCACATACCTAAATATACACATACAGATTTAGACATTAAGATATTCTTACATATTTATATAGTTACCATCCTTACATACAATCATAGATACTTAGAGTGCCTTGCAAAATCATTCCTACCTTTTAAGCTATTCAGATTTGTTTCAAGTTATGAAGACAAATTTCGATACATATTTGAAATTGATACCGATATTGATACATTTTCAACATATAGAAGTACATAATTGTGATGTGAAAGGAACATTATACATATTTTCAAGGTTCTGTTCAACTAAAAATGTGGAATCCATGGTGAGTAATTGTTTTCAGTCTCACTGACTCAATCCTTTGGAGTTTACTTTTGAGGCTCTGTTTTCTAGAGACTAAGACATCTGCACAATGTTCTTTACAAAGTAGCTTAAGATCAGTGAGATTGTACTCATCAGTTTTTAAGTGTTCCCACAGATTTTCATTGGGATTTGGGTCTGAACTTGAAAAGGGCTGTTCAAATCTGTGAATATGCATTGATCTAAACCATTCCATTGTAGCTCTGGCTGAATGGGTGATGTGCAATATTAGTTCTCCACTATACATAATGTTTTGCATGCAGGCCAAAATAGTAAAAAATGCAGCCTACGTAGTAGGTAGTAAGCTAGTAAATTTTATTTATATAGTACCTTTCTCAGACAGTTGTCACAAAGTGCTTCACAGTAAAAATAGCAAAAAACAGTGAAAAAAAAAAACAATGAAAACACAATGAAAGAAATGTTTAAGAAATACACCAATTGTCACAGCAGCCCATGGACCAATGTGGCTAAAGTGCTTATTTAAAAAATAATCCTACAAAGCTTGTGGTAAACTGCAAATAGGACTTTCAACAATGGGTTTCTTGTTGTCACTGTCTCTCACACAGAATAATTTCATCTATTTCTATCAACAGCTTGTCCCACCAGAGGTTTGATTCTGTGCACTTTCTCCAGAGATACCATGGGTCTCTTGCTTTCCCCTAAATAATCCCCTTTTTCCCACCAGGGTTTAGGTGGGCGGTCATGTCTTGGTAGATTTGCCATTGTGCCATACGCTTACCATTTTCAGATGAACAGTGCCCCTCTGAGACAGTCATAGATTGAGATGTTGTTTTATAACCTAACCCTACAACTTGACCTGTCAATGTGAGCTCATCTACATCTCTGACCTATCTGGTGTTGCTTGAACTTCAGAATTCTGTTTTTTAATGTTTTCCTATATACCTCTGAGAACTTCAAAGAAAGGATGTAATTATAGGTTAAATTACAGACAGGTGGAGTCCATTTCCTAATTAGCTGATTTCTGAAGGCAGTTGGTCATAATACATTTTATTTAGATGTATCTGACTAAAGGGGGGGTGAATACAAATATAAACAACTCTTTTCACATTTTAATTTGTAGAGATTTTTTTAAGCAAGCTTAAAAGCAGTGTTTCTTACACTCCATAATTATGCACTATATTTTACTGATATATCAACTAAGTTCCAAAAGAATACACTGACGTTTGTGAATGCAAGATGAAAAAAATGGAAAAATGTATTAACATTTTTACAAGTCACTATACTAACACACTAATGTACAATCACAGATAACATACATGTATTCTTTTAAATGGCAAACAGAAATGTAAAATATTTTCCAACCTGGCAGATGGTCCGGGCTTTTGAACTTATAAGTGATATTTCTGCACTGAAGGATTTCTAGGACCAGCTGGTCTCCCTCTGTCTTCACCTCCTTCTTAAGAGCAACCTTAATTTCCCCTATTACTTGAGTTTTACCACCTGGCCACAAAAGAAAAAGAAAAAGTGATGTTCACAGTTTGCACATTTTGATACTCTCATGGTCTTTCACTAAATCTTGGATTCACTACCTGAGAGCAGGTTCCTACTATTACACTAAAATCCCAAATAAACTGAAATTTATGGTATTTACTCATTTTAATTCCCCATATCTTAGCCCATCAGCTTGGCTTCAGAAGACAAGATAAATAACATTTAGAGACATGAGCTGGCCAGACACCATGGTAATGACTTCTTGACCCTCATCTGTGTAATAATAACCAGCTTACGGCCTTACATCACCCTGAGCTTTTTGTTACAAGAGGAAACTTGAGATGTGGGAAGGGGCCATTGTGACATGTGAGCTACATGTAAATGTAGATATAGTTATGACAATGGATAGTGTGACATCCACTCCCCCTCCACTATTTCAAGCCATGCATTAAGTCATTATGTAGAGTTAATGCTGCTCACTAACAATGATCACTTAACAGAACATGTGTTATGAAAACACTATTCAAATAGGGTTTAATACAACTTTGAAAGTGCTTATATAAAATTACACAGCAGGGGGAGACCTACAACCAAAAAATAAAAACAGAAGCTTGCCTTCATTTTCTGGAGTGATTTGTTGGTTTTTGTCGGTACCGTTAGGAATAGTCTTACCGCTGTAGGAAAAGAACACATGATTTTACCCAAAACCAACATTTGTTAAGGTCAGGCTGTGAAAATTACTGCTGAATGCATAGAGTGCCAAAAACATGCAACAAACAAATCTTACATTCGTGGCACTTGAAAAATGGCACTGTCCACTCCAGTGCCCACCCCTTCATCCCCATCCAGACCACTGTAGGCATCTCCAACAAGGCTTGGGGCAGACAGCACCACTGGCCCAGAGACATCACCTAATCGGTGTCCTGGTCCTGTGAGTGACAAGACACGGTGTGACAGTGAGATTCAACCCATCAGTCTATCCATCAGTCAGTCAGTGGGTATGTCTGTCTGTCGCTCTACCTATCTATCTATACAAAGCTTCACATTTGCAAGCATGTCAAAACGATGAAACACTGTTGTCAACACAGTGACCTTTAACTTAAACTCAGCATCTTTCAGCTGAAGAGCAATTTAAATGACTGGATTGTTAAGTGAGGTCAGTTCATACTAAGGAAATACAGTTGTGTTGAAAATAATAGCAGTGTGTTTAAAAGGGAGTATACCTCAAAATTGTTAGTATGTTTTTTTTTTCCAAACATACAGCTCAATAGGGAACACAACACATACTATTGCAAATCAAAATGTGATTTTATCCCATTTGTAATCACCCTACAGAAGGAGGGGAACTTGGGTTGCTACAAAAGTTAGCATTAGTGTCTGTGTTTTTACAATCTCTTAACATTTTCTGTTTAAAGTGAAAAAGTTAAAGCTTTAACTTTCCTGTGACTCACTGAACTAATATTTCATTCCGTATCTACTGTTTAAGTACCCCTATGAACCTGGGACTTATGTTGTCTTGGGCTCCAGTGCCTAGTAGGGTGTCCCATGGCAAATTGGCCATTGGGATGTGGAATATCACTTCCCTGGCCAGAAAGAAGCTAGAATTTGACTCTGACGTTGAGTGTTGCCAACTAGATGTAGTTGGAGGGAATTCCATCCACAGTTTCAGCTGTGGAACCTGAGAAGGGCTTGAGTTTGTCCTGCTCTGAAATTGCTCCAGAAGAGAGGAGTCGGGCAGGTGTGGGGATACTTAAAAACCACTAAGTGCCTTGCTTTTGGACTTTTCAGTGGAGCAGTGAATGGATAGCTCTGGTCTGTTGTGGTGTAGAAAGAGCCATAAACCAAAGCTTTTGATTTACCCATCCATCTACTTCTGACTTTCACGACTGACATGAGCTTCCTGCGTAGATTGGCCTGGCTCTACTTGGGACATAGGGTGAGGAGCTCTGTCATCCAGGTGGGAACTTAGACGCTGCTCCTTCCTATTGAAAGGAGTCACTTGAGGTGGTTCAGGCATCTGATCGGGATGTCCCCTTCACATCTCTCTTGCTGAAATTAAAGTTCCACTGAGAGGAGACACCAGGGAAGAGCCAGACTGCATTGGCAGGATTTTTTATATATATATATATATATATATATATATATATATATATATATATATATATATATATATATATAGAGAGAGAGAGAGAGAGAGAGAGAGAGAGAGAGAGAGAGAGAGAGAAAATGTGCTGGGGTAAGGGATGCCTGGGTTATCCATGGGCCTGTTGCCTAAACATGCTTCTTCTAATATAATTCAGTTTCACAGGATCAGCAGCATGCATGTCATGATTGCAGGGCATGTTAGTTTTCTAGTACTCTACTACACCCACCTGTAAACTATTTTTAATGTACAAACATAATTTCTATTAAAACAGTGATTTATCTGGTTAGTGATGTTGGACTGCTATCATTTTGGACACAGATGTATTTTCACCAAAACAAACAAAGCAGACAGACAAATCTGAACTCAGTGGAAGCATATTTGAATGGTAGTTAAAAGATTCTTTCTTTTTTGAACTACTGCCTAAAATAGCAGTAGTATTTTACTACATTATTCCCATAGTTTGTTCTTTTGTGAATATATCTTTACTTCTCTCTATTTTACTTTTACTTTTACTGCTTTAGTTGAGGATTGGTTATGTTTATCATGGTGTTTAGACAGTACATTTTTTCTGTGTTGTCTCACCTTCCCGTGATTGTTCAGCTGCTCTCATGGGTTAGCCGAAAGCTTTACTCTCACAGGCCGGTGAGTGTAGAGTGAGACTCCAGACGGCTTATGAAACCTCTTGGTGTTTCTTGGTATGACTTGGTCAGTCTCATGTTTGTGTCCCATTTGTTTAAAGTGGTGGAAATAGGATAGGTCTGGGTGGGGTAGGAAGACGGTGTTCCATTCGTGCGTGTGCGTGTTTGTGTGTGTGTGTGTGTGTGTGTGTGTGTGTGTGTGTGTGTGTGTGTGTGTGTGTGTTTAGTAACTTTTTTCTGGGGTTCATTCATGTCAGACATGCACATACAGAGCAGTATTGTGATACAACAAAGTATTTAGTAGCCACAAAAGGGTTCCAAGGGAGTCTGTAGCTGCATGCTTACAAAGCTCCAAAAATAGCCAAACTTATCTTAGAAAGTAATTGCTGTTTAGGTTAAGTTTAGGAAATCCCACAGAGTAAAGCCACTGAGTGATAATAGATTTACTTTTACTTACATTAAGATATAAAGAACAAGAAATGTAAGGGGATGCCATCCCAACTTGGTTTCTACATTCAGGATATCTCCAAACCGGGGTTGTAAAGAGAAACCATTATGTTGGGATTGACACATGCACACTGACTGCAAAAACAGAGTAGTTAGAGGAGGTATTCTTGGAGATAATTTGAGGCCTGTATTACAGTTACATGTATCTCTGCAACCATTTATGAACTCTAAGTGTTTTTCTTACATTATTCTAAAAAATCCAATCAAAACACTAGGTGTACTAGTTGTCCTGTTTTAGTTATTAACTTAATGCCTACTGTACATGCATTTTTGACTTTAATATAACTCCTAGTTTTGGTCATTTTCATAGTTTATTAGTTACATTTAAAAAGTTATTTTCTACCACAGAAATTGATTTTAGACTACCATTATCAATCATAAAAAAACTATTTGTGCACAGAAAAAAATATGACCCAAGCAGAGTTCAAAGGGTAAATGTTAAGGAGGTAAATGCAGAACAATTCAGGTTTAATTAAACAGTCTCAACAAAACTTGCATGCATGGGTAAAAAGGAGGCATGTCATGGGAGTTGTGTCATGGGCAGGGGAAGGATTTACTTGGTTGCAGGCGGGACTGCTGCACGGCAGCCTCTGCGGCAGCAATGGCTATCCCAGCATCCTCAAGGTGGGCCTGAGTGACACTACTCTTGCTTTGACTTCGGGATGGGCCATGAGAGCGCAGTTGGCCATCAGAGGAAGACTTGGAGCTGCCTGGGCTGCTGTGGGACTTTTCCAATGGTAACATTTGCATGTCTGGAGGATGAGAAATGTTCTTGGGCTGATCTGCTTGGGTCATGCAGAAGTTTTTAAATCAAATAAAGTCTAATCAAGGCTTTATACTATTAGCAATAATATTTATGTTAGTGTCAGTGTTTAATGCAAATCATTTAGATATTTAAAATGCATATGTGAAATTTGTGCCTTTTACCTTTGGCTGGATCGGGGAAGATTCCATGGCTTCTGCTCTTGATCACAGAGTTTTTAGGTGAGTCATGACTCAGATCTCCCTGTTCTGGTGCTTGGCCCTGTCCCATTCCATGTCCCTGTCCAGATCCTGACATATGACCTTGGCCTGTGCAATGTCCCTGACCATGACCCTGTCCTGACCCAGACCCTGGTGGAGCTTGGGCAGCATGGTGAGTTCTGCTCTGTTCGATGCTTTCACTCTGCTCTTTCAAAGGCAGCCAGCGGGGAGTGTTGTCCAGCTGAGCTGTGTTTGACAAGTCAATCAGAACCTGAAATGCAGTCAAGTTCACACACAATATTACAATTAAAAAGAACAAGTAGACATAAAGACTGGATGCTAAAGCAATAGTACAACACATGCGTATTTTTTACAAGTAAAAAATATGCATACCTCTTAACTCTTTTCACATTTTGACAGATTGCAACAACAAACTTTGATGTTTTTGCTAGGGTTTTATATGATAGACCAACACTAAATGGCACATCATTGTGAAAGTGAAGGGAAATGTCATATGGCTTTCAAAATGTACACATAAAAATCTGTAAAGTTCTGACATCCATTTATGTTCAGTAAAGCTAAATCCTAACTTTGTAAAACCACATGTTGTTGGATTACAACTGCATGTATATTTGGTACATCACTCTACCAGCTTTGTACATCAAGAGACTAAAGCATACATTACATCTTCCCACCATCTCATACCAGCTTTTCTGTCCCTGCTGAAAAAAGCATCTGAATAGTTGTCATTACCGAAAAAAAAAGCTTTTCCACAAAGTATATAATACATTTCTTTAAGTGTAATACAATATTTTCTCACTCCATTTGTTAACCCATAACTTCATGTGTGGACTAGGGGTGCATCAATTGCAGTTTTCTGGCTGATCACCAATCTTTAAAAAGCCTGATCTGCTGATTCCAATTTTGGGCAATATCAATTTTTTTGTTTGAAAAGTTGCTAAATGTAGCGACAAAGTTGTTAAGTTGACAGCAGTAGGGTGACTGCTGTTAACCAAGCATGCGCTCTCCCTCTCTCATAGGAGAGCAAAAGGGGACAGTGACTGATTTTCAGACCTTTGCAGAGGTAGATAAGATTGGTGGATAAGATTGTTTTTTTCATGTATCGGCTGATTGCAAATGTTCCAAAATCAAGGAAATAAGTATCCATTTATCAGCCAGCCAATTTATCGGTGCACCCCTAGTGTGGACTGTTTTAGCTTTATTTCTTTTTGTGTGTGGATTAGTTGGGTTGTGGCCAACATCTTGTGGAAATTTAATCTCAATAGAAATTTTAGAAATATGTTTAATGAAATAAATCATTGACATGTTCAATTCTTTCTTTACCTGCTCTAAGCCAAAAAATACTCTGCAAGAATAGAGAAATTTGATCTCTCACCCTGAGCTGGAAGATAAAAAATACATAATTCTTTTAATAAAATAAATAGACTTTTGTTGTGATATGACAAAAAGTGTTATAAATACTTTTGCAAGGCATGGTAGATATTATTATTGATCTAATGGTGGCTGTAATGTTTTTGGTTTACTGATTTTAAGTCTGATCTTATACTGATATTTTTGGGTGTCTTTGTTTTCGTGTTATTAAACATTTTAAGCTCATAGTGGTTGACACAGGGATCTAGTGCAGGTACAATTGTATAATAATCCTCAACATTACATTATATTAGTGAAATTATACTACCCACAACAAGAAATTAAAATCTTTAAACAAAAACCTAGTTGTAAACAACTGTTTTGTGGAGCCACATTTGCATGATTGTTGTATCTTGTTATGCAAATATTTCAAAAGCTTCACAGACTTACTGTTTAGACTAAAATATTTCAGACATGGTCTCTTTGCATTTTATAAGAACAGCTAATAAGATCTCAGAGACTAGCCACATCATATCTGGCACATCTATGGTGGAGATTTGTTCTGACACTGGTAACTAGTAATAAGCTTTTGACAGTAGCTTAAGCACACTTTGTATCTGACCATTGAAGTACCCTGTGAGATGGGCAGTGATGATATTTATCCATAATACTGAAAAGAGATGACTACCACAGTAGGTAAATGAACACATAATTCAAACACAGTTCAGGACTTGTGCTAGTTCCTTCATGTTTTCTTCCGTCTGTTCATTTTTTCTTCCCTGGTCTTCCCGTGAGGTAGTCCATAAGCTAAGACACCAGGAGTGGGTCCAACCTCATCTTTGTCAGCTTGTCCCATCTGGCCGTTCCTAGTGAGGGACAAGCTGACAGATGAGGATGGACCCACTCCTGGTGTCATGGATTATGGTCTACCTCATGGGGAGACCACAGTATGTCAGAATGAAGGACTATACATCAGACACTGTGATCAGAAGTGCCAGAGCACCACAGGGGACTGTTCTCTCTCCTGTCCTCTTCACCTTGTATGCATCTGACTTCCACTATAATTCTGGACTCTGCCATGTACAGAAATACTCGGATGATACTATGCTAGTTGGCTGTATCAAGTACGGACAGGAGGGGGAGTACAGGAGCCTGATTGAGGACTTCATGGGGTGGTGCAGGACCAACTATCTGCATCTAAACACCTCCAAGATCAAGGAGTTGACTTCAGAAGGAAAAAAATACACATCTCCAACCTGTGTCCATCAAAGGGGTCGATGTGGAGGTGGTCAGGACATAATATATCTGGGACTACAGCTGGATGATAAGTTGGACTAGTCTATCCATATGGATGTTCTTCACAGGAAAGGACAGAACTGTCTGTACTTCCCGAGAAAGCTGGCGTCCTTCAACATCTGCAAAAAATTGCTACAGATGAGTCTGTGGTGGCCAGTGTCCTCTTCAATGCTGTGGTCTATTGGAGAGGAAGCAACAGGAAGAGAGAAGCTAATCGAGTGGACAGACTGTTGAGGAAAGCTAGCGCAGTGGTGGGCACAGAACTGAGCCCTCAGGTGACAGTGTAAGAAGAAAGGACTCTGGACAAAATTGTTGTCCATAATAAACAACACTTCTCATCAACTGCGTAACATCTTGAGTGGGAGGAGGACTGCGTTCAGTAGCGGACTGTTGTCCCTGCCAAGTTCCACCAACAGATTTAGAAACTGTTTTGTCCCCCCAGACCACCAGACTGTATAACAGCTCCTAGTCATGGAAGGGAGGACAATACAACATGATAATTTCATGTTACATCGGTAATTCTTATTTACACCTGTGTTCCTGCAGCGTTTCATTCTCAGCTATCATTGGTTCATTTATATTATGCTCATTTTCATCTGCAAAATTTATCACTTTGAACTGTTTACTTATCTACTGTAATCAGTTATTTTAATGGTGGACTCTAAACTTAAATTAGTTTTAGCTTATTTGTAAGGTGCGTATGTATGTATGTATGTATGTATGTATGTTCTAGTTGATGTTTTTATGTATTACTCGATACTCAAATTTCCCTTGGGATAAATAAAGTACCTGTCTGTCTGTCTATCTGTCTATCTGTCTGACAGGCTGGATATGAGTTCTGAGAAGTTCCTGTTGCTCAAATGTGAACAAGTGCATTTTATGAAAATTGAAGTCTGGTTATATAGAGGAAGTATCTGTATCATTTATGTGTATTGGGGGATAAAGCCTGTGTATACTATTGTGTCAAATTGTGTCATGCTGTCTCTAAAGTTGTGGCGCCCATGCTGTGTAGATTCTGGACAGGTGCAAAATTTTGTTTCAATCTTGTTTAGCTATAGATCACATCATGTACTGCATGGGTGCTGAAGTCCAGTCCTTGAGAGATACAATCAAAATTGCATTCTAGTGCAATGTATGCTGCATTTTACACACATTGTAAAAGGAACTACAGACTAATCCAATTCAGAGGCATAAAGTTAAGTGTGACCTCAGAATGTATATAAGAATAGAGATATTAATAATATTGGAAAAGAGAAACTATCAAGAAAAGACATTTGAAACAAAGATAACAGAAACATTATGTGAGATAAAAGTTAAGCGTGAGTAAGATTCCAGCAGCACTTACTTCTCCAAGAAAGTCATTGGAGGAGGATCTGTCATAGTCCCACACTGTTACCTCCAGTGTCTTTTTCTTTAACTGGATAGGGAGAAGGGAAGAGAACAGATGGTCACAGACTGAGATGTTCTCGCTATGTAAGTAAGTGACATAAACTAATCTGTGTTTATAATAGCATAACTATGTGGATATGTTCTTTGTCTTTTTAAGAAATCTTGTCAAAAACATCAGGTATAGCAAACTCGACAGAAGTGGATTTATTCAGTAAGGAAAGAGTGAGTCGCATTGCATATGTTCCAATGTACTTTTATGTGTAAACAAGGGCGAACATTACTACTAATAACAATAACTACTGGGCTGATAAAATTATGAGCTGAAATATTTGCACTCAACTTTTGTTCCAAGAGTGCTAATAAGAGGCTTCCTGGGAATACTGAAAACAGCCCTAAAGCAAAGACATAAGTACTGAATCCTTGTTCGATTTATAACAGGTTGAGACGGTGCCCTTGCTCAAAGTAGACCATAGCCCAATGTCTAACAGCAAAGTCTCTTAGGATCTTCATGAGTGTATATAGATGTACATGTGCTGAGTACCTGCTCCAAATGGATGTTTTTGTAGATAACGGTCTGGTTCCATTCTGGGTTAGTGGTCTTCTGGGCATACTTGATCCTTCTCTTGTTATCAGCACTGATGATTCATGACATACAGCAATAAAAGTTGTCAGAATTGAATTAAAATTAATAACAAGCTAATATATTTCCCAGCTTGGTCCTCTGGCAAACATTTAGTCACACCAATATACTTAGATCATGAATTAGATTTGTAAATGTTGGTAAAATGGTCAATACCCTGTGTGACTTCAGAAACAAAGTTACTATATAAATGTTATTTATTTTGACTGAAATGCTTTTATGGAATAAGACAGTCAAAGATAACAGTTCAGGAGTTTCAAAAGTTAGAAGCATGGAGTTGAGAGAGAATGCAGTGATATGAGTGTTGTCACATAGAGTGAAATAAAGAATATAACTGGACAAACAACAAAGGCCACAACAGAAGGATGGAGAACCACTGGAAAACATCCCCAAAAGAATAAAATATATCAACTGAAAAGAAAAGATCAGCACCACACTACCTTGCATTCTGGACAACCATGACTTGGCTGAGGGAGTCCAGAAGAGGAAGAGGAGGGCAGATATCACAAACAAGAAAGGCAAAAAAAATACGAATAACAGTCAGAGAAGCCCAGAGTGCACAAAGAAAAAACAGTAAAGGATAGAGAGATGAGGCAATCAATATTTTCTGCATTATGCATCACTCGTTTTGTGTCCAAATCATATATGTTAGAAAAGGATTGAAAAACCCTGACATTGAACCTAAATTGCTGTTGAAGTACCCTGGATATGCTCTGTTCTGCTTATGTCAGACAAATGGATTTTAAAATGCTCCTCAAATCAAAGAGGCCAAGGAGCAGAAGTATTCTAAATTAGCTTTCCTTTCTAACTTATGCAGCCTATAGGTTGGGAGAGAGTATAATCTCATAAACAGACCTGATGGGGTCATTATCTAACAACAGATATTGTTAGATAGCAACTAAGGGCCTTATTGATCCTTTGTTGTTCCTCACATTCTCTTGGGAAGAGAGTGGAGCAGACAAAAGAGGAGAAACTCTCGAAACATCAGGGCGGGAAAGAAAAAAAAAGCAGAGTCAAGCTAGATAAAATAGGAAAGATTAATCACCTTTGAGCTTGTTCACACATCATGTAGCAGTCAGAAATTATGATGTATTTTATTGGGATTTTATGTGACAGACCAACACACAGACCAACACAAAGTAGTGCCTAAAAGTGAAGTGGAGGTAATATATATATATATATATATATATATATATATATATATATATATATATATATATATATATATATATATATATATATATATATATATATATATATATAGCGGCTGGGTAGCTCAATGGGTAAGTCACCCGACCTTCACCCGGGAGACCGGGGTTCGAATCCAGGCCGGGTCGCTTGGTTGAGATATCCAGTGTGGGTCCTTAGGCAAGATCCTTCGCGCTACTGCCTACCTCATGATGAGTGACAAAGGAATACACGCCATGCCGGCTCAGACGTCGCCCGGCCAAACAAGGTCTGCGTCAGGTGCTGGGGAACCAGGGCACCTTCACGAAAAATGGGTTACTGGAACAAGACGGAATTGGGCGAGAGGTGAAAACTTGGATCTGTTGGAATGCTACTACTCAAGTAACCCTAGTCAGAGGGGTTACATGCAAAGAATGCGGGAGGAATGGTTACGTCGACATCCCCATTCAACGCTAACTGCCAAACAACTAGTAGCTCAGTGTTCCAACATCCGCAAACAGCAAATGCTGTCACAACTTGAGATAGACGAGGTACAACACAAATGCTACGGCAAGGGGGAGCCAGGACGCCAGATCAGAGGGGAGTTAGCTTCAACTCCCCACCCGGAGATTGGGTATGCAGCCCCAATAATGAACGAACCATCACAGCTGAACGAGGCAGCAACTGACCTGAGAGGTAGGATCGTGGCCCGAATGAACACCAGGCAATCCCGATGCCAATTACAACGGCTGAGTGAAGTACCATCAGAAAGTCTCATTGAAGATGTGAATGCAGCATTGAGAACGATCCCTACCAACACCATAACGGAAACCAATGAGCTGGTGTACAACTCAGCATCAGTGATCCTTGAGATGCTCGGCTATAGGAGCAACCATGAGATTCAATACCCACCATGGAAAAGACGGTTAGAGGCTAAAATCAAGGTAACAAGGAGGGAAGTGAGCCAATTGTCAGAGCTCCAAAGAGGTGCAATCAAAAGACCGGTACCCAAGCGGTACAGCCAGATGCCCATACCTGAAGCGCTCGAAACTGCCAAACAAAGGCTCCAAGCCTTGGCCAGTCGCCTAAAGAGGTACACGAGAGAAAATGAAGCCAGGAGGATTAACCGGCTCTTCTCCACCCAACCAGCTAAAGTGTACTCTCAATGGCAGGGTAATAACAACAGAGCAGACCCACCAAGGCTGGAGACCCAACAGTACTGGAAAGGCATATGGGAAAGGGAGGCGACCCACAACAGCAATGCACAGTGGCTAATCTCTCTACGAGATGACCACAGCAACCTCCCTGAGCAAGCCCCAGTAACTATCACAGTGGCAGATGTCCAAGAAAGAGTCTCAGGTATGAAAAACTGGACAGCACCAGGTCCTGACATGATCCATGCCTACTGGCTAAAGAAACTCACTGCCCTCCATGAGCGACTGGCAGCTCAAATGAACCAGCTGCTACAAAGTGGGACTCACCCTGAATGGTTAACTGAAGGGCGCACAATCCTGATCCAGAAGGATCCCTCAAAGGGTTCGGTCCCATCCAACTATCGGCCAATAACCTGTCTCTCTACAACATGGAAGCTCATGTCAGGCATCATAGCAGCTAAGATAAGTGGGCACATGGATAAATACATGAGTACAGCACAGAAGGGCATCGGCATAAATACCAGAGGAGCCAAACACCAACTCCTGGTAGACCAAACAGTCGCCCGAGACTGCAAAACCCGACACACCAACCTGTGCATGGCTTGGATTGATTACAAGAAAGCCTATGACTCAATGCCACACACTTGGATCATTGAATGCTTAGAGATGTACAACATCAACAGGACTCTAAGAGCCTTCATTGCAGCCTCGATGGGGATGTGGAAAACCACCCTTGAAGCCAACTACAAGCCAATTGCACAAGTGTCCATCAAATGTGGCATATACCAAGGAGACGCTCTGTCCCCACTGCTGTTCTGCATAGGTCTGAACCCCCTCAGCCAAGTCATCAACAAGACTGGCTACGGATACCGACTCAAGAACGGAGCCACCATCAGTCACCTCCTCTACATGGATGACATCAAGCTGTACGCTAAGAGCAAACGAGACATCGACTCACTGATCCACACCACCAGGATCTACAGCACTGACATTGGGATGTCATTCGGACTAGAGAAGTGTGGTCGGATGGTTACACAGAGAGGGAAGGTCATCCACACAGAAGGGGTCTCACTCCCAGAGGGAACAATAGCAGACATTGAGGACAGTTACAAGTACCTGGGAATACCACAAGCAAATGGCAGCCTCGATGAGGTCACAAGGAAAGGAGCCACGGCCAAATACCTCCAACGAGTAAGGCAAGTCCTGAGAAGCCAGCTCAACGGCAAGAACAAGATCCGTGCGATAAACAGCTATGCCTTGCCAGTAATCAGATACCCTGCAGGAATAATAAGCTGGCCAAAGGAAGAGATAAAGACCATGGATGTTAAAACTCGGAAACTACTAACCATGCATGGAGGGTTCCACCCTAAATCCAGCATCCTGAGACTATACGCGAGCCGTAAGGATGGAGGCAGAGGACTAGCGAGTGTGAGAGCCACTGTCCAGGATGAAACATCCAAGATCCATAAATACATAAAGGTCAAAGCCTCAACCGACGATGTGCTCAGCGAATGTCTCAAACAATGGGGACCAGAGGATGAGGTGCTGGAGGAACCATCATGGGAGGATAAGCCCCTACATGGGATGTACCACCGACAAATAACTGAAGTGGCTGATATCAGGAAATCCTACCAATGGCTGGAAAAAGCTGGACTCAAGGACAGCACAGAGGCACTCATCCTGGCTGCACAGGAACAGGCCCTAAACACCAGAGCAATAGAGGCTCAGATCTACCACACCAGACAAGATCCAAGGTGTAGATTGTGCAAGGAGGCCCCTGAGACAGTCCAACACATAACAGCAGGGTGCAAGATGCTGGCAGGGAAAGCGTACATGGAACGTCATAACCAAGTGGCGGGCATAGTGTACAGAAACATCTGTGCAGGATATGGACTGGAAGCCCCGAGATCTAAGTGGGGCACACCCCCAAAGGTGGTGGAGAATGACCGAGCTAAGATCCTGTGGGACTTCCAGATCCAGACAGACAAAATGGTAATGGCGAACCAACCGGACATCGTGGTGGTGGATAAACAACAGAGGAAAGCCGTTGTGGTGGATGTAGCAATACCAAGCGATTGCAACATCAGGAAAAAGGAACACGAGAAACTGGAGAAATACCAGGGCCTCAGAGAGGAACTGGAGAAGGCCTGGAAGGTGAAGACCACAGTGGTGCCTGTGGTCATCGGGGCCCTCGGGGCAGTCACCCCCAAGCTGGAGCAGTGGCTAAAACAGATCCCAGGAACAACATCAGACATCTCAGTCCAGAAATGCGCAGTTCTCGGCACAGCCAAGATACTACGCAGAACCCTCAAGCTCCCAGGCCTCTGGTAGAGGACCCGAGCTCAGAGGTTGAGAAAGACCACCCGTGGAGGGTGAGAAGGGAATTTTTTTTATATATATATATATATATATATATATATATATATATAAATGCGCCGTTCTCGGCACAGCCAAGATACTACGCAGAACCCTCAAGCTCCCAGGCCTCTGGTAGAGGACCCAAGCTCAGAGGTTGAGAAAGACCACCCGTGGAGGGTGAGAAGGGAATTTTATATATATATATATATATATATATATATATATATATATATATATATATATATATATATATATATATATATATATATATATAAGTATTCAGAGTATTCAGAGTAATATGCAGTGTTTATCTCCACCGCACACAGAGTTTTGTATTCAGGCCAATAATTTTGCTCTCATCGAACCAGAACTGCTTCCTCCACATCTTTGCTATATGCCTGTGAAAAACCCATATGGGATTTTCCTGCAATAATGCCTTTATTCATACCACTCTTCCATGAAAGCCAGAGTTGGGATGTGTATCACTTGTGTCAACAGAATATCCCACCTGAGCTGTGGATCTCTGAAGATTTAGCATGGGCCCCTTGGCCATTTGTTCAGTATTTTTCTGAACAAACATAGCAAGAGGATTTATCCTGAGATTACAAGAAATAAATATTACACATCTAGACTCTATTTAAATACAAATGTGCAGCTTACTTCTCATCTTTTTTGGCAAAGAATTTTGAAAGCCACATATCCTTTTCTTTAAATCCATAATCATTTTCAACTTTGCGATGCTTTATCACATAAATTTCCAATAAAATACATTGATGTTTGTGAGTGTAACTAGACTAATGTTAAAAGGGTCAAATGATACAAATGCTAATACAAGTAAAATGAAGCAAATGTGACACATTCTGACCAAGATTTAAATGAAATATTTTGAATAATTCTGTAAAATGTAAAATCCAGATAAATCAATAATGCAGTGCAAAAGACTGCCTCATATCATCATGTCCTTCTCCCAGACAAACTTAAGGGGTTAGTCAGTGTTATACAGAACACTTACAAAGTCATAAAAAACTAGGGGAGAGAAAATAAGACAGACTTGAAATCAAATCGGCAAACACAGACAAGACCTCAGTGAGAACTGAAGCCCTTTTAGAGCTCACCCTCTCCCTGGTAAAAGGTAGACCTTCACAAAAGGGTCAGAATAACCGTCATTGTCTCTGGGGACCAGGTTTCTTGCCTGCAGGACATGTACGATCAAGTTTCCCAGATTTCTGTCATAGTTAATCTGCAGCTGAGGGGGAAAAACAGAGGGAAATGGGTAAACCATGCTGCTGGACTAGTTTTTGTTTCTTTTTTTTATCTTAGAAGAATAAAATAAAAATATAAATGCTAATTTGTTTTTGTTTGCTCTTGGAAGAATAAAATAAAAAATAAATGGCAATTGGTTTTCAGAATATATTTACTACCTGAATTTCTCCAGTGATGGGATGAGGTGCTTTCATCCCGTCTATTGGCTAAAACACAAAAAAATTGGGAATAATAAGGTTACTTATCCTTGTGATTATTCAAACAAACACACACATACACAGACATCTTGACTTGGTCTACAAAGGAAAGTCATCAGCAACCACCACAGATTATCAGAAATTGTCCCTGCTGAGAAAATGCCAATATCTCTCCCCCCCCCCCGGATCTAAAAGCCTCTGGGGAGATTTTACCATCTGAACAGTGTAATTTACTGGAAAAAAGTCTTGCAAAGTTACAGAAGAGAGGCACAGTGTTGTGGTGATAAGCACAGTTGGCTTACAAGACGCCTTTTCCAAAAAATAAATGGATTTTTTTCTCTCTAAAAAACGTTGCATAATTTGTCGCTAAATTTGCAAGTGACACCAGAATCATACGCAGTGCCATGCCTTTTTAATGTACTAATTGTTTCTTCCTTCACTGATTCTCACCATACACCTGCAGTGGTAATGTTCTTTTGCTCTTTTATAGTTCTCTAAATATGATTAATCATTAGCATTATACCTCCCACTTTACTTTCACACAGTGCAAGGAATATGTATTTGCATCCTGACAGATTTCTTCTGTTTCTTTCTTTTTTTTGTCACACTTAAAAGTTTTAGATCATCAAACAAAATTTAATTTAAAATATTACCAGAGTAAATCCAAATGCTATTTTCAAATAATTATTTAACAGTGATTTAACATCCCCCCCTAGCTATATCATGTCAGATGTCAGTCAGATGTCAGTCTGACATCTGACTGACATCTGACCGTCTGATAGCATGAAGTAGGCTAAATATCTCAAAAAGCAACCCATGATGTCCAAAAGTGTCAAAACGGATGGTAAACACAATTGTTGGGCATATATCCATCCGCAAAATGTTGTTAAGCAATTTCTAAAGTTTTGGGACTGCAGCAAACCAGAGTGAGAGATAGTATCATCAAATGGAGAAAAAAATGTGAACAGTGGTAAACCTTCCCAGGAGTGGCCAGCCTACCCAACTTACTCACAGAGTACACTGAGAGAGCATCCAGAAAAACCTCCTCACTTGACTCATTTAAGGTCAGTATTCTTCAAAAATAAAGAAAGATTTAAAAAGGCAACCAATGCTAACCATACCAGACAAAAAGGCCTGTCTCACATTTGACTTAAAATTCTATAAATAAGGTCTTAGAGTGGCCTAGTGAGAGTCTGAACTTAAATCTGATTGAGATACTGTGGCATGACCTAAAGCTGTTCGTGCTCAAAACCCCTCCAAATGAGGCTCTCTTAAATATTCTGCAAAGAATGTGAAAGACACATTACCGGTTATAGCAAGCACTGATTGGCAGTCATTACAGCCACGGGTGGCACAGCCAGTTATTCGGTTTGTGCTAGGTTCAGTTATATTACTGTTGCTATGAACAGCCTTTTACGTTGTGAGCTACCTTGTGTCGCTGTTTCTTGTTGATGGCAGGGGATGCCGGTTGGCCAGGGCTTGGGACCCCACTGGAGGCTGCTGACCCAGGGCCTGAGTGAAGGAGGGCAGAACGTTCCAGTGCAGAAAGGACCCCAAAGCCCCCAGGCCCTGTTCCTGCTATGTCAGGAGTTTGTTGCTGAGACACTTTTTGGAGTTCTGCTGCTAACTGTTTAGGATCCACACCAGGGGATCGCTGACCGCCTGCTGAGAAAAATGTGTACCATAATCCATGCTGAATTCTTGTGGTTTAGGTGAACATATACTTGCATACATATCAATAAATCTTTATGCATACCAGCCTTAAGCTGGACATGGTGATCCAGGGCCTGTGGGTGCTCAGGGTCAGACAGCATGTTAAGGTCACTGCTTGGATCCAGAGAGAAAATGATGGAATTACAAATTGTTTACCCTAGTAATAATAAGTCACACAGATGAACACACTGACAGATGAAGAGGAGATGAATAAATAAAATGAACGGGGGGTGGTGAGATTCTGATCAAAGCCGCAATGTTGCCTTATTGCAACAAAATATATGAGAGTACCAGTGAGACTGGAAGATAAACACTGACAGATGTTACTCACAGTCTCACACAAAGCTCCGCCTCTGCACAAGGCTTGCCCATAATGCATTGCACTTCTTCATAAGTCTTCCCTGTTAGAGGAACTCCGTTCCATTCCAACACCTGCATTCCTGTGGCACATTCAAGATAGGTGAAAGACAAAAGAAGGGTTTTTAGTTTCCACTTTTTATTTCAGGTTTTTGTTGAATGTGTTTTATTTACTAATCTATAAAAAACAATATTTTGGTTAGATAAAGTTCAATTTTCACTGTAACACACCAAAATGTTTTGAATTTGTTTGCTTTATGCAACATTTTAGAATCAGAGCAAGTTTAGTAGCCTTACTTTTTGGCCCATTCTTTAATGAAAAAAAAAAAAAAAAACATTTTACAGTTATATGCATTGGAATTTGAGAATTAGTGCAGTATATTTTATAATGAAATTGGTGTACTAAAATAAACAAAAGAACACACAGTTACATGTTCAAACTTAAAAAAGATCAATGTCATCCGTGCTTTTAGAACAAAATCCATGTAAATAAGCTATTACATCATCATGGGTATGTTACATGTAACTGTAATATACCCACCTAATTTCACAGAGTTAAACAAACATGTTCAGACAAATTTTTATGTTTTTTTTTATGTTTTTTTTTTTTTTTTTTGTGAGGTGTACGTTCTGTCCTGATGAGGGGACGGATGCTATTGTCATTTCATTGGTCTACAAAAATGTTAAAGAATCTGGCAACTGTCACTTTTCACATCCATACAAAAAGCCATGTTTTCGCTCCAGAATTCTGCACTGAAACTACATAGCCATTGTTACTCACTTAACTTGTCACTGATTTGCAGTTAATCTCCACTGTTTTCTGTGTCTGATTTTAAATCTACAGAAAATCAATCACTGTAATTTCTGGGGATTTAAAGAACAAATAAAGTATCAATTTAAAGGTTCATTCACAGTGTGAGCATTTTTCAGTGCTGCCCTTTGTGCATTTCTGAAGCTAAATATAGTCTAATGACTAACACAGCCCACTAATGTGGGGGAGGAGTTTTCTACGTTTTGATTAGACATGACAGATTATGAGACACGACAGACCTAGCAACAACAAAACTACAGTAACTACTACAACCAAGGCTGCAAGAGATTTAATTATACAGGAATTGTAGAAGTACTTTTCTCTAAGATGGGTGTTTGAAAATGTATCTCTCAAGTGAAGCCAAATATTATCCCAAAAGGAAACAGAATTGTGAGTGCACAGTAGGACATGTGGCTTTAAATACTTTAAAGACAATCTAAAAAGGTAATAAATGAAAATGAAAACAAATTTCCTTTACAAAAACAATTATATCTGCTATAAAAGACAATAAATAATAGATGAGACAGATATCAATAATTCACTTGATGAGCAGGTGAAATATCAGTTGTTTTACCCCCTTAATTGTTTCTGAAATTAAAGAATCATTTTCCTCTACCACGTACAGATGTGTCATGACCACATAGGCTACAATAGGTTACAATCTTGTGGACTTCTTTTCATATCATAAAATCAACTGACCATCTGGGAATGCCATTACTTGCTCAGTGGGGTGGCCCAGTGGGTCAGATAAGTGAATTAATTTTGGTGAATTAATCAGACAGCAAGTGAAGCCACAAGCTTCACTTTCAGTTTCAAGCATTCCAGATCCAGAGCTTAATGATGGTTCTAGATTATCTGATATTTTACCAGACATATGTAGTATAATGCAGGGACATTATTTTCTTATTATTGTATCTTCATGTGCTGTCAAGCTGAAAGTCAGATATGCAATAGTGTGGCAGGGGGGAAGGTATTCCATGAGTATGAGGTAATTTATCATTATTTATCTTTTCAGTGAATTTGTCTATCTTCATCCTAAGGACTAACTGGATGGAGAATGTTGTTTTAGGTTAGCATCAGATTTCACTTGAGCACTTCTATTAAAACCACAAAACTGAATTCAAACAAACCAAATGTTGGTTACCAACCCAAAACGGCAAAACTCTACAAAATGATTCAAATTTGACTTGTTGGGTGAAAAACTGTGCAGTCTTGCAGCATATGTTATGCAGCCACAATTTGATTTACAGTGCTTGAGCTATGGTTTATTTAATGCCAAGTAAGGGTAATTGTCTTTTAAATATGTACTAGCACTCTTACCCTAGTTTGCCTGGCAAACATATGGTTAATTATCAGATTTCAGAGAAGTGCATTCATATCTCTAAAATAAATTAATCTGTACTGTTAAGGTAGGTTAAGAGAAAGATACATTAAATAAACTACAATACATTTTACATGAAATACAGTTTATACATAAACCGGGTAAAACTTGACTCTGATTATGTTGTCATGGATTGCCAATCTCTATAATTCCTCTTACTTTGATGCTGGCCTGCTCAGGCTTTAAGGTTCTTTTTCATTCTTCACTTACCCACTACAATTTTCCCTGTTTGTTCCGCCATGCCTCCAGGAATAACCTTAGCAATATAGGTTCCAATCTCACCACGGCTGCCTGGAATCTCCTTACCACCCACCACACGGACCCCAAGTCCATTGCCTGAGGTAAAAGATAGATTGTAATCAGAAAAATCTGAAGTATAAAACTCCTTGATCATTTTACAGTGTCCATGTGTTTGTACTTTACCTGAGACACTGGTGTCTGTCATGTCTCGCTTAAGCTTGATGCGAGTGTGAGGAAAGGTGTAAGGAACCAATTTCATCTAAAAAAAATATATTATGAATTTTATTGCAAGAAAGCTATTACAAGAATAATTCGTGGTTTACAGAACAATTCTAGAGAATTTTACATAGGAAACTAAAAACTGATGCTTGAAGCACACCTGTCTCCTATCTGACATGTGTCCACTCTGAGGCTGCCCTTCTCTCGGCTTATCAAACCAATCTGTGTCCTCTCTCCGCAAGTGGTAGGCTGAACAAGGAGACAAAGCTGTTAAACATATTACACATTCAAATTCACAGTTAATGATAAATTCCCTAATAGCTGGATAAATCTCTGTTGTGAGCACCTTTTGGCAGAGATCAACCCAGCAATCAAGTTTTTTCTTCCAATTTTTATATAAACTGTTTTCACACCAACCCTCATTTCATAAAATACAGAAAGATCTCTGATCTGTACTCTCTAGATGAGTGAAAGCAAAGCAAAGCTCTGTTCTATTAAACACAAAATATACATCTGTCTAATCAAATTATAATTTTAAACACTATGTATAGGGTAAATGAAATCTATTTTTATAGCATGCTTCTGATGTCTTACAAGGCCTCTGATCTGAATATTGTCTTAATTTTTAAGAAACTGATTTTTTTTTTTAAATTTTTATTTTTTTTATGAATAATGTGTCAAAGACTGTTTCTTTTACCAATCTAAAAAAAGGTTTTCTGAAACACAGTCTGAAATCTAGGCATTTTTTGATTTGATACATTTTATTCCAAGTGCTGGGTTTAGAATGTAAATCCGTATAACTATGACATTTCAGTATTAAGTTGACACAATCCTGACAAACTCTGAGGGTAATGTTCTCTAAATCTCCCAAAACCCATCTAACAGAAGCTTAATACCTTTAAAGCACAGGGAATTATTGAGAGATTTTGCAGGTCTTACAGTCAACACTTTACAACAAGAAAATTACTAATTATATGTGTAGAAAAAAACCAGGTTAGTTAAGCACAGGATACCTAAGTGTCATCATATGATCAGAGATCCAATTCCACAAAGAAGGTGCACCAATAATGATGACTGCAAATGAACAGCTGTATGTCTTGGAGAAAAAAAGCCGTGGGTAGCACTTTCAACATAGTTCTTGTGGACACTTGTGCACATATATATGCATGATTTTGCCATATTTCTTTTTTTGTATGCATGAGCATGAATACTAGAAATGAGTCAGAATGGTTACAGAACCACAGAGGAGACATTCCTGAAAGAAAAATCTTAATTCACCATGGTTCATTCCAAAATAAAACTAACATGTCAGATACTGCAGGTATGCTAAATGATATGCACTATATACTAGTGAGAGGGTGGTTCATTCCAGCATGAGTCTGGTATGTTTACAGAATCAGCCAGAGAAGTGGACCATTCAGAATTATGATGTGCAGCATGAAGTCACAGTCTACGGAACTACATGGAATTCAAATGCTGTCTCACCTTCTATATTCCAGTTTGGGCCTCCGGCTGGGGTACAAAGTTATATGTTTTTTTTCAGAATATTTTTCAAAATATGCTTTCTTATCTCACAAACGTTTGCTAAGGTAATATTTTTATTGAGAATAAAGGTAAGCACATGCATTGAAAGCACTGGTTAGGAAGATACATGCTTGAAATTACTCCTACTACAATGTCTTTTCTACATTTTGTCATGTTTCATCTCCAAACTTCACTGTATTTTGGGAAGGAGGGATTTTAGATAATAGTCTAGCAAAGCAGTGTATTATTCTTAAATAGAGGGAAAAATAATACAAGATTTTCACTTTTTTTTTATAAGAAAACTCTGAAAAGTGTGGCACGTATTTTATTTGTATTCAGTCCACCTAGTTAAAACTGTAAAACTGAAGCAATTTCAGCTGTAGGTCTTTAGTTGTGCATCTATCAGCTTCACACATCTTTGTTTAGAGTTGTGCTGTTGGAATTTGAATCTCTGCAATGTCTCAAGTCTTTTGAAGCTTATAACTTTTTCCTGGATTGCCCAGTATTGCTCCATCCATCAACTCTGACCAGCTTTATTTTCTGGCTGAAAAAAAAACATTCCCACAGCCTGATGCTACCACCACTATCATTTACCCTGGGCACAGCATGTTCAGGGTGATGTGCAGTGTTGATTTTCTGGCATACATAGCATTTGCATGTCCGCCAGAACTTTCACTTTTGCTCTCATCTGATCAGAGCACCTCCTTCCACATGTGTCCTGTGCTCCATACATTGACTGATGCAAATCTTAAAGTGGATTTGTTGAGACATTCTCTAAGCAAATGCTTTTTCCTTGAAACTCTTTAGTAAGGCCAGATTTGTGGAGTGCATGACTTATAGTTGTCCTGTTGACAGATTCTCCCATCTGCACCGTTTTTCTGTACAGCTTCTCCAGAGTTACCAAGTGCCTCTTTGCTACTTGTATAATTAACATTCTTTTTTCAGGATTCAGTCAAAAATAGCATCATTAGATTCTAAGAAATGAGGACCAAAGTAAGATAATTTTAAAAAATGTACAAACTGTGCTCTGTGTACTTGTGCAACAATTACAGACTATTTACACAAATATGGAAAACTAAAAATAACAGAAAGCATGTATATAACTCACTGAGTTTGTGGGGAGGTTTGATAGGTACAGATTCTTACAGCTGATGAGAGGAAGGAGGGAGCTGCAATATATGTTGGTGGACAGACATGTTTTGGTGGGGTTTAAAGTCAGTGCCAGTACTGGCCTAAATGGCACCATGGGTAAGTCTCTCCTTCTGCTCTTTCTAACCAACACCACTTGCACCATCCCACTGATGTTACACTACCAACCTCTCAACATAAAAAACACCCCACTATATTTAAAAAAAAAAAAAAAAAAAGGACAAACATTTTATTCGTTATGATCCCCAGTCAATTGTGGAAGATGGACACTTGTACCAAGCCAGGTTCTGCTGGGGGTTTCTTCCTGTTAAAAGGGAGTTTTTCCTCTCCACTGTTGCTACATGCATGTTCGGTATGAAGGATTGCTGTTAAGTCAACGAGTCACTGCAAGGAATTTTCTGCTATCACTACATGCTTTTACAAGAGTGAATGCTGCAAGTCACTGACTCGATGCAATATGCTGGGTTTCTTTCGATAGAAACTTTTTAAACTACCTTGAATAACTAGCAGAGGTTACTGTACTGTTTGATAACTGGGATTAATTGGAATGCATGCATGTGTGATTGAACTGGTTTTTTTGTTTTTGTAAAATGCCTTAAGATGACATTTGTTGTGAACTGGCGCTATATAAATAAACTGAACTGAATATTTGATGTTAACATTTTCTTCTCGATGGTGGTATTATTAATGCTGTAAGCTCACCTAAATGACTTAATAAGTGGAACATTCAGTGATGCTAAGATACTAAGATATTATTTACTCAGAAACTGTTTTGTTTGAGCTCAGTTTGGTAACAAAGACATCTTGGTAAATAAAAAAAAATTATCTGTGATTGTTTTTAAGCTAAGTAAATTAACCCCAATTACTCATACCCCAACCCAGTGCTTTTGCAACCCTGGGTGGTGAGCAATGTCAAAAGTTGTCACTGTTTTCAGTTCTGTCATACTCTTTCAATTTCGGGATGATGGTTATAGATGGGTATCAGAATAAAGGCAGTTGAATGTAAATGCGTGCCACAATTTTCAGCATTGTTTTTAATGTAAAAAAAAAAAAAAAAAAAAAAAAAAAAAAAAAAAAAAACCATTGAAAACCATTTGTCATTTCTCTTGCACTTCAATTCTTCAACTATTGTGCTATTTTGTGGTGGTCTTTCACAGAAAATCCCTCAAAATATATTGAATTCTGTGACAACACTATGACAAAATGTGAAAAACACTTTTGTAAGGCACTATGTGACATTACCAGCCTGAAAGAGGAATCCAGGCAGAAAAATGTACAAAATGTATTGTAGAGCATTAAAGCCAAAAAGATTTTGTAAGATTAAGTCTTATTTAGAAATAATATAACTTGTCTAAGAGTTATTGTAGGATACTCTACCATGTCTGATACTTTCATGAAAGATTCTGGAATCACCTCTGTTTAAAGCCAGCATGGACTCACTTAACGCTGCAATAAAGGCAGATAGACACTTTAATAAGATTTCATGGCAAGTACTACCTTCTTTAAAATGTGTTTATAGTGAACCACTTAGGTTTCTGTCACATGTGTATGATAGTAAATGTTCAAGACATTACATAATTCAGGAACTTGTCTAAATTCACTCTTATTTCAATTACTTCTGGCTTTCCCTTTTTTTCCCCTTTCTCTTGGCAGTTTTAATAACAGCCTTTCTAACATTTCTCAAATATATTGGAACACATTTATTAAAATGGATAGTCCATTTCAATATTTGCTGTCATTCACTACAGAAAATGGACATCTCACACCGCAACGAGACATCCACAACAAACAACAAGCCAAAAATATTAATTTTATTAACATGGAAATGGAAAACACCCAATTCACAACATGCAAGGATGCAAAATACAGAAAAAAAAATCCAAGATTATATAAACACCAACACAAATGAGACACACATAACTAAACACACAAAAATCTATATTTAAAAATAGTCACTGCATTTCCATAAAGGCAGTTATTATTACAAATGTACAAGCCAGTCTATATATCAGATATCTTCTGTACTATTTCTGTCATTGACTGAGAATGTAGTATTAAACAATAGTAGCAAGAGTCATTTTGTCATCCCTTAAATAACAAAATGTTAGAAATATCAAAATGATTTTGCAACATTCAAGACATAAAAATGTGTGAGTGTTGCTAAGAAGTGATGGCAAACTTGAGATCATTTTGTTCTGAAGACTAAGTTTGTGCTTGGACTTGAAGATCTTTCATTTGTCATGCTTGCCGATAAAGACATATTCTGGATTATTGTGGAAGCCGCTCCATTACAAAAGTCATGACTGAGGTTTGATTTTCTCTGCTTAAAAATGATAGGTATTCATGATTTATTTTTATGAGGCAAACTGCGTACAACACAGCAATTACATTTTAGATTGTACATACATAGGATATGGATCATAGGTTATTTGTGTTATTTATTGGCAATATTTAATATATTTTGGAACAGATATCACATTTATACAGAATAATACCAGAAACTGCACAACTAAATTTGTGTTTAAATCTTTTGATTTTCCATCTTAACTCATTGTTTTAAGATTCAAAAATACTTTAAAATGTTGCTCTGCCCCATTTAACATGAATATTTAAAGTGAGACTGATGTGAATTTTTTGCAAAACATTCAAAAATATTTCCTGTGTTGTATTTGTAATGCTATTCATATAAGTCTTAAGCTCTCATAAAAAAAGATAGCCGTAACACAGAAAACAGGTATACTAATTAATTTTCCTGTTTTAAGAATGTGGAGGACAATTTATCTGTGAAGAAATTAAAACATGCAAATGAAATCACATCAAAAGTGGACATAAGTGAATGGTAACATACATAAACTCAGGTTGAGAGTTTTATGTACTTTTGAGTTAGTTATATAAAAGAAACAAAAACAATAAAGAAAAAACATGCAAACTTTAATGTAACTTTTACTAAGACAAAGAAAAATATAGCAAAGAGTTACAAACAATAATTAATCGGAGCACTGATAATTGTGAAAGAGACGGTTTATGCACAAAGTCAATAAAACCACTCGGCATTAGCATGCATCACAAGCAGGTCCGCACAGTCGAACTGCTGCAACAGTCTGAGGCTCCATTTACCTTCACTGTCAGACATGGCACCTTGCAGATCATCCATGATGAATGCGATATCTCTATCGTAGCCGCGTGTCCGAGATTCCTCCCTCATATGCTGTTGTACTTCTGGCAAGGAATGGCTAGACCCAAACTGATCCCTAGAGTCAGCAGAAATGGGAGGCAGAGGACCAGCAGAAGCTCTAGCCATACCCATAGGCTGCCCCACTGGGCTCAGAGGACTTTCCTCCTCGGAGTTCTGAGCCACAATGGGGATACGGCCCCGGCTTTGGCTGATAGGCAAACTAGTAGGTTTTGCTCTGGAGACTCCAGGAGCAAATGCTGCGTCCAGGACCTCCCCCTCTGTCTTAAGTCTGAGTGAGGAACTAGACAGATCCCTTTTGATTGACAGATCTAAACCATATATAGAAGATGGTCGGGAGGAGGGGCGCGAAGACGGACGGGATCGAGTGCCACTTGGATATGTGCCGTCCTCCTGAGTGGTGCCTCTGATAGTGGATCCTAAGCTAAGAGACTGGCCAAGGTTAAGAGAACCAGAAAGGTTGGCTCCTAAAGAAGACCCTAAATATTTTTGCTGCTCAGACAAGTTTTTCCTCAACCCAAACGTAATTTCATCCTGAAGTAACCTAGCCCTAGCTGCAAGACTTGACACTGAGGAAGCCCCAGATCCCATGTAGCTACCAAATTCAGGCTCAAGGTCTCTACTTTCCTGAATTGGGGAAAATTTTGTGATGGCCTTGGAGTCTAGCAGTGCCTTTTTGTTCTTCATCTGTTTCTGGTAAAGCATAGCTGCAGGAAGATTCTTTGCAGCCTGCTTTTCAAGAGTGAGTCTTCCAATGCTATATTTCTCTCCTTTTGGGAAGTGACGAAAACTGCTATCACTTGAAAGGTACTGGGAAAGGCCAAGGCCTGCCAAATGTTCTAGCCCTTCCGTTCCTCGTCTAAACTCTTGCTTTATTTGCTGCTTCAGTAGTTTCAGCTCATAGGGCTCCTCCATAGAGTCATCTTCTCCTTTTCCATAGCGTGATGAGCCCAAAAATTCGGCCACCTAAAGTATGATATAAGGCATTGCATATTAGTAAGAACATATTTTAACATAATGTTAAATATGTATTATGTTAGATAAGATCTGTCAATGATTTAAAAAAAATTAAGTACAAATAAAACACATTTTTAAATGAAGTTACTTCAGTTTTGTTAAATGTTCTTGTAATCTTGTCAATACCATAGTGTCTTGCAAATCTCTATTACCCGGTGAACTTTTCACATGTTGTCATGTCACAACCACAAATTTTAATGTATTTTTTGATGAATATTATCTGATAGACCATGAAATAGGTCATCTCTATAGGATGACAATAAAAAGAAAAAACAAGCCAAGTTGTAACAAAGAAAATCTTGTCATGCAGATTTAATTTGCAATTCTAAATGTTGAAATGCAAATCTAAACGATCAAAAACGTGCAATCTAGGGCAGCAACTAACAAAAATTTTAATCGATTAATTGGTCGATTAGTTTTTCGATTAATTTCGGAGTCAGGCAAAAAAATTTACTTTTTTTCATTACTTCTTTTTAGGGGTGTGATTTCTTTAACTTTGGGTGACTGATGATCAGTCAATCCTTACATGTGAAACTGATCCACTGATCTTTTCTACTTCCACAAGGGTCTGAGAGAGGGCTGTGTTTAACAAAATGACCTACTGTTGAAAACTTTGCAACTTTTTTGCGAAACTTAGTACAGAAACAAATCGGTATAGGCTTTTTTAGATATCAGTGATCATCCAAAAACTGCAGTCGGTGTACCCCTACTTTCTTTTAATAACAGCAATCAGTCTGTATAACAGTTGGTTGATGTAATATATTAATGACCATTAATACAAACAAAATATATGTAACGACTATTGAAGAAGTACTTAAACATGTCTTGAATATGTCTACATATTCAACAGTGTACTCCTAAGGAAAAAAATAAAATGTTCTCTATCCACCTTCCATGAACTGTATCTATATATCTCTCAAATAAATCTATCTTTATTGACTGTATCTTTCTCTCTCTCCCTCCAACTGTCATGTAAGTCTTTCCTATTTCCCCTCAGACATCCAAACCTGGTCAACACCTTATATTCAGTGATGACTGGATTTTTGCTGTGTCAGGGGCAGAGCATGAAGAACGTAGGCTATTTCTAATTTACCATGCGACTATTTCTCTGTGCACTCTGTTTGCTGGCAGAAGCATATGTCTACCCATGTGCGAGTACACCTAACTCAGCGCATGTGAGCATTGGTGACACAGAGTAAAAGCATGTTTTCATTCAATTTTTGTCAATCTAGGTGTTGGCACTTTTAAAAGTGTGCCAAGAGCTCGTGCAAGCCAAGCAAGCATTGTGGCGCATACACTCTCTCCTCTCACTCAGTTCAATGCGTCAACTATAGACCTCATTGGTGAGGCAGGGCACCCCTCTTGGAAAACACTGAAGTCCCTTCATCCTCATCAATCACTCCAACATGTTTCCGTTTACCAAATTCCCTTTGAAAACACTGGCTCTGCTCTGTCTCTGCCTCACTCCATTCAACTCGCTCTGTAGGTTGAGCTTTGTTTCCTTGTTTTTTTCAAACTTTAAATTAGTCAGCCAGCATAATGGCCCCGTGACATGGTGAGTGAGGCATTAATTGCACGCTACAACAAACTGATAATTAAATTTGTTGCCAACTATTTTAATAGTCAATTTTTATCAATTTTATCAAGTCGTTGTTGCAGCCCTAGTGCAATCAATAAATGTAAACATAAAAAGATATAAATGGGATGTAACAGAAGATGATAATAACAAAGTATTTACCTCTGCTGTACGCCTGGCTTCTGCTGCCCTGAGTAGTCTGTCTGCTTTTGATAGTTCTTTATCAGGGAGGTTAAATCCGGAACCCATGGCAGAACTGCCAAGTCCTGTTGAAGCCTTGGTGAGCTCTCCTATGTCCTCTATAAGCACATAGTTCCTGGCATTGTGATGGTCAATATCAGCATAGAAGGAATCAGCAGAAATACTTGACATTGGACTGGAGGCCATGCTTCTCTCCTCTAACCTCAAGTCTAAGTTGCCATACTTGCCCCCCATGTGAGCAACCCCATAGCCACTTTCTGTAGAAGATGGTACAATGAGAAGAGGTTGGCTGCGTATCACCTCATAGTTGGTGGTAATTTTGGGCTCTAAATCAGACAAGGTGGTTTGACGCTGCTTTCCCTGTTGCAAAAGCAAAGCATGTTGGTAGCTGCTAGGTTGAGTCTGAGCATGGGAGAGTGATAATGTTTGGTAAGGAGACACCTGTTGATGGTATAGGGACTGCTGCTGATACAAATTCTGCTGGGTGTAATGGCTTGTGGTTTGGGTCTGAGGAACATACTGACCGTATTGGGAATACGGGCTTGTAAGGGTGTTGTATTGGGAATCAGCTTCAGTTTGTGGAGGGATGAATTGATCAAATTCTGACTGAGGAGCAGTCCGTGGTCTCTCCAGGCCTTCCCCCCGAGTTTCTCTTATGTTGCCAACCTCACTGTCTGACATGTAGTCTCTTTCCTCCGCCACCCCCTGGAGATATGCCCTTTCTCTCTTTTCTCTTTCCTTTAGCAAGGCATCCTTGCGGCGGTTTATACCCATCTCCAGATACCTAGTGCAATAGAAAAAAGTTTAAGATTTCAAGCACCAACAGTTATCCAGACACACTTTCAAATCTCTAATGTTCCAGTTTCTCACACATTTGTACCTGTTACTATGTGTAAGAGTGGAGAGGTCTCATTGAGTGTTGTCAAGGTAGTCTTTTAGCCCAAAAGCTATTAAGGTAAAAAGGGAATCATGCACATGAACGTAAGACAAATAGCTTAAGACAGATTAACTAAATGGTATCTGTTCAATTGTTTTTAATTATCTGCTGATTATTTCTTTAATTATTATTCTAACAGGATCTGAAACAAATCAGTCTATAGCACTTGGTTATTTGTTTCAGTGTATACATGTGTAGCACCTCACCGCAACTTGGCATCAATCTCCTTTTCCTCTTCATCAAGTTCAGCTTGTTTCTTGCGTAATTTAGAGGATTCCCTCTCCACCAGATCAAGTTCCTTGTCTATATCTTGCAGAATCTTTGCCCGAGCCATTGTTGTGCTGCGAGCAAGACGGCGACGAGCAGAGTTGGTACTATATCCAGATCTTCCTGCCAAAGAGTCATCCTCAGGAGGGGGGTCCGGGAGGGTTCGCTTTACTTTCTTACCACTACTAGAAGGAGAGCCTCGGACCTTCAACACAGAAACAGATCACACATCAGAACATAAATAAAAAAAAAAAAAAAAAAAAAAAAAAAAATTAAATTAGAAAATGTTTTTTTCTTTATTTGAAAAACAACATTTAAAGACTTACAGAATAGCTTTCTGCATAGTATCCTCCAATTCTGTCTTCTGTTGAAGGACTAAGAGATTTAGGATCTGACAGAGACTTCTGGCCAGCCTTTAAACTCCGAGGGCCAGAGGAGAATCTGGTTGGGTCTGCAGTTAGCATTCTCTGTCCTCCATATGACTTTTCTGGAGATAACGGAGAGACTTGGCCATAGAGCACTTTAGCTTTAGAAGGGACATCTGCCGTTAGTTGTGTGCTATATCCAATCTCAACAGGTGAATGCCTTCTGTCTGTGTCTGTCTGACAGCTCAGACTGCCACCTCTGTGAAAATTTTCTGGAGCCGATATGTGCTTAACGATTTCTATCTTTGTGTCCATTTGCACATTGGGTTTTTTGATAGTTCCAGAGTGGTCAGTCTGAACAGAAATTTCTGCTACTGTCTGGATGGCAATGCTAGACACCTTGGAACTATGTTTCCCATCACTGCTATGCTTTCGAGAACGGCGTCGAACTTTGGTGGGGGCATCCCACTCGTCTTGATCATCATCATCAGACTGAGCTGAGCTATCAAGGTTTCTTTTAGTCTTCTTTTTCCTTCCCATATGTTGCTTTTCTGCAGAGTCTTCATCATCTGTTTGTACACCACTGTCAAGGATTTTTTTCCCTAGATCCTGGTCAGCTTGAAGTTTTACTATGTTAAGCTGCTCATGATGTTGTTCTGTTTGTGCTAATGTAGATGGAACCATAGACTCATCTTTTACAGGCCAGTACTGTCCATTATCTCCTACTCCTGCATATTTAGCTTCTAAAAGGTTTCCTGTCACACCAGTACTGCTGTAGTGTTCATCAAGTTGCCGTTGCAGTTGGAGTTGGAGTTGTTGGATTTGCTGCAACTGCTCTTTCTGCTGAGCATAGGTCTCCTGCTGGGCCACCATGTGGGCATGATGTTCCTCTTCTTGCTGAAGAAGCAGCTGTTGTTTCAGAGCTTGAAGTTCTTCAAGTTCTCTTTGCACCATAAGTTGCTCCTGTTCTCTATAACGTTGGATTTCTTGTCTTTCCCACTCCAGCTCCTCAGCAAGACAGAGCTGCTTAAGTTTCTCTAACTCTAGAAACTCTCTCTCCATCTGATACTGGGCCATCTTGGTGTTGTCTAAGCCAGGAAATATGGGTGAAGAAGCTAGAGCATCTAAAGATGCAGCAATCGCTTCCAGGGTGGTGTCTGAGTACATTTCTGGGTAGCCAGTGATAATGTCAGCCAAGGCTGTAGGGAAGAACTCTTTAGATAGCTCTGCCTCAAAGGGAACAATCTGTCCTGGGTCTGTTGGAGGAACAAAGCCATATGAATGCATGAAGGGCTGGTCCTGCACAGTTGATGTAGGTGTGAAAGTAGTGCTGAAGATGGAGCCTGGTTGAGTTGTAATTGCATATGTGGATGGAACTGGTGCAGCAACGGAGGAATAAACTATTCCATCTGAGGTTCTTAAAGCACTATTTACACCAAACCCAGCAGCAGGAACCTGAGAGTATGGAGAAGTAATCATCGCAGAGTAGACGCTGGTTGCTTTGCTTGTGTAGTCTAGTGCTTCACCTGTCAGTCAAAATATATACATTTCTTCCATTAAAGGTCATTAGTAATTTTACAAACAAGGAGACTGTAAATTATTTTATATGGATCATGCAATTAGGATTTGAAAAGAGTTCCACTGTACATGCATTATGAAGATATTTTGGTTAGCAGGATGCAAAACCAAAATATTGAGGGAGTACACGCAGGCAAACACATGCATCTGTATGAAAAAACAAACAGAAAGTATATTGTCGAGATCATTTGAAAATATCATGCATGTTAGAAAACAAATCAAACAATTAAAACATTGTTTATAAACTTAAGTGTAAAACATCAAAAGACAGGAAGCATAAAATTAATGCAATATGCTGTATGTTAAAGAGAAAATAAGAGTTTTAAGCAAAACTTTAATGTCTATAAGCTCAATAAAATCTTAAATCAATCTTAAATACATGCAAGCCAAAGTAGCACAATAAAAAAAACATATAGAAAGATCTCCATACTTACCAGCTGAAATTTTTGCAGCAGTTAGGTCGATCGCTGCATCAGAAGATCCACTGTAGTAGTTGTTTTTGAGATCATAGAGGGACAGTCCTGTGTTTGTCAGATTAGTTTCAGATAATGATGGTTTGATCCCATTTGTACCTTTAATACTATACAGTCCTGTTTGATCTTTGAAACCAAAATGGTTTTCAGGTTGAGTTGTTACTGGAGGTTGTGTTCTGCAGCTTCCAGTAAATGGTAGCTTGTAAATTACATCACAGCAGATGCTCCTTCTGCCAGCAGTGAGGTCGACTGGAACCCCATCATCCTCAACAACAGAGGTCACCACTCCTGGGCCTGTATCAGACAATGCTACCATAGCCCTCACTGGTTTATAGTTCGACAAGTCCATGGCTCCTGTTGCCTCAAGAGCTACAACAGGACCTACACTGCTGATAATTGTTGAAGATGAAGTCAATGGCTGTTTTCCTCCAGAGGAGACAAGAGCTTCAAAAGAAAGATTAATGGGTATGTCTTGAGCCATAGATACTACATCAGTGAATACAGGCGGGGCCTTCACAGGTCTGTAGACAATTTGTGCAAGTGGTTCAAATGGTTTGTATGTGGATGTGGTGAGAGGTAAGGGCAGTGATGCAACAGGGCCCTGTAAATCAAGTGGTTTCTCTGCTGGAGTGTTATTGTATGATGCAATGGTTGCTGTGCATGTGACTATTGTGATGCTGTCATTCACAACAGACAAAGTTGTTGTAGGGGTAAGCTCAGCACTAAGATTCACAATCTCAGGCTGCACTGCAGTAATATGACGTCCACTTGAATCACTAGAAACAGACTGTCGACAAGACTCGGGTGGTGTTAGATCCATGCCTTGCTCTGTCATTTTTATGCCAGACTTAATAGTACGTAAATCAATAACATCACCGGGATAAATAATCCTGCCATTTTGTTTAGGCAAGGGTTGGACTTTTGCTATGTCTGGTTGCATAGTGATGGCTATGCTTTCTGGATGAACTTGTTGGAGTCTTTCATGGACTACAGAAACAGTAGTACGTTGCACTTCAGTGGTGACCACTTGAGTGACCCGACTAGACAGGCTTTCAGGAGGCTGACTTGAGGTGGAAATTGAAGAGGAATACATGTGACTCATACTGGAGACCACCTTTTCTGGTCCTCTTATCTCTTGGCTCTCAATTGACTCTTGTTGAATTTTGGTGATGGTGACTGGAGCCACAGATACACTCAGTGGAATCTCTTGTACAGAGGCTATTGGGCTTATATTGGTGTGTGCCTCTGGGGTTATTGCCTCCCGTAAATCATCATATTCAGATACATAAGTCAAGGTTTGTGGTTGCTGTTCTGATAATGGGATGGATTCCCTCCTGTGGGATACTGGAGCTTCATTATCAACCACTGGAATGTCCTTTTCAGCTGGCATATTAATTATTTGTGCAAACTGTTGTGGTTGTTGCATGGTTATGGATTCTTGTCTAGCAGCAGCAAAGGACTCCGTTTTAACCACCTGAGCAGGCATTTCAAACTCTGCAGGATAAGTAAATAAATCATTAGTGGTGTATGGTGGTTGTACTGTGGATGATACCGATGATCTCCTTCTATAAGTGGTCTCATCAGCTGTTAGGACTGGGAACTCAGCAAGTGCATGCTGGTGTATGTCTGATGAAGGCATGAAACAAATTCTTTCATCTGTATCTTTTGAAGTGAATCTTGTATGTGTTTCATGTCCAGGCTGCAATGATATTTCCTCTAGTGATGTCACAGAATGTGGCATCATTGTGGCTGCATTTGTTTCATACTGCTGAGGAGTGTAGTTGATATCTGGGTGTGTTGAAACTTGTTGAATTCCTTTCACAAGATGTGACAGTGTTGGATCTATACTTGTAATAATTACAGTTTCAGCAACTGTAGACAGTGGCATTAACTCAGACACTTTAGATGTTGGTGTCACAGCTGTGGCAACGGTGAGAGGATGAGGTACAGGAGATACTACAGCAACCTCCGGTAACCTAACACCGGGGTCAGTTGTAACAACCTCTGAGGGGTATTCAAACTTTGTAGGAAGTGTAATGTCTTCAGCAACAAGATTTAGCTGGTGTGTAAATAGCTGCTCTGTCACCATGACCATATTTTCTGAAGGTTGATCATTTGGTTGAGTTGATGAGAGTTCAGGTAAGGAGTATCCATCTTTAAAACTCCCAGGTATGTTTTCATCTTTAGAATGAACAACAATTTCAATTGTTGCATCTGGTTCCTGAGCTGCAATTTCATGACTCTCATCTGGTATTGTTGATCTCATCAGAAGTGCCTCTGTGATATAATTACCTATGTCTTGTTCTATATGTTCTACACCTTGCATATCTATTTGTGATAAAGCTTGCAGATCATAACCTATTGAGTGTGCAGTAGGTGGTCTACCAACAGCTACTTGTAAAAGTAGTTTTGGCTGCTGTGGGACAGCTACAGCTTCCCCTAGACACCCTGGTTGCACAGTTGCAATTGGTTTGGTTGGCTGAAGAATTGGCTCTTCAGGTAAACTTGTTGGAAAAACTGTTCCCGCTTGTGTAACTGCACATTGGTGCTGAGACACAGATGGTGCAGATTGCTCACTTACTATGGATTGGTCTGTCAGAACCAGATAAGGTTTCGGCTCTGTAGGTTTTGGAATTAACTCTGATGTTGGTTCAGAAGGTGCATGGGACTGAGTGATTGGCTTCTTGATTGTAGGTGCTACAGCATGCGCCATAATGCAGGTTTGCTGATCTGATGACACTGTAATTACATCAGCAACAGAAAATAGTGGTTGCACAGCAGGGTGCACAGAGTCTTCCCCTGCTTGTACTTTGCCAGTCATCACCTCAGAGAATTCCATTTGCTCTGCTCCCACAGTTAATGCTTTGGTAATCGGAGGTGGGTGCTTTACAGTGGGCACAGATGCCCTCCTAACTGTAACCTGTGCTGAAAAAGCCTCAGTGGGTGTTTTCTTCTCTGGTACTGTTGATCGAATGCCTGATACTGTAGAAGACGGGATGGATCCACGCCTCACAGGTGCTTGAACTGTAATTGTCTCGGTTGGAGAACCAGGCTCAGATGGTAGAGTAATCACCACATATGTCTGTAAACATTTGGCATGTCTAGGGGACACAGGTGACTTGGGAGATGTTGCACCCAGTTTAGACTCCAAAGGTCTTGCAAGGCTAAGCGACAAGACTTTTGGAGGTTCCTTCATTCTAGGCAGCGTTGCTGCTTTGGGTGCTACAGGAGGAGGAGGCTTGATACTCTCTCCTGGCTTGTGGGTAAAAACCAGTCCAGCTGGAATTGATACAGGCTTGGGTGGTATGGGTGGGGGAGGCTTAGAGGGATGGCAAGGACTATATGCTGTTACAGAAACAGGGGCAACTGTTGCTATAGTGTTTGTGACTAAAGTGGGAACAGAGCTTCCAACTGGTTTGGATAAAACAGGGAGAGGTAATGGGGTTGAGTCTGTAACAGGAGTTACTTCCACATTTGATACAACTTTTATCCCATGTGTAGGTTTAGGATGAAGTGGTAGAGATGAAAGCACTTGCACAGTCGAAATGCTTGTACAGGGTATATAATTTGTAGTTGGTTGACTACCATATGCATGAGAAGCAGCATTTGGCTCTGCACCATCTCCATCCTGTTTGGTTTGTTCAAGTAGAGATATGTTTTCCATACTTGGCACAATGATAACTACATGGCCTTGTCTAGTTGGGGTCACTACTTGAGGAACAGGCGCATTATATGATTGTGCAACTTCCATTCTTGGCTGTATATCTACAACTACTGATTGCATTGGTTGGGGAGTCACTGTGGGTGCAATAGCTGATGGAGATGGCATGACTGTCTTTACAAGGGGCATCTCAGTGGTGGTATCAGGTACTGAAACTGAAGTAGATCTAGGAGGGGGTGGAGGAGGGACTTTCTTTTTGACAATAGTAGTTAATGCTGGATATGATACAGTTCCCTGCTCCGGCTGAACCTTTGCTGGGACTACCACTGTCCTCATTAATGGAACAGATGATTGTACTGGGACTGAATGTACTACTTTGGCTTGGGCTTGAGCTGGGGTAGTTATGAGGGCTGAGATTGGTTGTGGTGTTTGTAAAATAACTGGAGCAGTAGTTGAAACCAAGTCTGGCATTTGGACTATGACAGGCTCAGGGCATGACACAACTGAGATTGAAGATGAGAGAACATTCGTTGAAACTGAAGTTGTGGTAACAGTAGATGTAGCCGTGACTTGGGCTAAAGGCTGAGCTGAGACAACGATAGGTGCTGGACTTGATGCTGAGACTTGTAAAACTGCTGGAACTTTAACTGGTACTTGTGATGGTGAGGAAACTAAGTCTGGCATTTGGACCTTAAAAGTTACTGCAGATGAAGTCTCAAACAGGGGTGAAGTTGGAGTTGGGATTATAGGTGCAGAAGATTTTCTTTGAAGGTTCTGAGTTGTTTGAATTTTGGATGGGTCAGATACCAAATCTGGAATTGTAACTATAACAGTGGCTGAATCAGAATAAGGAATTAATGTTTCACTTGATGATACTGCTTCAATTGTGATAGGCAATAATGGCAATAAGGGTTCATCAACTGACTGGTCTTTTACACAAGTTGGAGGGGTTGGTGTGGACAGTGGAGTTGAATCAGATGAAGATGGTGTTCGAGCCTGAAATGAGGATGATGATGACACATTTGAAGCCAAACTAGAATCTGGAGAAGCTGGTGAAGTTGGGGGTGAAACTGGTGAAACAGGAGAAGGTGTAGTTGTTAGTTCTGGGGCTGATATTGGAGTTGGAATTGGTTTTGGCTCTGGGATTTCACAGATAACACATATAGGCTCCATCTCATTGGTTTCAGACAAAGGTGGACTTATGGACTGATCCTCCTTCGTTTCAGAGTCATCACTAGGAGTAATGTCAGATGAAATACCTATGGCATACTCGTCTGCAAGACTATCATCCTCTTCTTCACCAGATGAGCACTGAGTAATCTTAAGGTCTGGTATTGGGAACAGTGCTTTTCTGAGTGCAGGATCTTGAGGAACCATAGGCCTAACAAAAGTTATGGAACCACTGGGAGTACTCGAAACAGTTGTTACCTCAGTGCGCCTAGGGGGCTCAGAGGGGCGTGGGGGTGCTGGACGTTTTTTTCTCTTTACTGGTAGTTCACTTAAAGTATCTGTACCTGAAGGAGGTATATCCTTTTGTTCAGTGATCTGAGTATCTTCAGTGGGTATGCTATCTTCAGCAGATATGGTTACCATGCAAGTTTCAGCCTCAACAGGAAACTCATGGACCAAAGCCTCCAATGAGGAAGAATCTATTGCTGTCCAGGCCTGTTGAAATTCTTGCTCTATCATCATCAGTTCCCTTTTTTTTTGCATCATCTCCTCATAAACCTCCTCTGGGGACCTGAGCTTTTTAAGAGATTGAGCAGCAGTGTCAAATTCAGGTACTTCTTCTTGAGTTTCACATATTTTCATTTCTGGTTCCTCTACTAAAGATTCATAAAGATAGTCCTCTATTGCCAATCCTCCATAAAGAGGCTCAATATCAGGAGGACTTTCTCCTGGAATAACTTTTGTTTTCTGAATAATTTCCTCATATGCTTCTTCAGCACTCTTCAATGATTTTCCAGCAGTATCTTTTTCTTCAAATTGATTAAAAGGGGTGTAAGGTATGACTGTTGGTGAAGGTTTGCGTCCTCTTTGTACAGCTCTTTTAATCTCTGGTTCTGATTCTATACTGGCAGAGTACTCCGAGACAAATGTTTTATGGCCTTCATCGATGACAGTGACTTGCCTTAGCTCTTCTGTAGAGGACACATCACTGGGTGAAGAAAGTGGTTTGTCATGTGTCTTTGTCTTTTCTTCATCAGAGGAGTTTTCAATAGTAGGAAGAGGCTGAGTAGACTGCCTGTGTCTACCTTTCCGATGCTGTCTTTGCTCACTAACTTTCTTTTGACTTGGACTACTATCACTGTCCTCCTCCAAAGATGAAACTGACGTAGGTGAAGACCCTGGGGTCATGCTTGATGCTTGAACACTGGATGAACCCTTTGACAAGGATTCAGTGATACTCTCTATTTCTTCATCGGTGCTTTGTCTCTGCCTCAACACAGGAATAGCTTTCTTAAAGTAGGTCTTTGGAGATGTTTCAGGAATATTTTGAGACATTGTAGTATCATTTTTAATGGGTAATTCAGTTTGTATTTCAGTCTTAATATCTGTTTCAACCTTGTTTAACAAAGATTTGGCTTTGATGGAAGCATTGTCAACTGTATTATCCTGGACAGCTGATACATTTTCCAAATTACTTTCTTTCTCATCTTCTGATAAAGACATGTCCTTCTCATTTCCCATACCCAAAATCTGCTTGCGGATGAATTCATCATCTTCTATGGAAGAATCAGCACCTTCAGTTTTGTCCTCACTGCTAGATGAAATGGTGCTAATCTTTAAGATACTTCTTTGAATTTTAGGGGATGAGGAAGGTGTAACTTCACTTTCATTGCTCTCCTCCATTGCTTGGAAACTTAAACGCCTTCTCTCTGGTTTAACTTCCTCCTTTTCCAGCATAGAGTGATCCATACTTGCATCATTCTTCCCTTCGGGCTGTTCCTGAAGTACAGGTAAAATCTGGGGTTGATCATCATCATCATGCTCTTCTTTTCCAAAACTGATTGTATTTGTTGCTTGCTCTGTTTGAGGGAGAACTTTTCTCTTTTCTGCTGATTCCTTATTGGTTTCACCTGAAGCCTAAAATGTCAAAAGAAATGTTTAATTAATATTAGTAGATGTTTAAGTAATTACAGAATAAAATCTATTGTCACACAAAAAGTGAATAATACTTGTACATACACACACATACACACACAGAGCATAAGGAATTTTTGCCACTATGCATTTCTTAGAATGATGGGGTCAGCATATGTCAGCAACCATCTTAATTAATAGTATCAATACGTCAATAACTATCTGACTAATAATAACAAAATTATCTGAGGCAGAGAGAGAGAGATGTTAGATCACCATGTTTTTCCAACCAATCATTCTAATTTTGTTTCACGTTTTTCATTTTCTAAAAGATATATGCACTGTATGATTGAGGCCCTCTTTTCAGGAAGCTGTGTGCACTTTAGGGACTGAGTGAAATGGAGGGATAGACCTGGTGCCACGAAAAACCAGTGCTGAATAAACTGGCAACAGAGAGAAGTAGTTTTGTGATGTTCTGTTCTCACACTGAATGAACACACTATGTTTTAAAGCAGCTATAGTTTACATACAATCCCTAGGAAAAATACTGAATGAATTCTTTTAGAGGGTTTTTTTTTCTGTAGCTACGCACATAAATAAATTACCTAATCAGAAATATGACAAAAAACTATTTCATTAAACAGTATCTGGCTTTGTAAACACCTTTACAATTAGTTTATGTTAATATAATTAGTGGTCCATATCTTTTCAGATTAAGTGCAGGTTAAAAAAAACAAAAACAAACAAACAAAAAAAACAAAAAAAACGGAAACAATGTTGAGGAAAAGCTCAAAAATGTGATTTTTAAAATCACATTTTTCCAAATCCTAGCCATAGAAATAAATATATGGGTATATTTGTACATATATGGTGTCAAAATATTTTGTTTATGGCTATGCATACACATAATACAAAGGGATTAGAACACCTGAATTTAATTATTTGGTCTGATTATCAAATACTATGTACTATGGTCTATGTAAATATCAGAACAACTGAGTGTGGCCTTTTAGCGCACATGTACAGTGGGTGTATTTGAGTCCAGGGTTGGTTAACAGTCTCAGTCTGCCTCTGACAGTAAATGAACAGGTAAAAAAAAAAAAAAACCACAAATTTCAGATACCTGTTCTATTCCAAAACTCAGTAATGACAGCAAAAAGTTCTTCAGATTTTATAGAAACATAGACCATTAATTTACAATGTAATTTATTCTTTATATTTTTCTGACTTAACATTCTACCGAGGTGATTCCATATGTTTTTCCAGACATCAAAGAAAACTAATAACAGAACAGTATGTTGGCACTACGTGAGATAGGCCCTGCCTGAAATTTTAAAGGTTAATTATTTTCACAACACACATAAACAACAGTTACATTATAAACAAAAATATTTTTTTTCCATTTAGCCCTTTTTAGAGAAAATACAACTGAAAGTAGATATCAGTTTTGCAGCAAAATATGTACTGAACTAAAAATATGGTGTTTTAAAGTAGTTTTTCAATATCAAACTTAGTTTTAGTAAGTAGAATAGAAGTAGAAATAGCCTTTATTGTCCCACAGATGGGGAATTCAGGTAAGGGTGATGTAAAAGGGGAAAAAGGTGCAGTACAGGCTCTCAGATGAATTAAAATATTTGGCATAAATAACTAAAATATTACTAAAAGAAAATAGTGACTTACTTTTCTTATGCTCTCTGTCGATAGTGGCTCTGAAACTTGAATTGAGGAGATGTCACTAATCTTTTCAATCATCTTATCATCCAGTTCCTTGCTGCCAGCTGCTGGTTTTCGCCCTGATTCCACTGCCAACTCCTGTTCTTGTAAATATGGCTGCAGTTTCTCCTGTGAAGAAATAGTCTTTTCTGTCAGAGTGATATGATCATAGGTTTGCATCTCTGTAATTATACCCCCTGATACAGGGAGCTCTGGCTTTACTTTTTTCTCTAGAATAACTTCAAACATTGTTACCTCTTTAACACTTCCCATGTCGGAATCTTTGGAGTTTGACACGTCAGGTTTTGTTATGAAATGTTCTTGAACGGAATCTACAAAAGACTGTTTTTCTGAGGCAATAGATGTCATGGTGGCTAACGGTTTTCTATCCTGTTCAGTTTCATTTTCTATGGATGGAACAGTAGCTATGGTTTCCGTCTTGGCAGATTCTCCTTTCAGGTTTGTAATTGGAACTGTTTGTAATCCCTCAGCAGGGGTAGGTACAGGTTTTGGTGTTGTGGCTTCAGTTGCAGACTCTACTATCATTGGTGAGGCTTTGGACTCTGTCATGTCGGAAGCTGACGTTGCCTGGATTTCTGGTTTGGCAGGCACATATGTAGGCTGAGGTATTTTTCCTGAGTCTCCCAGCTGTCCTGACAAAGCTCTTTGAGTTTGGCAGCTCAAGCACAGCCATTCCTTCTATAAAAAAAACAAAGACAACACAAAATTGTTGAAACAGGCTTTACAAAGATTGAGAAACATAACAGACCACAAATGTTGCGTTTTATGTGGAATTTTTTTACAGTTAAAGACATTAACAGTAACTGAAGAAGTGAATTAAAAAATCTGTATTTTGCATATTTTCAGTGACAAAGGTGTATCTAAATGCAATTATAAGAGAATAGGCTCACTGTTGAATATAAAGCTAACATACCTAACTAATTCACAATATGGCAAGTCCATAAAACTTACCTATGTTACACTTACCTATACTATTACACTTGTGGCCTTTAAAGCATATTACATGGTTGTAGTACATATAACCACCTTTAACCTATTTTTTCCCACCAAGTATTTTCAAAGTAATTTTGCCATGAAATTACAATGGTAAAATTAGCCTGTTTTCCCATAGATAATGTTAAAAGAACTTACAGCTAAGACCAAATTATTCATACACCTGCAATTTAAATTTAAAATTGTTTTCAGTCAACTGACAGGTTCGTTTCAGGTAGGAAATGAGGCAAGCATCTTGTAAAAAAACAAAATAATGTAAACTGACTACCATTTTTGAAATGTATATAATAAATATAATTAACATAAAATAAGAAAAAAAATAAAATCAAATGATTCACCTGTTTTTATTTTATTACAGAATGCCATATCAAATATTCATGTATATGCTTCTAACTAATCAACGGAAAATTTTTTATTAGCAATCAAGCACATTTTATAATTGCTGACTAGCTTTTTGCATGTTTCCACTGGTATGTTAATGATTATCTTTGGTGTTTTTAAAAAAATAAGACCTCCTTATCGTCATTCTGATCTTTAGTTCCCTATACAGATTTTCTACCAGATTCAAGTCAGAACTCTGGTTGGGCCACTCCAAAACATTAATATTCATCTTACTCAGAAAAGAATAGTTATCTTTCCTAATTTTGCTTATTCTTTTACTGCATTCTAAAACAAATCTCTACATGGAGTTTGGATGTTGTCTCTGTCAATGTGTGGGTTCTCTCCAGGTAGTCTGGCTTCCTCCCGCAGTCTCAAAAACAAGACTATTAGTTCACTGGTGTCTCTGAAATTGTCTGTAGGTGTGAGTGTGCATGGCTGTATGTCTCTGTGTTGCCCCGCGATGGATTGGTGACCTGTCCATTGTGTACCCCACCTTTCACCTAATGACTGCTGGAGATGGGCACCAACCCCCCCATGACCCTGCAAGAATAAACAGGTACAGACAATGGATGGATGGATAACGATAAAAAAAACCTGTGTGAGCAAATAAAGGTTCTTCTGTAGTGGACACATTTGCAACATCTTACCAGCTAAAATGTATATGTCGCAACCAGCAAATTGAGTATTCGATTACATTTTTGTAAATGGTAAATGGCTTTCACTTGTATAGAGCTTTATCTAGTCTGAAGACTCCAAAGCCATTAACACTACTATTAGTCATTCACCCATTCATACACACCTTCAAACTCTGACCCCTAATTTACACTGCATCTGGCTCTGCTCCATTGCACACTTCACAGGCAGACCGCAGCAGTTACGAAGCACCCCAATTTACATTGCTGGCGTCCCTTCTCTGCTCCACCAGGCTGCAAACCGCAGAGGTGTTACAAGACGCATGCGCAGGAAATGAGAGATCGCACAATAAATGGTGGAGTGGTGTCATATAAAATACTGTAGTTCTCAACTTTCAAAATTCATATTTTCCCCTCCATTGCTCTCTCACTTTGTCTGCCTTGGCTGGCACTCCTGCTGTGACTTGAGCAAAAACTTAATAGGTTTCAGAATTAAATCCACATGTTTTGTGTGTATGCAGAGCCATAACTGATACATGCTGACAGCATATATGTATAAATATACCCATACTGTCATTATTATAGCTAGTATTTGAAGCAAATATAGTCTGTCTTGGTGAATTATTTTGCAAACACGAATACTGTGCTTGTGCATTTTCCTGTCGGAGCCGTGTGATCTTTGAAGATTGACTCTGCACTTGCTCCAGCGTCCGGCAAACACAGAATTGGTTCTAATTTTGGTGGATGGCTCTGTGGAAATGCAGCTCTCTCATTAACTATAATAGGTACATATTTACTGTGGAGGCCAAACTGTGGTGGAGCGGAGCCAGATGCAGTGTAAATTATGGTTGATGCTGGTAAGCTACAGACTGACAGAAGCGAGGGTGCCACTCAATCCTCATCACCAGGCCCTCTGACCACCACCAATGGGCAAAGTGGGTGAAGGGTCCTGCCCAAGGACAACAAATTAGCAACCCACCAGTTACAGAACAAACCCCCCACCCTCCTGAGCCACTACTGCCCCAAACAATATGTATTTTTTTTTTTATTATTATTTTTCTGAAGTTAGTAGTTTAAATTTTGGTGAAATTACACAAAATTGTCTTAATCATAAAATTCTTTGTGATTTTCTTTTGCAGTTGGTACCAGACATGGGACAAAGTCATTATTTTGCAAGTCACAGGTCTTTCTAAGTTTTGAGACAAGTGCCAAGTAGAATCATGAAACTCCTGAGTTGAGTTCAAGTTGTAAACTTTAAATTTCAAGTTTTAAGTCATTTGATGAAATATGTAATTTAACCATAAGTAAAAATTTATTTCTAGAATTTATACACTCTTTTTACATGTTGTATTTGCCAGAAAATGAACCAACTTATCCATAACCGAAAATTTGTTCTTTTACAAAATGAAATGATGCGTTAACCAAATACATAAGTACAAATCTACTTTTACAGTATTTGATGAGTGACGTTAGATATTTAAAATAATAAATCAAATTATTTATACAACTGTATAAAATAGAACTTTTTGATCTTTGTAATTGACTTTATAAGACATGCTTATAACCCCACCTGAAGTGCTTTAGCACAAAAAGCAATCCTACCATAATCAACACTACTCAGGATTCTGGAGTCTACAAAAAAATAAAAGTCAAGCAAACAGACAATACAAGCTCTCATAGCCAAGGTGTTGTAGCCAATAATTACATAAGTGAAAAAATTAATCAGCCATTATGTCCTATTCATACCAGTCTAGAAATATTTAGAAATATTTAGATTAATGTTGAAAGACTTACAAAGTCCCCAAATTCCTTAATGGTGACACCCCTTTTATACTGCATGATTTTTTTAATTATATTATATTATTTTGTATTGTATATTATATTTTACATGAAGAAAACAATTTTCTTTATTTTCTAAGGATGAAATATAAATCATAATTTTAAGTAATGTGATTAGATAGCTATGTTAAGGTAAAGGAATCAATTAGAAAAGTTAAAGTTGCATGAGAAAATAAATATTTAAAAAATTATGATATTATGTCATGCCATAACTAGATTTTAAATCAAACTGTCTTGCTGCAGAAAACAATGTCTTTAGACTAAGAATATATTTGAGTTATTAGAAATCTATGATACATTACAGGATTTTATGCTGATTAATAATATTCCACTCAAACTAAACATCAGTTGTCAGTCTACACAATCACAGCTGAAGTACCAATAAATTGTCATCAAAATATTTCACAAAGGTATCATTTCCACTTGAAGCCTGTGGTGGTAAGATAACTGCTATGAGATGGGTCTGCACATAATACGTAGAATAGCAACAGAAATGCTTACCTTGCTGAAGAGATAATCGCATTTTCAGATAAATTACATTTGTCATACCCTAATGATATGGTTTTGGTCCCTCTACATGTTATTAATGAGCAAATAATGAACAAAAAGGCTGTCAACAGACAAAGCATAACACCGGTACTGGAAGCCAAGCAGATCAAATCACAGCAATGCGCCTGCCTCTGCAGAGCCAGCAAGAGTTGTTCTATAACAAGATGGGGGGAGATTACAATACACATATATTCTGTTGAACACTGTAGAGTTTTATTTTCAATACTGAAAAGATATTTTCTAGGATCTTCTATAAACAATGGCCCCAAGTGCATTTTAATGTCCATGCACTTTATCAAACGTTTCATACGTATATGTGCATTTGAACACGTCTTTAAGATTATGACTGATGAAGAATATGGTAACAGAAGTTGCACTAATGTTTCACTTTCTGTTTGTCATACTCAGCACTGTCACCTCAGGTATTTCATGTGTAACACAAGAAAAGCATGATTACATGCAAGGCTACAAATCAAATTCACTAAGCTGTATTGTACAGTGAAGATAATTTTCTTTTGACAGTCTCTGATGAATAAAGTCTTCGGTTTCCTCCAAGTCACACATTGTTTGACTTGGAGGAAAGCTGGCACTGATGGATACAGGTTGATTGAAACAGAGACGCTTTCGCCTAGTCACTTGTGGTTCAGTCAGCAGATGATAATCATGTTTACTTTGGCAGCAGGGATACATCATCAGGACAGTGTATGACATTTATGACTCTGTAAACGAGTAAATGATTTCAATTTGATTATGAACTTATGCATGCTTACTCTCGGAGATGTTTACCTGTCTTGTTAGAGGATTTTTTTTTTTTTTTTTTTTTTTTTTTTTTTTTTTTTGCATACATTACTTCTAAGACAGTGTTTTTTTTCCATTTAGGTTTTTTAAAACTGCTATACATTGAGTCTATACAGACTACAACAACCAGTTTAAATTACATGAATACATTACAGAACAATTCATATTATTACCCAACAACCTTTTAACTCTTTATAAGTCAATGCCATCTACCCCATCACATCTATTTTCAGGAAAATCTTCACACATCCCACTGTTTCTCTATCACCTGCTCGGTCATGCATACATGATGCAATTACAGCTAACAGGTAACAGTTAGCTTTTGCCTATGTTTGCAAATCAGCAAACAAGCTGAGTTTCTTTTTGCTTCTCCTAAAACCAAAAACTATTCCCTTGAATTGATAGTGGCAACTCATGTGCTTATATATAAATAGTGACTGGTAAAAGTGCACACACCTCAGTTAAAATTAAAAGTTTTTGTGACGTAAACAAATGAGATCATAATACATAATAAAAAAAAAAACAAACTTCCATATACATTTGTGATATACATGGTTTACCTGGAAAACTGATTTTAAGGAAAGATCTATAAAATAAAAAGCTGCAAATACATGGTCTCATAAGTGTGCACATAATTAAAATAACACTTTATTGAAGCTCTTTTTAATTTCCATCATTCAATCTTCTTTGGTAGAGGTCTATCAACGTCCCAAATCAAGGCAGAGTGAGCAAATAATATTTTCTCACTCTGCCTTGAAAAAGTTCTCCAACTCAGTCAAACTGGAGAACATCTCTTGTTCACATCCCTCATAAGGTTGCCCCTCACATTTCTTGTCAAATTTAGTTCTAAACTCTTGGTAGGCCAGTTCAAACTTGAATTTCTTCTCTTTCAAAGTCAGTTTTTGTTGATTTGGATATGTGGTTGGACAATGATACAGCAATGTTAAATCCCATATCATAGCTGACATCTGAAGTTTGTGTCAAAACTGACTGGTGAGTAGAACTATTCCCAACTTCATCCACTTTGACAAAAACCTTTGTTCAGTCTAAAGGAAAGTAACCCTATAGCATGATGTTACTACCACCATCTTTTATTATAAGATATGATGATATGGAGTGATGATCTTATGACAAGACCATCACAAGATGTGGTGGTATTCCATACCTCTTGGAATAATAGGCAAAATGTTCAAGTTTTGTTTAATCATCATAACACAATCAAATCAGAAGGTTTTGAAAGATTGTTCTTGAGAAGAAAAGATTTCTGTCCAACAACCATACTACTTAGTCCACACATATGGACAAAATAGGAAATTGTTGTCACAGGTAGATAAAGTGATAGTCACAGTAGTGCTGTCAGCCTCCCTGTTCACTTCCAGTGATGTCTTTTCATCAGGTTTAGAGAAAATGTCCAGCTTTTGCAGTATCTCCATCATCCCATCATTTCTCCAACAATTGGTCAGGTACAATCTTAAGAATACTGCTAGAACTAAACCAAAATGTGCTTCAACAAAGTATTAGTTTAATGGCATACAGGTTTATGAAACCAGGTTAATTCAGCTTTATTTAGTTAAAGATGTTTGGCATGGGGGACTTTATTCAGAGTAATCAGACAGAGAGGGGAGTTGGAAATATGCAACAAAGGTCCCAAGGTCTGGAGTCAAATCCTGCATTGGATGAAAGCTTATTAAGATAAAACAGTACAACATTGCTGTACTCCACTTAGACTTCTTGTTATGTGCTTCCCCTCACCATATTGGGCATCTCAACATGTCCAGTTACAAGTACCATTTCCTTCTCTGTGCTTTCTCTAAATTAATTTTATATAAAGTGACATATACTAAAGAGAGATAACTTTCGATCTCCTTTAGTCAGTAATAGTGCCAACAGCTAAGAGTGCTGTCAGCATGACATAGTGGTCCATGAATCTAGATTTTTTTTTTTTTTTTTTTTGTCCAATCACCAAATAAATTATTGTTCTTTATTATTATTATTAACTTCCACATCCGCTCCTGCATCAGTTCCTACATATTAGCCAGGTATTTGAAGAGGCAAGAATCATAAATCTGGTTACTGGAAACTTAACCTTGCCCTTTTGTCTGATTAAATCTGCTTTATGAGGAGAGAGCAGGAGCTCCTTGTAGAGAGCTGTGGGAATGGCTGCTCTCACAAGCTGCTGTGTGATTAGCCTTTAAGGATTGCCAGACCATCACAATGACCAAGGTCAGGAAATCTTCTGACACACAAGTGTTAGGCATTGGCTTCAGTTAGTATGACAAATTGTTACCAATATTAAATGATCAGTTCTAATAAATAGTTACTCAGAATGTTATGTAAAACAAAAAGATATCAGTCTAAGGTACCTTTAAATTTTGTCTTTTTTCCAGAAAAACAAGATACTTTATTTAACTTGAATTACTAAATAGTGGTTATTATCATATCCATCTTCTAATGGCATAATTTCTTAGCCTCCAGTGCTTCCATGCTGATTTTCATTGAGCTAGAAGGGTTTCTATTGATTTTCTGGCAGATGTCTTTGGCATGAGGTAAGGCTGCAAATATACTGGGCTTTCAGCAGCCCCACAGGGCTTCACTCTTTATATATTAAGCCCTGGGACAACAAAGAATGTTGACCTACTAATCTGTAATAAGCAGACTGCTTCATTTCACAAACAAGGAAATGCATCCAGTGCATTTTTCCACTCTGACAACTGGTGCATCAGCAAACTTCACTAAAGCCACAACATGTTTCAAAATAGCAACATGGATTCTTCTTAGGTGAGTGACTGCAGCTTGAGGGATGAATATTATAAGAATAAAACCAATCTCAGAAATAAAAAAGACACAACCTAAAGGAAGTGAGAACATTCAATCAGCTGTATGAAAATTATTTTAATATATTTATATTCTTGCATCACAAAGAAACAGAAAACCCCCTTTAGAATAGCATCCTTCCATGAATTATTTACGGAGACTATGATAAAACTTTACCAGGAATGCAAGTAAATTATGCTCAATAATTTCTCAACATACGACGTGAACCATTGCACATCTCCCCCTTATTGAGGGACTAAAAGTTAACTGTTACTGAAAAACAAAGCTCAGTATTAGTTAAATAAATAAATAAATAAAAACTATTAGTGGGATTAATTTAACCATAAATCATTTAAATCCCAAAAAGCTTTTAGATTTGCTGTGAATTTATTTTCAATTCAGTTCAGATTATCTATCAATATTTTTAATACACAGGTAAATGAAAAAAAAATGTAATATTCAAAAAAATAAAATAAAATAAAACTAAACAGCTGATTAACTAAAGCACCTGCAAAGCTAAAAACTATCTGAGCCTCTAAATTATCTCTCAGTCTCAGTCACAGGCTACATAGTCACAGGAAAGACTGCTGACCTGACCCTATAGAGAATCTATGGGGAAGTGTAAAGAGGAATATGACAGGCACCAGACCCTGCAATACACATGACCTGAAGCCTACTATCAAAGCTAACTGGGCTTTGCTATGTGAAATATAGCAAAGCCCAGTTAGCTCTGTGTGTGTGTGTGTGTGTGTGTGTGTGTGTGTGTGTGTGTGTGTGTGTGTGTGTGTGTGTGTGTGTGTGTGTGTGTGTGTGTGTGTGTGACCGTTTTCCTAACACATATTACGTTGTGGGCACTGACTGCTGAGAAGTGCTGTTTTTGGGTTGGGGTTAGGTTTAGGACTAAGACAGTGGTGTCCAAAGTCGGCCCTCTAGGGCCACCATCCTGCATGTTTTAGTTCTCTCCCTGCTGGTAGTCACTACCTCCTCAGCATGTCAATGTTCTGCAGAGCCCTGCTAACGAGCCATCATTGGATCCAGGTGTGTTGAACCAGGGAGAAGAACTAAAACATGCAGGATCCCGGCCCTTGAGGACCAATTTTGGACACCACTGGACTACGGTGTGAAATGAGGTTAGGTTCAGGATTAGGGATGTAGTGGTAATAGTCTGCTTGTGTCTTAAATGATTCGTGCATCTTTTGGCAACTGGATTTTCAAATATACCTTGCTTTCTCTGCTTGACCGAGCAAACTATGCGTGTCACCCTGCTAGTCACTACCCCTATATGGTTTTAACATTGGACTCACATGGAACGAAAATGTGACCTTTTTCTCCAATACTTCCCTTGTGTGAACACCACACAATTTAAATATGTATTAATCTTGTAGTTTCTTGTTCAATCATTTTTTATATTTATGTTTTCTGGTGATAAAAATATGTAGAATACCATCTTTAAGAACTATAGAAGTAACAGCATCTTCAGCAGTCAAGGCATATAATCGTCTCAAAATTAGGTACTTGTGTAGAAATATTTAGAAGTGCAAGCTTTCAGTTTCTGTTTAAAAATTATTTTTATTACTGTTATTTTAAATACTTTCACAACACATTTATATTTTCATATCTGTTCTTAACCATAACAATATTTCAATGTAATAGTTTGCACTTTAAGATTTGAACCAATTTCTCTTTTTTCATGTTTTTTTTTTAAAATAATTGGTTATTAATAAGAACTACCAATTACCAATGTGTACGGACCTTGGATCAACTTGCACATTTTAAGTTCCATGTTAGGACCTCCTTTTCTTTCCTATCTCTCTTCTTGATGTTGATCTGCTACAGATGATGGAAGGCATGCTCTTGTTTTTACTTTTACTTGTCTGTGTTTTCTGATTTTACATTGGTGGATTCCATGTAAACAGCACAAGGTTATGCCATGCTTTTGCCAGTTGCTGAAGGGATTAAAAATGTCCTTAGAGATCCTTTATAAATGCTGTTAGATTTGAATACTGTAGCTCTAGCTAAACCCAAAGCTTTTCCCACATGATCTTTGCACAAGTAAAACTGGCAACTAAAATGGCATTTCATCATTTCATTTCACTCTGTAATTAAAATACATCCTGCCAGGTCTTTAGCTATAGACAGCAATGCAAAAAGTGATAATATATTTGCTTCTTTTCTTGCTTGTTTCACATTCATATAAATTTCATTATATCAATCCTCTCAACTTATAACCCTGGTTATCATCAGCTTTTTCTGCAATTTTGAGAATCCAAGCAAATATGACAACAAAAACATGCTCCAGCATATTTTGCTTGCCTTTTTACCCAAGGCACAATGATAAACCATTGTACAAACCATGCAAACATTTTTTTTCTGTTTATTCCACCAGTGTGTTGCAGAAAATAAAATCTTTTTTTTAATCAAAAAAAGACTGCATCTAAATTCAACATGCATAAACAGGCAAACTTTGGCAAACTGTCATTCAAACTGTCTCATCTGTCACGCAAAAAGCTTTAGCTGGCAAACCATGATACACGTGTGGCCTACTTATCGGACAACAGTCACTCTAAGGCTTTTAATGACATCAGCTGAAGGCAACAGAGAAATGGACAAACTTTCTCTTTGCACTCAAGTTGCAAGAAGCAGACTCCTCCTCTTTCAAATGTTACAAGCCTTTTTCAATTTGTTAAAATGCTGCATTTTTGACTCTTGATTGAACCCCACAAAAAAATGTCAACAGAAAACAAGAATAAAGAAGACCAATGGAAAAGAGTATGCTTGTTCTTTTTGTCCAGCTGTGCTGGGGTTAGACTAATTCTGTTTTGCTAAAAGGGATGTATCTGCGCTGTACACACAGAAGAAACTAAGGTAACCCCCTCCCTTCCCAAGACTAGATTTTATTCTTTGGCTCTCACATCCTCTGGTGTAATTAAAAAAAAAAAAAAAAAAACGTAAGAAGCGTCAAGCACCTGAGATGGACATCTGCAAGTTCTATGCTGTTTCTTTATAACAAACTGTGATGAAGGCTCAACATCTGCTGGCATATCTTATCTAACTCCATAGAAATAAATTAAAGCAACATCCATCTATTCCTTTTTTTTAAAAAAGGGGCTGATGCCTATCTCCAGCAGTGACTGGGTGAGAGACAGGGTACACCCTGAATAGACAACCATGCATTAGGTTATTCAGTTACTCTAAGTGCAGAAGCCAGAGTACCTGGAGAGAACCCACACATGTACAGGGAGAACATGCAAGCTCCATGCAGAAAAACCTCCAGAATAGCATCTGAACCTAGTACCTCCTTGCTTCTTGAATTTTGTCTCTTAGTGTATGTGAGATTATTCCTATTATCTTGACAGTATCTACTAATTAATATTTTGTCAAATGAATTGTTACATCTTTGGGGCCTAACTATTCAAGATGGCATGGACACACAGGAATCCGTCAACCATCGCCTGCCTCTGTAAAAGCCAGCACACGTGTGTTGTTACCACCCACACACACAATTAAGAGGAAACAGTTGAATTACTAGGAGCCACTGATATCAGAGAGGGCAGATTGACTGACAAGAAATGGCAGATTCTGCAATGTATCATGTTGTGATGTGCTTAAGACATCTCACCCTCACTTATTGGCATATCACAGGGATTTGCTATTTCAAATCTCTCACAGAGTTCGGAGTTTCCCTGGTCCCTGATCTCCCATCACAGCAGATCCCATCTCACTAATGCTGTTGCACAACCATCAGTCATCACTTTATTACTTTTCAGTGATGCCAGTCTGTCAACAATGCAGTTACGTAACAAATCTGACCTGTCCAGTCAAGAGAGAGAAAGCCCCAAGACAGCCCTCATGCAGCATGTTGTCTGGCATGTTTTGCTAGAATCTTTTAAATAAGATCCTTAATTCAAAGATAAGGCGAGAATATCTTAGATCCAACCAGGATCCAGAATACAGTCAAAACCTGACGAAAAATCGATACAGCTTAAAAATGTAAAAATGTTGGTCTTTGACAAAAGGTTCTAGATGTTGTGTTCTATTTTTCAATCAAAGAAGAGAGGCTACATGACAACCAACAAGCCCCCAAAAATAGAGAACTGCACATTTGGCTTAAACAGCAGATAATGCCCGATTCTAACAGGGCATGTATACGTCTCTTTCTGAGACAACACCTTTTACAAAGTCAGAAACCAGATTTTACAGACGCTGTCTCTAATCCTGTCTGTTTCTTAATACACTGTGAACCACTCACATATGAAGAGATGATGCTATAGAAAAAAATGGTCAGCCATTGCCTTACGATGCATTTCACATTGTTGCATACATAATTTGATAACCAGATAAGCCATGTTGCAAAATTCTGAAGCAAAGTGCGGCAGCTCTCATATGTCACGTTTTTCAACCATTTGTGCCACTGCTACATATCTGATGTATCTACAACACAGGTATAGCAGCAATGACTCTATAACATTACTAAATCTTACAGTATGGAATGAAGATGCCTCACTCCGCTTGGGATTTTGGATGCTGAAACTAAACCTGATGGCATTGCTCACTATGAAACAAATTCATGTAATAATTATTTCATCAAGATATAAGTAAATTGCGACTCTTGTAGAAATGATTTAAGGTTATTTGAATAAATGAAAGTGAAAAACCTTTGCATCATCAACAAAGAGAAAAATCTGGCATGCAAAAGTTATATTAACTGGACTTACTTCTGCAGCATGGGGCATGGGATTAAATCCACAGAAGTTGCAGACAGTGTTTTTGCATTCAGTACAGGTGTTGTAATTCGGAGCATCTGTTGATCCCACATTAAGTTCAGCCTTACAAAGTGGACAGGTGGACACAGCTGGTGTAGGATCAACCTTATTCACCACTGTGGATATTGGTGAAACTTTTTCCATTTTTTCTTGTGGTAATGGAGTAGATCTGGTCTGTGGAGGTAGTGGAGTAGCCTTGTGTTGTGAAGGTGGTAAAGTAGGCTTGTCATATGGAGGTGGTGAAACAGGCTTGGCCTGCTGAGGTGGTGGAGAGGACATTTCTTGCTGAAGTGGTGGAGTAGGCTTGTCTTGTTGGGGTGGTGGGGAAGGCTTTTCCTGTTGAGGGGGTAGAGTAGGTTTCACCTGCAGAGGTGATGGAGTAGGCTTGTCCTGTTGAGGTGGTGGAGTAGGCTCGGCCTGTGGAGGAGTTGGAGTGGGCTTGGCCTGTGGAGGAGTTGGAGTGGGATTGGGCTTGGCCTGTGGAGGAGATGGAGTGGGCTTGGCCTGTGGAGGTGCCTCTGATTTCTGTGTACCAGGTGTTTTCATATCCTTGACATGGGTCATCTTAGGAGAAACTGGAGGTGTGGCTTTAGGAGAGGTAACGGCAGCAGTAGACATCTTCCTTGGAGTAGGTGGCATAGTTTTAGGTTCATCCTGAACAGATGAGTGTATCAGTGTAGATGCAGAGCTAAGAAAAGTTGAGCCAAAACCAAACATCTTCCCAGTCATTGATTCAGCAGATTTTGCTGCTGCAACTGGTGCTTTAGGTGCACCAAAGCCAAAGAAGCCTCCAGGTTCTTGTTTAGTAGGCTGAACTGATGGAGCCATTTTAGCTGACTGTGTGACTAACTTTGCAGGCTGTTCCTGTAATTTTCCACCTTCTTGCTTTCCAACATCTTGCTTTACTTCTGGTTTTGTACTTTGAGTAATCTTCATTTGTATTTGTTTTTCATTCAGTTGCTGCTGGTCAGAACCTGGAGCCACTGACACCTTTTTGACAGAATCTTGCTGAAGTGGAGCAGCAGTTGGCAATGGGGTTGCAGCTTTCATAGCATCTTTTTGAACATTCTTGTTTGGTGTAGGTTTTTCCTTTTGTACAACAGGAGACTGCGAGATCTCGTTTGGTGTCTGTTTTACCACAGGAGCTACAGGCGACTCTGATACTTTCAAGGCCCTCTGCATCTGGCAGTTTAGACAAAGCCATTCCTTTGTCTGAAACAAATTAAATCAAATGAACAAATGTTGGAAAACAACATACTGAGGGTGGCCATGATTTAACAGGAAAATTATGTATTTTTTATTACATTTATTTCAGAGAATGAAAAATAGTAGCATGTGTATTAAGTTATAAAAATATTTTATTCACACATTAGTTCATATAAGGCTTTACCATTTCCTATAAAAACTAAATATGTAGTAATCACTCTTGTCAGACAGTTGACCCTGTTAACAGAGTGGTTAACAGGGTCAAATGCCTGAAAAGCTAATAATTTCCATTGTTAGGATATAAATATGATATGCATTTATGTTAAAGCAAATAACTGCAAACATAACTTTTGTGAAGATGATGCTTACCTCTGATATATTTGAAATGGCACTAAATCCACACTGGTTGCACACTGTAGTCTTGCATTCTGTGCAAGTGTTGTAGTTTGTAGGATCTTTGGAGTCAAAATTTAGCTTGATCTTACAAAGTGGGCACACTGATAGATCTGCCTTTGAAGCATCTTGCCTATTTGCTGGTGCTTTAGAGACTTCTGATGGTGATTTGGTCACTTTGGCTTGTTCTGTTGGAAGAATTTTAGTCTGTTGTGTTTTTCCTGATTTCTCATCCTCTGTCTTCTGCACAGAAGTCGCCTCAGCATCTTTTGCAGGTAATTTTTTAGGAGAGGTTGGTGGTGTAGGCTTTGGAGAGACTCTATCTGTGGTGGACATCTTATGAGGAGTAGGCGGCGTTGTCTTAGGTTCATCTTGAACAGCTGAAGTTATCAAATTGGATGCAGAACTTAAGAAAGATGACCCAAAGCCAAACATCTTTCCAGTCACAGACTCTGCAGGTCTTCCTACTGTAGGCTGTGTTTTAGGGCCACCAAGACCAAAGAAGCTACCTGACTCTGGTTTTGCAGTCTGAACTGGTGGTGGTACAAATTTAGAAGGAGAGCCAGCTTTTGAAGGCTGTTGACTATGTAATGACTCTCCTTTTGCCAGATCTGTTGGAACAGCTGGCTTAGAAGAAGTCAGAACTTTTTGAGTTTGTTGCTGTGGTGTATCTGGCAGTACTTTCGGCACATCTGAACATGGCTTTTGTAAAGCTGCTGAAACATCTGCCTTTGTGGCAGTTGGTGGACCACTTTTATCGGGGATTGAAACAGATGCATGAGGAATCTCCTTTGTTATTTCACTAACAGGACAGGGTTCTGTTTCTCTGATCATAATAATGTTGGCAAGGTCAGTGATTGGCTCAGAAATTTCTTGCTTGGAAGCACCTGCAGTTTCTATTTTCTGTATATTGGCAGGAATATCTTTGCTCGGTGAAGGTTGTGTTTTCATCATTGGGAGGCCTGGGGGTTCAGAAGCTCCAAGAGCTCTCTGCATCTGACAGTTGAGACATAACCATTCCTTCGCCTGCAAACACAAAAAATAGGAACAGTTATTTGTAATGAGAACTTAATATGTGTTGTGTTGCTTTGAACAAATAAAAACAGTTTCACGGAAACAGTAGTAAAGTGGCATATTTTCAACCGAAAAAAATTAAATGGGTTAGTATTTTATTTACCTTAGATATATTAGGCATTGGACTAAATCCACATTTGTTGCAGACAATGGTTTTGCAGTCTGTGCAGGTGTTGAAGTTGGGAGGGCTCTTGGAGTCAATGTTAAGCTCCACTTTGCAAAGTGGACAAGCAGCTTGAGCCTGTGTAGATGGATTTTGGGAAGCTTCTAGTTTTGTCAACTCTATCTGACCTTTACCATCTTCATTCTGTCCTGTTGGAGTAGCTTTAGGCTCCTGAGATTGGTCTGGTATCTTTTTGAGATGTATTTTCTGCTTGTCATCTTCTTTGATCTCTACTAACAAATTCTTCCTTTGAGGTGCTTTGGCTTGGGATTGTTGTACATCCTCTATGAATCTGACAAGTTGGTCAGCTGATTTCTTTATTGTTTTGGGTTTCTCCTCCTTTTCTAATGTATCTTGAGGTAGTGGAGTTGTTTTGTCTGTGGTGATAGGAGGAGTTTGTGTAGGCATTGTTTTTTTGACAGAAACAACAGGCCCCATCTCTTCACTTTGAAGAACAGAAGACTTTAGAAGACCCTCGGCACAAAGTAAACTGGTTTTTTCCTCTTTTGTTGGGTCTGAAGCTGCAGCTGTTTCATCTTTTGAAGCCAGCAAGGAAGAAGTTTTCAAAATATCTGTTTTCTTTTGTGGTGTACCCTGTGTTTTGTCAATGACTTCAGCTTCTTCTTTAGGAATACTGTATTTCTTATGATTGGTCACATCTTTTTTGGCAGTACCAGGTGAGGAAACTTTGCCCGGTGGTCCCTTAACTTTCATCGGAGGAGGTTGTACTGAGTCTGTTGATGCCAGAGCTCTTTGCATCTGACAAGTCAGACACAACCATTCCTTCATCTGTAAGGAAAACAACAGTATTTTGTTTTAATATGTTACATTATGTTGAAAAAAAATTACTTGTATATATGATTTAAAAAATAAGGTCAAATAAATGTTTGTAGGGGAGGACAATTTCATTATGTCCATGTATGTTTGTTACATGTTTTTATAATGACAATAAAGATTATTATTAAATGCACACATACTTCAGTTCAATTTAATTCAGTATTGTTCTATTAGTCCCAAGGAAAATCAGATGTAGAAACTCTCATCTTTCAAGGTTCTTCAAAGAGTTAGTATAGACGGCTATAGCCATTGGAAAGAAAGATCTCTTACCTCTAACTGATTTGGCATGGGGTTAAATCCACACTGGTTACAGACTGTGTTCTTGCATTCAGTGCAGGTATTGTAGTTAGGTGGCTCCTTGGACCCCATGTTAAGTTCAGTCTTACAGAGCCCACAGCTGGAGGCTGGTTTGACAGCACCTTGGGAAGCTTTAACTTTTGAAGCCTCTGGCTGAGTCTTGTCAACTTTTACCTGCTCCACAGCAGGTGTCTTAGGCTGCTGAGGTTCTGGCTGCTTCTTCTCTTGGGCAGCATGGGATTTGACTTCTTTTGCAGGGGATAACTTGGGAGATACTGGTGGAGTGGTCTTGGGTTGATCTTGAACAGCTGAGGTTATCAAGGTAGAGGCAGAGCTGAAAATGGATGAACCAAAGCCAAACATTTTTCCAGAGACAGACTCCACTGGTTTGTCCACATGAGAATAAGTTTTACTTCCACCTAATCCAAAGAAGCCTCCCAAATCTTTCTGTGGCACTGCAGTCGCATTGCTCTGTTTATGTTCAGCTTGCCTTGTCTGGCCTGGTGATTTGCTTGGACCTGATGTTTTCTGCTGCTCTTGTGGGGTTGTCTTAGAAGGAACTGGGCTGGCCTGTTTATTAACCACTTGCTTGTCAGCTGTCTCGGCTGGCTGTGCAGATGCAGACAATTTCCTCTGAGGTGACTGTGGTGCAGATGAGACTTTCTTTTCAAGCTCAGCTTGGCTGGTGATGCCTGTTGTCTGGGGTTTTGCAGGTGTCTGAGGTTTGAGAGAAGTAACTCCAGGAGGCTCTGTCACTTCAAGTGCTCGCTGCATCTGACAGGTTAGACACAACCACTCCTTAACCTAAAATCAGAAGAAAAGCAGTTTAATAAAAACAACTCTTGGGTAGTGAATTGTGTATATATTTTTTTCAATTTGTGTTACATCAAGAAAATTACACTTTAAAAAATAGGTTGGTCTTTAGCAGTCTATAAGGAATAATGCTGTGATATACTTTACTTTTTTCCTACTCTCTTACCACAGTTTTGTTTAGCATTGGGTGAAATCCACACTGGTTACACACTGTGTTCTTGCACTGTGTGCAGTTATTGTAATTGGGTGGATCCTTGGAGCCTATGTTGAGTTTGATCTTACATAGTGGACAGGTGGAGTGTTCTGGTTTGACACTTGCTTGGGCACCTGCTTCAGGCATCAAAAGCTCTGATGGGGTTTTGTCCACTTTGGCCTGTACTGGTGGAAGGGTCTTCATCTGTAAAGATGGCTCTGCTTTCTTCTGCTCCTCAAGCTTTTGGGAAGCAGAAGACTTGATCTCATTTGCTTTTGGTTCTGCTGTTGGTTGACCCTCTAACTGCTGTTGCTGTTCTGACATGGTCTCCTGATCTACTATTGGAGCAGAAGGGGATTTTGCCTCTTTTGAAGGAGACATCTTGGGAGAAACTGATGGTGTTGTATTGAGCTGGTCCTTTACAGATGAGGTTATTAAGGTAGAAGCAGAACTAAAGATGGAAGAACTGAAGCCTAACATCTTCCCACCCACTGAGTCTGCAGGCTTTGCTCCTTCAGAATGAGGTTTAGATTCAACAAAGCCAAAGAAACCTCCTGACTCTTGCTGTTTTGCAGTAGTAGTGCTACTCCGTCTGCGTTCGCTTCGGTTTGCCAGATCTGATTGTTTCTTTTCATCAGCTGTTAGTTTTTGTTGTGGTGTTTTCTGATCTGGTGTTGGGCTGGCTTGTTTTAGTGGAGCATCACTAGATGAAGGTTTGCTTAATGGCATTGACTGTTTTCGCTGTGGTGAAGCTTTCCCTGAGGACTCTCTAGAGTGTTCCACAGCATCGAAGTCATCTGTCTTTTGAGTAGAAGTGAGTTTGGAGATATCTTTCAGCTGAGCATCAGTGGGTGAAGGAAATTTACTGGGTGAGATTTGGGACTTTAAAGCAGGAGACCCTGGAAGTTCAGGGGGTCCAACTGCTCTTTTCACCTGACATGTAAGACACAGCCATTCTTTTACCTAAAATAGAATAAACACAAAATTATGTGTTGATTTAAAAACAAACATTAAAATTCTCATAGAAGCCAGTTTATTCTACTTAATGAAGAAAAACAAAGTACAGGTGAAAAATAACTTCTTTTCTCACAGTAGAAACTTTGTTGTGGTACTTACCTCATCCATAGGCATGGGGTTGAATCCACATTGGTTACAAACTGTGGCTTTGCATTCTGTGCAGGTGTTGTAATTTGGAGTCTGCTTGGAGTCAATGTTCATCTCACCCTTACACAGTGGACATATAGTCAGACCTCCATCTGAACATCTTGGAGAGACTGTTCCTACATGTGGCTGTGATGGAGCTTTGTCCTCTTTCTTCACCTGAGACACCTCTGGTTTCTTCAATTGCTCTGGTTTCTGAGGAAGAACCTTTGGCTCTCTTGCTGGTGACATTTTGGGGGAAACTGTAGGTGTAGTTTTTGGTGAAATCTTGGGTGAAACAGAGATCTTGCCAGACATTTGGGGTGGTGCAGACATCTTACGAGAGCCAGGTGGTGTAGTCCGTGATTCAGCAGCTGATATCAAATTTGATGCTGAGCTGAAAATAGATGAACCAAATCCAAACATTTTTCCACCCAAGGATTCAGTTGTTTTAGAAGCCTCAGACACTTTTTGAAGATCTATTGAACCAGCTGTTTTTTCTGGTTTCCCATGTACATCTGATTTCACCTTCTTGTATATTGGGTCACGCTCACTTTCCTGGCCAGTCTGTTTCTGGGTACTTGTTACCCTTTGGACAGTTGGAGGACTTTGACCAGTGCTCGAGCTAGGCTGTGTTTTAGCTTCTGGTTCTTTAGCAGCAGGTGCTACAACTGCACGCTGTGTCCTCTGAGGAGAACCAGGTGTGGAGCTCTCCTTATTTTGAGATGAATCAGGCAGTAGGGCTTCTACCTTTTTGTCAGACAATTCCTTCTTTAGACTTTCCTCTTGTTTAGGAGGTGGCATTTTCTGACCTACAGTAAACTGTGAACTTGTGTTTGTTTCAATCTCCGATTTTATGGAAGGTCTGGTGATATCAGAGGTACTGAGAGCTCTTTGCATCTGACAATTCAGACATAACCATTCTTTGACCTGGAGAAAAACATAAATCAATAGGAATTACAATGGCATTTATTTTATGCAAGATGTTGACTGAATCCCAGATAAATTTTGTTTTTAAAGGTACAAACACATTTCCAGAATGTAACTTTGATTACCTCTGACACATTTGGCATTGGGTTAAATCCACACTGGTTGCACACAGTGGTCTTGCATTCAGTGCATTTTTTGTAGTTGGGAGGGTTCTTGGAATCAATGTTGAGTTCAGTCTTACAGAGGGGACAGGTAGACTGGTCAGCCTTCTGACCATCTGAAGATACTGGATCTTTTACATGTTCTGGTGGCCTTTTTTCTACTTTGGCTTGCAACAATGGAGAGTGACTGGTTTGCTGAACTTGCTCCAGTTTCCTCTCTGGGTCATATTTCTGAACAGGAATTGATTTGATTCCCTTTGCAAGTGGTATTTTGGGAGAAACTGGTGGCGTTGTTTTTGATTCATCTTGGACTGCAGAGGTTATAAAACTGGAAGCAGAGCTCAAAACAGAAGAACCAAAGCCAAACATTTTTCCTCCAAGTGACTCTGTAGGTATTGCAGCATCTGGTTGAGGCTTGGGACCACCAGATTTTAAGGACCTCCTATCTTCCTCTTTTGTGGGTGTAATACCACTCTTTTTTTGTTCAGTTTGACTTGTCTGGACTGATGGCTTATTACCCGTCTTGTGGTCTTGTTCCAGAATTTCTTGACCAGCTTCTGGTATGGCCTGTTTCCTTTTTTCAGGTCCTTTCTCAACTTCAGCATTTGCTGACTGCTCAACTGATTTTTGTGATTTCTGCTGTGTGGGGCCTAATAGTGTGGTCTCCTTAGGCTTAACAGGTACTGAAATTTCTTTCTGTTGTGAGGGTGTTTCTTTCTTTATAGCATCAGCAGACGCAGGTGTTTTGCTTGGAGAGGCCCGTAGTTTCATCACAGGTGTTCCTGGAGGCTGAGATGCCCCAAGTGCTCGCTGCACCTGACAGTTCAGACATAACCACTCTTTCATCTGCAATAGAACAAATATATAGTTAAACATTTTGACCATTTTTTGTAGAATACATAGCAAATGATATAGTTTATTAACGGAAACAAAAATTACGAGAGGAAATGCTAAAATTATTATTTACTAATGTTTTCTTGCTATCTACAAAAATTCCTGATCTTACCTCCTTTACATTTGGTGTGGGATTAAATCCACATTGGTTACAGACAATGCATTTGCACTCTGTGCAGGTGCTGTAGTTTGGAGGGTCCTTGCCGCCCACATTCAGTTTCACTTTACAGAGAGGACAGGTAGAATCGGATCTTTTGGAAATAACTGGTGAGGCTGATTCTTTCTTTGGCAGTTCTGAGGGAGGTTTATCTGCTTTTGGCTGCACTGGTGTTAGACCTGGGGGCTGCTGTAGCTGCTGTGATTTCTTCTCCTGTTCTTGCTTTTTGACTGTGGGAGATTTGGGGTCCTTTGCAGGGGACAACTTCGGAGAAACCGGTGCTGTAGATTTGGGATCGTCTTGGACAGCTGAAGTAATTAAAGTTGAAGCAGAGCTAAAGATGGAGCTGCCAAAACCAAACATTTTCCCAGTCACTGATTCTGCAGGTTTTGCTGCATCACTTTGACTTTTAGGACCACCAAACCCAAAGAGACCTCCAGACTCTTGCGTTGTAGAATTTCCTGTTTTTTGTGGAGTCGAAATCATCTGGTTGGTTTGTTTCTGAGGATCTATCCTCTGGCTCTGCTGAGGGGTCTTCTGGCCAGGAGCTAGGCCAGCCTGCTTATGGCTTGCTGGTCCTTCAGTCTTGACTTGTACTGCTGCTGTTGATATTCTTTTCTGAGGAGAACCTGTGGCAGAAGTCTTTTCAGGTGCAGGTTTTGCTGCAGTTGTCTTTTTAAATGAATCAGCCAAGAACGTTTCTTTCTGTGGTTCAATTCCGGTAGAAGCTCGTTTCACCTGGCAGTTCAGACAAAGCCATTCCTGTTCCTTAAAAAGCAAAAGTAGAAAGTCAGATATGTACGAACCCCATCTAGTATACGTTCCTAAATGAAAATAGGCACTTTGAACCACGAGTTTGAGGTGTCACATTTTAAACTCAATACTACTAACACAGAAATGCTAAATATTATGGAATAAAAGGATTCTACTGACTTAAACAATAAAACTGGGCTCATGATCCCCTTTTGAATTTTTTTATTTCATCCAAATGTTGACTTCATTGTAAAAGTGGGTTAAAAAAGTAGCAAAAAAAAAAAAATACTATCATCCATTTGTTTGATAAAAAGAAAATTAAAAACATGTACCAGCTCTGGTTTTTAACAAAGTGAATGTTCTGCAGTTTAGACTCTTGTGTAACACTATATGATTCATAATGATTGCCACATTTCTTAGCACTCATGGTAAGGATGTGTAATATCTTACCAAATACAATGGGAACCTTTTTACAGGTAATGGACTCAGCACCTCTTTGTAATACTAGGGGATTTTAAATAAAAGTCTGGGGAACTCTACTGGTGCAATGAAAATAGGTTTTCACTGAGGCTTTCCCTTAAATACAGAAATGTTTTACCAGGAACATCACATCACAGTCCCTAAAACTATACCCTACAGAAAACCTGCGGAGTGAGCTGAAGAGAAGAGAGAATAGGAGAGGACCCAAGACTCCAGAGTATGTGGAGAAAAGTGCAAAGAGTAAAGTTCAAATTTCCCCCTCTTTATATGTCCCACCCATTTTGTCCCACAGAATAAATGCACTGAAATTAGTTGTTAGATTTTACAAAATATTTCTGTGTGAGGTTTTGCTACTGCATAAAAGATTCCTTTATTTTATATAACCCCCTTCCCTAACAAACCTTTATTAGTGGTGCCAAATGTGGATAACTCTGTATATTACACATGGCTTGTAAGTTGTTTTTTTTCCCCATTTAATTTATTTCATTATTTCATTTTTAATTTCAGTTCCGTTTAAAAACTACTCCAACCATACTCTTAAAACAATAAGATCATATAGCCTTGGATTGTCCTTGGTAAGCTAGATAGTTACTGTGCATTGAATTACGGAGTCAAGTGTCAGGTTCTTTGTGCTTCAGATGGCCCTAAGGTTGCCATTCTGTTCATGCAGTGTTTTCCCAATATCAATTTGTGTTTGTGTGTATGCAGTGAGTGTGCTTTGACAAGGAAAGGTAAGCTAATTTGCAATCAACAGTGTTTGTTGGCATGGACAATCATCCATTATTTTAAACTGCGTAAGAATATTCTCCAACTGCTGTATATAGTTATGCATTAGCTTTAGCTTCTGTGCAAAAAAGCAAATACAGGACTGACAAAGTATTTTTTACTAGGTGCAGGGCTATATAAGAATGGGTGACACTTTTGATAAAAAAAATTTTTTAAAAACTGCTTTAACCAATCAGTTTTTTGTATTACAGGAAGCAATAACTTTGCTCACAAAGATATGAAATTGTTCAGAGATCGAGCCTTAGAAAAATATATGTAAAAAAGTTACTTTGTTTGATCAATCATTTTTCTTTACAAAATTTTTCAATTGATATAAGTCTTACCTCTTTTACATTTGGCATGGGGATGAATCCACACTGATTACAGACAGTGCTTTTGCATTCTGTGCAGCTGTTGTAATTGGGAGGATCCTTTGAGCCAATATTGAGCACCATCTTACAAATCGGACAAATGGATTGGCCCTTGTTGGGAGGCTTGAGGGAGGTTGTTGCTGCCTTTGGAGCCTCTGCAGAGGATTTTTCTGCCTTCTGCCCTGCTAACTGAGGCTTTGCCTCCTGAGGTTGCTGCTGCTTTTTTTCTAGTTCTAACTTTTGGCCAGAAGCTGCTTTAGTGTCCTTTGTGGGCTGCTTTTTGGGAGAAACTGGTGGTGTGATTTTGGGTTCATCCTGAATAGCTGACCCAATTAAAGTAGATGCAGAACTGAAAAGAGAGGAACCAAAACCAAACATCTTCCCAGTTACAGACTCATCTGTTTTTGCAGATTCGCTTTTAGCACCACCACTAAAGCCTAAAAAACCTCCAGACACCTGCTGAGGAGCTGGAGTGACACTGCTTTGCGGTTGGCCAGGGTGACCACTCGACCGCAGTTTTGGAGATCCTGATGCTCTCTGAGCCTTTGGTGTCATTTTTGGAGTTTGACCAAAACTGGCTTGTTTTGGATTTTCTTGTTCTTTAGGAGGTTCATCTTTAGCTGGCACTTTTATTACTTTAGACTGTACTTCCTGTGATGAACCTGGTGCTGAAATGTCCTTTTTTGTAGGTTCACCAGGTGATGGTTTCCAGTTTTGAGGAGCAGAGGTTATGTTTGATGAGGGCTTTTTCATGGGAGGTCCTGGTGGCTCTGAAGTTCCTTGAGCTCTCTGAATTTGGCAGGTTAGGCAAAGCCACTCACGTCCCTATACAAAAAAAGACTCAGATTCAGCAAAATTTGCACATTAAAGAAAATAAAAACATCATTCTGAAATCAGCTAAGATCCTTTATCAATTACTGTTAAAACTCACAGTCCCAAGTTCTATTGGTGACCTAACAGTGAAAAGCAAAGAAAAATTCCCAAACCTAAAGTAGCTAAAGGTGGATACTGTGCTATGCCAAAAGAGAGAGAGACTACTCACATCAGCATCTGGAGGACTGAAGCCACATAAGCTGCACACCTCAGTTTTACACTGTGTGCAGGTTTTGTAGTTAGGTGATTCCTTGGTATGGATATTAAGTTCGGTTGTGTTACACACTGAGCAAAGAGGTTTGGAAACTGCTTTTGACTGAAGTCTGGCTGTGGTTGCTCCCAATGAAGGAGATCCAACAGGTGTCACTTCAGGTGTGTCTGGGCCCTTAATGCCTTGTTGTCTGTCGGGGATCTGATTTCTGCCTCCTTTCTGCTGTTGTCCAACCTTAGGTGAGTCCTGTTGTTGTTGTCTAGTTTTTGGTGATGACTGCTGTTGGCTTGCTAACTCTGACCCAGCCTTTGTGGGCCCCTGTACCCCAGTCTTTAGAAGTTCTTGCTTTTGTACACTACTTTTAACAGGATCCTGTTGCTCTTTCATCTTGGGTGGAACCTGTTTTGGAGATATTGGCTGTGCTCCATCCTTTGTCGGAACCTGATGTTGAACTCCAGGCTTTGGTGAACCCTGCTGTGATGGATCGTTAGTTTGTTGTCCTGCAGCTTTGTTTGCTGGGGAAGCAGTCTGTCTATCGCCATGTAGCTGTGGTGATCCCTGTTTAGGGAGAGGCTGGGACTTTTGCATAAGGGGACCCTGGTTGGATTTTTGGGGCGCCTGCTCTTGTTGAGTGTTCTTTCCAGGGCCAGCTCCAAGTTGTGGTTCTGCTGATGGTTTCCCTCCCTGCTGAGGAGGTGACTTTTTCCCCTGCCCATCATCTCCAAACAAGCCAAACTTATTCACAGCAGATGACATAGCATTCAGGGGGTTCCCCCCACTCAGAAATTTGGAGGAGAACATGACTGGGTCTGCTTCGTCGTCCTCCTCCTCCTCACTGGAACTGGAGTCTAGAAGGCTGTCGGAGTCAGAGCAGGAGCTGTCCCCTCTTTGACCCAGCTCTCCAGCAGAGGCCTGGGCTGGAGCTGCACCTGAGGAGAGGGCATCTACAGCCCTTCTGCTGTTGCTGCTACTACTGGTGCTGCTGCTGCTGCTGCCAGGGCTCTCCTCGGGTTCAGCATCTACACCAGACTTCCTAAATGCAGAACAGACAAAGAGAAATGAAGTGTGAAATGACAATGAGCAACACAAGGAAGGAGATGACAAATAGCTTGAGGACTTTTGAACCGCACACACATCTTATGCTTTCTCAACTAATATGCTGCTATCAACAAAATGAAAACAGATTAAATAATTTAAATTGAATAAAGAGAAACTAGATGTTAAGGAAACATAATAGCCAAATTGCTGATTAAATGTTATGCCTTTTTGTTTCCTCAGGTAATCAATTACAATCATACTTAGATGACAAGACAGTGTGTTACTTAATACATCAGACATAACATTATGATGACCCTTTATGACCATTTTAACATTATATCTACCCAGACTGGTTTATGGCTATTGAGTCCCATACCCAACAACCCGAGAAGTGCTTTGTACTCCGACACCTTTCTATCAGAATGTGCAGTAATTCCCTCAGCAATATCTATTGGATCAGACCACGTGGGCCAGCCTTCACTTCCCATATGCGTCAGTGAGCCGGTTTTTAAAACGTACTGATTCCTGCAGACAAGGAAAACACCAAAAAAGCTTCAGTTTTGGAGATGCTCTGCCCCAGTCATCTGCTCACCATAATTTGTGAAACCAGCCAAAATCTTTAGGATTGTCCAATTTTCCTGCTTCTATTTTTTTTTTACTTGTTGCCTGTATTCCACTTACTAACAGGTGACATGGTTAAGATATAAATCATTGTCCACTTCAACTGTCAGTGGTCATAATGTGTTTGACGTCTTAAAACAGCATTTTATCTAAGTAAATCATCTGCAAGTTTTGCATATAAACATCATAATATTTAATGAAATAATGTTAGAATGTTAGTAATCCTTCTCATGTGAATCCTTTGTTGAAAGAAAGAAATAAAGTGTGTACAAATGAAGCCACTCCTGATAAATTCTCGCTTTGATCTACTCCGCATCGACTGCTGCTTTCAACACCACGGACAGTGTCCGAGTCGCTCCGATGATCACGCGTGATCTCTTTCCTGCAATGTAATGAAGCAGTCCGACGAGCAGGAACGGAGGAGATCCTACAAACCCGTTTCAATTGGCTCTGCTGCTGCAACCAGCACAGGTTCAGATTAGGCTGTTACTTCCCTTCCTTTAAAAGTATCTCATCACCCCAGTGACGCTGATTGTCTAAGAAAGAGAAATCTCATGCAGTATGTTTTACAGCGACAGGTAAACACGGGTAAATCTCTCTCTCTCTCTCTCTCTCTCTCTCTCTCTGTCTCTCTTGCTCTCTCTCTCTCTCTCTATGGAGAAACTGCAGGCACATCCGGGTAGGGGCCCACCAAATTATGCATCTGACTAAATTCTTCTTTCTAAAACTCACAAACACATGATTCACTAAAAACGCAAAGCTTAAAAGGGAGTGCAGGTCCGTGTGAGGAAACGATCTTTCGAAATGGGTGATTATATCTGCTTTTAGCCTGACGTTATGGCAGCTTTGCACTGCCCACAAGCAGCAATCTATAGTCGGATCTGATGTTTACCATAGATAATCTGTGTAGAAAACACAGCATGCCTGACACAAGATCATTCTAAACGAGAATACTCCTATAACACATCCAGGAGTGGAGAAAAACACAGTGTCTCTTAATGTTTACTTCAATGACCAGACACCTGTTCAAATCGACAAATAGTCCTACTATGCGGAGACATTTTAAGTCAGTTTAAAACAGCCAGGCAAAACCCTTGTCATCGTTGTAATTTCACGACATACCATCTGGTATCCGCGCCGTGTTCCCCCCTCCCTAGCCCATCCACCATCACCCGCTCATTCCCTCCCATCCTGCAGCCAAGCATCCTTCACCCTCCACGGTCACAATGTCAAACACGAAAGCGCGGTGCGGCTGTGAGCGTAACCCGGCGAAGGCGTACCTTCATCGGCAGCGGATCTGCTTCGCCATCCTCCTCAGTCCTCATCGGATAACTCCCGCTCAGTGTCAGCCAGTCTAAGCAAGAGGGATGGAGGGCACAGGGCAGCAGCAGATTGAGAGCAAACAGAGCCCCACTCCGCCTCCCGCTCGACTGCGCAGGCGCCGCATCTGACAGGTGATCACAATATATATCACGCACGGAAATCAGAATTAAAAGGGACAGGCGATTTATTTCCTGCAGAGTCACGTTTGACCGATAGTGTAAAAGCTGAAGGTGATGTGGTTCGCATTTCTTTACTTCCTCTCGTGGCTGTGGACACATTTTAAAATCCCATGCTGTTCGTGAGTCTTTGAAGAATAATGCCGAGCCACAAGAGCAACGTCAGAAACATTAAAGTCAATTTAAAAACCTTTCCTCGGGGTTTATTAAAGGGCAATTTTTTCCCCCCACATTTTAGAGTCAGGAAACCCTTAAAAACTGAAACATTGAAATTATAATATTATACACTGGTTTCCAAAGTAAATAACTAATTTCAAAACCATGTATTGTAAACAAATGGGGTTTGCATCAATGCCTTTTGTACTCTGTGAGTACCATTTAGGCCCAGTTACATCAGAAAAATGTGAATTTCTTGAAATATTTTTTGTCACTCATTTTAGAATAGATTATACATAGACTGAAATATTCATTTATTGTAATTTTGATGAGATTTTAGAATATTATAAAGTGAAATGCAGAGGTGGGTAGAATACCCAGAAATTTTACTCAAGTAAGAGTAAAATTTCAATGTATTTTTACTCAATAAAAAGTAAAAAGTAGTCGTCCAAGAAATTACTCAAGAGTAAAAAAGTATTTGGTAAAAAGGCTTCTCAAGTACTAAATAACTGATGATGTCATCAGATAGACATAATTTTTAAACACTGATGTTTTAAATACTGTAATGCAAAAATTCATATGTCATGTAACATTAGAACAACAAAGCTTGTGTACAAACAAGAAGTCTCATGACAACATAAAATGTAGGTTTGTGTCTGGGTCTGGTAAATTTCTCGTTAAAACAAGCTTGTTCTTCATTCAAGAAGTTACTTACAGTGGGTAGAGTATCAAAATATTTTACTCAAGTAAGAGTTGTGATACTTCATAAGAATATTACTCAAGTAAAAGTAAAAAGTATGGTGAAGTAAAACTACTTTTTAAAAGTTACTCAAGTAAATGTAACTGAGTTAGTGTAACTAGTTACTATCCACCTAGGTTAAATAAAATGATTTCTCAGCCTGGGTCTGTAGGCTACACAATCATGGAGAAAACTGCTGACTTGACAGATGTCCAGAAGACAGTCACTGACACCCTCAACAAGGAGGGTAAGCCAAAAAAGGTAATTTCCAAAGAGGTGCTGCACAAAACTCCATGAACAGCAGAGAGTTGAGTTAAAGGAAAATGTGTGGTAGAAAAAGGTGCACCTCCAGCAGGGATAACTGCAGCCTTGAGAGGATTGTCAAGTAAAAACTATTCAGACTGATGGAGTCAGTGCATCAAAAGCCACTTTGCACATACGAATCCTACACATAGCCTACAGGGATTTTACTCGGGATAATAATAAAAAGAGCTGTACTTCTGCTCAGTGGATTGGAAATCAGGGTCCTAGAATCTGGCAGATGAGTCGAGAGACACAGAATCCTTGTTGCTTGAAGACCACGTGAAGTTTCCATAATTGTAGGTTTCATTGATGACTATGGGTGACTAAATGTTCCATGTCATCAGCTGGTTTTGGTCCACAGCCATCTATCAGGAAACTTTAGAGTACTTCATGCTTCCTTCTGTTGACAAACTTCATGGAGATGCTGATATCATTTTCCAATGGGACTTGGCACCTGCCCACACTGAAAAAGGTAGCAAAAGCTGGTTCAGTGACCATGGTGTTCCTGTTCTTGATTGCCCAGCAAACTCCACCTGACCTGAACCATTTAGAGAATCTAGGGGTGTTGACAAGAAGAAGATAAGAGACATAGGATCCAGCAATGCAGATGACCTGAAGACTGCTGAGAAAGCAACCTGTGCTTCCATCACACTTCAGAGGTGCCACAAGCTGATCGCCTCCATGCCGCGCTGCATTGAGGCAGTAATTCATACAAAAGGAGGCCCAACCAAGTATTGAGAACATAATGAACATAGTTTTCAGAAGCCTGTCATTTCATTTTAAAATATCCTCTTTTATTGATATTATGTGATATTCTAATTTTTGGAGACACTGAATTGTAGGTTTCATCAGCTATAGGCCATAATCATCAACATTACAATAAAGGCTTGTAATATGCTACTCTATGTGTAATGAATCTATATAATATTTAAGTTTCGCTTTCTGAAATGAGTTACAAAAATACTGAATTTTTTCAAGATGTTCATGTACTTTGTAACCATTGCCCTGTCTGCAGCCCACCTGATTTTCCTTTGTATATATTTTTCCTATTAGAAAAAGACATCTGTATATAACTGCAAATTGCAAATCACTCATAAATGAACTGGCCAAAATATTCCTATTGTCTTTAAAATATTTAGCAATTTGTGGTGTGAAACAAGTTTTTCTTTTCTCTGTTGTATTCATCCTAAACACAATTTTGTATGGAGTCCATCAGTAAGATACATAACTCAACTAAGCAGACAAAAACAACTCCATATCATGTTTTTTTTTTTTTTTTTTTTTTTTTTTTTTTTTGTTAATTCATGTCATTTTACTGCAATCATAGACTCCTCCAGCTGTATCATACTAATACAAAAAACCATGTCCAGTTTTTAAGCAAAAATGTCCTCTGTAAAGAATTTGAAACAACTTCAGTAATACATCGGTTTTAACATTTTGTTTGTGTGGAACCAAATTACAAGTACATACCTTTTTACTTTGTTGGGTTTTTAACAGGGCAGCATGACCTAGCACAAAGCTTCAGTATGTGTAACCCCTTCTCTTTAGTCTTCCTTTACTGATGGAGCTGTGAGTGTAAGTCTCTTGTAAGAGTTTATATTACAAAGCTGATGTGATGAATATAGTTGTAATTTTATCATGTTCTTCAGTCATTTTTAAAAATATAAAATATATTTGATTAGATTGTTCCAATAAATGCCCTTAAAATTATTTAAAGAATCATGCCATGCTGTCTGTTGTTCTGGGTTGTAACCGATGTCTTTGTAAATGATGTTGGTCATAGGGCTAAAAGGAGGACTAAAGTTCCACGGTAAAACTCACCATACTTAGGCAATGAAAACTCAATCCACAATATAGATTGGACTGTTATAACAGAAGATGATTCAGTGTCATTCTGTAAATCCACCATTGTTAATACTTAGTGTGCAACAGAGAGCTGAGTACCATGTCAGTCTGTGAAAAGCATGAGTGAGATGTGTGGGTATAATACAGAGCAAGTGTTGTGTGGGTGTGTGGAAGAGTTACGTCATCAGTGATGCGTGAGCAGCAGGATTGCTATGGTCTCTCTTTGGAAAGTGCCAGATTTGGTTTTACTGCAACACACGTACACTCATACACACACACAAAAACAAACAGGAAACATTTATCAGTACAATCTTCATCTGAGCATAGATAGATACTCTAAATTTCCTGTGGGCTTGAAAATGGTCTGTAAATCCACCAAACAGCATAACCTTAAATTACTTTGTACTACCTCTTGCAACAAATATGGTTGTTTGTATTTCTATAGTAAGAAATAATCATCATCTTCTTTGTCATGGTCTACTTGTCACAATTGAACCAGGTTCTGGTGAAACATCATCCTTAGAGATGATACTTGTTGACAAAAACCTAAGCTTTTTGTATTGAAAAGTCCATCAAAAATGTGTTCATTTTGTTTATAGCCTTTCGCATGAGAAAATGTATCAGTCAACAATTTCATATGTAAGATTTTACAGCAGAAAGCAGATCACCAGGTGCCTGCATGAGGTTTTCATGTGATCTCTTTTCAAATAAATACAGTATTTACAGTCTGCAATCTTCCCTCTTATCCTGCACGCTTTTTGGCAGCAGATCTTTGCACCAATGCTGTTGATGCACTATTTAGTTTCTCCATTTTGTGCATGACTGATAAAAGCATTCTCACTTTATAATACTCAATGAGGAGTAGAGAAACATTATAATAAAAAAAGTTTGGTAAAAAGCTCTCTGATATTTACTGAATTTCTTTAGAACAATTATGTTAAGAAACTGAAATAATTAGAGACGGCAAAAACTTCCAGAGTTGAAAATTATTATCGAATTTGCATTGATGTTATAGAAATATAAAAAAATAAGCCTATGATAATTTGTATTTTTGCTTTTCTTCATTTGCTCCTTGTTAAAGCCAAAACAGAATTTAAATTATTCTTCTTACAAAATAGGGCTCTGAATAATCAAGCTGAATTTTATACTTAAAGAACTCTATTGTTCTATATATTCCCAACTGTAATTTTAGTGCTAATGTTGGAGTGGAATAGGATGCTGAGTTTTAGTTATCAAGCCCTTATCCTGTGGAACAAGTTCCCTTTTTTGTCTGTGAGGAAGATACCCTGTCTACTTTCAAGACAAGGTTTAAAAAATGGCTTTTTGAGAAATATTATAGTCCAAGGGGCTTAGATGAACTTGTCTTTATAATTTTGCTGATATTTAGTAAGCTGTAACTCTTGATCACCATTTTGGCTTATTCTGTTCTCTTTACCCTATCAACTGTCCATTTTATGGATCATTTGTTGTTGTTGCTGCTAATAATTTAAAGATTCCTCTCTATAGAAAGTACACCTGGCCAACTGCTACGGTGCTTGGCTGTGTGTGTGTTTTTTTTATGAACAGAGCAATTGACACAGCTATTAATGCAAATATGTACGTATGTGTATGTGTACTCTAAATGCTTTTCTTTTATATTGAAAGCAATTCCGAGTTAGAGATTCTTCATCTCTTTCATGGAGCTATTAATAAAACTCCTTCTTCTATCAGTATATGTAATTTCTCTCTCTATTAAAATTATTTGTGGACTTTTTTAACTCTGTGTTTTGTTTTGTGTCTCTTTCTTGCCCTCTCAACCCTAAGCTAATTGCCATGGGTTGTTGCTCACATTGAGACTGGTTTTATCTGATTTAATTGGAGTTTTTATTTTCCACGATCTCCATGTGCTTATTTAGCATGGAGAATTACTACAAAGCCGACAGGTCAGTTTTGCTATCTTAGATAGATATCTTTTACCATCTGGCATTAAATGATCAACTGAATTTGAAGTTGTATCATAATTTGAATTGAACTGGATTTGATGTAATTTGATCTGAATCTGACTAAATGATTGGATTGTATTGGAATGTGCCTTAAGATGGTATACATTGTAAATTGACATTATAAATAAACTGCACCAATACTGAATTTACAGGGGGGTTTTATATCTACATGACAGAAATAAATTAGTCCTAACTATATAAGAATGTGACCAGAATTAATTACAGGCATAAAAAAACTACACAAATTAGTATTGTCCCATATTATTTTGAAATCCAGCTCAAATGAACCCCAGTTCTCTCTACAAAAAAAAAAAAAAAAAAAAAAAAAAAAAAAAAAAAAAAAAAAAAAGAATGGAAGATAATTTCCATGTAGAGAAACCTTACCAGATAAGTGATTGAGGCTTGACACTCATAGAGAGTGACAGAGGGTAGAAAGGTGGTGAGTCATGCAAACACATTCACACAGTGGGCAAGTCTGAGGTGGAGGTAACCCCAAAGTTTTTTGACTGTTGTAGAACTAAACTTTTTTTTTTTTGTCAAACAATCAAGCCACTCTCTACTCCTGTAAGAACTTGGTTTATAAATCACATCTTACGTTTATGTCATCATCTGATGCTTGTTAATGAAGAAATTAGTGGGAGAGAAACACAGCAGATGTGAGCTGTGATATCGTGCAATTTTATCTGGATATTTTGGCATCCTTTAAAAAAAGAATATAGAGCTAATAGGAGGCCCTATGAGCTGACCACTCGCATTTTCTATTTTATGCTAGGCTGCTTTCTTGTTCATTCAGTCATATATCATTAAAGGATGTACTATAAAACTTTTTAATGCTCTATCTAAAGTTGGACTCCATGTGGCACTCACACACCCATACTTTTCTATCTCTCTTTTATCACCTGGCTCTCTCTAAAGTAAACAAACAAAAATCAAGAGAACTCAAGAGTAGTGCTCATCTCACACTCATTTTAATTACACAGACATGCTGGAGAATCAACAGAGATGAAAAAGCTTTAACCATGGGATGAGATGGAATTTAACAACAACAAATGACTAGTAAAGGGAATAATCGTGAAAAAACACCAACCTCTGACGCTGACCCTTGAGGAAGGCAAAGCAGTTTTTCCCCGGCATGGTTTTCTCTGGAGAAGAGCTGGAACAATGTGGAGAAACAGCCTGCATGGAGATGTTTCACTGTCTCCTCTAGGTTTTAGTGCTTTAGTTTTCTGCAGGGCCACCAGGTAATCTATACAGTAACCTGATCACACATGCTTTGTCAGTGTCATTAAATTTACATATGTACCTCAAGAAGAGAAACTATGGACTCACAATACTCTAGATGGAACCAAAGTGTTGATGGAATGCATAAATGATAACAAAAATATAAAGTCTCCCAAAAGTATTTGCACCCCTCTTTGATATCAACTCTTGACATTCACATGGCCTCGTCAGTGCACAACAGATCATATTATACCTCCAAAACCACCCTTGAAATGTTTTGTGGCAAGACTTGAAATTTACTGTTGAAACACACAATCTCTTAGATCTGACTGAGGCAAAGATGTTGTAGAAAGCTGTCAAAGACATTCCACAAAAGACTTACAGGTCACATTGTACGTAAAGGTAATTCTGTAAAGAACTGACTCAGAGGGGCTTAATACACATACACACTTGTTATATTTTATATGTATACGTTTTTGAAAATGGTATGGCACCTTTCCAGTCATACTGACTATTCAAAGCGCTTTACACTAGAGCCACATTCACCCACTCACACATTTATATACTGATACGCAGATTTGTAGGCAACTTGGGGTTAAGTGCCTTGCCACTGGCACATCGACATGTGACAGTGGAAGCTGGTATTATACCTAAAACCTTCCAATTGCAAGACTACTACTCTGCCCACTGACCATGTATCCTTTTCTTTCCAAATCACAACTATGCAGTGCTTTATGTAGGTGAATCGCATAAAATTCTAATAAAATACATTTAAGCCTGTGGTTGTAACATGATAAAATGTGGAAATGTTCAAGAGGTATCAATATTTTTGCAATGCTCTGTATTTTGTACGGAAATCATGCTAAAAGGATTTACTATGTAAGGTTTTCTTTTTCTTTAATGAAGTCAAATTGCAGAACAATTCAAACTGGAATCATTTCTAACGGTTGTCACATTGCCTGCCTTTTATGAATCTATTTGCAAGGTTTCTGCATGGGTAACTGTCAGTGAACTGTGCAACATTTTCAGGAGAATATGGTCTCTGTACCTTACTGAGCATCATTCTGGAGCACTGCACAAGTCTCTGAAGCCACCCAGTCCTTTTTTGGCTGATGAGTGACCGCTGCTATCTCCCATGCTAAAAATACTCTTAAAGAAACAGCGTCAACAAGAGCTTTATTGGCTCCTCTTTCAGCTTTTATCTAATTTTTTTTTTCTCCCCACTGGTCCCTCCTCCACCACTTATCATGGAAAGACTCAGAGGATAACAGAGTTCACGCCCACAAATCTTTCAAATCAGTGAACAGGATATCACAGCAGATCAGACACAGAGTGGCAAAGAAGAAAAGGATGAGAGGGAATGAAAATGAGATTGTGTAACACAAACACATCTGGTCTGTCTAGGAGGGATGACAAATAAATCTTAGAACGATTAGAGGAAATAACTGAAGGGCAGTTATAATCGCATAGGCAAAAAATACTGATTCATTTAAGCTTCCATATGTGGAAAGAGTAAAAATGCACCCATTTTAATACTGATAGAAACCTGAATTAGAATAGTCAAATGGTTGAACTGAGAACTTTACTTTTGCCGTGTCTCTTGCTCCTTCACTTATTTGATCTCTTCTATTAAAAGGACACTCCATACTGTGTCTAACTTTTTATTATTTATTTGCAGAATTGGGGGTCCTTTTCAATTGCAAAGCAATAAAAACATAAAGTGCAAATTTCACCCACAGATAAATAAGAAAACAGAAACTTTCCAAATGTATTCATCCGTTTAGAGTTATAATGCATATGCTAATTTGACAAAGGAATGTTTGTGGTGCAGTGATCATGTCTAGACAGCATGGTGTATATAATTGAAGAGGTGTAAAAGAAGACTGGGTTTTGGACTTCCAAAAGCCATGATAGTTTACAGTGTCAGATGTAACTTATGGTCAGAATACATGCAAATGCTACTTTCAAAAGCCTTTCTATTAACTTATAATAGATGTTTAAATTAAACTTTTTGATAATGCATTAACCAATCAATTAATTATTCAATTGTTCCTTTTTGCACTTTTTGTACTGAGAAAATTTAGCACAAGATGATTTATGAATAATTTGGGGCATAACTGTAGAATTATGGGTCAGTTAAATGCTTTTCATAAAAATGTGTTGTTTGAGTTAAATCAAAATTTAACAGTCCCAAGAACTTCACTCATAAGAATGTTGTCTGATTGTTTTGACAGCTACATAATAACATTTACCAAAGCTCTTAAATATATTTTTTAAGCATCTTATAAAACATTCCTGATAACTTTCATAAAAAGGATAGCAGACTGAGAAATATGCATGTTTCTTGAACATCGACAATGTATAGTATAATGACACAAATGCATTTTAGAACATCTTTGTTTTTGAATCTCATTACCTCACTGCTGGCACAGAAAATCTGCTTTTAAAATGGAGAAAATGACCTCCATAGGGACATTTACTCTCATGCATGTGTGCATGAGTGTGTGATTTCCAAGAGGGGCCCAGAGAAGAATGACAAGCATCTCTTTCTGGTGTGCTTTTCATCAGGGAGTAATGTTGTATACTCCAATATCACCTTCACTGGCACCTTCTTGGTATGTCTGTTCAGCAGCGAAGGAAACTGTCTGGTCCATGTATCTACACACTTGTGCAGAGCTGCATGTCCGTACCTGGGAGTGTTCATGTGTGCAATTGAGTATGCACACTGTACTCAACCTGCTCTGGGAGAGGATCCATTCTCTCATCAAATATTCACCAGCAGACACAGGCACCCAGCTGGCTGCTGCTGTAATCTACACACGTTGCTGTGTTATGGCTCACTGATGTATTCAACGAGAAAAACAGACCTTGTAAAATTGTGGAACAGTCTATTTTGTGTTTCATTTTTCAAGTTTACACCGCTCCTGCCTTGTGTTTGTGTGCATTCTAAGTAAAAATGGCTAATATGCAAAAACACATTTTATGTCTGCTTTAAAGACATTATGTATCAGTCTTTCAGGCAGCCAGTGTAAGTGTTATGTGTGAGTTTTTTATGCATTACCTCTTTTTGGTAGGAAAACAATCTTCTGCTGTGTGAGTAGTGGTTACAACATCTGGATGTAGAAACACACTCTCGTTCATGTGGCCAATGTTTTGTTTTTTTCCAAACTAGATTCATGATAGTATTATCACAAATGCAGGCAGTAATGTCATATGTGATTTGAGTCAGCTGAAGCAAATGCAATCAATGTCAAGACACAACAGCAGCAATAAAATTAAGCTAATACACACGTGTTATTTGCAAATATGAAAACATGGTTAAGTAATGTGTTTGCGAACCACTGAAGCATGTTTACTAAAGTTACATCGAATTTGTAATGAGACTGATAATCAATAATAATACAACAATTATATAATGAGTGACGTATAATATTTGAGACAAAGCTAATTTCTCTTACAGTGTTAAACCCAGAGGACATTTTCAAATTTCTGCAAATGCCACAAAGGGTGAGCAATCTGCTTAAGACTTTTAATGAGATCACTCATTTAAATCCCTGCTTTCTCTGTACATAATTCTGTCTTCAGTTGCAACATGTGTTGGCACCGTGCAGCCTTCAGCAGTATCTCTCAGCTTTCATTCACATGCCTAATTCCAGATTGGGGGAATTCTTTTGCTCTTCCTTTATTTATTATCTCCATGTTGCAGTTGGAAATGCTGAATATTTCATCTTCAGTAATATTGTTTAATTTCCTAAAACGTAGCTTTTCCTGCTTGCAAGAAGTTAATACCAAATAAGCTAATTAACACATTCTCAGTCAGTGATCTGTTTTGTTTTTCAGTGTCCTTGATTTATTTTTTAAAGAATTCTTTTTCCAAAGGACATATCCATGTATGTAGCAAATAACCACATTTATTGTGTTCATTATGTTTTTTCCTTCCCCACTTATTGACACAAAAGATATCTCAAAAGTCGTATCCCCATTTTAAATAAAATGCTATTGTTGATAGAATCAACTTGAGTATGTTTGTGGAAGTTATTTGTCTCCAGATAGGAATAGCAAGAGGTTTAGGTTGTTGTATTTCATTTTCTTTAAAAAGCTTAGATGCTGATTTGCAAAAGTATTCCCACTGCTTGAACATGTTTTTAATTTGTCAAATTACAACCACAAACTCCAATGGATTTTACTAGAATTTTATGTTATAGACCAGCATGAAGTAGTAACAACTGTAAATAAGGAAGGAAAGGGCTACATGGTCTTGGTTTTGATTTTGTTTTTGCAAATAAAAACTGGAAAAGTTGGTGTGCATTTGTATTCAGCCCTGGAGTCAATGCTTTGTAGCAGTGTTTCTCAACCCTGGTCCTTAGGGACCCCTGTCCTGCATGTCTTAGGTGTCTCCTTGCTGCTGCATACCTGACTTAAATGAATAGGTAATTAACAGGCTTTTGTAGCACTTGATGGCATGCAGAGGAGGTCGTTCAATCATTTCATTCAAGGCATGCTAGAATAGAACACTTCTAAAACATGCAGGACCAGGGTTGGGAACCACTGCTTTATAGAACCATCTTTGACTGCAATTACAGCTGCAGGTGTTTTGAAGTCTTTATGAATCAAGACTGAATTTTTTTTCCACACATCCTTTATTGGATTTAGGTCTGAACTTGGATCCATTGTCATTTTCAACTAGTTTAAGTTTGGTCTCATCCAACTAGAAGACCTTCTTCCACAGGTTTGCTGTGACCCCATTCATGATTTGTGGCAAACTTCAAACAGGATTTTCCATGGTCTGTGTTCAGCACTGATTTTCTTCTTGCTACTCATCCATAAAGGCCAGATTTATGCAATGCATGACTGATGGTTGTACTTTCACCAGATTCTCCCACCTGAGCTGTTGATCTTTTCAGTCCCTCCTGATTACCATACACATCTTATCTACTTAGGGGATTGATACTCTCCTTGCCCAGCCTGTCAGTTTAGGTGCATGGTTCTCCATGAGATGTTTAAAGCTTAGGATATAATTTTATAATCTTACCCTGGTATAAACATCTCCTTAATTTTATTGCTAACCTTTATAATGGTGTTTGTTCCTAATGTTGCCCAACAAAGCATCACAGCAAGATTTATATTGAGATTAAACATGCACACAGGTGAACTATGTTTATTAATTAGCTGATTTTTGTTGGTTGCATTGGAACTTTTTATTTAGGGGTACCAGAGTAAGTGGGGCTAAATACAAACAGACTTTTCTAATATTGACACACTTTCACATTTATGTGCCTCATTGTGTTGGTCTATCTATCATATAAAATTTTAATAATATGCTGAAGTTTGTATTGACAAATTGAGAAAAAAGTCCAAGTGGTATGAATACTTTAACAAGAAACTGAACATACAGTACTGATTTTTATTCCTGTGATCCTTGTGTATACCTAACTTATATTAATGCACTTGTATATTTCTAGATTCTCTGATTTTTACTGCAGCATAGCGTTAGTGTCGTTTTAAACATGTGGTGTTGGTTGCTTAACAACGTTAGCCAGCTGTCAGGGCTGAGAGAGCACAAGGGTCAGAGTGATGTAACAACATAGATGCAGGGATAAAGGGAGGGATTAGAGGAATGGACAACCTCCACAGAGACACAAATGTAGTGATTACACCCAAATTAATGATGCTCCATCTACGGTGTCACACTCGTGCACACGCATTAATGACCAGAGTATCACTGTCACTGATCATGAAATGCTTTAGTTTGTGCAAATAGAGACATTTGCTGCTTTTTTGCTTTTCTGCATTTTTTTTTGTTTGTTTGTGAGATGTTTATTAAAAATATGTTCTGAAAATTAAAGCACATGAATATGCTAATATATCTTAATTATGTTAAGCAGTCTTTATAATTTATTCCATCTGGTGTGCAATGTATTTTGAGGCATATTCTTCTTTTTGACAGATTTTGAGATCACATATTTAGATATGTGCAGAAGTGTAATTCTAAATTTACAAGTCCCTGGAAAGGCAAAGCAAAGCCCCAAGGTGGAAAAAAACACAATGCTTCTCATCAGACACCTTCCTGCGAACATTTTCTCTTTTCTCACAGTCCTGTTCCTCTCCTCTTTCTTCACTGCTTCATGCACTTCACACTTTTCCCTCTCACTGGCTTATTCTCGGTTTCCTGTTTTCCCTTGGCTCTCAGTGGTAGGAAAAAGCTAGATGATCTACACCTCCCATCTATCTCACTTCCGCCCCTGTCCTCACTCTAAAGCCTTTTGTGCCTTGTGAGGCATAAGAGCTGTGGAGAACATCATAGGATGATGGGTAGTAGGCATCTTTTATACATGCACAGGTTCTCTTAGGAATGGTAAAGAAGCAAATGTACATACATTTTAGTGAATTATTGAGAATGAATGAGCTGATTTTTCAGTCTCATAAAGGAGTAGTGTGTGAGTTTGTAAGACAAGTGAAGAAACATCTGTCATGGACAACAGCTGATTAAACAGACACTTACATAGGGGGTCACTGTTACCTCCCCTGCTGCTGATTATCTAACGTAGTGGGTGCCAAGGGAAAATATTGTACCTCTGAGACAGCTGTGTCGGCAAGATAGCTCACTGCACATGTTGACACACAGCTGTTTATCTGCTGCGTTTTGATGTCCATATTGTTTCAGAAAACCAATGCATATTCTGTTTTGCATATATGCCATCTAATTTCACCATAACCTTTTTAGCACTTTAAAGAAAATCCACTACCCCCAGAATATGGTTAGCATTAGAAACCAGAGCATACCTTCCCTTTGAGTTTTTCCATTACTCTTCTTAAATTATGACGATAAACACTTCCACTTGTCTGAATGTGAGGACATATTCAGACCATCTGTCCTCACAGGGTCTGAATGCAAGAGTAGATATCGATAACAGTGATACAACTAGATTCCGCCTTTTGTTTTGTTTACTGGTAATTAATAGTGGTATTTATGTAGCTGTTCTTAAAGCTCTCCCATACTTCAACCGAAGCCGAACCGTCGAGGCACAGTCACGTTGTTGAGGGACGTTCGTATTCACGCACACCTTTCACACGTGGCACAGACTACCTGTAGACAACCTTCTGGCTTCAGTATGCATCGGAAAAAGAGCCACACCTTTCTACAGGTAGCCTTCTCCATGGAGAATGACTGTAATTTTCATCCAGGAGATTTTAATCATTTGACAATCTTTGTAGGTATTTTGTGAAGAATCGTACAAATGTACATATTTTCTCACTGTGTCTGATAAATGCTCCTTAAAAGTATTCATATATCCCTGTGGATACAAGAACTAAATGATGGAAACGAACTAGTTGAAGTGAAATATCTACATTGCTGTTTGAGGGCATTTCAAACACATCCACAAATGTCTGACCAGTCACACAACACATCGCACAGAGCTCTGTGCAAAATAGTTAGACCTGGGCCTGGGTTGAGAAGGGGTGGAGGACACCTCCCTGCGAACAAGATGACGCAATTTTCGTCACGCATCTATGTCAGTGAGAGCCGATTTTGACACTTTGGATGAAATATGGGAGATACTTTAATCTGTTTTTATATAAATTTACAGAACAGTCATAAAAACATTACTTTTTAAAATCTTATTAAAATTTAAAATATTTTATTTGATCACATAATTTTTTTTTATTTGTTTTGTTGTACTTTTATTCAGTTCATTATACTTTTTTCATTCATTGTTCATGAACAATGTATTCACACCTGGTGTATTCACACCTGTCACTTTTGGTCTGGTTTAAACAGACCAGAGTTCATTTCCACCATTGGTCTGGACCTTTTCTGCAGGTGTGAATACACTAAAGCGAACCCTGGTGCAGACCAAATAACTGGACCGAGACCCATTTTTTGAGGTGGTCTCAGTCTGCTTCTGGTGAGAATACAGACCTGCCTCGATCCAAACCAACTACAGGAAACTTCATGAGCCACTACTGCTGTACTGAAATCATATATGATCCACTTTCTTCAATTTGGTGAGAAGGTGATGTCCCACATGCAGACTCACTCTCAGAACACAGGAAGTATAAAAATGGTAAATTGGCCTGTACATGTATAGTGCTTTATCAAGTCCAGAGGACTCCAAAGCGCTTCACACTATTCAGTCATTCACCTGGAGTGATCCTAAGGCAGTCTGACAGAAGCAAGGCTGCCATGCACTGGTGTCATTAGGCCCTCTGACCACCACCAGCAGGCAAAGTGTCTTGCCCAATAACACAATGACAGAGGCAGACAGAGAGGAACCAGCAACCCACCAATTATGGGACAAACTCCTAATATCACCACTGTCATCCTGTAAAAGGCAAAGGGTTTATTTACAGTATTCACAAGTATTGGCTAATCAGGCAATTCTGGACATTTCCATATGGGACTGTGTGAGGTTTAGCCCACAGTTTTATCTTTTTTTCAAATCTGGCTGGTGTGCTGTCATGGCACTGGGCAGACCCCGTAGCAGAAGGCGGGTTGTGCCGGCCTATTAAGGTATCCCCCCACCCACAAGACATGCCCCCTGCACTTCAGTTGTTTCAACTGTTTAATCCGATGTTAACGTGCCATGACGTGTTTTCCGAGCCGTCTTTAAACGCACCATGAACGTGTACACTTTAACGTGGGTCAGCGACGGAAAGATGCACGATGGTGTGTGTTAAGACTCATGGCAGCAAATCACCAAAAGGCAAAGAATTTTGCCGGTTTTTCCAAACAAACTGAGTAAATTGAGTAATGGTGTTGAATCCAGATAAAGTTAGCTAAATAATGACTTCTTAATCTTGGCCTATATATCATTTTAAGCTTGATTCAAATATTTTTATGACGCAACGCCCCCGAACTGTCTTACAGATGCACCATCAAGCAGCCGTGATTCCAAATCCAGAGTGGACAGGTAGGATTACTCATTGACCATGTTAAAAACAAAAAAAAAAACAAAAAAAACAAAAAAAAACAAAAAAAAAAAACAAAAAAAAACGGGAGATTTGTGCTGAGAATTATGGCTATTTTCAAAAAGTGATTTAGTGTCAGAAGCAGAGCCTGGAGCTAAGAAAGAAAGAAATTCTCAATGATCCTGTAATAAAGTCGCAGAGACCAGTTCACTGCTCAGGCGTATATTAATGTTTTGGATTGTTTCTTTTAAACTACTCTTATCAAGAGGGGGGGAAAAAAAAGACAATGCGGTCATTATAAAATTGTGACTTACTGTGAATGACAACCTTGCGGAGAACAGTGCAATATTTTATTTTTTAATTCAGAAGAATCTGTGAACACCAGTTTGCTTGATATTTGATATTGCAGAAAAGGAAATTCTGATGTATAGATATGTATGATGATGTATAGAATAGTGTTGAGGATTTGCCCTTTAACTCATGTTCTCATATTTGTGAAATGAAGTTGTGATGAATGGTTTCCTTGAAAAAGAGATGATAGTGTTATAAGAAAGTGCAACACTTTTTATCATTTAAAAAAAAAAGATATTTAATCCACTTTACTCTTTTATTTCATTTACAAGGATCTGATATCTCTGAAAGCTCATTTGAGCAAAATATAGATTCTGATATTGTTGAAAAATAATGTGTTGTAAAGAATATTGTTTGACATGTCCAGTTCTGTTTAAATAAATCTATATTGTGAAGCACCTCTTTTCTGCACTAAATTGGACATATTTTAGAAAAATACCCTGAATTGCAAGGCTTTACAAAACAGTGCATTATTGCAGACTTAACATATAATATTTATATGTGATTTTGATAATGAAATGTCTTTATCTAAAGTGGGCCGGTCTGAGGCATGAAACTCCAGGGCTGAAAAATGAATCTTTTCTGAATATGGATTCTGGGATGTCTGGAGGAGGAGAACAAGGTTATCTGGGGTTTGTGGAGGAATGATGAAACCGAAAGTTAATTTTGCAGAGAGGTAGTAGACGTTTCTTGAGAATCATGAAGCGTTGGAGGGGTAAGGTTCTGATGTGAGATGAGAGAAGAAGACTGAGTTCTGGAGGAGTTCGTAGGTTTTCAGATGAGCCTTTGGATCCAAGCAGTGAGAGGACTGAGTATTGGAGAGTGGGCAGGCTTTTGAAGGACTGCTGCTCTACTTAGTGTCCTGATGAGGTGATTAATGACAGGTGTGGAGGCTGCTCAGTCAGGAATGCCCTCCAGTAGAGAGCTTCTCTGGAAGTGAGACTCACAAAAACACACACTCACACACCAGAATCCTGATAGTCGTGATGTGGGTTGCAGCCTCCTCTTGTTAGCCCATGTTGTTTCATCTGCTGAGCCAAAATCATAAAAGTTCAAACTCCATGTCTGCACTACAAAGGAAAATAGGCCTGTGGATTAAGTTCTATTAAGGAGATAAAGGGGCAATGCAATCCAGAAAAAAGCATGGGAGAATTAGTTAGATAGCTGAATTTCTGCTTTAAATTTAACTGACTGTTCTAATTTTGATTATTTACATTCTCCTTGTGTATTGATGCTCTGATTTTGAAATGATGCTTTGTTGGGATGAAAGTTGCAATGATGTGGCAAACAAGTGTGAATGTATTGCTCTTAGCATTTATAGATCACTTTATTTTTGTTCATTTTCCTCCGCCTCTAATATCACCATAACTCTGTGACATTTTCACTTATAATAAAATGTTCTGGTGCACAAGCTCCTGACAGAAACAGCTCTGAGAGGTGGTGTTAATTTAGACCTGAGTTTAAAGGAATAATCTTCCCAGAGCTGCTAAACATGATAAATCCAGGCAGTGAAATGATCTTTGATGTTTTAATCTCTGTGAAGATCAGGTAAAAGGTTAATAGGGTTTCATCACATCATGCTTGCATCTCGACCAAGTATTTCCTAAATTTCCTATAACATGTAGTAAGTAACACATTCAAAATGGCTTTTTATTAGTTTTAAAAGATGGCCATCAGACATAGTTGTACAGGATCAGAAGATCCTCCAAGAAGGCAAATGTCATCCTGAGCCTTACCAAAATAATCAGTCCAGTTGTGTACATTACAATATGTATATTCAGTGACTTCAGAGACCGCTGGCTCCAAAGACCTTGGCATCAAACTAACAGTATTAAAACCTGATATAGAGAAAAGAGGGAGCTTTGATGAGGAAGGTAGTTGAACTGGTATGGAGCCTGTTGCTATGGCAGCCATGTGGAATAAATCAGCAGCATGAATTCCATTCACAGATGCCTTCAGCACCCCACCGACTCAGGTGGACCAAGACAGAATATGAATGAGTTATAGGGTCCTAGTGCGCTGTCAGAGAGAGGAAAGAAAAATTCAAACTAGTTGTTGGCTGTTCAGAAGTTTTCTTCTGTTTCTTCAAACCCCGTATTAATTCCTTAAAACACAGATTTAGTTCATTTACATTGATTCAGTCTTGTGTTTTGCAATAGGACTGAAAAACATGGCAAACACAGGGACAAGCTTGACAGAAAGTACGCATTCTCACTGTCTTGCCTAGAGTCAGTTCAGAATAGGCAGTAAAAGTATAAATACCTACTGACAAAAACATTAGAAACTTTCAAATTCAAACTCCACAGACTGCTTGCACACATTCATACTATTCATGCTGGAGAATTATTGCTTGCTTAATCATGAACAGGAACATCAGATGTTTCTTAGACGTCTTTGATGACAAGACCCTCTCCCTGGTTTGAAAATGCATTTATATATATATATATATATATATATATATATATATATATATATATATATATATATATATATATATATATATATAGTTGGTTTGGCACGCACATGCACTCATGTCTAGTTTTAGGTGCTTTGTTTACTTGTGTTTTGTGATTATTTTTTTTGTTTGTTTGTTTGTTTGTTTTTAATAATGCCCTTTATTCAGTTAAGTGCAGTTTATTGTCCTTTTTAAGAGAAAAGCCCAAATAATGACTGGATCTCCAAATTAGCCAGTGGCTACAAGGTCTATATCTCTATTTATTATATTTTAATAAATATGAAATCACTTTTATGTTCCAGAACGATTTAGTTAGTTGTGTAATCATTAGCGTAGTTTGCAGAAGAAGTTTGCTTACTTTTAAGTCTTTCCTGATGTCGTTTTTTGATGACTTTTTATAATCTTTTTGCATTAGTTATTTAGCCAACCTGGACTTGCATTGCCTGGAAGTAAAGATCTGACTTGAACCATCTCTGTGTTGGCAGCTTAAAAATTTTACGAGACCAGACCCCTTCCTCAATTTGTTCATGTGTAAAGCTGTTATAGCTATAGACCTGCTGATGCTCAAACCATGACAACATAAGTATCATGGTTTGTCATTCAACAAAAACAAAACTTTGTGGTGGATTTATTATAGTCCTGTTTCTTTTACAGAGATATTGGAAAATTTGTTTGAGTGTATGAACTTATGAATTGTTTAACAGACATTAAATAAATATCTGCCAGAAACATGAAAATGGGTCATCACCAGTAGGTCTTTCAACAGAGTAATGCTCCAAAACACGGCCAAATCAACACAGAAATAGTTCACCAAACACAACCTTCTTCCATGGACATCAGTCCTCAGACCTAAATTTATACAACCAATGTTAGAGAGGACCCAGGACTCAAGAGGCTGTGCAATGAACCCTTTCTTTATATGCTCTTAAGAGGAAAACAAAGTACTGCCCAAAAACAGGGTTTGTGGAAACTATTGACTGTTGGTGTACGAACAAATCTTCTACCGTTTTATTGAAAAACTTTTGTCTTACCCTAGGATTTTTTTCTTATAAAATATATTCATATTAAAGGCTTATAGAAGTTTTTCACTGTTTTGCTACTGAAATAAAAGATTCCAAGCCATTTTAATCTTCTTTACCAGGGGTTGCATTAAATATGTTTGTATATTAAATACATAAGTTATTCTATATGACTGGTGAATGAAATATGAGTCAGTAGATTATATTTACATGCTTGCATTACATTGGTAGATTGTTTTTTTAATATTTCTACATGCTTACAGTAGAAATATTAAATGGGCTGTGGATACATAAAAATTATATATTTGTCTTTACATGTGTGCATAAATATCCTTTATTAATTCTTTATCTAAACCAGTTAACAGCAAGGAAGAAAAGATGTCCTATTTATAATTGCAGGCATTTTAAGGATAAAATATACACAATTTTTACAATACTGAAGTTTTACCTTTGGAAAATTTAAGGAATATAAGTTCTTGATAGATATAACAGTTGTCTTACCACAGTATGAATACGCCTTTGATGCAGTCAAAACAATTAAGGTAGAAATTAATAAATAATTCACAAACTGAGAAAAGGCATACACAACCCTACTGAGTACAGAAATTAGCTCAACTAGTACAGTCATTTAACCAAAACATTTGGTTGAGTCTATCATCTCAGAACCAAATGAATATTCATAACTCTTGCTAATGACATGCCAGAATGGCTGCTGTAACATTTATTTGTCTCTTTTTTTCCTGAGGAAAATTAAATGTTGTATTTTGCTGTTTGTGATAATTATGCCTCTCATCTGCAACATCAGATGGAGGTTTTTCAACCAACAAAAGAGGTGATAGTGGGAAAAATAGTCACAAGAGGAGGAACAGTTACAATTTGAGTACATAGGTATAACCAGATCTGCACAGAAATAACTTTAAGATAAATACAAAACACAATAAGCACAACTGTGTCACTTAATTAAACCTTCAGCGTAACAGTGGTAAGAATAGATAAATACAAAACAAACTATATCCACTGGTAAGACCATTTCTAATGTATTGTAATGGGTTTTACAAGTGCATGAATAGTATTTGTACTTATGTGAGGCATAGTTACATTTGAAGCATGCCTCAAAATACCCATGACACTGGCATTGTAACTTACAGTTGATACCAGATAAATACATACACCAATAAAATGAACATTTTTTTTCTCACTCTCTAATATTTCATCAGACTGATCTTTTGGCATTTTAGGTCACTTAAGATTACTAAAGTTAGTTTTATTTGCTACATGCCAGAATAATGAGAGAGTTATTTTAATTCTTTTTTTTTTAATGTTTTTTTATGTTTTGGTAGTGTGTGAGGTTGAGCGGTTCTGGCTGGAAATAGTTGGATTCGCCTCGACACATGGCTCTGGCTGTGGAACCAGTCTCCTTGAGAGGGGTTGCCCCTGCTGAGAGGCATCAAGCAGGAGTGGGTATACTTGTTGCCTCCCGTCTTGGTGCCTGTACGTTTGGGTTCACCCCGGCCAACGAGAAGGTAGCCACCCTCCACCTACATGTGGGGGGGACAGGTTCTGACTGTTGTTTGTGCTTATGTGCCAAACGGCAGTTCAGATGGCATACCCTTTTTGGAGTCCTTGGAGGAGGTGCTGGAGAGGGTTCCTCCTGGGGACTCCATTGTTCTGCTGGGGGACTTTAGCGCTCACTTGGGCTGTGAGACCTGGAGGGGAGTGGTTGGGAGGAACGCCCCCCCCATGATCTGAACCCTAGTGGTGTTTTTGACCTGAGTTTAAGTCCGCCCCTCCACCTACTTTAAATCAAACAAAACTGGTGTCAACCGTTAGTGCTACGTTTGTGCAGCAAATTTTTTTTATTTATGCTGCTATAGTTTTCAAGATATTAATAAAAGTTTCTAGAAAGTCAACCAGCCCCCCCTCCACATTTGTGAAATCAAACAAATTTGGTGTCAATCAACTGTACTTCATTTCTGCTGGTTTGTGCTGCTTGTGTTTTGAAGACATTAAAGTTTAAATGTCAAAATTTCAACGGGCCCCATCACATTACCCGAATCAAGCAAAATAGGTGTTAAATGTTTGTTCTATGTTTGTCCAGAACAATTTTAGCAACACAAACCAGCACAAATGTAGCACAGTTGATTGACACCAAATTCATTTGATTTCATAACTGTGGAAGGGCTGGTTTATGGGGGAATTTTTCTGTCATAAGTTGAGAGCATACATTTTCAATTTGAAAGCAGAATTTCATCTCTTTGTTCTCAAAACTTGTAATGCTTGCACTCAAAACTTCTGCTCTCTTTTAAATATTCATTGTTCCCAGATTTTCTCCTCGCACGCAAACATCACACTCTGCACAGATCAAATCTGTGCTCACAAACCTTTTCTGCTCGCTTGCGAATTCTTTCTGCTCCCTCACGTATCAAGGAGTACCAATTTTCACGGCTTATAGCTGCAGTTTATTTCATACAACTGTTAAATTTTGCCTTAGTTTATATGAGTTCATTCATTTAAGATCACAGTTGAAGCAGATTGTATAGAGGAACTACTTCTGGTTTCTGCTCTGTGTAAACGGTGTTAGGGGGTCAGCCTGTAGCTAACTGTTGAATAGGATAGTTGTTTTTGTCATTTAACTGGTTTCAGTTGGCAAAAAACATATTGACTGATGAAGAGCTGGTTTTGTTATATAAGCTGGATCAACAGCTTTGTGACAGCAGGACTAAGGTTTCTCAGTCAATTTAAACCCCCCTTATTTTTTTTTATTTTTTTCTTTTTTTTGCAGTATTTGGGGTTAAATTCGTCAGCAGTTAAAAGTCAATGTATTGAATAAGTTATATTCCATCCATACCTCCCTTCATCATCTAAACCCGTTTATCCTTGCAGGGTCGCGGAGTGCTGCTGCCCAGCTGACGCTAATGTGCTCTAGCATGACTGGTTCAAGCCGTCCTTAAGGTGAGTTTAACTGTTCCCTAGAATGAAGATACATCTATACCAGTATCCTGTTTTCAGAAGGAGCTGATTAGGAAAACACGTGAAGTTTTTATTTAGCTCCAGAGAGTATTCAGCAGTTTACTGTAAAATGATATAAAGCTATTAGCATAAACTATTTGGCTTCCTAACATCAGAGTAGCTTTGTGACTGAATTGCTGCAGTGTATAACCCCGTTCACACAGAACAGTGTCCTCCATCTATTCAATGAAAGAAGAGAATCTGTATTTAGGTTTCTGCTGGAAGATTGCAGCTGTTGCTGGTTTATAATCCGATCCTGTCGCATCAGGAGCTACAAATCGAGTCAACAAGCTGTCAGTGAAGAAGCTGTCATCTGTTTCTGGGCTGCTTATTTTTTCTATTCAAGATCAAACCAGCTGATTAAAGATGCATATTAACATTTTGTTTTAACACAAATAAATGTTTTATAGAACAATTAAAATTTTATTTTTGACAGCAGTGATGTCACACATATTTACTGTAAACTTGATTGTCTGCAAGATAACAGCAGATTTCCAGTTCTCCTCTGTGTTGTCACTTCTATTTCAGTCAAAACTTATTGCAGAAAATGTATTAGTCAGTAGGATCCAGTTTAACCTCCAACCAGATATTTTGCAGAAACAAGGAGAACTCCTTAATTTAAAATAAAAGTAACTTGGACTGAATTGCATATTCTCAACGTAAGTTATTGTTAAATGTGCTGAGTAGAGTTATAATTTAAGGTAACTGGTTGGTTAGTTAGTGTCACATTGGTGAACAACTTGTTAGATGCCTTTAACATCTGTTATATTTTTTCAGGGAATTGTAGGAACTCCTGATATTCTTTTGATTATTTCAGAATATATCATATTTATTTTCATGTGGAAGTAAATGCTGGTTTTTGTTTTCTGAAAATTATGCTTCATTATTTACTTGATGTACATTTTCCCCTTTGTTTTTGAGATCTGGAGAAAATGGCCTTCACTTCTAAACTGGAATTGATCAACTTCCCCACCTAATTGTACTAATTGTTCTGGGTTTTATTAATGTTTTAGCTTTAGATGAGTTCATAAATGAAGGTCACATCATCTGTCTTGACATTTTCTATGTTTGTATTGCTAACATTTGGATATGTTTCTGTGGTTGCATTTTGCAGAGAGAAGGTTGAAGCTTTTCACCAGTGTCCCTGTCAACCAGGCTACTACAAATCCTTTGCTGAAAACGTCAACTATTATCAAGTCCTTTTGATCAAGAAAAATATGAAAGAAAATATCCTAAATCAATCATTTTAAATAAAGTCTTTTTTTTTTTTTTTTTTTTTTTTTACTATAGACTCAGTTTGGAGTTGCTTTCTGCTTCATCTATGATATTTTATTCTACACCTCCCATGCAGGAGCTTTTTCTCAATAATATACTGTGATAGTTGGAATAACTTGTGCATTCCAAATGAGTAAAGGAATGGGGGCTTCTGTAGCTTCAGATTAAGTTCCCTCTTCTCTGAACAGAACAGCACCAGTAAGAAGCAGCAGCCTTTAAAGATTTTTGTAAAGTTTCACAAATGCAGAAGACATTCCATAATTAGTGTTTTCTGTGAAATTCTAGAGTCCAGCAATGGCATCATTGTCACATGTGATCTCAATCAGTGTTTCCCAACCCTGGTCTTCAAGGCACACTGCCCAGCATGTTGGAGATGTTCACCTGCTTTAACACACCTGATTCAGATGATTACGTGTGTGCTGAAGCAGGGAAACATCTAAAACAGTGGTGTCCAAAGTAGGGCCACCATCCTGCATGTTTTAGTTCTCTCCCTGGTGGTAGTAACTACCTCCTCAGCATGTCAATGTTCTGCAGAGGCCTGCTAGCAATCATTTGATCCAGATGTGTTGAACCAGGGGGAGAACTAAAACATGCAGGATCCCGACTCAGTGTGGCTTGAGGACCATTGTTGAAAAACACCAGAATGTGATGAAATGACTTGATATGTACCAAATAAGCTACAAACGTATGCAGTTGTTTTTACTACATAAATATAAATAAAATATTTTAATGCAAGTTACATTTTGTGTTTACTCTATTTGTCTTGATGGAATTTTGATCAAAACAACTTGTTTCTGTAAGAGCCCAGATGAACACCTTCTGTATAATGACATCCTTGTAAAAGAGATTCATAATCTCCATGGATTTCTTCCCTGGAAACAGGTAAAGCCGTTTCCAGGTACTAGCCATGTAGTTAATATGCTGCCCCCTGCTTGTTAGATCGAACAAAAATATTTAAACCTTGTAAAAAAATTTGATCCATTTTAACTGGCTACATCATCAACATAGTGCCGGGCTAAAACAATCTTTTCTACATGCTCCAGAATATTCCTCAGTAAGAAATGTGATCTAAAACAGTGTCAGTAAAAATAATAAACAGGAGTTTAAGATGAGTTTAGCAGATATTTAGTGACTATAGAGAACACAGAACCACTATCAGTTTTGATTTTACACCATAAGTGATTAAAAAAAAAGTTTGCCCAGTTGGAAAATTATTAATTTGACAAAAACAATTATTCTTTTGTAAACATGTCATGACTTCCAAACAATTGTAACACTGAGCAGAAAGCTGAAGTTGTTTTTCCTAAATCTAGTGGGCAGCGACAGAAGAGGAGAGGCAGCTATATATTGTAGTCACACAAGCACACCCACTAGAAAATATCTAGTGCACCTAGAGGAACACCATCATTCTATTGGCTGGAACAGTTGCTAGGTGACGATTCTCCTTGATCCGCCAGAGAGCAGAAAGAATTCGCAAGTGAGCAAAGAGGTTTGCAAGATTTGACCCATGCAGAGAGAGAAGTTTGCGCACAAGGAGAAAATCTGAGTGAGAACAGAGAATATTTGAAAGAGCAGAAGTTTTGAGTGCAAGCATTACAAGTTTTGAGAACAAAGAACAATCCTGCTTTCAAGACAAAAATGCAAGCTCAAGTATTAAAATTTTTTGAAAGCAAAGAGATGAAATCCTGCTTTCAAATTTAAATTGTACACTCTCGATTTATGACAGTAAAATTCCCCCATACTGGTTGACCTTCTGTGACTTCTGGAAACTTTTATTAATATCTTAAAAATGATAGCAGCACAAACAAAAATTGTTGCTGCACAAACCTGCATAAACCAGCACAAACGTAGCACAAACATTTGGCACCAATTTTGTTTGATTTGAAGAAGATGGGGGGTGCAACTTCACTCAGGTGGTGTTTTGTTATTAGACTTCTGTGTAACTGATTGTTCATAACAAACACTATGTTCAAGCATAAGGGTGCTTTTGGCACAAGGACACCTAAGGCTGTAGTTCCATGATCAAGTTTGTTGTTGTTTCATCTGATCTGCAGCAGCATGCCTTGGATACTTGGGTGAAGAGAAGGGCGGAGCTGTCCACTGACCTCTGTCTGGTAGTGAGTTGGCTCCAGTGGTTGAGGAGTATGCTGGCCAGACTTGGCAGGCCCAAACATATTGTGAGAGTCTGCTGGGAATGCCTAGCAGAGTCTCCCGTGAGGCAGAGCTTCAAACACGTTCTGGGAGAGATGGGGAACATCGAGTTCAAATGGGCCATGTTCTGTGCCTCCATTGTTGAGGTGGCTTGCTGGAAGAAGCAGAGCCTGGGTTTCATTGGGTCGGTCTCTCCAATCTCTGGAGCTGAGGTCCCTGAGGTGGTTAAAAAGCTCCTCAGTGGCAAGGCCTCTGGGGAAGGATGAGATTCACCCAGAATTCCTCAAGGCTCTGGCTGTTGTGGGGTTGTGTTGGTTGACTCAACTGTACAATATTGTGTGGACATCAAGGGCAATTCCCCTGGATTGGCAGACCGGGGTGGTGGTCCCTCTATTCAAAAAGGCGGACCGCAGAGTGTGTTCCAGCTACAGTGGGATCACACTCCTAAGCCTCCCTGGTAAGGTCTATTAAGGGGTTCTGTAGAGGAGGGTCCGTCAGATAGTCGAATCTCAGATTCAGGAAGATCAGTGTGGTTTCTGTACTGGTTGTGGAACATTGGACCAGCTCTACACCCTCAGCAGGGTCCTGGAGGGAGGTTGCCCAACAAGTCTACATGTGTTTTGTGGACTTGGAGAAGGCGTTCGACCGTGTCCCTTGGGGAATCCTTTGGGGGGTACCAAGCCCTTTCATACAGGCTGTTAGGTTCTTGTATAACCAGTGTCAGAGTTTGGTCCACATTGCTGGCAGTAAGTCAGGCTCATTTCTGATGAGAGTTGGACTCCGCCAAAGTTGACCTTTGTCACCGATTCTGTTCATAACTTTTATGGACAGAATTTCTAAGTGCAGCCAAGGTGTTGAGGAGATCTGTTTTGGTGGCCTTAGGATCAGGATCACATCTCTGCTTTTTGAAGATGATATGGTCCTTTTGACTTCATCAGGTCGTGATCTACAGCTTTCGATGGAGCCGTTTGCAGGCAAGAGTGAAGCAGAGGATCAGTGCCTCCAAATCTGAGGCCATGGTCTTGAGCCAGAAAAGGGTAGAGTGCCTTCTCCAGGCTGGGGAGGAGGTCCTGCCTCAAGTGGAGGAGTTTAAGTATCTTGGAGTCTTGTTCACGAATAAGGGAAAAACGGAGCGGGAGATTGATAGGTGGATTGATGCTGCATCTGCAGTGATGTAGGCGCTGTAACGGTCTGTTGTGGTAAAGAGAGAACTGAGTCAAAAGGCAAAGCTCTCAATTTACCAGTTGATCTATGTTCCTGACCTCATCTATGGTCATGAGCTTTGGGTTGTGACTGAAAGAACGAGATCGCGGAAACAAGTGGCCGAAATGAGTTTCCCCTGCAGGGTGTCTGTCTGTGCTGTCCCTTAGAGATACTGTGAGAAGCTCGGTCATCTGGTAGGGACTCAGAGTAAAGTCGCTGCTTCTCACGTTGAGAGGAGCCAGTTGAGGTGGCTCAGGCATCTGGTTAGGATGCCTCCTGGATGCCTCCCTGGTGAGATATTCCGGGCGCGTCCCACCGGGAGGAGAACCAGAAGAAGACCCTGGACATGCAGGAGGGACTATGTTTCTCAGATGGCCTGGGAATGCCTTGGGATTCCCCCAGAGGAGCTGGCCCACGTGGCTGGGGAGAGGGATGTCTGGGTTTCCTTGCTTAGGCTGCTGCCCCTGCGACCTGATCCCAGATAAGCGGAAGAAGATGGATTGGTTTTTGGATGAATGGACTTTCTTCAAAGTCAGAAGTATATACACTTTACACACAATATCATTCCTTTAAACAACTTGGAAAAGCCAAAATGATGATATACTTATTCAGGTTCTGATTGGTTAATTCACAACCTTTGAGGTAAATGGCGAAACACCTGTGGGTGTATTTTTTAGGAAGCAGCTCAAACACACTGCTTGTGTAACATAATGTTTTAGAAAAGAGTTCTGAACTGCCACAACTCTGATTCACCTTTAGTTAAAGAAACAATGTATTTTCAAAAATGTGAGAATCAACCCCAGAACAAAGGCAAAACACCTTTTAAAGATGCTGGCTGAAACTGGTAAGAGAGTGTCATCCACAGTGACACAAGTCCTCTACCAACATGGATTGAAATTCCATTTAGCAATGAAGAAGCCAAATGTTAAAAATCAGATTATAGTTTCCAAATGCACACAGGGACAAAGACCTTCATTTTTGAGGACAATTCATGTGACTTGATCAAACTAAAATTGTTTCGCCATAAGGCTTATCATTACATTTGATGGAAGGTTACAAGCATTACAACATTATCTCAACTGTAGGGGTGTTTTGCTGAAGGAGGGACTGGTGTACATAACAAAGTAGATGGCATCATGAGCAAAGAATTGTATGTGGATAAATTAAGGAAACATCTCAGGACACCAGCTTGGAAGTTAAAGCTCGGATGCAATTGGGTTTTTAGTGGTTTTTAGTGTTCCATCAAATTAGCGTAGCCACAAAATGGCTTAAGGACAATAAAGTCAGTAGTTTTCAAATGGTCATCATAAAGCTATGATCTCAGACCCTTAAAACAGTTGTAAGCAGGGCTTGAAAGGTATGTGTGAGCAAGGCTGCCTAAAAACATGACCAGCTCTGTCAGGAGGAATCGGCAATAAATTACAGTAAAAAGTTTTTTGAAGTATTCCCAAAACATTTGACAAAAGTCGTATAGTTGAAAGGTAATGCAGCCAAATATTAAGATTTGGGTGAACTTCTGAATTTTAAGAAAGTAATATAAATTCTCTTTAAAAAAAAAAATCCCCTCATTATTCTAACATTTAGCAAATAGAACTAACTTTGGTGATCCTAACTGACCTAGAACAGGAAAAGTTTAAACTGTTTTAATGTCAGATAATTCAAAAACAATGGAAAAGGTTTATATGTCTTTTTATACTGTGTATGTAAACATCTTGTTTAAACTGTGTATTCTAGTGGCCATTGTAACCACATATACTATAGCTATCATTAGTCTCATTCCATTAGCTCAGCCTTTTGACCTTACAAACAGAACAATAATCTATCTTCCAGTTTTTGACATTATTACATCAAAATATCTCAAAGTAAAAACAAAGAAAATAATTTACCATGCAACTAAAAATTAGGTTCAACATTGTCAGATTTTTTTCTTATATCTTACAGAAAATGCCATTTCTGCCATTCAGTGAAGGGTAGAGAAAGGCAGAGATTTAAAGAAGCAGTCTTGCAGGGTTCAGATTGATCAGCCTACATGGTGTGTCTTTCTGATCAGAGGAAACGTTACACAATCTCGTCCATCTTGTCCCATGAAAGTTTCTTTTCTGTGCTAACAGTGATGTTTGTACTGTTACTCCAGGGTCTGTAGCAAATAATATCATCAATCATAATAATAATATCATCACAGAAAAAGACAAGATGTGTCTTTTACATTAAGCATAAAAGACCTCAGTGAATTGGTAACTGCAGCTACAATTGTAAGGCAATCTGCTACTCTTTTTCTCTTGCAACTGTTATTGAATGTACAGCGAATACCTCTTACATGGTGCAAACACCGAGTGAGTATGAACTTTAGACAGTGTATGTATGTGTGCGTATATGTGTTCTTATGTGTAGTGAGTCTTTGTTGTTCTCAGGTGTCAAAGGTGTGCCTGGGAGCTCTGTGGAAGTTCTCCTCTGCCTTTCCTTTTCCTCTCTTCTCACCACCTAAAGAAACATACTTTCTTTTGGTCTTTTTGTGTTTCTTATCAGAGCACCACACTCTCTCACAGTATTCCTCCACTTTCTGAGCATCGCCGTAACCAATTAGCTGGAGGAACTCCTTGTACCAGAGCCTGGAATTGGGGGCTGAGACTGAGGGTGGCTGCAGAGATCGAGGGTTGATGCTGGGGGCAGGTGCAGGGACTAGGATGGAGTGGCATTGAGCCGAAGCTCCATCTCCCTTTCCATCGTTAACCTTGCGCATTGCCATCTCAAGCTTCTCTGCTCGGAGCACATGCAGGTTGATCCGCAGTAATGTGTGCACATATCCGTGTTCCACAGTCTGACACACGTACACGCCAGCGTCAGAGCTTCTTACGTGTAAGAACAGCAGCCCATGAGACGTCATGATGACCCGTTCATCACCTCGAACCTATACAAAGGGGGGGGTGGGAAATGTAACTATTGAACTAAGGGTATTCAGGAATGCATGGCACCACTTCAGAATTAGCTTTCCTCCCAGATAGAATTGTAAATGAAAAATCTATTTTATATTAAGAGTCAAAGAAGGCTGGCAGTTTATCAGTTTACTCAATACAATGACTGATGCACTTTGTGAACTGTTTCTAAAAAAAATAGAATCTTTAAATGTATGGACATTTATGCCAATGCTAATGTGTTGTGGCCGAGAAATGTGGAGCACAGTAAAATGGTTTGGGGTGCTTAGCTTCTCATAAAAATGTATCAGTTAATGACTACATCTATTGACACATGCTTAAATTTGCTGTCTACAGTTATAAGTGTATGTAAAATATCATTTCAGAGTCAATTTATTTTAGAAATTAGTTTTGAAACTCATATCACAGCATAGATTCAATATATTCAGAGAAAAGTTTTCACTGCTGACTTTACAGCTGTCCAGCAGGCAGTCACTGACACCTTCCACGAGGATATAGCATCTATGTTTAGATGCTATATCTAAACATAGTTTTGACTTACTGACACGCTTTGTGGAGATGTTGGTTTAATTTTTCAACAGGATTTGGCATCTACCCAATCTGCCAAAACTACCAATATCTGGTTTGTTAACCATTGTAGCACTATGCTTGGTCAGTAAACTTGCCTGAGCTAAACTCCACAGACTCTCTACAGAATATCATCAAGAAAAATATGAGAGACACTAGGCCTAACAATATAGACAAATTGAAGGCCACTATTAAAATAACCTGGGCTTCTTTTATACCTCAGCAGAGCCTCTGGCTAACTGCCTCCATGCCATTCTCCCATGATACAGATGTTCCTGGAACTTCAACTAGGGATTGACTGCACATACTGTGTAGTACATTGTAATACTCTTAATTACACTGATAATCCTGCATTGAGATAACTTTTAAGAGGACTCATGAAATATTTAAAATTTTCTGAAAAACTGAATTTTTAGATTTCCATTAGCTGTAAAACAAAATCTTTAGTTAACAAAAATAAACACTCTAAACACATATTCATGTACTGTATATAAAGAATCTGCATTCGTGATTTACCTTTTAAATTGAATTCTTTAAATTGTTGAACTTTTAGATTCTAATTCATAGAAATGCACCTGTATGTATTACATGAAATTCAGATACATAATTCCACTGCACTGATTGAAAAACAACTTGTACAAATCTTTATTGAGCAGCTAATATACCAAAATATTAGTGGAAAAAAAAATAATAGGAATCTCAAGTTACCTCATGTTTTTCCCCTCCTTTTTCTAAGAACCAGAGGACCTTGGCTTGAAGTGATCGAGGGACACATTCCAGTAAAGTGGTGTTGCTCTCAATGCTGTATATTAGCCTCTCCTCAGCCCTCTGCCATTGTTCATCTACATATACACAAACAAACACACACACACACACACACACACACACACACACACATATATATATATAAAATAAAAGACTGAGAGGTAGGACTGATGGCAGCAACCTTTCATTATATGGCTAACGTAAAGCTGATTGTTTTTTTCTGCCATGGTACAATCACAGTGACCTTACGGTAACCTCCAGCCAAAATGGTACATGAAGAAAATATTTTTTTGCCCCGCAGTCTTTTTTGATACCCATACCAACATATAAACACATTTCACAGCCATTTTATACACTAACCATCAATTTGCAGTCCATTGCACAGCTGTACGGCGTTGCCATGGCGAACATCCTGTCGCCTGAATCGTCTGCTACAAAAGAAACCCAAAGATGGAATAATATTTAACATGTGATAAAAGAGGGATATATGAAAGAAACTGAAAGACAGAAATTAAAAGTGGGAGAGGGAAGGAGGAAAAGATGAAAGGAAGGACTGTGAGATCAAGTGCATACTGATAGATCTTATGTAACTACCTTGTCTGTGATTGATAATGATTTGGTAAACCAAGATCACATTCTTGTGACTTTTAAGGGCAAGAAGATTTACTGATAATGGTGTGAACATTTTACTTCATCTGGTGCTCAAGTGTGTGCACTGTTACCTCTTGGTGTAAACTCCAGCAGGGTAATATCTTGAGCAGGTGAGACCATCCCAGGCACAATAGGGGTCTCTTGCTAGACAACAGTCAGCACACGCTGAACCATAGAGATCACACTGATGTAGTATGACCTGTGCAACACCCACTTCTGACCCAACATACAGCTGTTGCTGTGGAACCAAAGATGCAAACCATCATCTAATTAGTTTATCTGGAATTTTTATTGTTGTTCTCGTCCAACTAAGCCACTTTACCAAAAACAGAGGTAGAAATCATTTAATGTGTCACTACTGTGTTGCATATATTGTTCTGCTGTTGTCATCTTGTGGCAGAACTATGCAATTGCATATAGATACATACTAAATATTTATAGAATATCTTACCCTTTTGGGTGATATTATGATCTCTTTGATTGGAACTGGCACCTGGAATGAAAATGCACATTTTTGTATTTAAAAATGGAACTGAATAGAATAATCATGTTATCGTATAAATAAACAGTGGTGACATTTGTTAAATATTTCAAGGCTTTCTGCCATGCTTTTAGTCACTGAAAATTATGAATAAAAAAAAATAGCAGTGACCACTAATTTCTAAATAGTTGTTATATGTGCAATGTCATGTTAAAAATACTAAAAGCCTGAGCCAGACATTAGAGTGGGCTTACAGAGGCAGTAGCCCAAGGCCTCGAGTCTTATGGAGCTCCAAAGATTTTTTACTTCTTTTAATGAATTCATGTTTTACAAACATTGAACTTTATATAAAACTCAAAGTCCCATATTAAGTGAGATGTTTTAATATTATTGGATTTTTATGAGCACAAACAATACTTTAGTATTAGAAAATTTTGAAGTTATTGTACATCTTTTCAGGGGCAACATAAAGCCATCTGCCAGGGGACGTTTTAAACCAACCGTGCCTCAATTCCTACCAGTTGATGTATAGGCCTACATGTCAATATACTGTACTTTGCAAGAGTAAAAGAAATTAATTTTTTGGGTTATTTTACGACCATAAACTTCCACGTTTTATCGAGGTTTTGTTTTTTCAAAGTAGTGCATGGTTGTAAAGTGGAAGAACAAAATACATGGTTTTCTATCTTTTACATATTGAAATCTGAAAAGCGGGTATGCATCCGTGAGTGAATGTTTTAGAGCTTTTGCTATAATATCTCAATGAGCTTTGTACATTTTGACCATTCCTCTTTCCAATATGTCTTGCCTAGTCAGATTAAATGGTGTTAATCCGTGAACATAAATTTCCAGTCATTGCCAGAAATTGTCAATTGGATATAGGTCTAGGCCATGCTAGCATATAAGTATGATTTGATCTAAAGCACTGTGTTGTAGTTCTGGCCGTGTGTCATTAGGGCTGAAACGATTCATCGGATTAATTGTGATAAATCGATTATTGAAATAATCGTCAACAAATTTAGTAATCGATTGATCGTTAACTGGAGTATACTGGCGTATACAGTATACATTGTTGAAAGAACAACATTCTCAGATGAGTAAATAAGTCAAAAATATACAAAAAAATATATACATTTTGCATTTAAAATCAAAACCTTTTGTCTGTAAATATGTTCCACCCAAAACCTTTCAAGTGGCTTAGTTTTAGCTTTATCCAGTTCAAATTTTGTAAAACAAATTTTGTTAAGCACCTTTTGCTTTATACTTGTTAATTGGTTAATTCAAAAATAATTAACAGATTAGCCCTACACTGTACTGACATTAAGTCAAGATGAGCTTTTCACATGTTGATCTTAGAAGTATTTTTTTCACTGCAAATGCATTCTTAGCTACAAATGATCAAGCGTGCACTAAAGGAATGGTATGTTGTTGCATTTTAGGAAATAGAAGGTTTATTTTCTTATTTAAAAAAGGAATTGAATTATTTGTTGATTTGTGTCTTTTAATTCCTGTTGTGGGGTGGATTAGGATTGATCATCGTGAGTTTGGTGCAGATCTGCTGAAATCTGTGGAATTTAGAGTCAAACGTATAGCAACAGCATGACATCTGATTTTGCCACAGTGTCACAGCCATGCACTCTAGCAAAAACTCTTTGTGCTTGAAAGCAAGTGAGACCAACTTGTTAGGGTCAGAGATGGAGCTTTCCAAGAAAAAGAAGTGACTTCCTATTTTCAGGTGGTGGGGCTTTAACGATGTCAGCATATGATCACATATTATTATCGGGCGTCCAACATGGGTGACTCATACCAAATTTGGTGCAAATTTAGCTTTTTATATGAAAGTTATGGCTTTTTGTTTGCTTTGGCAGGTAGGCCAAGTTTGCCGCTAGGCCATGTCACCTAAACATGATCAAAAACTAAAGAATTTGATAACTTTTAATTCCCCATCCCTTAATTGCCAACTGACAAAAAATGAAGTTTATAGCTTAAAATCGCTAGGAGGAGTTCATTAAAGTTTGAGGTGTATAAATGTGAAAAATGATCACCTCCCTGTACATTTTAGGGCATACCTCCAGGAGACTTTTTTCCTTGATTTGGGGGGCCTCTACCTATGTACCAAATTTCAAATCTCTACGATGTACGGTTTGACCTATCTCAGTTTAGGGGGCGCTGTAGAGCAGTTTGGCCATGCCCACTTCTGATTCAATTGAAATCCGAAAATTTCACACAGGGGCCAATTTTGGGTGGAGTTCAGTGAGTTTTTGAATATGTTCAGGTCTCCAAAAAGCATGTAAAGTTTTGGAAACACTTGTGATTACAATAGGCCTTTGCATCATCCTGTTGCTCAGGCCTAAAACAAGAGATGTTGACAGCAGTGTACATCAGCCTTCAAAAGGATGCTGATCTAGTTGAGCAGGCTGAAAACAAATCCAGCACAATGATTGCTCAAATAATAACAAAATCCAACAGTATAAGGAAAAGATACAGGGACAAATGAAATCAACTGAAACTGTTGAGTTAGAACTGGATGGAAATTTTGCAAACTAATACACATGACTTGATGTTTTGGAAAACAACACACAAATGGGTAATAGTTTATGCATTTACTGTCAATGACATTAAAATAGCATTTACAAAACTTGTGGATCATGGTAATATGAATGTGAAAATGCCATTAAATTGGTATTAAAAGCTGTACATTTGATTAGCTGATTTCTGCAGAAACTCTATGTAATGGTGTATGAAAGAGTACACCTGGGCGAATTTGTGTCTAATGTGGGTGTATAGCTCTTCGAATGATCAGAAAGGCTAGAAAGGGGCTAAATAAGTTCTGATTCTTTAAAACTTCCTCACTTATCCTTGAGCTTCCATGTGTTTTTTACTCTTCATGTCACTGATTGTTCACTAATGTTCTCCAGCAAACTTTTGAGGTCATCACAGGACTGCTGTATTTATTAGAGGGATTAGAGGCTTATACATACTCTGCAATGATAGGTGAATTTGTCTTCATACTTGAGATGGTAAGAACAACAACAAAATTCTTTTTGGCCTGGACATGTCATATTTAACTCAAGCGCAGAACTCCTGGAAAGTCTTCATAAGTCCCTTAGCATTCGTTAGTGTTGTAATCATTCCCATTTCAAGTTTCTGGCCAATCACAAAATATTTATCAGACACCACAGAAGAAAAAAGTTCTGCCTAAAAATTTTTTTTGTCAAAAGCAAGTTTCAAGAACTGCCAAACGATGGCTAAAAGAACAGAAAAATGTAAATTTTTCCTGCAGCCCTTGGAGAGAGAAAAATGTGTCTCTGCTATGCACAGGCCACTGAGTATACACAGGCCTTATTTACACACAGGTGGACACTGTTTGCTGATTTAGTGAATTCTAATGAAAACGGGTTGCACTGGATTCCATTTAGGGGCAAAAGAGGTAAAGGGGCTAAATTAAAATGTACAGGACATTTTTCTGATTTTTATTTGTTTATTTTGAAAACTATGTATCTTTTTCCTTCCACTTCACTATTATGCACTGCTTTATGCTTTTGATCCAAAATTTCAGCAACATAAGTTTGTGGTTGTAACATGACAAAACCTTGGAAGTTTGTGGGTATGAATGCCTTTAAAAGGCACTGTATGTAACTGATCTCAGTAAAATGTTTAAAGTCAAGTCAATAATTACTGCTCTGCAGTTTTTATAAATGTTAGTAAAAGTATCATGTTTAAAGATTTGATCTAAAGAAGTGAAAAGGTGGGATAAACTCAGAATTCACCTGAATGGTAATTGTCCTGAATTTAAATTAGACTTATGAAATGTAATCAGCCACTCCATGTGTTTTACACAACAACACAGATTTGCCTTTTATGAGTTTTTTTTTTTTTTTTTTTTTTTTTTTTTTTTTTTTTTTTTTTTTTTTTTTTAATCCCTGTCATGCATGCAGTCAGACATCAATGACATAATTGTTCTTTAGCCAAAGGGAACCTCCCATGTAAGACATGCTTGTTAAGGAGGCAAATGATCAAACCACTGGATTTCCTTTCTGTGTATAGCCTGTTTGTCTTGCAGGCTGCACATGCCTCAGGAATTTATCTGATAGCTGAACTTGTCAAGAAACTGCAGTTAATTTGCACATACTTTTCATCACTGCATAGTTACATTTTATTTCTATTCTTTGTGGCATGCAACATAGAAAAGATTTTAACACAAGCACCAAGTCACACACTTATAAAAGAATAACTATTTCTTTTAATCACTGGCCATTATTCAAACTAGAACAATGTGCTTTTTAAGTAAGAGTTATACCTCCTGTCTCAGTAAGCCAAGGAAATACCACAGCTAAGTCCATCTTATATATGTTTAGGCTTGAAAAGATTTGCATATGAAATAGGAAGTACCTTGAAAATTTGCAGCTCTTCCAGCAGCACTTCCTCTACAGTGTCTGTGTCTTTGTTGTAGATGGTGATAACTTTCAAAACCACAGAGTCATCTAACAACAGAAAACAGTTCCATTGCATCGTTGCTCCTTTAAATGTTTTATAGACAATGTAAAGTAAATGCTATTGTTACATTGTGCTACCAGTTTGTAAAAATCAGAATTTTTTCAGCTAAATCTATAGCATATTTTGGATTAATTCTTTTTTTTTTTATTTTATTTTCAGATCACTTATTTCTAAATTTTACACTTGTGTACGGAATAATCCAGAATGTTTTACCAGTGCCAATGTAGAGAACATGGTAGTGTCCATCCTGTGCTTGAACTTTGTCTACTGCAATTTGCGTCAGCTTTCTTCTGCCTGGCTCTGACTGAAGGAGAATAGGTCTATGGTGATGTGGAAGGATGGGACGATACATCACAGGATGAGCGCGCACAAACCGCAAAACCTCATCAGGAAACTCCTTTGAGCTGGAGAAGCCTCCACCATTCACTTTACTGGCACACTGTTAATGAGATGGGTTGACAGAAATAAAGAGAGTAGGGGAGATTTAACAGCAGACAAAAGAAGACTAATTACTGTGTCAGCAGTTGGCAGTGAATAAAGAAAACAATAATTCATTAGTCAGATTCAGGCTGTCCTGGTGTGAACTGCTGACACAGCTACAACAGTGAACATTTACAAAGTTGGCTAATATTCTTTCAACATTGTTCACTTGACAGGACAGTTATGTGAACACCAAACTAGGTGAAATGGAGAGCGTTGAGAGTGAATAATGCTGAACAATATGGTAATTGTATCCATTAAATATTTTTTATAAAAGATTCAAGACTCACAGATCCAGGTCGCGGAAAGGGGACTCTGCCCTCATATGGTGTCCAGTGATGCTCAAATCTCTCTCGGTAGGCAAATGGTCCATTGAAAGCTGCTCTTATGTCTTCCATGTGATAGATACACACAGCATAGCCCTTAAACACAGCACTGTAGAAAAAGGTTTTAGTGATTTGATGCAGAAATAATATATATGTCATTCTGGATATCCATCACTCACCTTGTTGTGCTAAAGAGGCCAAATATTTCTGGGTTTTTTTCATCTTTCTTTGTGAGCACAAACACATCCTCTAAAAGAAACAGATGAAAGTGAATTCACTGTTTGACAATGTTTCTGATATTGAGCGATTAAACGTGTTTCTCATAGATGATTAATGTGTGCCCAGTCGTCGATAGCAGTTAAAAACATAATGCTATATCCTTACCAAGATCATCAAAGTGTGTATCAATGCCATTTGGTCCAGGCACAGAGCAGATGAGGCGAGCTTTCAGGAAAGAGCTCCATCTGTTTACCAGCATTCTCTGTCCTCCTGGTCATTCTGAGAGATGTGACAGGTTCACATTGTGATTTTGCCTGTCAGAATTTACCAAATTATACTCACGGAACATTTCTCGGTATAAGCATTCTCACCGCACACATTCTCCCAATGCGGGTAAGATTCCCCTGTTCATTCCCTTCTCCATCAATCTCCCGCTCAGTGAAGAAGAAGTAAACCTTATCATCATCTCTGTCATCATTGTCGGGGATAATTGATGACCCCACAAATTTAGGTTCTGTAGCAAGAATATTTATTAAGGAAGTTGAAAAAGCCAAAATGAAAAAAATGTTTTCAATGATTTTGGAACTAGAGCAAACAGCTCTACATTTTTATTAATTCATTTATTTACAGAACTTCATACAAGTATGAATACCCTTGAACTTTTCCACATTGTGTATGTTTACAACCACAAAGTTCAGTGTATTTTATTAAGAGTTTATGTGATACACCAATGCAAAGTGTAAAATTAATAGAAAAAAAGGAAAAATTATTTTCAAATTAACTAGTCTGGTGTGCATTTGAATTCAGACTATTTTACTCTGACATTCTAAAATGAAATCTATTTAAATTAATCTTTTTATAATACAGACAAAATGCTGTGTGTGTTATAAAATCAAATGTGCACATCACCGTCATAAAACATGGTAATGGCAACATCATGCTGCAGGGATGCTTTTCTTCAGCAGGAACAGTAAAACCTGTTAGAGGTAATAGTAATCTTGATAAACCCTGAACAATTCTAGAAAAACCTTTTTAAAACTTAAGACTGGAATGGAGGTTCAACTTCCAAAAAGACAACAATGTGCAAAGATGATAGAGACAAACTCCAAAAGATCTACAGCTGTTATTGGAGCAAAAGGTAATTTTGCAAAGTTTACTTCAGGGGATGTGAAAACATATGCACACCACGCTTTTCATATTTTTACTTGTAAAAAATAATAAACCATGTGTTATTTCCATACATTTCACTGATATGCACTACTTTGCATTGATCTAGCTCATAAAAATGTGGCTGTGATGTGACAAGTGTGGGAAAGTTAAAGTTTTAGCATTTTTATGAGGCACTATATATTTATTCCATGATTTTTGCATCTTGGATCAAAGTAAAAACAGTATTGCCAGTTGCATCCTGTTCTTTAAAATAATTTAATTAATTAGTAGTGTTTTCCATTAATATCAGATTTGGGTTCTTTGAGAGATGAGGTGGACTCCCTCAGTATCAGTCATCCTAATTTATTGGCATTCATTGAGAAATATAAATTTCTTTTTTTAAGTCCACCAACCATTGAGCTGCTGCCTGTCGCTTCTTTCAGTTCGTGTGTAGGTGTGGTTGTTGAGTCGGCACAAAGCACCATCATTCTCCCAGTAGTCAGTATACAGACCAATATAGAGCTCTCCTCCTAATTAATGTGGAAAAAAAGAGAAGAATGCAAAAATTTTCTTCAAAGTGAAAGTATTCATATGACATTAACCACAAGGTGGCAGTATTTACTGTTAAGATGGGAACTAGTTCAACTTGACAGTCAACTGAAATGAAAACGCTGTGCTTTTAGCTCAGTTGATGGAGAAATTATAAGTGAAATACATAGTTATGTCTTACTTGCAGAGAGCTGATATGCAAGAACTGTTGGAGTCATACGGACAGCGTCCCTTCCCACTCATCACACTCTCCTCTTCAAAAGCAATTCATTGCTTCCTGAGGGTTATAAAACACAAACTTAACCAATTCCGCACAAATTTTCTCAAACATGAATGTCACAGCTGCACTCTAAGCAGCAGGGTCTCCAAAATAAGTGAGATCAGTCCCTGAAGAGGATATGGGAATAAATGAATGAAGAAAATTAAAGGAGGGATCATAAAGTGATGGATGGAGAGAAGAAGAAAAGAAGACAAATGAGAAATGAGGTGGTGATGGATGACAGAATGAACAACTTTCGCATAGAAGTGTATATCCAGCTTCTCTCTACCCCTTTCATTGATGTTGGAATCCTCACTCCCACTCATCTGCACTCCAGGGAGCAGAAAGTGAGCAGACACACACATACAGAAAAAAATGATCTCCATGTAGTGCCACAACTCATATACTGTGGGCCACCACAAAAATCTTGACAGTTACTGGTATTTCAGTGTTGTAATGCCTCATTCTGACTTGATTTATGAGAGGTCACTGAGCCCATCTATGCTGTGCCTATGTGCAGCAACACAGGTTAGTTTCTGTCCTAAACTCATCCATCATGGAAGGTGATCTCTCAAAAGTAAATGTAAAATTTGAAGTCAAACATAACTCTGTGTTGTTTTGTGCTTAGACGATTTAAGAAGTCAGACATTTTTTTCTTTAATTACAATGTCTGATGGATTAATATATTTTTCATCAGGTAGTGTCTGACCTGATAAGTAGCAGTATATCAGCTGTAATTTATGGTTATGTAAATATGCTTTATCTCAGAATTAATGCGTGCTGTGGGCTAAATATAATATCATATGCCACATGTAAGATTGGTGGAGAGTAGTCAGGTTGAGGAGTTTTCTACACTCCCATTAATCAGCCACATTGATGTAGTTATGCTGAGCAGTGAACATTCCTGAGCTGAATGATGGTTAAGTGTTGTTTAGTTGACCTATTGTACAAGTATTAGTGTGCAGGGTGGAAACCTTTTTTGCTCTTCCCTGTCTAAACACAGTGCTGACACATACCTAAACTGTCCAGTGTCTCATGTGGGAAATATGTTATATTGTGTCCATACATGCTGATGCTAATGTATGCAGCCAGTTTTGGTTGCACACCACTTTGCATGAAAGACAAGCAAGTTGTTTTTACATGCTGAAACAAGCATAAATTAATCATTGCTAGCCTGAAACTTCCTCTTTCCTTTAGAAAGCAGCACCTGGGCTGATCTCCTTGTTTATATGTACAGTAGGGATGCCAGCCTTTTAAAATATGAACAAGTGATCTGCGCCAAATACCAGTGACTCTCTTTAAAAAAATAAAATTCCTCCTTCCCTTTCTCAGTGTGTTTTCCATCTCCACCTCACATCACTCCTTGGTGCAAGGCACATGAATCCGTGGAGAGGATTACTGTATGTGCAGTATTTAATAGCTCAGCAGTCCAAGATGTATAGAGTGTTTTAAAAGCTCTTGAGCAAAGCATAATCAGAACTCTCCAGCTACAGTTCAAGCAACATAATTTATGACGTATTTACAATAAAACAGTCAACATTTGTTTTCCATTTCATCGCTTACCTGCCCTTTGTGTCCCATTCTGACAAAAGCACAGACGGGATTAAAGGCTCCTGTTCCACAGACCAGCAAATGAGTCTGGTTGTATATGTGCAGGACTTTAATGTAGTTTGCACATTCAGGCTGTTGAGATAGAGACATTAAACAAAGAGTAAACATTGTGGCGTGGGTCAGGTGCTGGTTGTGATACTGTGAAAATATTATAATGGAGAAAGTCATTTTTATTGCATAATCAGTATTATCAACAATAAAGGTTGCACATAGGCCATAGGGCCCAGTCATAAGCAAATCTCCTCATGTAATACATAGGCATATCTCTATGATCTCCATAAACCCAGGCAGTCAGTTAATCTATAGGCTCTAAATATATATAATATTTTATTTACTTGAAATTTGGTTTACTTATCTTGATGATTAGAACCAGCTGTTCTGCCAAGTCAACATTTAGCTATGATGAATGTTTTTGCAAAATTTTACCACACAGTTCTTACCTTTTCCCTCCCCTTCATCATACACTCCTCTATCTGAAATTCAGTACTCCCCCAGTTAATCTGAAAGAAACGCATTTTCCACATATTTCCAGTAGTTGTGTTGTAGACAGTGTATATAATGTTATCCTTTTTAGGTATACTTAAGACATACAGCAAAAATTCTCGCAAACCGTTTTTTCTGTATTTTTTATAAGCATGCAATATCACTATCTACATTAATCCTTGAAAATATAAAGTCATGCATAGTAAAAATATTAATATTAAGCACAAACATAATTATCTCACACACACAAGTATGTCCAGTTTTGGTTTATCACCTAAACACACAGAAGAAGCCCAGCCTACCTGTCTATAGTGGGCATTAACTCTGTCCAGGCTAAGGGAGAACAAAGCATTCTTGGCACCAACATAAAGCCTTTGGTGGCTCTCATCCAACAGCATGGTCTGGGGCTGAAGAGGCACTCCACGTGCCTGGAAGGTCCAGGTCCTGTTCATCTGCCAAAGCTCTGCGTGGACATTCATACAGAGTGATCATGTTACTTTTTATTGCACAAGGGTGAATGTGCAGCATACTGAGAAACAGTCACCAATAATTTTTAATGCCAATAAATAACACTCCATCCTTATGGATTACAAATTTCTAAAACAAGTTTATAGTTTTTACATCAAGTTGTGCTTTGCTTTGTCACAGCACAGCAGTATTTAACATTGCTTATAGAAAGGTTACTTGTTGAAGCTGCCATTGAACACTGAAAACATAAAATAGGGAACACAGACTGAAGACCCAAGAACTGAAACATGTAGTGTCACCAGTTTTAAATCAGTATGGGACAGGATCTGTCCTGGATATGTGAGTCATTTAAAATGCACCAATGTCTTAGCCAGACCCTATATGAAGACGCTGGCATGCTGTTTTGTTGAAGTTTAAGGCACAAGTAATTGGGTAAGATATTTTGGGTTTTGAGCTAGTCAGATAGAGAATAACTGGTCTGTTAGTGGACAGTTGGTAAAAACCATCTGACCCCCTTTTCCCTACATCCACAACAGATACGAAAGCCATAAGAGAAGCTCAGGCATGACTGGCATAATTGAATTACTAGAAATAATAAGTGGAAAAGCTAACATTTAAAGTAAATTGTATTCTAAATCCTTATGTGTTGCACATTACCTGGCAGCCTGGAATAGCACGGTACAGCTGAAGAACACATTTTGTAAAAGCACCCAAAGAGCTAAAGAGCTGCACAATCAGCTCCTCATAGCCCACACTAAACATCTATTGAGGCTGAGATAGTTTGTCAGATTTTCAATCTTTATGAATTTCTAATAAATTATATGAAGCCACAATTAAGAAGTGATGTATGTATTAAAGAATAATATTATTTATATAAATGTTTATGTCAGATACATGAGGAATCATTTCATAGACAAATGAGGTTTTAATTCCTATGTTATTCCTATGTCTTTTATATATATATATATATATATATATATATATATTATATATATATATATATATATATAGATATATATATAATATATATATATATATATATATATATATAATCATGATAAGCTAAATTTAAATTTTAAATGATAATAAATCAATAGATTAAAATTCTGTTAAGTTGAATTAAATTAAAGGGTTTCCCAGTGCCTCAGTTGATAGTACTGTTGCTTACAGCAAGAAGGTCCTGGGTTCAAATCCCAGCCTGGTGGTCTTTCTGCAGGGAGTTTGCAGGTTCTCCATGTGCATGCATGGTTTCTCTCTGTGTGCTTTGGCTTCCTCCCACAATTCTAAGCATGAGTGTCAACTGGATAATTGGTCTCTTTAATTTGCCCTTGTGTGTGTGCATGGTTGTTTGTCTTGTGTTGCCTCTGTGTTGCCCTGTGATGGAATGGTGACCTGACCAGGATTATACCCCGCCTCAATGCTCAATGACTGCTGGAGATAGGCACCAGCCACCACCAACACCCCCCAGCCACCTTGGTAGAGGACAGTGGATGGATGGATACATTAATGAATGACTCTTTTGATGACTAGCTAAATAACACAATTGACATTGCAGTACTCTACATTCTTTTAAAAATGCAAGTTGTATGAAAGCTTGACATTATCATTTTTAATTATTTAGTTTAATTTTTCCCCCCCAGTTTCATGCATTAATAGTTTATCATCTAAGTAGCATTTGCCAAAACCAATTTTTCAGTGAAGTTTTCAATTCATATTAATAAAGAACTTCAGTGTTTAAAAATGTTTCATTCTTTCTTGAGACAATGGTTTCAATTATTCTAAACCAACATCAGTATCTCACTGGAAAAAAATATGCTTGTCAGCTCAGTAAGAGCAACCATATTTTTCCTGAGCAAGTCATAGTACAATGATACATTTACAGATAACAGATTAAAACATTTTTATTTAAATCTGTCTGTGTGATCAATGTATTTCGACAGACAGACGCTTGCATACGGGTACCTGGTTTTATGTTTTTTATTTCGAGCCACTCCAAGTGAGTTTGAGCCTGTAAATCGTTATGTTTAATCTTTCTCTTTGAATGTTACATAGATGTCTCTTATTTCTGAATTCAGCTATGCTTTCATCACTACGTGTTAAAGCACACTAAGTTCAAAGCAACCTTAAAAGCATCATTAAATTTCTGAAAGGATGGTTACGAGCCCATGTCCATAACTGTCAGGAAAGACACTGCAACAGCAGGGCATCATTCTGGGAAGATGTTGTATATTTGATTTACTCTGGTCTTGTCCTGTGGTCTTTTTAGCTGTGAGAAAGCCCTTTTATCTGTCAGGAAACTGAACCAGTCTCTTTTTCAGTCATTAGTTTAGATCTCCTGCCACTCCCACTTTGAAATGGAAGCAGTTTATACATTGGGGATATGTCATTACAATATACACACATTTACTCATCAGAACAATCAAGTAGACATTTTAATGTACCCTTATCACAGTCATACACTTACTCCCCATTTTCATTTCATGACTGCAATTCGGCAAATTGGTCCTTCTATTTTCTTTAAGCCTCTGAAAGGTTGTGGGTGAAAGATATAAACTAAGCCTTAAACCACCAGAGGTGTGCCCTTCCTCTTTGTTGAATTGGCCTAAAAGACTTTCATTTCCACATGATGGGGCTGGACTCAGTTCCCTCATAAAAGAAAAAAGGGGAATCTGGTGTGTGTTAGAAGTTCCTGTGAGACCTCAGGCATATTAAAGCACATTGGCCTTTGTGCCCGGGTTATGTGCAGTTGGTTCAGTTTGACTTACTTTCACAAACTTGGGGGATTCATGTAATGTCTCAGAAAATAATTTTAAAGCAAACAAAAACTGTCATCTAGACATATGAAAATACATGGTGAAGTAAGAGTCAGCTACTCCTTTAAAAAAAAAAAATGAGTTAAGTGTCCTACAGTGCAGGTTTGAAGGGAGCAATTGCGTGATTTGTTTTTCTTGGATCTGTATATTTTTAGTGACACATGATCTGTGGTATAGATGGAGAGAATGTTTATTCTCATTCTGTAGATCATGCAAAGCAACTATACTTCAGAGACATTTATTTGTTTAGAATGGGATTATGTATCCACAGAGGAGGAGGTGACTTTGTATATTTTGTTGCTAATAAGATTTCGAAGTTGGAGACTAGTGACTATTTGTTTAAGTTGTATTAGGTCTTGGGTGGTTAGGAGGTATAGACAGAGGGGATCTGGCAGTTGTGTTTTGCCAGGGCTCAGACATGTTTCCTGTAATTATCAAATCCACACGCACGCACACACACACACCCACACACACACACACACACAGAATAGTTCTCTGTTTGTCTCACACACAGATGTCTCTATATTCTGGTTCCTGTTTGACATGAGCTGAACTTGGATCAAGGATACTGGTCTTAACTTTTTTCTCAAACAATCAACTCCTTGTTCATGGAAATTTTAATTTGCTTGCATTAATTCAAATGATAGACTTAGATGACTATTTAAAGTGTTGAAGTGAACAGAACAGGAATCAGATCTGTTTTTCCATTTGCATGTCTTTGTCAGTAATAATGAGTGATAGCAGATCTGTGTGGGTGCTTTAAGACAGCCAAAGAAAGAAACAAACAAACAAACAAACAAAAAGAAGAATTGTGCCTTCTGTAAGAAAGTGAAATAGAAAATGTGCTGATTATAATAATTATAGGTAATCAATGTTACTAAAACGCAATAGGTAGATCTCTTGATTACACAGCCAGACTCACAGATGGTTCAGAGCAGTATTTTGAAAGTTTCTCCTCTGTTATTATGCCAGGCAGCCACTGATCATAGTGAATTAAAAAAAAGAGGGTATTTCCAATTTTTCCCATTCCTCTATGTCTATTTCCTGTCTTTTGTACCATCTGCAGCCAGCTAAGTCTCCTGTGCCATGTGCTGAAAAGCTGAGAAGAGGAGGAGGCATTTTTTTTCCATCAGCCACTGATCCAGGGAGACACATGGCCTCACTCTTATCCCCTTTCAAAAGGAAATCACAGAGAAAAGGGACTGCCTCAAGACAGATAATTTAAACAACTGCCTGCAGTGCAATGACAGATGCTAGAGTAGATTTGGCAAAGTAAAATTAAAATAAACACTCTGATCTCCGAAACAGCACTTTGCTGCAATTGGGGAATATTAAATGTGGATGGATATTGGTTCTCCAGCAGCATCTCAGAGTAGACCAAAACACACAATAGAGGTTGTGATTTGTTAAGCCTCCAAACCGCTTTTGTCTTTTCCTAAATTTTACCTGTGCGTATTTTTTCAGCTTTAATGGTCAGTCCATGCAGACACAAAAAGGAATATGCAAACACCCTGGAAAAAGGCATTCAGGGCTGACATTCAAACTGAAGAACGTGTTGTGAGGGGACGGTTATAACCACTAAAACCACTGCACCACTCTTCATGATTATCATTCCACAGACACCTTCAAAGCAAATTAAATTTGCTATTTTAATTCCACCTTTTGGGAGTGGTTAGTACATAATTGATGCCAGAAATAAAACTTGGATTAGATGCTCTCAGACTTCCAGCTAAATGTGCTTTCAGATATGCTTACCTACTAAGTGTGTTGACTCATGCAAGGATACAAAGAGATTGAGTGGGGTGATGAAGTGTTTAAAGGAGCCAAGATGGGTATGCAGTCCTTGCCTTGTGCCACAGAGGTCTGATTGCAACTGTGAAGCTCATGAGAGTGTAGCTGGGGGTGTTGTGCCTAAATGTTATATGGCCTTTTGTTTTTGCATTTCTTGTGTAAAAGGGAGATGATGTCACATTGCAAAATGAAAGCCATATGGAGAACCAGACAAATGGAAAAGTTTGGGAGTTGTTGCTGTTAAAAATCAAGACACTGCCTTACTATTTTATCAGGCATTTTAATTATCTCACACAAAACATGAGGGGTGTATTTTTAACATGCTTTTAGATGAAGATAGAATGCTATATTTTACTTAGAGTAATTCCTCCACTAATTATAAATTCTTCAGTCATCAGTTCATAGAAGTATTATACTGATAAAGGCGTTTTTAGCACTGGAATCCCTAACTAACTCTCCAGCGTTCAATGGGCAAGAGGTGGGGTAAACACTGGACAGGTTGCTCCATGCAGAAAGACCCCAGGCCAGGATTCGAATCCAGGACTTTTGCTGAATGGAACCAGTGCTACCAACTGTGCCACTGTGCAAAATAAAAATATTTTTTACATTTAAATCTGCCAGGGTTATGCTGTTCTGGAAAACTGAAAAATTGGGACACCCCAGTGAATATTCAATTCTTTAATAAGAAATTAGCATTTTATTTTTAATTTATTTCTGGAAAGCAAATTGAATTATTGAAACAACGAATGAATATCTTGCTTTTCTCAACAATGTATAAACAAAAATGCCTTTCTATCTGAGGAAAAAGTTAATAGCTATAATTATCTCCTTAGGTTGAAACAATGTCTGTGAGATGCTTCATGAAGCTGTTTACCAGTCTCTGAGTCAGTCGGAGGAATATTTGCTCCACTCCTCACTTATGGCTGTGAGATCCTTAAGGGGTTTCTTGCATATACAGCCCCTTTCAAGTCACCCAACAGCATCTCTGTTGGGTGACTTGACATCAAGATCTGGGCTCTGACGTGGGCCAGGACTCTCCAAGTGTGTAGCCACTCCTCAGTGGATTACATTTTCAGCACTATTATATTGCAAGGTCCAATTCTGCTTTAGGTGTATTTTTTTATGGATAGCTTCCATTTTCCTTAAGCACCCTATGATATGAAACAGGATTCATAGTGGATCCTATGATAGTATGCAGACCAGGTGCTGTTGCAACAAACTATGACACTTCCACCTTCATGGTTTCCAGTTTGTATCAGGTTCTTTTCCTGGAATGATGTCTTTGGTTTACACAAAACATTCTCTCTATACCAGTTGTCCTAACAATTCAGTTTTAGACTCATCTCTGCAACGAACATTGTTCCAGAAGTGTTAGTGTTTGTCTGCATTCTCTGTGTCAAACTTGTGTTTCTCCTTTCTTGGTACCAATGAAAGTCAAACTTTTGCACAGGCATGCTCTTTCACATCAGTGGAAAGAGCACCTACTGCTGTAGGTTATGAGTTGATATTTTTGGGTTTTTGGAGACTTATCCTAAGGATGTTCTCATAAAGATGGGACTATTGATGATTTTAATCTATCATACGCAGCAATAAGTTTGACAATAATGTTTACATTAGGCATAATGATTGTTATTGATTTATCCATCCAACAATGAACAACTCCTGCCTGATTTAAATGTAGATAATTCAACTTTCTCTCTGAAGGTCTGAATATCCGTCCCATGTTTTTTATGTGAAAAACATTACTCCTCTCCCTGTTCCCTACAAAGAGAAAAGGTCAGAAAAGATATTAGACATTCACCAGCTGCCTAGGCCTTTGGACAGCTCATTAATGCACTGCAAAGCACACGCATAACACGGAAGGTGACGCTGAGATGTACACACACAAAATGAGTATGACAGAAAGATGAGCAGGGAAGATAGAGGAAAAGGTTAAAAATTATTGCCTTTCTTTTCTCTGGCTTATAAGTTGGTATTTATCTAAACTTCAGCCTACTTCCCATTTTCCACATGCTTGGTTGAAATGTCTGCACAAACACTTTGGTTTGGTGATACATGTTAAACATAGGCCTCTTTTCATGAATGAAAGATCATTAATGGGACTTCTCACCTGCCACATTAGAAGAAATGAGAAATAGAAATTCCCACCTTAATTTTGCTGCATGCACACAGGTTTTTCCCAAATTACCTACCCCTCCACAGTCTGGAGGCTGTAAAAAATATATGGTGACAGCTTTTTGTTCTCAGGAGAGGGAGGTCTAAAATTACAGTTCAAAGTGAGGCTTCATACATCTGTAATTGCCACCCGAGTAATCCCTGTGTTTATGTACCTTGGAGTTTTTTCATCTAACTCACAGTTTTACCAAAAGTGCTGAGAACAAGAAACTCTCAAATACTGCTTTAGTGTTTAGTGTTTCTACCAATATATTCAGATTCATTTTTGTATCTGCACCATCATTTGTTGATTTTAGAAAAAGAATGTGTTAGTTACACATGCAAAAGCATACTGTACTTACATAGGCTGATCTAGCCTCAAGCATTCCAAAATTTCCAAAAAGTAAACATAAGTCTAAATAGCTGCATGAACACATATGAAATATTATATAAGTGTAATAGCCATTTAACATCACTGCCTGTTATCCATCATAGGCTGGAAGAGAGAAAGTATTTGTATTACCTAATGCTTACGTATATACATGGAGAAAAAATGTCCTTGGCAGAGCATTTGTGGTGATGTTATTTGTGAAATGATGATGTTAGTTTAAAAATACGGTCATTAAACAGCTAAGTTTAATGAAATTCCAATATCTAAACTGAAGTCTCATAATTTCAGAACTGGCTCTGGTTCATGACTAGGCTTTGGGGCAGTAACTTCTTGAACCAGCTGTGTAAAAGGTTACTTTAAAATTTTGTCATCACAGCCTTTTGGTGCTGGTGGATGTGACTTATTGGAGTCATGAAACTGCATTTGCTTACAGTAGACTATAAGTAGAAGAAGAAAATTTCTGAAGAAATTTAGAAGGGGCCTGCCAAAATGTGCGTATCGATGCTAACGTAATGTACAAGGAAGTTGGGAGGATGTGGAACATCACTGACATGTTGACTAACTGTGACTTGGTCCACTCAGGGGGCATAAGGGGGCGAAAGTAGTGCATAAGCTAAAAATTAGCCAAATGCTAACGCTAGCTTAAATGCTATCAGTAGCCATGGTGGGGTATCAGAGCATGTGGACTTACATATGACTACTTCATTCAGTAGTCCACTCGGGTGCAAAAAGTAGTGCATAGCTAAAATTATTCCAAAATGGCTAACGCTAGCTGAAATGCTATCAGTAGCACGTGGGGTGTCACCACCCTGTTCACAAACATCGACTCACTCCATTTGTATGCTAACCTATTATTATTTCAAAATAGGCTAAAATGCTCATTTTAGGCATAAGGCTAAAGTAGCTAAATCTGGGGTCTGAAATCCTCTTTCTCCCACACTCTACGGAGCAGCAGTTAATTGGTGATAACTCTACTAAAATCATGATTTTCCTAAAACTTTAGGTCGCTTAGAGGCACATAGAGGGAAAACCGTAAGAGGTATCAACATCCCGTCTTCACTTCTGAACACAGCACGGGCATATCTACAAACTGAGATTTAAATGGTGTTTCTAGGCCATACCATGATGACACAGTAAATCCTCAAAAATAGTGGTTTTTTAGGATGTCTTCGGGATGTCGCTCCATTGACTTCAATGGGATTTTGGGGGTCGGTTTTTTGCGAATTACGTCGCCATGGTAACTCGAATCGGAAAGTTGAGTAATAGCACACACATCTGGAGATCGAGCCGCACGTTTTGATGTATATATTGTGGGGGTGCACGCCACGGTTCGGGCCGCATTAACGCAGACGGAATATTAACGAAACCCCTTTTGCTACAACACAAAACCACCTGAAATGTGTTTTTGTTGACCTGCACTTGTTGACCTGTACATGGAGGAATGTGCTTCGGGATGGATGTTTGTGTGTGAGAGATTGTGTAAGTGGGTGCCAAACTGGTTTTTCTTGCATTTAAATAGCTTTCTATGGGCAGGCAGAAAGGAGAGACTTCTGTCTCTCCTGTCTCAGATCTGGCTCTGGTTCATGACTAGGCTTTGGGGCAGTAACTTCTTGAACCAGCTGTGTAAAAGGTTACTTTAAAATTTTGTCATCACAGCCTTTTGGTGCTGGTGGATGTTACTTATTGGAGTCATGAAACTGCATTTGCTTACAGTAGACTATAAGTAGAACTAGAAAATTTCTGAAGAAATTTAGAAGGGGCCTGCCAAAATGTGCGTATCGATGCTAACGTAATGTACAAGGAAGTTGGGAGGATGTGGAACATCACTGACATGTTGACTAACTGTGACTTGGTCCACTCAGGGGGCAAAAAGTAGTGCATAAGCTAAAATTAGCCAAAATGCTAACGCTAGCTTAAATGCTATCAGTAGCATGTGGGGTATCAGTAGCATGTGGACTTACATTGACTTACTTCATTCAGTAGTCCACTCAGGGTGCAAAAAGTAGTGCATAAGCTAAAATTATCCAAAATGCTAACGCTAGCTGAAATGCTATCAGTAGCACGTGGGGTGTCACCACCCTGTTCACAAACATCGACTCACTCCATTTTGTATGCTAAGCCTAATTATTATTTCAAAATAAGGCTAAAATGCTCATTTTAGGCATAAGGCTAAAGTTAGCTAAATCTGGGGTCTGAAATCCTCTTTCTCCCACACTCTAACGGAGCAGCAGTTAATTGGTGATACACTCTACTAAAATCATGATTTTTCCTAAAACTTTAGGTCGCTTAGAGGCACATAGAGGGAAAACCGTAAGAGGTATCAACATCCCGTCTTCACTTCTGAACACAGCACGGGCGTATCTACAAACTGAGATTTAAATGGTGTTTCTAGGCCATACCATGATGACACAGTAAATCCTCAAAAATAGTGGTTTTTTAGGATGTCTTCGGGATGTCGCTCCATTGACTTCAATGGGATTTTGGGGGTCGGTTTTTTGCGAATTACGTCGCCATGGTAACTCGAATCGGAAAGTTGAGTAATAGCACACATCTGGAGATCGAGCCGCACGTTTTGATGTATATATTGTGGGGGTGCACGCCACGGTTCGGGCCGCATTAACGCAGACGGAATATTAACGAAACCCCTTTTGCTACAACACAAAACCACCTGAAATGTGTTTTTGTTGACCTGCACTTGTTGACCTGTACATGGAGGAATGTGCTTCGGGATGGATGTTTGTGTGTGAGAGATTGTGTAAGTAGGTGCCAAACTGTTTTTTCTTGCATTTAAATAGCTTTCTATGGGCAGGCAGAAAGGAGAGACTTCTGTCTCTCCTGTCTCAGATCTGGCTCTGGTTCATGACTAGGCTTTGGGGCAGCAACTTCTTGAACCAGCTGTGTAAAAGGTTACTTTAAAATTTTGTCATCACAGCCTTTTGTTGCAGGTGGATGTTACTTATTGGAGTCATGAAACTGCATTTGCTTACAGTAGACTATAAGTAGAACTAGAAAATTTCTGAAGAAATTTAGAAGGGGCCTGCCAAAATGTGCGTATCGATGCTAACGTAATGTACAAGGAAGTTGGGAGGATGTGGAACATCACTGACATGTTGACTAACTGTGACTTGGTCCACTCAGGTGCCGCAAAAGTAGTGCATAAGCTAAAATTATCCAAAATGCTAACGCTAGCTGAAATGCTATCAGTAGCACGTGGGTGTCACCACCCTGTTCACAAACATCGACTCACTCCATTTTGTATGCTAAGCCTAATTATTATTTCAAAATAAGGCTAAAATGCTCATTTTAGGCATAAGGCTAAAGTTAGCTAAATCTGGGGTCTGAAATCCTCTTTCTCCCACACTCTAACGGAGCAGCAGTTAATTGGTGATACACTCTACTAAAATCATGATTTTTCCTAAAACTTTATGTCGCTTAGAGGCACATAGAGGGAAAACCGTAAGAGGTATCAACATCCCGTCTTCACTTCTGAACACAGCACGGGCGTATCTACAAACTGAGATTTAAATGGTGTTTCTAGGCCATACCATGATGACACAGTAAATCCTCAAAAATAGTGGTTTTTTAGGATGTCTTGGGGATGTCGCTCCATTGACTTCAATGGGATTTTGGGGGTCGGTTTTTTGCGAATTACGTCGCCATGGTAACTCGAATCGGAAAGTTGAGTAATAGCACACATCTGGAGATCGAGCCGCACGTTTTGATGTATATATTGTGGGGGTGCACGCCACGGTTCGGGCCGCATTAACGCAGACGGAATATTAACGAAACCCCTTTTGCTACAACACAAAACCACCTGAAATGTGTTTTTGTTGACCTGCACTTGTTGACCTGTACATGGAGGAATGTGCTTCGGGATGGATGTTTGTGTGTGAGAGATTGTGTAAGTAGGTGCCAAACTGTTTTTTCTTGCATTTAAATAGCTTTCTATGGGCAGGCAGAAAGGAGAGGCTGGGAGTTGGTACAGTTTTGCATGACGGCTATCGGTAGCATATAGAGCGGCTTGCGTGTTGACACTACCAGTAGAAAGTGTGTTATCACAGTAATGTTGATAATAATGGACTTACTTCATTTAGTAAGTCAATATAATGCTTTTATATTCAACTAAGCTTGCATGCTAATAGTAGCTTAAACGCTACCATTGGTCTGTGTGCTATGACTAGCATGTTGTCCCACTAGCATCTTGACACCACCATAAGAATGAGGGCTGTCACGCGCATGGATCCTTGGTACTAATCCAACATCCCAATGTACTGTTTTGTCAGCTTAAAACATAGTGTATGAAAGGGACTATGAGGCTTTTATATTGACATTTTCAGTGAGTGTCATTTTCCAAGGCCAGACCAATCCCATGTGTAACAGAGCTTGGGTCAAATCTGTCATATTTTGCCCAAAGCTGCAGTAACATGCTGTATAAAATGTGAAGGCTTTTATTTTGTAGGGTACATGTAGCTCTTATTTTGAAAGTCCAGTGTGGTTGTCAGTTTAGGCTGGTCAGGTCTCATCACTGAAGTCAGCCAAGCCCCTTAGGAGAGCAGCCATGTTGCTTGTAGGCCTGTTCTGCTCCCCATCATAGATCAAAGCTGTGGCTGCCCCACTAAGTGATTTGTTGCTATGGTAGTTAATGTCCCTCTGCCAACTGACACTGTCAGCCTCACTCACTTTGGTGCAGAGACATGCTCTATATGTCAGAGGCAGGCAGCCTGACTGAAAAAGCCTCTCCGAACAGCTCCTTCCCGTTCGGGAACCGTAACAGGTATCTGAAAAATTCTTGAAGTGTGAGTGAGGGCCATCTTTCGTCTTCCTTAGTCCCACGTTTCACATCTGTAACTCATTCAGAGCCAGAGCAGGGACGAGTGAAAGATGGTGTGGGAAAGGTGCCCAGCTCATGAAAAAGGCATGAAAATGAATGTTCCGAGACTCCCCTTTACCCTTACGCGAGTGTTTGCTCTGAAGCACCGTGACAGAAAACCGTCAGGCCTAGAGGAAATTCAAAAGCATTTTCTGAGAGCCAACCAGTGGTTCTATGTCATGACCAAAAATCATGCCGTTTGAGCAATATTTGTTGGCGTGACGGCGAGTTGAAAATAAATCTGGGGTCTGAAATCCTCTTTCTCCCACACTCTAACGGAGCAGCAGTTAATTGGTGTTACACTCTAAAATCATGATTTTTCCTAAAACTTTAGGTCGCTTAGAGGCACATAGAGGAAAAAGTGTAAGAAGTATAAACATCCCGTCTTCACTTCTGAACACAGCACGGGCGTATCTACAAACTGAGATTAAAATGGTGTTTCTAGGCCATACCATGATGACACAGTAAATCCTCAAAAATAGTGGTTTTTTAGGATGTCTTCGGGATGTTGCTCCATTGACTTCAATGGGATTTTGGGGGTCGGTTTTTTGCGAATTACGTCGCCATGGTAACTCGAATCGGAAAGTTGAGTAATAGCACACACATCTGGAGATCGAGCCGCACGTTTTGATGTATATATTGTGGGGGTGCACGCGCCACGGTTCGGGCCGCATTAACGCAGACGGAATATTAACGAAACCCCTTTTGCTACAACACAAAACCACATGAAATGTGTTTTTGTTGACCTGCAGTTGTTGACCTGTACATGGAGGAATGTGCTTCGGGATGGATGTTTGTGTGTGAGAGATTGTGTAAGTAGGTGCCAAACTGTTTTTTCTTGCATTTAAATAGCTTTCTATGGGCAGGCAGAAAGGAGAGACTTCTGTCTCTCCTGTCTCAGATCTGGCTCTGGTTCATGACTAGGCTTTGGGGCAGCAACTTCTTGAACCAGCTGTGTAAAAGGTTACTTTAAAATTTTGTCATCACAGCCTTTTGTTGCAGGTGGATGTTACTTATTGGAGTCATGAAACTGCATTTGCTTACAGTAGACTATAAGTAGAACTAGAAAATTTCTGAAGAAATTTAGAAGGGGCCTGCCAAAATGTGCGTATCGATGCTAACGTAATGTACAAGGAAGTTGGGAGGATGTGGAACATCACTGACATGTTGACTAACTGTGACTTGGTCCACTCAGGGTGCAAAAAGTAGTGCATAAGCTAAAATTATCCAAAATGCTAACGCTAGCTGAAATGCTATCAGTAGCACGTGGGGTGTCACCACCCTGTTCACAAACATCGACTCACTCCATTTTGTATGCTAAGCCTAATTATTATTTCAAAATAAGGCTAAAATGCTCATTTTAGGCATAAGGCTAAAGTTAGCTAAATCTGGGGTCTGAAATCCTCTTTCTCCCACACTCTAATGTAGCAGCAGTTAATTGGTGATACACTCTACTAAAATCATGATTTTTCCTAAAACTTTAGGTCGCTTAGAGGCACATAGAGGGAAAACCGTAAGAGGTATCAACATCCCGTCTTCACTTCTGAACACAGCACGGGCGTATCTACAAACTGAGATTTAAATGGTGTTTCTAGGCCATACCATGATGACACAGTAAATCCTCAAAAATAGTGTTTTTTTAGGATGTCTTCGGGATGTCGCTCCATTGACTTCAATGGGATTTTGGGGGTCGGTTTTTTGCGAATTACGTCGCCATGGTAACTCGAATCGGAAAGTTGAGTAATAGCACACATCTGGAGATCGAGCCGCACGTTTTGATGTATATATTGTGGGGGTGCACGCCACGGTTCGGGCCGCATTAACGCAGACGGAATATTAACGAAACCCCTTTTGCTACAACACAAAACCACCTGAAATGTGTTTTTGTTGACCTGCACTTGTTGACCTGTACATGGAGGAATGTGCTTCGGGATGGATGTTTGTGTGTGAGAGATTGTGTAAGTAGGTGCCAAACTGTTTTTTCTTGCATTTAAATAGCTTTCTATGGGCAGGCAGAAAGGAGAGGCTGGGAGTTGGTACAGTTTTGCATGACGGCTATCGGTAGCATATAGAGCGGCTTGCGTGTTGACACTACCAGTAGAAAGTGTGTTATCACAGTAATGTTGATAATAATGGACTTACTTCATTTAGTAAGTCAATATAATGCTTTTATATTCAACTAAGCTTGCATGCTAATAGTAGCTTAAACGCTACCATTGGTCTGTGTGCTATGACTAGCATGTTGTCCCACTAGCATCTTGACACTACCATAAGAATGAGGGCTGTCACGCGCATGGATCCTTGGTACTAATCCAACATCCCAATGTACTGTTTTGTCAGCTTAAAACATAGTGTATGAAAGGGACTATGAGGCTTTTATATTGACATTTTCAGTGAGTGTCATTTTCCAAGGCCAGACCAATCCCATGTGTAACAGAGCTTGGGTCAAATCTGTCATATTTTGCCCAAAGCTGCAGTAACATGCTGTATAAAATGTGAAGGCTTTTATTTTGTAGGGTACATGTAGCTCTTATTTTGAAAGTCCAGTGTGGTTGTCAGTTTAGGCTGGTCAGGTCTCATCACTGAAGTCAGCCAAGCCCCTTAGGAGAGCAGCCATGTTGCTTGTAGGCCTGTTCTGCTCCCCATCGTAGATCAAAGCTGTGGCTGCCCCACTAAGTGATTTGTTGCTATGGTAGTTAATGTCCCTCTGCCAACTGACACTGTCAGCCTCACTCACTTTGGTGCAGAGACATGCTCTATATGTCAGAGGCAGGCAGCCTGACTGAAAAAGCCTCTCCGAACAGCTCCTTCCCGTTCGGGAACCGTAACAGGTATCTGAAAAATTCTTGAAGTGTGAGTGAGGGCCATCTTTCGTCTTCCTTAGTCCCGCGTTTCACATCTGTAACTCATTCAGAGCCAGAGCAGGGACGAGTGAAAGATGGTGTGGGAAAGGTGCCCAGCTCATGAAAAAGGCATGAAAATGAATGTTCCGAGACTCCCCTTTACCCTTACGCGAGTGTTTGCTCTGAAGCACCGTGACAGAAAACCGTCAGGCCTAGAGGAAATTCAAAAGCATTTTCTGAGAGCCAACCAGTGGTTCTATGTCATGACCAAAAATCATGCCGTTTGAGCAATATTTGTTGGCGTGACGGCGAGTTGAAAATAAATCTGGGGTCTGAAATCCTCTTTCTCCCACACTCTAACGGAGCAGCAGTTAATTGGTGTTACACTCTAAAATCATGATTTTTCCTAAAACTTTAGGTCGCTTAGAGGCACATAGAGGAAAAAGTGTAAGAAGTATAAACATCCCGTCTTCACTTTTGAACACAGCACGGGCGTATCTACAAACTGAGATTAAAATGGTGTTTCTAGGCCATACCATGATGACACAGTAAATCCTCAAAAATAGTGGTTTTTTAGGATGTCTTCGGGATGTTGCTCCATTGACTTCAATGGGATTTTGGGGGTCGGTTTTTTGCGAATTACGTCGCCATGGTAACTCCAATCGGAAAGTTGAGTAATAGCACACACATCTGGAGATCGAGCCGCACGTTTTGATGTATATATTGTGGGGGTGCACGCGCCACGGTTCGGGCCGCATTAACGCAGACGGAATATTAACGAAACCCCTTTTGCTACAACACAAAACCACATGAAATGTGTTTTTGTTGACCTGCACTTGTTGACCTGTACATGGAGGAATGTGCTTCGGGATGGATGTTTGTGTGTGAGAGATTGTGTAAGTGGGTGCCAAACTGGTTTTTCTTGCATTTAAATAGCTTTCTATGCAATTACTATGGGCAGGCCCCAATAAACACAATTACTTAACATCTTTGGTTGTCAACACAGGTTCCAAACGTTCAGCTGACAGGTGCAGATTGACACATAGTATGAAGACATTCAAGGACAGACAACTTCAATTCACACCCAAAAATGCTGGGTACAAAGCAACCAAAACTAAGATGTTACAAAATGGTGAAGTGGCAAAATGCCCGTCACCCTAAGTAAATAAACAAATAAATAATGTACCAAGAAGATGTTCTCTGTTAAGTATAAAGCATGTCAACTACTCTCCATGTTAAACTATAAAATGTTTTTCATTTAAGGTTTAGATCTTTGCAACTATCAAAACTGCTGTCTCACTTTTAGCAGTTTTAACTAACATTATAACAGGGCTGTGGAGAAAGTATATTAAATCCAAGCCTGAACACCAACCTGCAGCCTGCTGATAGACACATGCTTAGCTGTGCCACAGCTTCTTCATCAGTGAAATTGATGGCTATTCTAAAACAGGATCCTATTTCACTCCTGTAGCCCAGTGATCTCAAATAAGCTGCCAAGAAACCCGAATAATGCAAATTCAAATCATATGGAGCTCTGTTCAAAGGCATGAAAATATTACAAAGCAAACAGTGTCTCTTTATCTCTGCTGGACTGTGAACGTATCTCCCTGCAGGGGCATTTCAAAGTTTTATAATCCATTATTTAAGAAGTCTGATTGGTTAAATGTCCAAGCAGTTGAGCTGTAACATCTTTAAGCATGTGTTTAAAGTCTTTGAATGTTGTGCAGCCAAATCTCAGGGTCAGTTATTTCTGAAGACGGTGTGGTTTCCGAGTTTGTAATTCAATACTTTGTGTGATTAAGGTAACAACCCTGAGTTAAAAGGAAATAAAGTGGTGGCTGGAATAAAGATGATTTAAAATGCACATAAAATAATATTCACTGGTTTAGAAGTCTACACAGAACGTGGCAAATAGATGAAATAAAACAATAAAAATATTTAATGTTGCTATTACATGTACAAAGTGTGAATCATCAAAAATAGACAGACATTGTACAGTGAGGTCATTTTGGACACTATGAGCAGGCTGTCCTCATATTTTATTGACCTCACTATTGATCCCAGTCTATAGCTGGCCCTCCTGATGAGAAGCAGGTTAAAAATATATCAAAGAAAAGAAAATTAATAATACTCTCACTCAAAGATGAGATTTTTCCACATTGCTTTTGGCACCAGATCTTATGGTAATAGTCTCACAAGCCTATGGATGAATATTTAGAACTACTTCCCTCTTTATCTGAGCTGAACTGCATCCAAATCCGCCGTGTGCAATGATTTCACACGGTTCTGCTTGTGCTAGTGTGCCTATCTCTGTTTGCATGCACAAGTTTGTTTGAACCGACGGATGTGTGCAAATATAACTGCCGGAGCCCATAAGGCATGTATTAGGATTTAGATGTTTATCATTCCATAATGATAGGATCCAACTGTGGTCTTTTTCCTGGTGCTCTGTGCTAGCCAGAACATGTATTGGAGAGACAGGCTAGGCAGGGATGTCAATCATCATGGCAGCTCTGCCCTCAGGTAGGTACAAAAAAAAAAATGGATGATAAATAAAAGTTATAACCACACCTGATATTTATGTAGCAATACTGACTAAGCATGTAGGCAGTCATCTGATTAACTTTGCTGATTCAAAACAAGTAAAACATTTTTTAAAAAGTTTATTTTTTCAATAATTGAATTCTTTAATTAATTTCATAGTTGTATGTATATGTATACATATTGTATGTATATGTATATGTGGAGAAAACGATTCTGCAATACAACATATTACATGGTCTCAGTAACTCCCGATTGATGGACAAGACTCGTCAACTCTCATTAAATTCTCCGAGTGTATATGTATGAGTTACAGACCATTCAAATTCCACACCTATTTCCAACCATGACTAACAGGCTTATGTGGCATTATCTCCTCCTGTTGCTATAGAGATCAAAGGAAACTGAGAAAAATACAGTATTTACTCAAGAGTTTTTATCTACAAAGATAAAAACCCTCATTATTGTCAAAGAGATACACAGCAATCAGTCCGCATACCAGCGCGTGCATATCCGAATCACCCACTCCCATACATAAATAAACACACACAAGCACATAGACACTTGTCTCGTACTCTCAGACACATTCCAATTTCAAAAAGAAAAAGAAATATATTCCGTCACTCTGCCAGTATGGCATGAGAGAAAGCCACATTGTGGATTGTCAGCCACCATAGCTGAAAGACCAAAACAAACTGCAAGGAGGCCACGGAGGCATCAGTTGTGGGTAAAAGAAGCAAAAGCAGAAATCATCTACACACAAACACACCCACACACACACACACACACACATATATATATATATATATATATATATGTGTGTGTGTGTGTGTAAGAGACAGTGAAAGATTAATAGTTCCTTTAAAAAGTTGGGAAATAGCTCTTTAATTTTGTGCAATGGAAATCTGATCAGATACCAACTTTAGAGTCTTTCACCCGCAGCGATGTGCAGCACTACTTGGGTGCAAGTGACAGATAGAGGGCACCTTAGGTGGAAAATCACATCGCCCATATCAAAAAACCTTATAGTTACTAATTCTAACCGAGTACTGGTTTAATATTATTTTTTGGGTAATAGATAACTTTCTTTAGCATCCTGTGTAATTTTCCTGTGTAATTTAAAATGTGAACACAGAATGGTCAGTAACCGAGGTCTATTTAAAATGATGATCTGTTGCACCAACCCCACTCTATGTTTGCATTCTGAGAGAACAGCAATAACAATTCCACTCAATAGACTCTGTTATTCTTAAATTTTAAACAGCATAAATATTTAATTTACACCACATATTTATCTGATGCTTAAGGTGAATAAAGATTAAACACACAGAATATGTGTATTTTTACCTTTGTGGGAGAGTCGTATCCTTGGGTATATACTGTGTGCAGAGTGAGCCATTCCCATCAGAATAAGACACAGCAGCATCATTGACAGATTTACAGACCGTATCCATCCTGCCATGATCTCTAAGATAAGCATTCTATAGTCATTAGGCTAAAAAGCTTTGCGTCCACTCAGCATGAGCAGCAAAGTCTAAAAAATGTTGAAACTCCACAGGTATTTGTATATATTTCCACTAAACACAGAACAGAGTCCTCAGTATTCAAGAATAATTTACTTGAAGGTAGCAGAACATTTTCTCAGAATCACCACTGTCGATCAGCTATACAGGCAGCCTTTATGCAGTGACTGCTTTCCCCTATAGCAAGTCTGTTAAAGCTGCATCCACCCACTACCTTTGGTAGAAAGGATAGTGCTTTGGCTATTATCCTTGTTTGGTCTTAGCAACCAGAGAGAAGAGAAGTCCAGTTGCTACATTCACGCCGCAGTGCTCACTGCTCTCTGTCCATATGTCAGTCCGTCTGTTTTTTTAGCTGTCAGCAAGTGCAGCATTTGCTCCACTGTTGATGAAAAAAAGTGGAAAAATTACAAGCCAGTCTGAATCCCATAAAGGTGTTCAAGCTGCTAATGTGTAAAATCCCAGTCTGCAGAGTGAGAGCTGCTGTTCTGTCTTCAGTGTGTGATCCTCCTCTCTTGTCCACTGGGGCCAGTCAGTCTCTGGACAAGAGCCCAGTAAAAGACAGAGTGGTAGAAGGGAGGAGTAGGGAGCCTCGTGCCTGGCGTGCAGTCTCTCAGCAAAGTGAAGCTTTAGCTCTTAACTCTGTTGCCGCTCAAGTAATCAGGGAGGATCCAAACCTCTGTCAGTCAGGTAAGATGGTTTCTACCACATCTGCTGATCTGAGGCCACCTGCCACTGTGTGGTGTGGGTGGGGGAAAGCCTATGGGAGTAAAGTAACTGATAATGTGGGTAGTTTATATTAGTCAGAAGGGCTCAAATATTCCTTCGTCTTCCTCGAGACTGTCTTGAGATCTCCTTCTCCCTCCAGGGCAGCTGTGTGCTAAGAGTTCCTCTCCCATTCTGAGAGACTTTTCCCTCCTCTAAGAAATGCTGCCTCCCATTTCAGTCCACAGACCACCCCCTGCTTTTCCTCCACTGCTCTTCTCTGTCACGACCTTTTCTTTTCTTCAGCTCCTGCCACACTAAGATGGACCTCAGCCAAAGCAAACTGGCACTTCTTTCACTTTCAATTATTCCTCTTTGTGCTTGTTTCCATGTGGATGATTATTACAGCTCTTTCCATGGATTTCCAAGCGGAAGCTTTCTTTGATTAAAGTTTTTATCTCCCTGCTCATTTATTCTAACCTCTCTCTGTTTATTTTTCTACCCATCATTCACACTTGTCAGTTCTTTAAAACCTGATATTTGGTGTGTCCCACATGCTCGGCTTTGATTCGTTACTCTGTGTTTTCCCTTTTTGATCTGCCAGTCACCAAAATCTGTCTAATTGAAGTTTCTTTCTTTCCTTTTTTTAAATGAATGTTTACAGGGTACACTTTGATTTGTTGCTTCACATAAGGTACACAAAAAATTTACAAGGTGGAGCTCTTGTTAAAAAAAATGTTGAAGATGCAGTCAAACAAAGTTTTTGGTATACACAATATGGCTGCCTGCCTAGGGCGCCATTCTGTCAGGGAGCGAAACAAGCACTTGGGGAAACTAGGTTTTCTGTTGTATTTGTGATGGTCATTTAGTGGGAACTGGGGGAAAATATGACCATCCCATGTGCTTTAATATCAAAACTGGTTCATGCAGAGTCACAGAAAGCATTTATTCACCTGGGCAGAGAAAAAAACCTTATGTTTTTTTTTTTTTCATTTATTTAGGTTTTCAAGCTGCAACTTTAATGTGAATATTTCCAAGTGATTATTGTTATTTTTAAGTTATTTCCTTTTAATTATTCAAATGGGGAAGAAAAAACAAGAAACACAGCAAATTAAAACGTGATTAGCAATAAAGAAGGCATGCAGCTAAACGACAAACAGATATGAACATAATGGGAACCAGTTCTTACAGACAAAGTTTATACAGTAAGACACATGAGGTATATGGAGTTGCAAATGATTGTGTTGGGTTGTGGCAGCTGCACTCAATAACCCCCACCCCCTACAAAGACCCTGAGATCTGATGACTGACTGCAACTCCCACACTGCACCTGTTCCCCCCCAGAACAGAAGGACTTTGTGTGTATGAAGGTCTTGTAGCATGCACGATATGTGTTATTCTATTGCCTGTTGTAATTATACACTCATCTGTCATCGAGGGTGAGACAACTGTTCGACGTCAGCTTCCTCGGAGTTGATACAAGCAGAGTGATTGTGATACCCAGATCATCAGTCTTAACCAAGCCACTAATGCAAGGCGCATTGCAGCCTTGCATCATGACAAAAAGGTTTGTAGGCAGATTTTCATTTCCGAAGTTTAAGCTCCAACTCCAGATTAATAACCATTTAAAGCGGTTAATGCACATCGACCAGCGGGTACAGCATTTCCTTCTCTAATTCCTTCACTCCATTTTACTCGCAGCAATCAGTCAGAACAATGCCTCAGATAAGAAACAATAATAGCTCAATTGTTTATGTCCCCTGTTATTTCTTTCATATCTATTCTCCCTGCAGTTTGCACCAGGGACCCTGCAGTGGAGCACTCTCACACATACAAACAACAGCAGACATACATAGATTTTTTTTTTTTTTTTTTTACATCTGTTAAAATTCTACTCTTTTGTTCTTCTTTTTTCTGTTCACGTGTCCGTGGAATTCCACTAATACCTTGAATTCTGGGTGCAACGCACGGCAGATATACCGAGTTTGAAATGTTTTTTGTTCTGAGTACATAAAATTTCTCATTCAAAACATTCATGGTCATGTTTTAAAGATTTCCCCCTTCAGTTGGAATTTTTGTTGAAGCCTTGGTTTGTGAATGTGAGTTTGATTGAGTGCTGGAGACTAGTGTTTGTTTGAACAAGCCATGTCCAAAGGTCCAGCAGCCTTCTTTTAATGCTTGATGAACACAGAAAATATTTTTTTTCATGGTAATGCTGTGTCAACATCCAGCCTGTTCAACAGAGGCCTTTCTCACCTCCTGTTTGACCTGCTGAGGAAGAAACGCAAATTCTTCCTTCCCCTCTCAGAATACCCTTTTACGTTCATTCAAATACAGGTTTGTTAGAGCCACTGAACTGCGGTGTGCATGAAAGAAACAAGAATTCAAAGCAGGATATTGCAAAATGACTGAGCATGCATAAATATGTTCGTGCTTAAAGGCAAGTCTGTGTTAGCGTATTTTATGTCTGTTGCTGACCACCTGCTGTGCTCTCCCCTGCTAAAGCGAGGTCACGTCTCAGGTCTCCCACGGCAACAAGAGCAGCACTATGAGGATCCAGTGTTTCAGAGCCATGATATACTCCAAGCGTTTACACAGGTGGCTGTCATATGGGCAGTTAGGACGCAGGTACTCATATACACTCTTCTCAGGCAACAGTCAGCATGAAAAATGGAGGTATAGCTGTTTCCTTGTGATCCTTGATTGCATTAGAAGATGTAGATAAGAAAACCTCAAGGCGTATAAATGTTCCACGTTTCCAAAAACTGCAGCTTTACAGTCAGAGCGCTGATGGTTCTCTGTGTGATACCTGAGAAAGAGAGAGCGAGAGAGAGGGAGTAGTTGCTGATGAGCCACAGATGAGTGAACAGAGAGAATGACCACAGTGGGCAAGTGTGACTGGAAATCCAGGTGTGCTATGGTCGACTTTTGAGTTTTCTGAATGGCAATTTTATGAAAAACCCACAGTACATACTTTTACCTATAAAAGTAAAAAAAAATAAATAAATAAAAATTTATATATATATATATATATATATATATATATATATATATATATATATATATATATATATATATATATATATATATAAGCATTTTTCATTTTGCAGAAAAGTAGAAAAATGTCTGTAAAAATTCTGTTGTAATCCAGTCTTTCCAGTTATCTCACTGTGTGCTTTGAGCCCACAGGTAAGATGACAAATATGTGTGTGTCTCAGTTGAGTTTCATCAGCAGCAGAGAGTTCTAAATACATTCTTATTTGCCACATATAAAAGCAGAGACCGCAGCGTTACCCAAGCTCAGTTTAATGCTCAACAAAGAAGTTATTGGCCACTAGTTTGGCTTTCTTTTCTTCCAGTCTTCCAGTCATTCAGCCTTCAGATCATATTTTTAGGTCATGTGGCTAGTAATGGGAAACCTATCCCAGATCAGTTCAGTCCTGTCACAGATGGTAAAGAGGGGGAGTGAGTTACACCTCTGGAGTCATACGTAGAAGTGGCCATCTGGTCACATTCATCATCATGGTAACCATCAAATAACCAACAGGTAAGCGGATGAGTTTGTGTACTAGTCTGTGGATGAGTTTGTGTGCTAGTCTGTGGATGTGTATTGGCACTTACAGGCAATTGTGTTTTAGATATCATTGCAGTCATATTAATGTACTCATTTATCTTACTTTACATTACCATCACCCATCTCTTCTACATCAACATTACTGTTTAAGTTCAAAAGTTTAAGATGGAAAAAAACAGGCCTGTTAATCGTTTTTTCCTCCACCGTCTTGTCTCTGCCTTTAACCATTTGTCTTGAGCACACTGTGATTACTGCTGGCACACAAAATAGACATAGATGTTACAATCATGGAAAAGAGGTATAAAGTAGACTAAACATCAGCTTCCAACATGTACTTCACTGCAGTTTGTTTCCTAACTATTCATAATCCCACTGCATATCACATACGCAAATATTGCCTTTAACATCAAAAGTAAAACAGTGATGGAGACATAGAAAAGCAAAGTCTGACTAAATTTTATTATCCTCAGGACTTTATAAGTTATCTGCAAGTAAAACAAAAAGAATTTGGATAAAAATATTTTGAAGTTGTTTTTTTTTTTCTCTTCAGGGAGCTATTTTTTCTGAAAGGGAAGCAAAAACATATAAATTAAGATCTATTGATGTACAAAAGCTTATCCATTAAGTCGTTCTGACTATAAAAATAAATATATTTTTGTCATTTCTGAACCAGTCTATTTTTTTTCTGTTCTGAAAGGAAAGTGAAAAAAAATATTTGAGAGGCTGTTGTTTCCCAGTGTTTGTATTTGTAAAACTTTGTTCTGCCACTGAAGGCACTGGAATAAAACCGCATGCTTTCACTCACAGCCGTGTTGTTCAAATGGAAAGTCACAGGCTTTATACTTGCTGTCACTACTTGCTGTAGGGGGGGGGCAAAAAAATTAGGCTCGTGAAAAATCATCATAATTATAATTATAGTAATCATAACGACATGTGAAAAATCAAAAATATGCAAACTACGTTAATAGATCTAAGCAATACCAAAGTAACATTTTTGTTCGAGAAAAAGATGAATCTCCTGTGCGGCCCTGTCTCCAGGATCTCCATGGTGCTCTCTGACCTTCCGGTGGTCTGTTCAATTATGCCTTAATCTCAAGTTTGGCAGACACCTGTCAAACCTGAGATGCCTACTCAGCTTGGTTTGTGCGCTGTTTGAGAATATTCAAACGATGCCCCTGCTCTGAGCGCTCTCAAACAGTGCTCAAAGCAGAAGCCTTGTTTGTGTGTGGTTTGAGAGTGGAAAAAACAACAACTTAGGAATATCTTAATGTATGTGTTTTTTCTTTTTTTTTATTTGCAAATAACTTGTGCAGTGCTGAGAAAAAGAAAATTTGGTCAGATTTAAAAAATGTTTGTTTTTTTTTCCATTTGCTCCACAGAACATCTGGAATTTCTACATATCAAACACTATCTTTGGGGCCTTTGAACCATCATCGTGTTTGGTTGGACTGTTATTTGCAAAAAGGCTGATGATAATTTACAAGAGAAATAGAGGATGGAGGCAGTGCACCACCCCTGATCCTGTATGAAACACTTAATGAAAATTGAACATGTTAAAGGAGTGAAAAAACGATTGAAATACCATTTACTTAAACCACTATAACATTTCCATTTGTTTTACTGCTTTACTCATGTTTCACATGGATTAATCATTGTTGGTGCATCATCTCCTACCTCCATATCAGACGTGAAAAATATTAGCTTCTGTGTAAATAACCATTCAATGCAAACATGACAATATTTTAAAGAATCATGAAGCAGTGTTATCGAAAACTGCAATGAAGATTTTGAGATTGGAGTTATTTTTAGATGGAGTCCATTTTAGTTATTGCGCCTCCCAGACTACATGTTAATTTAAGCTTTCACGATCTACCACATGAAGGATGTTACCTATTTATAACCTTTTAAGAGATCCAGATTAGTTGGCCTAAGATGCTAAAGTAAGCAGCTACTATGAGAAGTGGCTAGAAAGAGGCACTCTTGTACTGTCCTAAAAAAATACAGATCTCAAAAATCTTTTTTTTTTTATTTTTTTTTTATCCAAACACCATTTTATTAACCTTTAAATCATAGTCCTTTTTACTTTGTCTTTTTTTGCATTTCCTGTCTGAGTAACTAATGAAAAGGAAAAGGATGAAAATAATGTTCACTTAAACTGCTTCAATAGCTTTGCTTTTTACATTGGTTTTAGTTAATATCCGATACTCTCAGCATCTGTTTACACTGGAAGACAGTTGGTGGTGTAATTGTCCTCCAACCTTCATTTCATTTAAATTATAACCAGCTTCTGTCTTCATGACAGTTTTTGCAAAAACCTTGAAAGGTTTGAGACTCACACCCCTGAGTTTCAGAAGCGAGTGCACGTGTTCTCGGGTAAATTTATTAGATTTTCAGTTTCTGTCTTATGGATTTGTCAAATTGAAAATACAATTAGTGTCACAAATCCTCATATCAGCATTTCAAGTCCAAGTAAATGTCTAATAAAAAAGAGCAAGGCACTACACAACTCTGAACCAATACTTTATGAATGATTAAAAGTTCAGAATATAGAATTTTGAAATCAATTGCTGAGATTTTTTTTTTTTTAGCTTTATTTTAGTCTATTTTGACCTTTGCCCCTTTTAGAGTAAAAGTTAGCTTCAGCCACCTGTACCAACTGATATGGATTTACTGTATACTTAAAAAATGTGCCATAAAAGTTATCCACCCCAGGTAAGATATTATTTGCTTGCAACTTTTTACAGAAGTTCATTTAAAAAAAAAAATTCTGAAATCTCCCTTTAATGGGAAAACTGACACTGAAGAATTACTTCCATTCTTAAAATCCTCTGGGATCAAGATTTGTGGAAAATATTGCTTGTTCAATATGACAAGAAAATATCCATTAGACGGAAACAGAAAGCTAAATTAGTTTAGTTAAAACTAATTACCTTTTCCCTGAATTAGGATTATGAGTCACACCATGACTGACATGTTTTTCTTGGTTGTGTACATTTGAGTGGGTACCTTTCATTTCCCCCCTGTACAAATATATGCACTCCTCAAAACCCCTTTGTTATCAAAGTAGCAGAGCTTGAGCTGACCCCTGAATCCTGACAAGTCTCACTACTTTAGTTTAACTCAGCCTGATAGGTAGAACCTGCCTGTATCATTTACAAAATTCAAAAAGAATGAGGGAGGGAAGTCAAGAATTTGTTGGCAGATATTGGCCTACTACTTATCCTAAAGCGAATCCTCCTGCTGGTTAAGCTCAAGCTAATCAGTTAACCTGTGAACCTACACTATATCACTCTTACTGCTTGAACAGACATTATCAGTTGCTTGTGTCAGAGGCTCCTGTTCATCTGTTTGTAGATGTCGCTAAGTTTACATTTCTCGCTAACTCAGATTTACAACTTCTAGTGGTTATTTAGATAGGATGAGACACTTTACAGATGCTTCTAAAAGACAAGCAAGGTCAGGCTGTATGTGTGAAGAAAGGACAACAAACTTGGAAAAACTGGAATAGGATTAACTTATTTTTCCAGGTGGGACAAATGCATAATATTTCAAAGTGATGTATGTAGCTGCAGGAGCTTCAAAGTGTCACATGGTTTAGCTCATTCAATCTTTCTCAAAAAAAAAAAAAAAAAAAAAAAAAAAAAAAAGAAAACTGTTGCATAACAAATTAATGGAGACACATTGGTAGTATATTTGCTCTTTAAATTGAATTTCCTATGGATCTTTATGAATGTGGCACTGTATGTGTATTTTATAGTGCTATAAAAGCACTGATGCATTGATATAAAAAAAAAAAAGTCTTCAGTCATTTATGTATATTATGCTTCAAGGAAACCAGCCTTTCTTGTAATCTTCAGAGTGGTCTTCATCATTTTTTTCTTTTGTTTTGTTTTGTTTTAGACATTGGCTGTTTTTCATCTCAATTTTATACCATTCAGTTTCTGATAAGTACCTCAACATTTTCAGAGGAATCTTCTTCTGTTTGGTAAACATTTAACTCTGACCAACGAATAATTTAGGCACCAAAAGGATCAGTGGATAAACCAGTGTTGTGTCTACAGATAACAGACATTTAAGCAAAACTCTTACTTTAAATCGGATCTTTGACTTGGCAGCCTGTCACAAAGATGCAACAACATTAGGCTCCTTGAGAGACATAAAATAGTATTTTAGAACTAACTAGGTAATTTCCAAACCATTGCTTAAAACATGGCATGTAATGGCTTGTAGAAGTATTCTTATTCTTGAACTTTTCAGGTTTTGTCACATTTCAACTACAACATTGACTGCATAGTTTTTGCTTACTGATTTCTGTCCAGATGTGAGGAGTAACTTACCAGAAAGTCCCGTTAAAATGTAGAGCCTTCATTTTCAACAAGTGAAAATAGCACATCTGTTCTGTCCGGTTGCCACATTATCCAATTAGTGGTCAAGGGTAAATAAAAATTTCAGCCTACCACACATTCTGCTTTTTTTTTTTTCACTGTACAATCAGGTTTTGAGAGATGGTCCTGATGAGTATTTACTGGTGAATCAAAGTATGTGACTCAAAACCACAGTGTTTTGTTCCAGGAAAAGTGTTTGTCGGTTTACACTGAGTGTTGATTTTTATTTGACAGTAAAAAAAAACATTGTTTACCTCCTGTTCTCCTCATATAGTCAGAGCGGATCTTTGCTGGTTTTGTGGAACTGTAAGGCTAGTAATTATGGAGGCTTGAATGACTAACTATAAAAGCTGTCAGCGGTTGCAGATGTATGAAACGGAAAGTAACATAGATGTGTGACCTTCCTGTCACACCAGTGCCAGTCTTACACTTGTTATTGAATAAACAGCATATTTTTTTGTAAAACATCTTCATGTTGAACTTTTTAAAATATAGACATGTTCTGCACTGTGCAGAAGTTAAAAAAGCATCCATATATTCTTTATTCTTTGGTAACAATAAATTAAGCTTTTAAATCTTTTCAGACAATCTTTTAAAATGGTCTTGCTCATCCTGAGAGATGTATCGTATTGATTGTTAGTTGTACAAGGCCTTGCAAAAGTGGTCACGACTATAAACCTTTTTTACACTTTTCAGATTACAACAACAAACTGCAATATATTTTATTCTGATTTTATATGACAGAGCATTCGTATTCAGCCGCCTTTAATGTAATTAAAGTCATGAGAAGTCCATCCCCTTTGCGGTTTCCAAAAGCCATATATGGGACACAACATGCATTATAGAGTTTATTTGAGAAACAATTATTTCAGATGTGAAAACAATACAGTAAAAATACTGTTGGCACTTTAGTTTTTATAAAATTAAATAAAATATTGTCACAAGATGTCGCTATCTTGTTTACGCTGCAATGCAGTCTGGGTAGATGACGGATGGCAGGACTCGCTCCGTCCAGCCGGAACAGTAATTATTGTGCAATAAGTAACATTCAGTCCTTTAAATTTGAACCGGAGTGCGTTGAAATGGAAGGGAATGCAGAAATGACCAGAGGAAATGAAGATGAGGAGGACCAAATGGAGGAAGAGGAGAGATTCGGCTGAAAAAGCTGCTGTTTGTGCTGCTGCTGCTTGGAAATGTCAGTCGGACAGTTTGCTGTGAAGATATCCACTTTCTAACTCAAGCTGTTTACAGTAAGCATCGGGATTAAAACATTTTCTCAAATGTATTACAATGTTGTATTACAAAAACTTGAAGATGCTTCATTGTCACTTTAAACATCCATTCATTATCTTCCAATTGTTTTTGAGTTTCCTTAGCTCTAGCTAACGGCTCCAGCTAATAGCTGGAGCTAATATAGTGAACAGTAGACTATCAGCCGATTACACCTGTTAGTTCCAACATATATCTCGGTAAATGAAAACTTTGAGGCAGTCTTCCTCTATCCAGACATTTTGTGGGCTGCCCCACAACACCACCTATTTCCACCACCTCCGCTTCTTGTGTTTTGTTTATGGACTCCACATGGCTCTACCCGGGTCATCAGTCCGGCATGCATTGCATAGGTGAAAAATATGATAAAGATATACAATTTTTGAAGTAATTATGAGTTTTTACATGGCACAAACAACAATGTTTAGGTTAATGGGAAAATTACAACATATTTAGGCCAACAAGTTCAACTAGTCATGGATCCCTTTAAATAGGTGAATCTATCTATCTATCTATCTATCTATCTATCTATCTATCTATCTATCTATCTATCTATCTATCTATCTATCTATCTATACATGTATGTGTTGCTGACTAAATAGAAAAGATGTGGGCTCACTGGTGTGAGAATGGATTAAACCATGAAGAAAATGTCACATTTGTTACAGTTATTTTCTGGTGGTGTTTTGCATACTAAATGAAGTTGTTTTTGTGACTTGGACCAGCACACTGCTGTACGGACTGTAAAGAATTTAATACGTGGTTTGAGCCTGGCAGAGAGCTGAGCCTTCAACTAGATGATGACTTCCAGGGGTTGCAGTTCAATCTTGCTTTAGCAGATCTCAATCAGTAACAGATTAGAAGTGTGGAAGGAATCAGCCGGTCAGAAGTCAGGCAAATGTCAGGATACTCAAACATATTTCACTTGATAAATTGACCTTTGCTCTTCGGTGCACCTCTGACCCATCTCTGGATCAGAAGAGGTCAAGCCAGAGGACTCATTCGCCCATTGTCTGATCCCTATCTCATCAGTTCCTTTCAGCAACTTTGGTGTTTGTGTTTTCATGCCCTCTTCGCTCTCTTCTCACTCTGGTTTTTGCCAGAAGCATTTGATGTTGATGACTTTTCAGATAATCTGTCACCGTGTTTTCCTCTAAACCCTTTCTTGTTAATTGACAAGGATATTGCTCTCCTAATCAAAAACTCAAACTTGTTAATGCACAGAAAAAGAGCAGATTAATGAAACATGACTCTTCTTTCGATTTGAACTCTCGTAACCGATACACGGTACCTCAACCCAAAATACTCATAACTTCAGTCTGACTTTCATTGTCGGTAACAAGGACCTGTTTGGTAAAAGAACAACTGCCGATTTACTGGGGTTAAATAATATCGCCACTGAATGAATAATTTTGGAGACTTGTAGACTTTTCATTTCTGAGTAAAATAATGATTTTCAAATGTTATTCTGGGGGTCTGGAAATCAGGTAGGAATTGTACAAGATGAAAAAGAGTGCTGTATTTTTTACTGTCTAATCTACTGTTTGCAGGGTCATGTGTTTCTTGGGGTCATGGTCAATGTCAGTTTACAGTGAAGTTCAGTATTTGTCCCTCTGATGTTTTACTCATTTTTTGTAAAAAAAAAAAAAAATAAAAAAAAAAAAAAAAAAAATCCATCTTCCAACATGTTCTTATTTCTTACTTGTATCAATTTTTGGACAGATTATGCAAAATTTGGCCCAGTGTCGAACACTTTAGGTTTATTTTATGCATCCTTCCTTCTATTTTATCTCAAATGCAAATAGTTTGGATCAATTTCTGTCTGTTTTCCATTTGCTGAAGAAGGTTTTCATTTTAAAGTTTTATTTTCTGTCATTTTGAATCTGTTTTGATATTACTCCTCAGTGTTATTTTATTACACCTTCAGACAGAAGTGCAGAAATTACACTCATCTGTGGTGATCTGAGAAAATTTAATTCAGTGTAATTTAACATAATTTTATTTTATTTTGTTTTGTTTTTAAGCACCACAGTGTTAGTAATTTGTCATCTAGAAGGTTTTCTTTTTTTTCCTTTTTAGCAGAGGAGTTTTATTCAAACACGGTGGACTGGATGAAAAGTTGAAATGCAGGACTATCATCGCAAACACAGCATTTAAGTAGGTATGTCCTCAGGCTGCAGTGAATGACAGGCTTTAGAAAGTCAAGTTAGGTACGATAATGACAACATCACATGTCCTGAAGCTGCAGAATTTAGACTTGGATGAATCATAACTGTCGGTTTAGCTCTTGAGAAATTTACATTTTAGTTGTGGTTTAGTGCCTTATTGCAACATGACTATAGTGTGTGTGGGGAGGGGAGGGATTCACCAAAATGTAGAAGAGAACATTTCAGCCACAAAATATGTCTTTCCTGTGACATCCTTTTAGCCACAGGCTTTTTATTATATTACTTCATAGCTTGCTTCACCCGCTTACCTTTAAACGCATGGTCCTTCAGCAGAGCCAAAATCAAAACCTGGCAAAAATCAAAAATGTATCAATTTTAATGAGTAACTTGTTCCAGGAAAACTTAATATTAAAAGTCTTAACCACAGAGGAATGTATGGCCTAAGTGAAAATGTCAATTATGGTAATTATCCAGTCTTTGCTTGTGTTTCTTTCTTTTCACTTTAAATTTTCCTGCTGCAAAAAATGTTCTGCTCTGTGTGAGCAGCCTGAAAATTGTGCATTTATAATGAGAAGTTTGCTTTGGAGAACAAAAATCCTAAAGCTTTAAATAAGCCTTTATGGTAGAAAGTATAATTTCTCAGCTTACTGAGCCTTCTGCTTTTTAAAATCTGCTAAATATTTCTAATGAACTAAAGTGATGCAGAACAGCACAGCTGGAATGCACCTGTGATCCATGCATGTCAGTCCATGTTTTGGGGTCACAGAAACATCAACCTACTTGTGTATTGTCACTAAAGTAAAATAAATACGTCTCTGCCCCATTTCCAGAGGGAATACACACTCATCCTTCTTTCCCACAGTTCTAATAAACAAAGTTTTAGCAAAAGATTAGTTTTAAAAAGACAATAGTGTGTGTCTATGTGCCAACATGTGCTTTTACATTTTCAGTCAGCTCCACACCAAATGACTTCTCCACCTTTCTGTGGAGCAGATTAGTTTTTGAGAAAGAGAAACAGACATTGAGCAATGACGCTTTCTGAACTTTCTGTGTCTACATTGTTTGAATTCAGTCATTTTGTCATTCTTATTTTATCTCTTAATAAATTCAGCTGGATAACTCATGGTAACTCTAGCCTGTAGCAGAGTTAAAAAACAAACACTTTTATTCCTACAGCAGAAGGAATCTGTCCTCTCTGTTTTTTGCATGTTTGAGTATCAGAACAGTCCAGGTTCATCATTAAGTTGGTGCTCAACCATTGTAGAAAGAGGCCTGCTCATCCACAGGAGGGCAGTGACGCTCTGTGGTCAAATTATCACAGCACTACTTAAAATGGTATGGCCATTGACTTCAGTTTACACATGTCTTCATGAAAAACCACTTTGCAAGAGCATTCTAATAACATTGGCAGATTAAAATATTGTTTTAAAGAAACATGATTATTTTAATATTTATTTATTTGGAGACCTGTTTCTCTTTTATTGAGCATTTTTTCTGATTTTGTAATGCCATCTAGTTCTACATGTTAATTCCTTGCTATGGTTTGCCACTATGTGCATTTATTTTCTTTACCTTGAGAATTGCCATTCATTTTACTTTGTGCATTATTTGTGGGCACATTGGTTTGTGCAGAAGATGGTATATCACATGTGCAGTACCAGAACTTCTCAGTAATGTTCCCTTTGAAAAGTTGTCTGCATCTGCTTTGTGACCTCTGGGATCCTACAGCAGCACATGAAAAGCCCAAAGAGGTCACGATCAAATCCCTGGTGACTCACACTCACTGAACTTTGACCTGAGTCCTGAGGTGTCAATTGGGGCTCCAGTGACATAAAACTAAACCTAGGGGCTTTTGTAATCATACAAAGACACATATAACTATAAAATCTGAGCAAAACCTTAATTAGAAGTAGATAATGATAATGATAAACAGATGCCCATTCATAGAGCAATGTGTGCTTTGTAATATGACCACCAGGGAGCAGTATAGCACAGTATTTTGTTGATATGCAGCGAGATTAGGTTCTGTCATTCTCTTAATAATTGACTTTTTAAAAAAATCATTGTGTTTGAATTAAAAAGAAAGTTTCGATTCAAGATATTTTTTCAACTTCAACTCCTAAAGTTTAAAAACAAAACAGCTCAGTGACTGCAGCGATTTCATGTAATATTCATATCACATTATCCATGAAGGTTTTATTACCATCTCACAGTAATCCCTTTGCTGCTTGAGGTACATAAAAAGAAAAAACTGATTTAATTTTAAATACATATTTTAGTTGTTTTTTTTAACCAAGCCAATTCTATTCTTTTACAGTGCTTTGCAGAAGTATTGTTACACCACAAACTTTTTACTACTTTATCATGTTCAAAGAAAGAAAATCTTTTTTTTTTTTTTTTTTTTTTTTTTTGTTTTTTTTTTTTTTTTGAGGATTTTATGTGATAGACCAAAACAACATGGTGCATTATTGTGAATAGTACAAACATTGGCAAATGATTTCTACTGTTTTTTTCCAGATAAAAGTCTGAGAAATGTGTGCATTTGCATTCAGCTCCCAGGGTCAATACCGTGTAGGATCACCTTTCACTGCAGTTATAGCTGCAAGTCTGGGTCTATGTCTCTGCTGCCTTTACACATACTGTATAAAGTGTGCATCATTTTGTGAGCAGGACTATCAAATCTTACTTATTTTGAGTTGTGCATGAGGATGAACTTTGACTGGATCGTTCTAGCAGATGAATATGCCTTGATCTAAACCAGGGATGTCCAAGTCCAGTCCTTGAGTGCTACCAACCTTCAACTTTTAGATACATCCCTGCTCCAACACAGCTCTTGTTGTGTGTTGTTGTCCAGCCAGAAGGTGAACCTTTATCTTAGTCTTAAGTCTTTTGCAGCCTCTAACATTGCACTATTAAGCTCCTTCTAAATTCTCATCAACTCTGAGCAGCTTCCTTGTTCCTTCTAAAGAATTCCTGTTGCATTATGCTGCCATCACCATGTTACACAAAGTAGATGGTGAATTCAAGATAATGTAAGGTACAGTTTTTTTCTACATACACTATTTTACATATAAGGTCTGAAGGTTCATTTTTTGGTCTCACCTGAACAGAGTATGTTCTTTCACATGCTTGCAAGATGGCATGTGGCAAACTGCAAACTGAATGTCTTCTGGCTTTCTTTCAACAATGGCTTTCTTCTTGTTCCTCTTCCATAAAGGCCAGATTGTGGAATGCTCAAATATATGTTTTCCTATGAACAAATTCACCTATTGGAGTTCTGCAGCTCTGCAGAGGCTATTAGTTACTTCTTTGATCAATGCTCTCCTTGCCTGGCTTGTCAGTTTTGGTGTTCGGCAATGTCTCGTAGGTTTGCGGTTGAAACATACTTTTTTTCATTTTTAAATGATTGATAGAACCATTCAAAGCATGGGATATCACTTTATAATCTGAACCTGCTTTAAACCTCTCCACAGTGTTAACCCTGACCTGTCTGGTGTGTTCATGGGCCCTATGATGCTGCTTCTTCTGTAATGTTCTCTAACAAACATTTATCCTTCACAGAACAGCTGGTTTCATAATTATAGTTAAATAATACACAGGTGGCCTCTATTTACAAAGTAGGCTTCTGAAATACAATATTTTGCTCTAGTTTTTTATTGGTAGCATCAGAGCATAGAGGGCTAAATACGAACACTTGTCACTCTTTCAAGATTTTTATTTGTAAAAGTTTTGAAAAATATGTGACCCAATTAATTTCGCTTCCCAGGTGTATGGTACTTTGTTTTGAGCTATCATATAAAATTCACTGATGTTTTTGTTCACAACAGGACAAATTTTAAAAAGAATGAAAGAATTATGTATCATTTTACAAGAAATTGTTATTATTATAAATTGTTTCGCTGAACATCACATTTTCTGAGCTGGTTCACCGTGCTTTCATTGACAAAGGACAAGCTTTATATGAACGTACTATATCTATCAAAACCAGATTTAATGAATTCAGCACTTCATGAAGAGACATTTATTACATCAGTAGAATACATCATGCCAAAAATCAGCAACAGCAGCACTTAATTTCCTCACTCCCACTGTTCGTCCGACAGGCCCCATATATTTCCTCCTCATAATGATAATCTTATCATATTCATATCCACAACTCTGCTGCTCAGCTCGTCTCATTAGACTAAAAATCTCCCAAGGACTCTTCCAGCTGCTTCTCATCTTCCTCCCAAAAGCGGATGAAGCTTGCAAACAGTTGCAGTCATCTGACAAGGCAATGTTTTTTGCAAAGCCAAAATGATCATTGTCCATTGTTAGATAAGCTGGTATGTGGCGACTGAGATCCATCGGGAAATCTTGTTGAGTTCCTGTTTATAACATGTACACTGTTTGGAGTATTAACAGAAGCAGGAAGCACATTTTTCAAATCGCTCCTATTGTGTACTACAGCATAAGCAAGAAACAGCTTAAAGGTGACAACATTAGACCAGTTTATCATCGCTATAGTAGAACAAGAACACTACACAAGCATTCACATGCACTACTACATAGTGGTATAGTTGTCAAACATAGACCATAGTATTTATTTTTCACAGTTACATTCAAATTCTGTGTTTGTCCACTGTTCAGTGATGGTTTTAGTCAATTTTATTCATATGTTACATGCAGTGAAATGACTGTGTTACACTGCATCGTCTGCATAAAATATGGATATGTGTTAAAAGTACATTACAGTATACTGGCATATTATCCAGTGCATTTGATATGTAATGTATGTGATAACTGATAGATTACTTAAAATCTTCTACTTGTGATAAAAGTTCTTTTTATTTTCACCTAACTGGTCCAGTAAATTAGAAACAGTAAGAAAAACTGTCTGCCTATCATATATCACAATGTATAGAACTATTTAACAATAAATATGCAAGGGTGTAGAAACAAAGCTGACAGACAGAATAATTAAATAAACATGGAAGAACTCTGCTCGGCATTCTGGAAACTGAAACAATGTGGCTTTCAAAATGCTAAAATTGGAAAGATTCAGATGAAAAAATAATAAAATCTCTTTGTCTAGGAAGCTTATCTAGGGCACGGACACACAAACACACAAGTACAAAATATCCCTGTTTACAAATTTTCTGCAAACTATTTCATATGTAGATTTCTACTTTGGGCAAGTAACACAAACTAGATAACTGCAAGCCATTCCCCTTCTTGTGATAAGATTATTATAGAATACAGTATTTACACATGCTGACATGAGTGGCATTAGAGAACCAATGATTACTGGACTTTTCAGTTGCAGTTCAAAGGCATTTTAACACTGACTAATTCAAAACAGACAGGTCATTGAATTGCTTACTAAAGCACCTTGAAAAAGTATTTATACCCACTGAACCTTTCAACATTGCTATATATTACAACTATCAACTTTCATCACATTGGGATATTTTTGTAAGTAGAGCAGAATGGTAAAGTAGAAGGAAGAAGATACATGATTTTCATTTTTTTACTAATACAAATCTGAAAAGTTTATCCAGCAAATAATTTGATAATATAATTTAATCTCAGTATACATGAATACAATTGTTGTGTAGAGGCCTCGGAGGTTAGTTAAAGACCATTGATGAATAAACAACATCATGAAGTTTAAGAAACATATCAGACAAATCAGGAATAAAGTTGTGAAGAGGTTTAAAGCAGGGTTGGGTTATACAACATTTAATACGTCATTCAAAAATTTAGAGAGTAGGGCACAACTGCAAAGCTGAAAAAACATGCTATCCGCCCAAACTAATAGGCCAGGGAAGGAGAGTGTTAATTAGTAAACCAACAAAGAGGCCCATGTTAAGTCTGAAGGAGCTGCAGAGATACGCAGCTCAGGTGGAAAAATATGGCAATGCGACATGTTTTAGGCACGCATCCCACAAAATCTGGCATTGATGAAAGAAAGTTATAAAATGCCATGAATATACCATCCCCACACTGAAACATGGCAGCAGCATGCTGTAAAGATCATTTTCCTGAAGGAAAACCTGTTAGAACCTGTAAAAGACTTGGGACTGAGCCAAAGATTCACCTTCCAGCAAGACAATAGCCCCAAGCTTACTGCCAGAGCTACCATGGAACTGGTTTCAATCGAAACACGTGTTACAATGGCTTACTCAAAATCTGGATTTTAATCCAACTGAAAATCAGTAGAATAACTTAAAAATTTACAGACTCTTTTTATAGACTCTTTCCATCTGACCAAAGACTTGCCAAAAAAATTGCAGCTGTAATGATACTGAAAGATGGTTATACAAGATACTCAGAGGGGTGAATACAAATTTATGTCTTACTTTTTAGATTTCTATTTGGAAATAATGTTGAAAAACATGTATCCTTTTCCTTATAATTCACATTGTGGAGTACTATTTGTTGATTACAAGAATGCCTAATAGGTATTTGTGATTATAAGATGGGTAGATATGAAAAACTTCAAGGAGTATAAAACCTTTGCCATGCACTTTAATTCTCTTTGCCTTTTTGAGACTGTGTCACTTACCTTGTTGATGTGATTAACTTTTAACTTGCAAGTCCATTTATTCCCATATATATATTATTAGCCGACTTTTAGTACAAACTCACCCAGTCTCATTGTTGTGTGAGGTACAAAATAAATTATCAGCTATTTTAGGCATTTGCAAACTAACACCACCTAACTACATTACAATGACCAACTCTCATTGCCAGAATTGTCAGTCATTTCTACAGGATGGTTACATTTGTCCATTGTTTTTGTGGGGTGGCCCTACCCCTCAGCATTGTTCATGTCACACAGGGCAGCAGAGATGATATGCTCCAACAGTCTTCGATGAAACAATAGCATCCTTTTTCCTGTGGGCTGTAAACAAAACTGCCCACGCTTAGATCCCACTAGGTTGCAGGTAAGAGCAGCATTTATTTTATTTTTTCTGTTCAGTCTTTGTGGCATAAAGAACAAACAGTTTCAGGTTTACAGAATGTGATCTGTGAGTGGTCTGAAGCTTCATGGTCAAAGTCAAACTGTATGGGTCAGACACTGCGAGGGGCCCGCTCCAGTTCATGGGTTCTACGGTTGCGACCCTTCTGTCGTTCTTGAAGGTGTCTCCACTTGGATGTCAGGCCTTGTGCATGCATGCTGCTGTGAGGGCTTGGTGCAGCCTTCTGCTGCTGCTGATGGTGTGTTTGCACTTTTTGGACAAGGTGAGTTTTCTGTCGCTTGTGCTTTCTCTCTCTTTTCCAAACTTGATCACAGAAGTCATCAAGACTATTCAAAGTTGGGTGATTGACTAAAGACAGAAAGTCTCTGTACCAAAGCTTTTGATTGGGAGTTTCTCTAGACAAAGAAAAGTCCTGAGCTGGGACACTGGTAGCTGTATCTTCATCATGATGCAAAAGATCCTCCAGCTGCTCTGCGTCAATCACTTCTAGGTGAACCTTTAAAACTATCTGCATAAAGCCATGTTCCACTGCCTGGCACAGATAGATGCCTGAATCCTTCTTGTCAAGAGTGCGGATCAGAAGACCTTGTTCTGTTCGAACGAAACGCTCCTCTGATTTGATCTAAGCAGTGAGAAAATTAGAAGTGATAAGAGACAGAGCGAATGAGAAAATTCAGAACATTAAAGTGAGCTATTAACATTTACTGTAGTACAAGAATCTAATCAGCTATCCTGCTCATTGTTCTTTTTTAATTTCAAAAAATGAATTTTATCTGAGTCAGCAGTGGTATTTAACAATGATAAGATTTGATTCTTAATAATCTAATAAAACATCTTCATACTATGGAATTATTTATCACTATCTGCTCTCAAGGATAAGTGTCTCTGAGAAAAATAAAACAAGAACAAATGCTTGAGCATAGGCTAAGCAAAGGGTGCTGAGGTGGTGTTTACCTCTTGTTTGTGGTCATCAGTGGAGCGCCGATACTGCCAGTATGTCATGGCTCTTTGGGACTTGGGAGCACATTCAAGGAAAGTGCTGCTGTTCTCCACACCATAGACAGTTCTGTCGTGGATGGTTGCCTCCCCACTGAGTTCATCTGCTAAGAAAGAAAGATCTGATGTAGTTTTACAAATTTAGTAATGAAAGATGAATTTACAGTTATTTTCCGAGCACTGTTTAGTTTTTACATCATTTTGGCCAAAATGTACAGTCAACAATGTTGTAGAAAGCAGTTGTTTGATAGAGTACTGTTAGGATTTAGTGACCTCCTTCCTAATTAAAAGGAGAAAAAATTATAATTAAGTCAATGAATATATTAAACCAGAAAATGAATCTTGATTTTGAATCACGACATAGAGGCATACTGAGGGCCTTGGCAACAGAGTGGAGGCCTGAGGGAATCTTGACTATGCTAATTACAAGTCTCACATAAACCAGTGTTAATTTTCATATCACCAGAAAATGAAAAATACAGATAAAGCACCAAACTGAAGTTCTAGTTTTGGTTGTGTCAGGAAATAAAATCTCTGATCTTTAAAATTGCCATTGAATATCATAATTAAATGTTTTCTTGTTTAAGGACCTTGTTGCTGCAGATCTGAGCACTGAGTAAGCGGGTCTCCGTTCCTGATATCTTGCCGTCTTGTTCTCCTACAGAAACACAAGTATAAACAACTTCATGAGTCAGAAGAAACACCCACTTTAAAAGTGTGAGAGAGAATGTATGTCTACAGCAAGTGTGAGTGTTGGCATGTATTTGAATGAGATTTGGGTGTACAGTGAAACTGCAGGCCAACATAAACAGTTAAAGAGCAGTCATCCCATAGCTTGGCTGAAATACTTTAATTACGGGGTGTGAATGATGGAATTTAACATAAATCAATCACGCCATGCTGTCATATTTCTGGAGAACAAATGCTAAAGAAGCTCCTGATTATCATCCAGATAGTGCCTCCAGGATATTTTCTATAAACAATAATCGAAGCAGCTATGAAAACATCAAAGCAAACTGGCTTTTTCTGCCAATCTATTTTCTATTGTTTTGAGCCTGAGATTGTGTGCTGGTGTTTGAGCTAACATGTTGACCACGATGCCACGAGTTCAACGAACTGTGGGAAATTGTGAGAAAAGGAAATTGTTCAAGGCAATAAGTCCAATGAAGTCACGAGTGGGAGGTTGGACACAAAACAAACTCATAAACACGTACATAATTACTCTGAACCGGCAATGTGTATATATACTTTCTTGTGGTTGCATCACTAGACCACGTGTGCATGACTACATGTACGAGCTTTTTACATGCACGAATTTCACCAGTAGCTTGGCTGGAGGAGGGCAAGCGATCGTCACATCACCACACAAGTTCCATAGGAAATTAATGGAGAAGGAGCGATGTCACCTCCCATGTGTCGAGCCCATTACACGGTCTTGTCAGCAATGTAGAGTCCCAAATGCAAATGAAAACATAAGCGAGGAGAGTGAAAGTTTTGTGCTCAGCGCCAAATTTCACTTAAAAAAAACCCTCCTTGATTGAAGTTTTGATAAAACCGAGATAGTATGTACATATTGCAATGATGAATTATCCTTCCACCGAAGCACAAGCAGTTTATAGTTAAACTTTTCTAAATTAATCTTCAAAACAAAATGACTTCCTTTAAATCTTCCTGAATATGAAAACCTGGAAAACTGTGAATTTTCAGACGTTTGATTTGCGACAATAAAATATTTTCTTTTGAAAACGTGTATACAGTGGTGGTTTTTGATAGAGGCCATATGGGCAGTTGCCCAGGGAGGTATTAGAAAGGTGGAGCACCCAAAAACTAGAAAGCAAAATACATCTTATCTGTCAGTTGTCCCCTGAATAAGTTTGCTACTCCTTGTATGGATGTATAGTGGAGTAAGTTACCCTCAGTTGCTGCTTTGTGATGGGAGATTACATTACCTGCTTTCTGCTGCTGCTGCAAAAAAAAATATGATAATTTCTTCCATTTAAATTGGCTGGAGTGCAGCAGAAGGAGGATCTTGCCCATTCCTGCAAGAACCACCGCTGTGTGCATATTTATATTTTAATCTTACTAAGTTAAGCATTGTGATTAATCATGATTAATCACAGCGCTAGAGTGTGATGAATCTGATCTAATTTTTTTATATATATGTATGCTTATTTTTAGAGATAGATGGACTACGTACTATTGGCTTTTTAATATCATATTGTTATGGAAAATGTATCCTATTTTATTATTTTTCTTAACAAACAGCTTTGAAGTTCTGACTAGCTTCACTGCAGGAGATGTTAATTAGATGATAAAAAATAAATATATCTGGATCTAACAGGTAAAACTGTGTTTGCTACCTCTTTGCCATTGGGAAGTATCTGGAACATTCTGTGCCATCCCATGCACAATAAGGATCCCTTGCCAAGCAACATTCAGCACAGGCCTTTCCATAAACCTCACAGCGGTGCAGAGGCATTTGAGACACACCAATGTCTGATCCAAGATAGAGTTGTTGCTATGAAGAGAAAGAAACCAGATGGTCAATATTACTCATTGATTACTCATGATTTGGCAAAAGAGTTTAGTTTTTTGTACATTTTTAATTGTAAAATATTTCATTCATATTGTAATATTTATATATAATACTGTGCTGTATAAAAAAAAAGCTGAGTTCATATGAGCAGTATAGTTTCTTTATGTTAGAAAATGTTTGACTCAGGTCCTAAAATTGTTGGTGGACCATTAATTGTTCAGCCCCTCCTACCTGTCAATTAGCTGGCTTGTTTTCATCTCCCTGTCATTTCAGCTTACAAGCTAACTGTCTCTGGAAAGCCAGCAATTTAGGTTTGTTTATGTGATGACACAGGAGATTATCTCCGTCTTTAAATAGTGGAAACAAAGATCTCTTTGTTCTGTCTCTTTGGCCTTAAGGCACATTACCTATGAGAAACAACTCTACGGGAAGGTTTTTTAAAACAAGCACCGTGCATAAACAGTCCTCAAAGGCTATTATCACACAGACCTTTCCTTTCACATTATTCTTTGTGCACTAAAAAAAGTGTGTGTGTGTGTGTGTGTGTATGTATATATATATATATATATATATATATATATATATATATATATATATATATATATATATATATATATATATATATATATGTGTGTGTGTGTGTGTGTGTGTGTGTGTGTGTGTGTGTGTGTGTGTGTTTGTACAGAACCAATGTAAGTACCTGTTTTGTTGAAAGTTCCATGGCTGTAATTGCAATAGGTTCCTAAAAATTAAGAAAGAGAAGCAATAATTATACAGAGACTGTCAATGCTAATGTTTCCATAGAAGTATCACTGGGAAACATGAAGATAACGTACTCTGAATACAGTCATTTCTTCCAATAACACTTCCTCTAAGTCATGCCAGGAATTTCTGGGGATGGCTACAACTTTCAGAACTGTTCCCATGTCTGGGAGGGCACAGAAAAAGCATACATTTTTGACAGTGATTCGCTTAACTTTGTAGTGTTGCTTAAAGAATAATACATATTTCTATACCTGTGCCTATGAACATAACATCATACAGACCATCTTCTGCTTCCACTTTATCCACTACCATTTGAGTGAACTGATAGTCAACATCTGTTTTGACGATTATTGGTTTATTATTAATTGGATAGACCGGATTAAACATGGCTGGGTGGCTTCTGGCAAAAGTGACCACTTCATCAGGAAGGTCCTTGGTTGTGTCAAATCCACCAAATGTCTTGCTAGGGCACTGCGTCGAAAAAAAAAACATATTAACTGTTAAATGAAGAAACACAATTCAAAGGGACTCATGTTGAGCTCTTAGCTCACTAAACATAGCAATGGACTCACTGTGCCAGGCCGAGGGTAGGGTACACGTCCCTGAAAGGGGACCCACTGATAGCTGGGTCCATCTCTATGAGCATATGGACCCAAGAATGCTCTTCTTATGTCTGTCATGCTGTACATACACACTGCTGAACCTTTGAAGACATTGCTGAATAGAAAACTACAAGTGAGACTCCAAGTAATAAACCACATACTCATAAACTACAATATATGGCATCAAATGTCCTGGAAAAGACTTTGGGATCTATATTTGTCTGCCATACCTGGAAGTGGTAAATACGCCATAGATTACTGGACTCTTAGGATCCTTAGTGGTTATGAGAAAGACATCCTCTATAACCGAAACAAAGGTGAAAATAAGTTACTGATATTCTGCACCAAAACAAACATTGGATTTTTATATTAATATGATATTGTGGGAAGAAATCACTCACGCATTTCATCAAAATGTGTGTCAATCCCATTACTGCCCGGCACAGAGCAAATCAGCCGAGCTTTCAAGAAAGTTGTCCACTTATTGACCAGGCTCCTGTGGCCTCCCAGGTCATTCTAATAAATACAGTACATGTTGCAATTCAGATGAATCTTTGATAAATGCATGGTTATTAACTATTAACTTTTTGATCTGCATGAAACATTAAGTCTTGTATGCAAAATGGATCCGACAAAATGCAAAGCTTGTGTTTTCTAATTTCTCCACCATACACCAAATGAGAATATAATGAAGGATGTGTTAACTTTAGTTAAGTTTGATGACTGTCATGTACAGCTGATAGTATTATGTTGTTCATCATACACTGCACAGGCTTACTTTTGAAAGTAACTTCTATACACACTTATATGGCAAGAGGTGAAAAAGTTAAGTCTTGCCAATGTACCTTTTAGAAAGTCTGTTTAGAAATATACTTTTAATAGCAGGTACTGTAACTTTTGTCGAGTTAGAGAAGATAGCACCAATTGCTAATACAGGATGCAAGAGTTTGTTTAAAAGCTTTGTTCTTGTTGTAAAATATGAAAACCCTGTTTTACAAGCATCTGCTCTCTCACAGGAAATCATGACCACTTAAGGTGAGAGGGTTACAAAAAAAAATTAGTTTTTCTCATATACAGTATTGTTATATTATAAATCCTAAAGAAAAATCCAAATCAGCAGAAGTATATTTACAAAAACTCATAATTAACTGGCCACAAAATTCAGATCTATGCATTATTTAGATAACTCCCTAATAAAACACCAATAAAAATGAAATCTTTGTGTAAAACTCCAGTAGCTTATAAAAAATGGTCCACAAAACACATGTTAAACCTATTCATTTCTGGGTATATGAAGCATATACTTTAATTCTCCAATTCTGTTTTAGTGACAAATAACTTTTTAGATGTTTTAGAGTTAGAACACTACTGTACTCCAAAACCTCAGTGTGTAGTGTTTGCTTCCACAAAGCAGCCTGCAAACATAAATTAACAAAGTGCTCCCTCATACAAACACATTCCATGCAAGCTGATTTATAGCAGCAAATTAAAATGTGTGCAAATGTGAATGGGTTCAACGTATTACCACAACTCGCATAATGAAAGGATTGTCTTGTGTTGAGGACAGCAGATTCCAGACATTCTTGGTGTTCAGGCTGTTATAAAGAAAGGCTGCTCAGCAATTAAACAGGGGGTTAAGGCTAGACATTAGATCTGAAATTAGCTGATTTTGTAGGATGTTGACCATGAATTCTGACACTTGAGCTCAGAGGTAGCAGAGTCAGAGTTGCTGCCATCCCAGCCTATCAGGTTCCAATGACATTTACTTTCTCAGGTTTTGGATTCTCTCTTTAGAGGTGATTGCATCTTATACAATACAACCCACTCTCTGTATGCTGAAAATAATCACAGCTCCTGAAGGTTGCCAATATGAAAAGCCGCTCATTTAACATTCAGTGGCTTTTTTTTTCAAATCCTAAAGCTGTTTCTCAAAATGCTAGAAACTGTGCATGCATCTTTGTCTGTTGCATGTGGGGGGGGGGTTTTCTCCATGGTGTCTACATGCCTGTGTGCATGCTTACTTTGCAGAGCTGTCCAATGCGAGCATATGTGGCTTTTCCAGCATGTTCTCCATCCATGGCATTCTCTCTGAAGAACAGGTAGATTTTATCATCCTCTGGATTGTCATTTTCTGGGATCAGATGGACACCTACAAATCTAGGATCTACAAGAGACAAAATAGTATCAAAGATTTATTAACTTAATATTCTTTTATAAAACCCATACATGGTCAAAGGCCCCTGAACAATGAAAGAAGTGGAACAGATGTTCCTTAGTTGAAAAAGTGAGGGTCCACGCTTGTGTTTCTGCCTCCCACCCCCTCCCCCATTTTCATACTCTAAGTCTAATCTGAAGTCTGATAAATGTTTATAGTTTCTTTTAGTTCTCATTGTACTTTTCAAACTAGCAAGCAAAAATAAATATTTGAGTTTTAGTCCCATCATTCTTCACCAGAGTGTTAGTTCAATCAACTAACTCATAAAAGTCACTTCGTCTGAATGTGATCTCTCTAATAGGACAGTTAACAGTTATGGAAAAAAATAGTAAAGTACAGAGAATGTAATGATCTTTTAAGGTGTTATAACAGCGTTGGATCTTTTTCTCTGGCCATAAATCTGATGAAATAGAGTAGAAACATTTTCACGGCATTGAGGGTGTAGTCTGCAGATGGCTCAAACCGGTGACCAGTTTGCAAGAATGCTCCCTGCCAGTGATATACAGACATCACCACTCATAGAAACATCATCCCAGGGACTGTTTTTGAAGTAATTCTACCTGTAAAATGTTTAAATGGCTTATTAATAAGCACATTAAAAATGTTCAGCTGAATGACAATGTTTTAGTGTGCTGCATCACTACGTGCATCCATCTCATATTTGCCAGGATAGATGTTCTGTATTTTTCAAAGCTTGCTTCCCCATTTTACAACATAATCATGTGCCCATGCACATAGTTATGAGATATCACACAATAAGGGTGGAAAAGATGAAGCAGAAAGAAAATATCATAAAAAGCCAGACAAAGAAAAAAACATAGAGTATATATTCTCCATTGCTCAGACAAACCTAGGGACTTAAATTTATGACAACAACAGAACTCAGATATTTGCCTGCGGGCAGCATGGTGTCTGGTATAATAAAAGGATTTTATAATGAAATTGAAACTTGGATAGGCTAAAACTAAAACAATAAATAATATTCTTCATGTTCTCTGTATGAAAGGCTGTATTTTGAGTCAGATATGGTAAACTCATATAATACACAGTGACTTTAAAAACTATCTGCTCACCTGTTAAAATTCCAGGGTTTTTTGTGGTGTAAAAAATTACCAAGATAAATCAGTTTAGAACCTTTCTTTCATAATCTGACACATATCCTGTAGATTTTATCTGTAAGACAACTCAGCTTCAGGAAAATATTAACTTTAGGGTGTGCACACTTCTGCAACAGTACATAGACGTTTTCTGTATTTATTTGATAACTGAGAATTTAAAAAATATATATTTTTTGTTCATTGCCTACTATAAGGAAGGGTGGTTTATCCATCCATCCATCCATCCATCCATCCATCCATCCAACAATTGTCTGCACCCACTTGTCCTTGCATAGTAGCAGGAAGGATGGTTCATGACTTCCATAAATAGAATCTGCCTGCAGGGGATTGTTTATAGTTCTTTTGGTTTGTTCAAAATTCAAATTCAAAACTACTTTATTGATCCCAAAAGGAAATTAAATGCTCATATTGTAGCTCATATTAATTCAATGTTCTTTAATAAGTTGTTATAAGTGGTGATGGCTGTGGGCAGAAAGGATCTCCTGTAGCAGTCTGTATTACAGCAAATTGTTCTCTGTTTTTCTGTGACAGTCTAATGAAGTGGATGCTCAGAGTTCATAATTTTCTTGATTTATTTGTAAAAGCCTTCTTTGCAACATCATCTCTTGAAGTTCCACAGTTGTCCCCAGAACAGAAACATCAATTTTTTCAGGTTGTTGAGCCTTTTTAAGTCCCTGGTTCTGATGCTGCTACCCCAGCAGATGACGGCAGAAGACTTGACACTCTCAACAACAGACTTATAGAAGATATGCAGTATCTTGCTGCAAACCTTCAAAGATCTAAGCTTCCTCAAGAGGTACAGCCTGCTCTCTCCCTTCATGTAGATGTCTTCACTGTTGCATCTGCAGTCCAGTCTATTGTCCAGATGAACACCAAGGTATTTATATTCCTCAACCACCTTCACTTCTTCTCCCATGATAGAACTAGGGTTTGAGCTAGCCCTGTTTCTCCTGAAATATACAATCATCTCATTTCAAGAGTTCAGCTGCACATTTTTTTAATCAAAACATGAGAGTATGTCATATTAATATTGAAAACTATTGTTTGGAATGGTAGATTTGTTAATCTAGTCACAGTATCATGAAGTTAATTTTTTGTATGCCATTAAGAAATTCAGCCAGTTGGACTTGAGTCTCAGTATGTTAGATGCACACACTTAACACACGTTACAGAGCCCAGGATTCTAAAGGTCATAGAGAATGGTGGAATCACAGGTTAGTCTTCAAGGTTGTTTATCAACACAGAATCTAAGAGACAAATAAAAGCAGAGGGTCCTCCAAACCTACCATTTAGCCACCTGGAGTCGTGTTGCTCTGTTCTGATTGGGTGATGTTTGCCAAGTGTGCGAAAGATGGCGAAGTCCCGCCCCATGAAGTCGGCTGATGTTCCAGCATACAGCTCCCCGTCTGAAAGGGAGAGGATTGATTAGTGTTAGCACAGTAATGTGAGATGAGAAACCGCCTGCTTTCCCTCACGGGCTATGTTCAGAAATCTGAGGAATTGAGCAGGGACTTAGCAGCATAGGTAGATTTCACATCCACAGAGAACAAAGACATAACAAACGTCAGGAGTGTGAAATCGACATTAAAACAGAAGGCAGGGCATACAAGAGGACAGGATGACTAGATGGTGGGTCAGATGCTGAGGGAGAGAACAGAAGTGTGAGACAAGGGGAGTACATGATAATGGTGGAGAGAAAAAAGGAGAGGAGATAAGGGTTGATGGGCTGGAAAATAGCCATCTGCTTGGGTAAATGAGGTGGTATAACACAATATGATCACACATAATTGGGGGTAAAGAGAAATACCATGCTCATACACCCTTGCTTTATTTGCCAGAAAAAAGGGAGGAGGGAGAATTAGAGCAAATGGACTCAAAGTGTCATCGGCCACACATGTGCACCATTTAAATGTCGTAGATTCAGACTGAAATAAAGTTTACAGTCCTGCCAATGAGAGGTTCTCAGAGTGTAAATACAAAGCAGCAAAAGATCTAATGTTCCTGTTCTGTTATTTACATTGACGTCACATGCTGTGTACCCGCTGAAATGAAAGAGTAAGTTGCAGGGCTTTACAGGGATTTATTGCACACATGCAGGTTACATCTTTCCATAAACTCACCAATTAGCATTGAAGCGGTGAGCAGCTTGGGGTCATAAGGACTCTTCCCTCTGCCATTTTCTATATGGGGCGCCAGTCTGAAAACACCGTCCTACATGCGCAGGAAAAGATAGGAAACCAAAGAGGCATTATAGTTTACTATCAAACACAGACAGCAAACATAGCAAACTGTGAATGTAAATTTAACACTCAAATCAAGAGCTCCAGTACAAACTCAATTTTCTCCAGCTACACATCTATAGTTGCTGTCAATGTCGCACGACACCTATAAGAGGGCTTTAAACTCAAAGTTTGTTTTCTTCAGAGATTTGGGCCTAAATATTGCATAATAAAATGTTTTACAATTCCTTTTGACAAATATATCCTTGCATAAGCACTGAAGACATGTTAGCTAAATGTGTCATATACAGTGTGTTGCAACCCTTGAACTTTCTCATGTTACAAACTACAAACTTAAATGAATATAATTGAGAGTTTATGTGATAGTACAGCATAAAGTAGTGCATAATTGTGAATTGGAAGGAAAATGACAAAACCTTTCTTAAAAACCTGGAAAGTGTGACATGCATTTGCATTCGAGTTCCTTTAGTCAATATTTTGTAGAATTGCTTTCTGCTGGAATTATAGCAGCAATATTTTAGGTTATGTCTCTACCACTATTGCACAACTAGAGACTGAATTTTTTTTGTCCAGTCTTCTTTACAAAATAGCTCAAGCTCAGTCAGATCAGATAGGGAGCACCTTAAGCTTAAGAATTTCAATTGGATTTAGGTTTGGCATTTAACAAGGCTATTCTAACACATGAGTAAGCTATAATCCAAAGCCTTCCTCCATAAGCTTAAAGGTGGAGCCCCTCCCAGTCTTTTGCAGCCTCTCAGGTTTACTTCCTGCATTGTCCTGTGTTTATTTCCAAACATTTTCTCACCAACTTTAATCAGATTCATTCCCCATGCTGAGGATAAGCAATTGCACAGCATGATGCTTTTACCACCATGTTTCATAGTGTAGATGGTATTTTTGGGTTGATATGCAGTGTTAGTTTTCTGCCACATACACCATCTTGCAATTTCCCCAACATTTTTAGCTATGGTCTCATCTGAACAGAGCAACTTTAAAGCAAACTTCAAATAGGACATCTTGTGGCTTTCTTTAACCAATGACTATGTACCTGCCACTTTTCAATAAAGCCTATTTATCTTTTCAGTTCCACTTCAAAATTATACATTACTTAATGTTGTTCTTTCTTATAAAATCCAGATACAACAAAGTACATCAGTTGTAATCCAGGGGTGTTAATACTTTTGTACAACATTGCATGATTAACAAAAAAGGGTAAGCAAACATGCATCAAACTATACACATGGTTAAAAAGGAAACTACCAGCAGCAAATTGTCATTGAAGAGAACTGGAGAAAAGATTTCTAACCACTGTGACTCGGTGACCTTAGCCCTAATGAATTGCATTTCTACTTTATGATCCACACAGAGTTGATGGGTTTTCTCAGGGACATTTCCTTCCCCTAATGGTCTGTAAATAGCCACCTAATTAGAGGGAAACTCGCATTTATAAGTCTGGCATTTAGAGGAGAGGAGAGCAATTCTCTTATCTCAAATTCAAATGAGCAGTATGCACACACTTTCACGTACACATACATTAACTAACAGAGCAGTGCTTTACTAGAGAAATGAACTGAAACTTTGTGTTTAATCTGTACTATGTTCTTTTAAACTTTTCTCTTATTTTATTGAACCAAACCCATTTATTTATTACATCACCTCCACCTAAACAAGGTCAATAAGAATATGAAATACTAACCATGAATGAAAGCATAAAGCATATTTTGTCTTTTCCTTGGTGTGTTTTGTGTTTTTGTGTGTGGCAGCAGATAACGATAGGAACAGAAATGTAAGCTGTACCTCTGGTTTCTTGCCCACCTCCAGGTAGGAACACACAGGGTGGAAGGCTCCTGTCCCACACACATAGAAATGGCTCTGGTTGAAGGGCTGCAGTACTTTGATGAAATGTGCACACTCTCTCTGATGAGGGAAAGATGGAGAAGACAGAAAAAGGATTCACAATAATTATTCTGTTGCAATTGTTGAATAACATTTAGTGTGTTGGGTTTCGAACTATCCATGAATTACAGCAAGTTTAAATTTCTTTAGACAAGTCAATTTCCTTCATTAACTTCTCATAAATGATTGAAGTAGCAATGGCAGCATACATTTTTATGTATATTTTTCTCATTGTTTCATTCTGTTTTTGTCTTGTTCTATTTTTTTTTACAATACAGTTTAATATTGCAGCCGGCAATCCTATTTTGTTTTTCACTGCATTGTTCGTAGAAGTGTTTTTAGACTGTCATTGGGTATTTATGGATACCCTCTCCTTTTCTCTCCACCTCCCTCTCATCTAACTCTATAAAAGATAACCATCCCTTAGGGTGCCTCTTTAACATTTCACAACGTTTACAGAAAACACAGAGAAGACTTCACTACTCTTCAGCTCTGCAACACTGGTGAATTGACTGCCAGAGGCCCTTGCCCTATTCTGGTGAAAAAGTGAGCCACAGAGAGCGTCAATAAGGTCTTGCATCCAAGCCTTTTGCCTGGGGACCTTTGGAAGACAAGAAAAAAAAAATCTTGAGGGAAAACAGTTACAAAATGTTAAATGTGTTTACATTGGCTTTCTGAAAACTATGAGACCTTTTTTAATGTTTTTTGGGATTGTGATGCATTCTATGATGTTTATCTGATTTAACCTTATATTTTTACTCAATGCCTATTAAAAATTATGTTTTTGCTCTAAAAAATAAACTCCTGTTTTTTATTCTCTTTTTATTGTATTTAATTTGTGCATCTAGTTGCACAGACACAGCTTGCAACCATTTACATGGTGTATTATGCATGCATTTAGGTAAAGAATACCTAAATTTATGTTAATTTAGGTAAATTACACATTGGTGGATCTGTGGTCGATGGGGCTCAGAAGTAAGTGTTGCAAGAACACAGAACCAGCATAAACAATAAAAACATTAAAAGGATACAATTTCCCCAAGGTGTTTATTTTTGAACTCTCCAATAATTACAAGTTAGTAAAGTATATTTGTAGACTACATGTCATAACTTTATAATCTGACACATTTTAAACTTCAATCACTGCTTTGTATATAAAGAGATAGTTAAAAGGATCAGTTAAAGAGGTAGATAACTCCACTATCTTTTGCAGTCTACAGCCTCACTTATTGATTTATAAATGTCATTCTGACATTGTTCCTCCAATCTTAATGTTTTGAGAACTGACTCATCAGGTCAGACCCTGGAGCTCTCTAGTAGTAAACACAATAATAACAAAGTAAAACATCCTTTTTTTTAACCCAACTGGTTGGACTTGATGGGCATGTTTGCTCCGAAATATAGTCCATTTTATTTTGTGAATCCATTGTAGAAAAGAAGCAAATAGTGGCTGAAAAAAGACTCCTGAAAATGGACGAGAATGTACTGCTTCGTGAATTACTCCCCCGGTATAGTAAAGTTGGACCAATGTCTGTGCCTGTATATTCCAGTATATATAGTAGTGCTTGTTATTTATGCAGCTTCATTAAACCAGAATAATCTAGCAAAAATCTAATAAATAAAATAAAATAAAAAAAAAACATTAAAGAGGGTATTATTGAGCTTCCAGGTTCTTGAATACATAACCTCAGTGATGGCTAAAAATAGAAAAAAATGTCATATATAGTGAAACAGAGTGCTGTTTAAAGTCATAAAATAGATCTTCATGGAGACCTAAAACATTTGCACTGTTTGTTGTATAAAAAAAAAGAAATTTAAACATTTACTTGATAGCTGCATGACTCAAGCTCTTACCAGGAGATCTTTCCCTGCCCACTTGCATTCATCTCTTCTGGTGAGAGAAGCAGTCCAGGGGATCTGCAACACAAACAGAGTTTCTGCTCAAGACAGAAAAGCATTTCCCTGCATCTGAGATCATTTCTGTATTAGTGAGCTACAGCTTGTGTGCATGGAAGTGTGTTTATGAGAGTTGAAGGGATCACAAAGCGGTTTGTTATCCACTTTGTTCCAGTTTACGACATGATTCACCCAGGTGAGCAGAGTGCAGCTAACATGTCTGGAACAGCGCTTGACTGCGTGAGACAGCCCTCATTTGAAATATACATGAAGCACTTTTTCTTTAGATTCAGAAAAAAGAATCCCAAGATACCTGAGGCCAGCACTCTGGTTGAAGACAAATGGCTGTGTAAGTTGGTCAGAAACAGATTTAAAGTCATAAATTAATAAAACTGGCAAACACAGAGGCTCCAAATCATATGCTTTACCTGCGCTTTGTCTTTGCTTATATTGAGGAGGTTAAAAGAGAAGATGTGATCCTTGGCTCCCACCAGGAGCCTTCCTTTCTCCTCATCCAACAAGAGAGTGTGGTAACCAGAACTGTTAGCTAGGCCTTCAAATGTCACAAGGTTATTGGTCTCCAACATCTCTGTGGGGAAAATGATGAGATCAGCATGCTGCAATGATACAAACATCAGAATAAAAGCAGCAAAGTAAAAACTCACTGAATTTAAAGGAATTCTAAAAACATCTTTTCATACAGTGAGGTTTTACTTGTAAAATACCAGATAAAAAAGTGCCCCAATAGTACGACACATATTGAAACGTTTTTGACGTTTTGCAGGTATGCTGTTGCTCTTTTTCTAATAAGTTGTTTTAACAAAAAAAAAATGCAGACTAGTCAAGTTGACAGACAGGGAGTCTCTGCCAAGTAAATGTTGAATCGACAGGTAAAGCCAGCACTAGAAGCCAAAAATCAGACTGTGCACATGGAGATGTGACTGTAATCGGAGCTGCGAGGCAGAAGTACAAGAACTTACAGGGGGATATTGTATTACTCTGTTAATCTTTTACAGGCCACATGGCAAGATTTTCCTTAAGTACATCTGCTATTAGGACACTTTTTAATACTCTTCAGATTACTTTTTGGAACTTAGTTTTATACTCTGACAAATCTACCAAACTACTGGCTTAACTTTCCAAAAGACAGCAAGACTCGCCTAACAGATCACACCTTTAATTCAATTACTGATCCCTAAGTCACATTCCGAGATGATGATTGCAATACGGTTTAATGTAACATCTAAAGGCATACAAAGATACATGAAATCATTTATTTTCCTTTTCTCAATTCATTCTTCATTCTTGCCAATAAAGTATTACCAGACCAACCCTCCCCCCTCCCACCCCCTGGCAAATACCCCAAAACTGCAGAAAGTTCTGGAGGCACTGTAGAAAAAAAAATCCTTCCTCCAGCATCCTCTACAAGTATCTCTTTATTTCTTAGTTAGAAAAAAAGGAACAAACAGAATCACTCATAAATGTTTTAGAAGAGAATGCCCTCTTCTCTGAAGTATGTCAGAGCCCGAGAGAGAGACAGACAAGCTGAAAAAAAATTGAAGTAAGAGATAAAAACCATCACAGAAGAGAGGATGTCACACTGACTACTTTACTTATTCAAAAGCTTGTCCATTTTGATAAGCATTTTTAAGTTACAAAGTCAGCAATGAAAGTTTTATAGATGTAAACTAAAACATATTAATGTATTTTATTTATCCCACCCTTGTTGAGAAGCTGAAGTCACGGATGGAATTAAGATTGGGGATTTACAATAAGAAAATGAATGCTTTTTAGGATTATTTAAATGTTTTATCTTAATTTGTTGTAAAAAATGTTAGACTTTTACAGAAGCTCTAAAAATATGTAAGAATAATTATTTAGGGGAATCACCCTTGTATCTCCATTATCTGTGATAGCAGCAGCAAGTTGCTTCAGTACCTGTTCCCCAATGTGGCATATCCCTGCATGCCAGTGGGTTGCCTCACATGAACTGACTTATTCAGCTTCTTACAAAAATATTTCTGTTGGACAGAATTCAGGACTTTTACCTGTCTATTCCAAATAACAAATCTTCTGTTTGGATTCCATTAACTGCAAGATCTGCTGTTGTTATCTTTGAATTTCATTGTCTGATTTATACAGACACATCAATTTTTAGAAGCATCTAAGTTCACTACAAAACTGTCCAACTCTGTGTCAGTAGAAAAAAGTTGCAGGTATGGATAACCTGCTACAAATGTTTATTAATATTATCATTTTTTAAAAAAAAAACAACTTATTTTGCTCTCTTATTAAATAAAACTGATCATAAAATTAGTCGGTAAAATAAAATAAACAACCTCCCATTTCAATCAAATGAGAAACACACCAACCAAAACTACCAAACAAACCAAACAAACCCCCAAAACACAACCAATTAATCAATCAGCTATCCAGCCAATGAAATAACCAAAATAACCAAACAATGAGGCAATAAGCAACAAAAGTAAAAAAATATAAATAAACCAACCAACCAACAAACAAACCAATATTAAACACAAACAAATAACTAAACAAAAAATAAACAACCAACCAACCAACCAACCAAGTGACTAAGAAAAACACCAACAAAAAACACTTAGCTACTCAACCAAATGGCAATCTGAAAAAACAGAATGCAACTAAAATAAACAAAACGCAATCATAAACCAAAAAATAAAATGAAAAACAGCAGGTAAACAAAAAAGACCAACCAATAAAAAGTGGCAAACAATTAAAACATCAAAACAGAACTATATTATAAACCAGCAGACTAGCTAAAAAACAGGAAAAACAATTAAAAAACAACAAACTAATTGAGTAATATGAAACCTTGAAAATTACCCAAACATCCATCCATCTAACTGTACCAACAGTGTAAAAGTAGATGATGGCAATGTCACCAAGTAATCATACAAAAGCTAACTGCAAAATGCTATAATTTTCAATAATGTGTTTATTCTACCAGTAAAGATATTTTGAAATCTCAATTCAAAGCAGCAAGTAGTGATTACAATTGGGTTTCAGAGGGGAAGTCCATGAAATATAATGTGTCCTACTCTCTGTTTTTGTGTACTTTAACTTGGTTTGCAGTTCTTTATTAACCAGTTTACAGTTTGACTTTGAATATAAATGTTGTAGAGTAATTACTGATCTCGTCAAAACACATTTCTTTTCTGCTTATATGTAAAACCTTTTGAAATAGCTATGTGTCTGGGGGGGGGTTTATTTGTTATATTGGTTTAAATTAATCTCTCTACTTTTACTATAACTGTTCCTATATTACGATACTCTCACTTAGGAACTAATATTTTTTTCAAACTGGCCTTTCTGCAACTTTCATTAGGAAAATAGGGAGAACATTTTAAAGCACAGATTCAAATTAAATGACAAAGTTTGATTGATGTAAGGAAAATATGTGCACACACAACATCTGTACTTATCACATTCTCATGTAAAAGAGCAGAGGACAACATCACCTTTTCCTCCCTCTATACAAATACACACACTTCACTGGTTTTTGCAAAATTATCCATGGGAGAAGTGTCCATGGCAACAAACCATTCAACAGAGACTACAGCTAAGTTATTAGAACCCAATCAACCAGAGACAGATGCACTTTGGGAATTGTGTGTGGAAGTGTGTAATGTATGTTTATCAAGCTAACTGGTTGTGTGTTATAGGAAAAAAAAAACAAAAAACAAAAAAAACCAAAGATGCTCCCATGTCGCTCTACAGGTAGTGGCCCATACATGTCTCAACCAGTGTCCCCTCTGGATAAATGTATCAGGTGGGAATGCTTGCATAAAGAAGCACTTCTTTTGCTGCCGTTTAAGCTACACCTTTGAACCAAAAGCCTGAATATATGACCCCACACAAAACCTGTTTGGTTGATTTTCTTTTCCAACAGATGGTTTCACAATAGAATACAGTCAGAACTGACAAGCCAAGCAAGTGGATGTGGAAATAAGTGCCTTTAAAATGTGTCCAAAGCACTCATGCTATAATTTGCAAACATGTTCTGTTATACCCTATAATTGCAATAATAGAGTGAAATATTTGCAGCTATTCATGTAATTCAAAACAACTGCATTATTTTTAAAAAAATTTCTCAAAGAAGAAATATAAAAGTATTAGTAAATAGTAATACCAATATTTAATCAACAATCCCCTTTTATTCCGAGGGAGACAAAGAGGAGTCAGAAATAGAAACCAAGAGACAAAGAGAAAGCACCATAAGGGGGCAGATGGAATGGATGCAAAGAACCAACAGTCCCTTGAGAGACTGGTATAAATAAAGTCTTTTACCCTACATTCTTCCTGTCTTTCTCTGTTCTGCTTTCTCTAGAGGGCATAGGGAGTGTTATCTAAGTGCTTTGTAAGACACAGACTATACCGTTTTAATAAAATTCCACAGCTAGTACTATACATTAAACATTGCTTTTTGACTTAATTTTTATACCTTGTAAATACTGTAGAAATATTAAGACAGGTAAATGATTATCATTTCTACAGGCCAATCACTTATCTAGAAAGGTCAATCTGAAATGTTCAAGTAATCTTTGCACAAATATATACAAAAAAGATTTCTGTAAGTTTCTCAGTATTAAGATTTATCAAGAATCAATGCAATTTTTTACACTTCTGTGTCATTGGAAGAGATAAGATGAACTAACAATCAAGAAAACTATGAATTAATATTTTTAAAGTAAAATGGAATCACCAATGATTAACTGGGAAAACAAGTCCACAAAACTAACAAATATGAAAAATAAATATACTAAATTAATTCTATTCTACACACAAATTAAAAATAGAAATTTAAACTTAAACTTTCAAAATATCTGAAACTGATAAAAGATCTAATATTTATCCAGAGTTTCATGGTCTCTCAAGCATCTAAAAATAGGTTTAATTGTCTAATTATGATTCTAATTTCTTCTATATTATGAGAAAGGAAAGAAAAAGGGAGACACATTCAAAGTCTCACAACTACCTTGACCTGTCAACTTGTAGAACCAGAACTGCCACAATAAAACAAAGTTGAGCTATTTCATGACTCATGGAACCAGCTGGACCTCTGGCTTCTGAGGGGAAAAAAGGTCACGAGGGATTGCACTGCCAGTCAGAAGCAGACTTGCTGGTAATTTGAGAACTATGTATTAGATGGCCCAATGAATAAAAATAAATTCCATTCTTTTTCTTAGACTTTTTCTTTGAACAGAGTGAGACCTCTGTAAGTTCCAAAACTGTCAACAAGCTATCACCTTAGACATAATAACTCATGACTGACTTTGCATTCAAAGCTTGAAATTATCAGTATTTAAAGTATAACTAATTACTGATTATTTAAAAACTTTGTGAATTTATCTGTGAGGTTATATTTATATATAAGGTTATGTACAAGTACATCAACATGCATTAAAAGGCCTTCAGACAAAACTGTTCAGCATAACAACTGACAAGATGATATACCCCTAATTTTTTGGGGCCTTGGAGCAACACCTATGCAGAGTAAGAAATTACTTTAACTAAACCTACAGATATTTTGAAGGAACCCGGACATAAGCAGTTCTTAGAGGTTACTGCTCAAATCTAAGGTGTTCATGTTATAGAACAAAAAGACAAAAAAACAAAAAGAAATTCACTGAGTAATTTCACAGACTCTACAGCCACAGATTTCCTTTCCTCAGGGAAAACTCCACAAAGCCTCAGTGAGGTCATTTAGTCCTTGTAAAGTAGAAAAACATGCAAACACTTCTTTTCTGTTACACTGCAAACTGTTCTGGAAACAATCTGGAAACAATCATGAAAAATGTCCAATATTCCACAGCAATTTTCAATTGTAATTCAATATTGTTAAGGTTTCAGTTTAATTGTTTAACTGAATTACATAAAAATTTGGTCAAACTTAATTGTTATTTACCCAAAACCTCTTAGGTTAAAGGTTTCTACAAGTTTTTGAGACCATTTATAACCCTGTGTTAGTATTAATTAAATTATTAATGGTGTATAATGGCTCTCATTTTAATCATAAACCTTAATATGATGTTTTAGTTAAGTGCTGCTATTTTTACTTTGTCTTTTTTCATGTCTCACATTATACACTCACTAGTGAGCCAATAGCCTTTGGCAGTCATGATTGTGTAAGCATTCTTAAACAACCTGAAACTGTCTTCTCACTGTACAGTATTCATGATTTTAATCAAAACTGACATAAAGATTGATCTGAAAATCTCCAGTAATAAATCTAAAACAAAAACCAGAATACTGTGAAACAAACCATGTTTTCAGATTATTAGGGAGAACGCGAGAGAGCTGCATATCTCACAAAGAATATTATTTCATCTCTCAGAATACTGTACACACCTCGAGAAACCCAACTCCACTGTGATATTTTCAATGTGCATATGGATTAAGGGTCTTTTTGGAAAACATTTACATACCCCAGTTCTGGTAAAGGGTTATTTCACACTTCAGTGAAAGCAAGGAACAAAAAACATCTTACTGTTAAAGAGGAATGTGGTTTCCATTTTCAGTTTGTAGCTCTTTTTGCCCTCTGGTATGAGAGCAAGACTATATGCTTTTTGGTCCAAGCTCTGGGCTCTGCTTGGTTAAAGTATAAAAGATGGAGGGGAAAGAAAAAAAGAGCACTTTTTGGCAGAAAAACCACCACCTACAAACTCAAGTGTCGCCCTTGACAGCTAACAACATGTGCTTTGCTTCTTGCGATCCATAAACCTGAAAACCATAAATCCCTGTTCACACCCCCTAAAGGACCAATTCGTCCACAGGGTGTGAGTACATCTCACAAGCAATATATACCCAAGCATAACATACAATACATTAAAACTTTTTTGATTCTGCAGTACACTTTTAGTCCCCAGCTCCCTATTTACACATCCTCATCATCACCCAGTTACCAGCTGTTGATACAGTTGGATTTTATGTTTAGGTAGTCATGGGGTACCACTATTTTTCCTCCTTCTCCTTTGGCCCCCTGCCCCTTACATCCAAAGACCAGTTGGAATTCAAAAGCTCAACACTGTGGGTATGTGTCTTGTTATGTGGTAGGGGGTGATATCTTTGTCTCAGAGTGTATGTAGATTTCTGTTTGGGGGGTTGGTAGTTTGATCTTACATGCATTTACACTTTTGAGGTGCTCCCATGTTGAGTTCAGAGGAGTGAAGTCTCTCAAGAAGTAAGAAGTGTGTAGGATTTTACTCACACATACACACAGTTTCAATTTTAAATATGTTCCCAGTATTCTCAGTGACCTGTAGGGGTCGGAGTTCCTTCACCTCACCGTCCCATGTGGGACTGATCAGATGCTGCTGCCTGAGGACTCAACATCCTCTCAGGCTGTTGGGTATGCACTGTTTTGTAACTAGTCCAGGTGAATAGTCTGATTTTATTTATGGGTAATGCTGATTTGCTTCTCATTGGTGGGAAAAACATTTTATTGGTATGAAATGAAGAACTTGTGATCAACTTATCTCATGTGAGTTTTAATGTGATTATCAGATCACGAGATTAGATGAAATACTGGATGATCATTCAAACCAGATTTGCACCAGATTGAACACATAAACATAATACAGTGAAAAAAATGAATGAAAAAGTATTTGCCTCTTCTAGATTTCTTCTGTTTTTGCTTTTGTGTCACAATTAAAAGTTTCAGATCAAACATATTTTAATATCTGACAAAGTTAACCTAAGTAAATAGAAAATGCAGCTTTCCACTGATGATTTTATTAATTTTGGAAAAAAAAGCTACTCAAAGCGATCTTGAGTTAAGTAAAACTGCAATTGCCCCACATCAAGTGTTGAATTTGGAATTCACTCAAACAGACTCAAACACCTGACCACGTGAAGTTGGCTTAAAGATCTCATAAGTAAAACAAGTCCAGGTCTAAAGAAATTTAAGAATAAAGGAGAAACATGTAACTGGTTATGAAATCATGCATCAGAAAATATATTTGGAACTCCAACAAACCACATTAAAAGCTATTATACACAAATAGAGAAAACATGGATCGATGAACCTTCCAGCAATGACTGGGATACCCAAATTACTACATGAGTTCATTGACGACTCATCCAGGAGGTCACAAAAGAAATTAAAAGCATTGCAGGCCTCACCTGCCAAAGTTAAGGTCAGTTTTTGGGAAAATATTTTGGACTTTAATCCAATTAAGATTTACTCTCAAAAAATATTCTGTAGCCGAGTTAAAATAAAGCTCTAAAAAAGAATGAGCCCAAATTCCTCCACAATGATGTTAGAGTCCTACGACCAGTAATTTGGTTTGGGGAGCAATTACTTTTTTACATAGGGCTGGGTTAGTTTAAACAGCTTTTTTCATTATTAATAAAATATTCTTTGAAAACTACATTTTGAATTTACTCAGGTCTGATATTAATATTTGTTTTATGTCCTGAAGCATTTAAAAGAGAGTAAAAACAAAAGCAGAAAAATCTATAAGAGAGCAAATACTTTTTCATAGCATTGTAGTTACCTGCTGACGACACTTACATTAAAACTCCCCAGTCAGCACAGGGAAGCAAAGTGTTGCCCCCTGCAGCCAAAATTCAAATGAAGGCAGAATCAAATATTAAAAGTAGAGACGGCAGCCCAAATAAGCAAGCTGGCCAAATTGCTACCTGAGGGGGTTCCAATAGAGATTTCAGTGCATGGGCGTGTTTCACCAAACTGACAGCATGTGGTTTCAAATGACTGATACCCTTGCAGGTATCATTTGCTTTCTGCAGATGGCAACGTATTTATGCATGCAAGTGTGTCTGCGTACGGGCACATTCGTGTCTATAATTATGGATCCCCCAGCGCTAAGCGAGAAACATTTCACTTTGGTACAGCCATCTGCTGAAACAGACCGTTCACCATTCATCTGAGTATAATTACCATGCAGGAGAGAATGGAGCAGAAAAAAATGACATCCAGGAAAATAATAAAAAAATGAGAGAAGGATAAATGATGCTTGGCAGAGTGAGAATCTATAGCTGCCAGTTTTTTCTATTGCAAAACAGACAGCAGCAGTTGATCAAAACAGGGACAAATTTACAGGATGATGGCATTGGTATTGGTCTTCTTCTATAATGAACTGCTTAGCATCTTAGAGACACATTGAGCTGTCAGGTTTTGCATGTTGAGGGATTATATTCAGTTAAATAAATATCTTGGGGTGATAGACGTAAATAATTAATTATCAATATGTGATATTTATTAGTTCCTGATAATTGCCGTGTCATGTAAACATTTTAAACACCGCAACAAGCTCATCATTACAACTTGGTGAGCTGAATCTACTGAATTCAAAATGATACAGAAAAGATTTAAACAATATTCACTTAAACAAATTCAACACAACCTGCCTTATGTTATATACAGTAGAACTAATACACATCAATTTATGATATTATAAAAAAATATTCACTTTTTCAGCACAGAATGTGTAATTTTTTATTTTATTTTTTAGAATAGTTAAGCAATCTCACTCCCTTTTAGGCATATCTTGAAACACACCATGTGGATTTAAGGGATTCAAAGGTTGCATTGGTAAAGGTTGCATTTAAAGACATGTTTTTAAGTTTTACAGAACAGGAAACAACAGAAACAGGGAAATGATAATTAAAATCTCAGACGTACCTTTATAAGAGAGTTTTAGCCGGGGCACATTATTCTTGGTTTGTGGGGGTCCGCTGCCCTCTGTTCTAAACACAGCTACTCCACACAAAAGTATAATGGTACCCCAGAGAATCCCCATGGTCCTGAGGCAAAAAATGCCAGATAAGTCCCTTAAATAAACAACCCCTGGCAAGAAAAACTTAGACCTGGTTTGGCAGGAAATGGTGGCGGTGTAAGAAACACTCCTGCTGTCCAGTAATTACAAAAAAATCTTGGTGAGTCAGTCCAGGTTGCCTCATAACAGGTCGCGTGTCCTGCCAGAGCAAAGAAGAAAAAAAAAACTTTTCCTGTTCCACAGGTCAAAGCCAAAATTAGAGTCCAACTAAAGAGTAGTAGGATCCTGCAAAGGCGAGTTAGGGTTAAAGAGCACTGCCTCTGGAACTGTGCTTTCTAGATTCCTTACTGCAAACTTAACTAAATGAACTGTAGTAACTCAGAAAAAGAGAATGAAATAGAATTAGTCACACAATAACTGCTAAGAAAATGTAATTATGTTTGCACTACCTTTCACTTTTGGCATTTTTGCAGAATGTAGCTGTATAACCTATCCTATCCACGATATTACTTGGTCGCACCTTTCGCCACGAAAAGTAAAACTGGTCCAAATTGTTTCAGCTGTTCATCCCATCTGCCCGGTGAGTCCTCAATAGTTGTGCTTCTTTTTGTCTCCCACTCTACTTAGCGCTCCTTTGAGGTAGTTTGGTCTCACTCAAGGCAGCACAGCACTGTCACAACACCACAAGGCACCCAGTGCAACTGAGAACAGCTGAGGCAAACAGCACAGTCAGAGTGTAGAGATTGTGGGAGAAAAGGAGAGAGAGAGAGAGAGAGAGAGAGAGAGAGAGAGAGAGAGAGAGAGAGAGAGAGAGAGAGAGGGGTGGTAGCGGGGGATTGAGAAATACAGCAAGTGTAGTGTAGGCGGCAGGAGAGTAAGAGCAAACGATAACATGAGTGAAAGGAAAACTGTTAGTTGTGTTGGAAACAAAGGATGAGGGCAAGAAAAAAGGTTAGATGGAGTGTGAAAAAAAATGAAACCAGTTCAGCAAATTCTGAGATTATTCAGTGTATGCAGTGATTTGACATGAGTTATTTTATCATCTTGTTTTGTACAGCGTTGAGTTATTATGTAATGATTATGCTATTAAACAGGTAAAAACAGGATTGTACAGTTCTACAGACATCGCTCCTGCTCCATGAGATGTATGTTTATTTTAGCTCTATGCACTATGACAAATAGAGGCTAGGAGGTATGAAACTGCTGTGTTGTTATTTTTGACCAGCTCCATATGTTCTATATCTCTGAAATCAACTGGTCATACCACCAAGGCCTGGCAGCTAACATCCTTCAGTCCACTCATTGGCCAATAAAAAGGTTGTTATCTTGAAGAGACTATAAACAGTGGTCAAAAAACTCTAACAAAGGCAAGTCCACCTGCAGCTTGACATCTTTCATCTGAAAAATTAATATTCTGTGTATTAAGATACACTAAATAGCAAACAAATTACGTACTTGTTAACATTTATAAATTCCAGGTTTCAGTTTTCTATAATTATATGGACATAGTTGAAACATTTTTTAAAAATAGGAACATTTTAATTTGAATTTAAGATTTGACCATTAACCAATGAGAAATATTTTTAAAACATCTTAGAAGTAATGTTTTTGACTGAATAAAAACTATTTTTTATTATAGGAAAAAGGAAACTTATCAGTCAGATAAAGGCTAGTAATAAATTAAAGCTTTTAAATTTCTTGCCCAGTCAGCAGTCGGCATTCCAGCTTTAAACTATTGCTTTTTCTAATTTTTGGAGTTATTGGATATTAAAACCTGTTATAGATTTTGTGGTGTTTTTTTTCATGAGGTTACTTCATGAGGACAAGAAGCCTTCTTTGAATATCTGCAAAAATTTGTCAAAGTACTCTTTTTTTAATGAGTAATTTTATGTTGCTGATTTATAAATTAATTTATAAATTATCGATGGCTGGTTAACTTTAACTTAAGAGATTATTGTGGACTGCCTTTATACTCAGTAGAATGATTATAGAAGGGAAACCTTGACTGGGAAATCAGCTCCAACCAATAGTTTTATTAACAAGGAAAGTTTGTTCACATTCCTGGATTCTTGTTGAGTTGAAACAATGTGGTAGAAAAATATTGTAAGTTATTTGTTTCTGTTTTTCCTGTGTAGTTAAATGTGACATGGCTTTCCAATTGGGCAGTGATCTAAATCGGCACCTAATTTCGGAACATGTAAGGCACCCCTTATCAGTTGTAACATTATGTTCCTGGTGTGAGAAGCTGACAGACCAAAAATGGGTCACCTTCTGATGAAACTTTATCTAAGAAATAGAAGTTTTACCAGTGATTTAAATGAGACCATCTGAATAATAGGCAAAATATGTTAGATTCAATGGGCTGGCAATGACCTACTTCAGTTTCAACAATCAGTTGGTAAAATAAGTTAAGTGGCAAATATTAATCAAAATTCAAATGGATCATATAAAGTAAATGTAGGTATGTGTAAAATGTGAACAACACCATGTTCAGTTACCAATAGCAATCTTTAGAGAAATAAATAAAAGGAGTTTTGTAATGATAATAAATGTAGAAAAGCCTGTAAGCAGTAACCTTTTCCAAAAATATCACCATGTTGGATCACCAGTTTTTGCCACAAAGATGGATCAGCTGGGAATTTACCAGTTAGTCAGTCATTATCTGAAGGGGAGCCCCTTTTAAAACCGTTACAAATGAGATGTCAGTCTCATGCTAAACAGGCAAGTCTCCATGAGCTGATTCCTTCTCGTGGTGAATGATAATGACTCTAGTAGTAATGGTATAGTGAGGACCTCTAACAGGCTGTGTCGATCTAGATAAAGAGCCATCAGACAGTGGGAGGAGAGCTGAACTAATCCTGTAGAAATGGGATGGGCCTCACGGTTATGCTAATGTATGCTATGCAGAGCTTAGAGTCTACAGAAAAAACAAAGAGTTAACATGTCATACAAAAAAATCTTGTTAGTCAGTCAGTCAATTAGTTAGTTGGTGAACAGTTTCTCTATTAACAAAATTGCTCATTCTTACAAAACACCCAGCTGTCAGACAATTGCATTTGTCAGTAGAAGTAAACTAGGAAGTTCATTCTACATTTTGTCTGATCATACTTTTTGCATGTTGATGAGCATGGTCATGCACTTTTTGTTCATTTGATATTCCAGTGTCAAGTAAAAGTTGGTAATCCTTTTTGTTTTTTATTTTTTTTTAAATCTATTTGTGTATGCAATTTTTATCCCATGCCTTTTACATGAATCTCTTAATTTAAATCTATTCAAAAGTTTTATAATTTCCAGTGACATTTTGTGTTGACTGTTGATCTCTTCTAACTTTGCTCCTTAAAAACCTTCTTTGAACCCTACCTTGAGGAGTAATTTTTTTTTTCCCAGTTGCATATGATTGTTTAAATGTAAGTGCCTTCAACTTCACCAAACTTCAGTTCATACCAGTATACCACCAATCCAAGGCAAAGAGGCCCAAATCTTCACTATGCATGGGTTTTTACAGAATCCAAAGAAGTTGTGTACTTAAAAGAGAATGCCCCTTTCTGAAGGGCCAATTCAGCAGTGTCTAAACTTTTCTATTCAGTAGGCAGAGAGCCTAGAGTACTCTGACAATCTCAGAGTTCATCAGCTTATGTGTGCGAGTACACCATGAAAGGGGGGACTTCTTCAGCTTGTGAAGAGGTGTGGTATGTTTGCAAGTGGGGTTGATGAGGGCTGTGAAGTGGGGACAACACCAGATCTATCGATACCCCTTTGAAAGCTGCACCCCCACCTTCAGAGTTCACTTAGCTCTTCATATAATCCCCCTAACCACCTCACTTCAATTCCTGTCTGCAAAGTAAAACCACCAAAGCCTTCCCATCCCTTCACACACAATCTGCTTTTCTTTTCTGTTTCTTTTTAACCCTGAACTTGTCTTCAACATAGTGGTAACAAATGTACATCTCTTCATCCATATACTCACCAGTAGAATAACTGGTTCATCACTTTTTTATTCCTCGGTCCAACCCCACACCCACCACTCCTTTTCTCTATTTCATCCTCTCTGACTCTGACCTCCACCTACTCTCTTCAAACCTGTGAATACAATCTCCCAAATGAGAGGATTTGCCTCAGCAAAACGAACCACAAGCTAAAGACAAGGAAATTCAATTTGTTTTCCACCCACCAGCCCTTTACAAAATTGGCCTCATCTCTGAATCTTCCCATCTAGAAATGGTATTTTAATTTTTACAATTGATGACAGTAAAATAAGTGATTCACAAAGACACCACAGCAATTAGTAACAAAACTCTTGAATGAAAAAAAAAATATGAAGGAAACAATCAAAGGTGGTATTTGAAGCTTAAGCAAAGTTTTAACGATTGTATCATCAAAGTATAGTTATGATATATATGGTAATCAAATTTTGACATCAAAACAAACTGTCGTCTGCCTCAGTGGATCTGCTCTTCTTTGAGTTCCTCTTGATTAGGCTTGCCCAGCCTTAGCTATGAGGACGCACCTGCATACAACCAGCAATCAAAGGTGGAAGACACACACACACACGCGCACACACACACACACACACACACACACACACACACACACACACACACACACACACACACATCAACCTGCACATAGCCCATTGGATATGACGGAACTGTATGTATGTAGTCTGTTTTAAGAATCTAAGGTCATGGCATTTTGTCACGACATGACCTTTGCCACCAGTTACTGAAGCCTGAGATTAGTTTTAATCATTTAATTCTAATTTTTCAAAGAAGCCTCTGGGAGGTAATAAAGAGCAAAAACACAATTCATCTCAATATCATTGAGCAATTTTACATTTTTGTTTAACTAACAGTACATTCATACTTGGGAATATCGTTGAACTACATACAGTGTATAAAAGTATTTTTATACTTAAAGAAGAATGGTCATAAAGAAGATGACTGTTGGACACAAATAAAAAAAAGCATACAATGCACTATTTATGACTGAGTTAAGCACATATCGTTGGTGAATTACCCCTGCTCTGTGAACATTTACTGAAAAATAGAGCAGAAAACTTAAAACTATGAATAAATTAGTGGGAGCAGTGCAGCATTAGAGCTGAAACAGCCACACCCATATCATAGCAACCAGACACTTTTAGGTAAAGCAAAAAAATCATACAGAACATTCTTTTGTTTTTGTCTTTGACTTTTTGTTTTTACCATTATCATGATCTGAAACACAGTTATTTACTTTTTGCAAAGGTGGGCATTTGCTCCAGTGGTTAAGTGTCTGTTTGGATTTGGTTCAATATTACACTGACAACATGAATTTATCATCATCCATCAATATTTAAGCCTTCCAGGCAACCTTCATCTCATCTAAACAAAAATGATAAACACATAGTTTCTCTCTGGCTCCCATATACTCTGCATTAATGTCTAGTTGTTTTTTTTTTTTCTTTCAATACTGTAGATATAAAAAAAAAAGTAAAGACCTCTACACATGCTCTAACTGGTTTAGGACATAGGTTTCAACATTTCTCAGTTCTGCTTATATATTTTTCTGTGGGTAGGAGCAGTGTTGGTCAAGTTATTTGGAAATAGTAATTAGTTACTAATTACTAATTACTTCCCCAAGAAAGTAATCCAGTTACTTTCCTGATTACATATTTTCAAAAGTAATTAGTTACTAATTACTAGTTAGTAATTACTTTCCTTAGGTACTTTAAAAAAAATGATGCACAACCTGAATATGTTATAAAGCAACATATCCCTTCAGCCTAATTCTTTACTTCTCACCAAAAATGTTGAAATGCTGTAACTTTCACATACAAAGGTTCAATTACACCGAACTTGGTATGAATGATCCCTCTCAGGTGTCCAACAATCCTATGTCGTCTGACATCATCAAAGCCCCACCCCTTCAGAACAGGAAGTCACTTTTTTTTCTTGGAAAGCTCCATCTCTGATCCTCTTGACCTAATTAACATGATCTTGGGTCAGATCACAGATAACAAGTTGGTCTCACTTGCTTTCAAGCACAAAGAGTTTTTATTGGACGGTGTGGCCATGTCGGCATGGTGAAGTCAGACGTCACTCCGTTGCCATGCGTTTGACTCTAAATTCCACAGATTCGAGCCGAGTATATGTTTAAGCTTCCTTCTGTAAACAGTCTAAAAAATATAAAATAAATAAATAAAAATCTTGTATTTTAGCCTACTGATCTCTATATCTTCAGCTATATGTTTTACACAATGATAGGTAATTTTTATTAAATAAAATAATGTTTTTGCAGCTTTATGAGTCTGTACAACAATTTTGGCAAAGTCATTTTAACCAAAGAAAACATAACATTAATATTGATTTATTGAGCCAATAAAAACAAAACAAGAAAAATCCAAAACACTGGGAGCCAAAAAAAAGGAAAGAAGGAAAACTTGAACCATGGCTTATATTTAATGGGAAGTACTTATACTGTTTAGACTATTTACTTATAACATCTAGCTCATACATTTGATATGCTGTGAGGCTTGTACCAGCTTTACAGATTTGTTGTTGAAAATAAATATTTTTAAACCAAGAAATATATCCATACATTTGCAAAGCTCATGTGTCAAAAAGTCTCATTTGCTATTTTTGCTAAACTATCAAGGAAAAAAAGGATTTACAGGGAGGGAAAAAATAAGAGATTCAGATTATGTGAATAACTGTGCTAAAGACAAGTTGATAATATTAATGGTATAAATAAGGACACCCCACTCCTCCTGTATGAAGAAAAATAGAATGTTTTCAAAGTGGCCCTTAACTGTTAGATCTATATTCTATATGATTTCACTAAAGAGTTTAAAGATCATCCAAAAGTAGTTGCATTTTTATCTACCATTCTCAGAGTGTGTTGAAACTTACTGGGGTGAGAGGTCAGAATTCATTAAAACTAATACTGAACTCAGAGGATTAAACTTCTGACAAGGCTTTGATCTGAAAAGAAGGAGGTCAACTTAGAGCTCTAACACTCCAGTCTGTGGTTGCCAGGAGTGTAGAAATATCTGGCAAAACCAAACTGAGTAAGTTGAGAGCTTTATAAGCTTTATAGGGAACCAAAATAATCAGACTGAATCTTTTAAATAATTTCTAGACTTTCCATTAAATGGCAACGTTGTTCAGTTCCCATATCAGACATGTTTTGTGTTTGCAACCATGATTTGTCAGATGTACTTATAATCATGAAAGATATAATATGAAATAACTGATCTTGGCAGTAGCAGGTCAGTCTGACAGATGGAGGACCCTGATGGACAATTGTGTCCAAATTTTTTGCCTTGTGTGCCAAAATCAGTAAGTTAAAAATACTCATGGACCACAAAAATGTTACTTTTTTATATATTGCAAAAAAAAAAATAAAATTAAAAATGTTTTTTGATACATCGCAAAAATGCAAAAAAAAAGCCTTTATTTTGATGTTTTCAGCTTTATTTACATTTTAATTAAACAAAATAGATTTTTGTAAAGTAGACATCAGTAAATCTTTTTAAATTCCTTGCTGTTGCTTGGTATGGGGCGGGATTCGGCGGGGGTGTTTGGAGCATGGCCTGTGTGCGCATCTTGCACTATTTGGATGCGCTCTCATCGGCTTTTTTGGGGTGGGGCTCTGTTGCTGGGGTGCCCCCCTGTGGATGGGAGATTTGTGGCATCTGTATGTGGGGGCATGTGTTTGATGTTTCTGCGCTGGTTGAGGGTGGGTCTGTGGGGGAATTCATGTCAAGGCTTATGGGGGGTGGAGGGTCCATAGAATTAAGATGGAAGTTTGTTGGGGGAATTGGGATTATTTTGTCCTGGGGCTGCTCTAGTTGGCTTTTCTTGGCCCTGTTTCTGGATGGGGTCGGGGCCGGCATCAGGGCCGGGGTTGTTCAGGCAGTTCCCAGCCCTTGTCCAGGCTGATGGGCTGCTGTGCTACTGTGGAGGTTTGGGCGCTTTTCTCCACCCTGGAATGAAGGGAACTATCTCCTTGGTCTGGGGTGGGTAGCCCCTCTGGGGAGGCGTTACTTGGACCTGGGAGAATAGAGTGTGTATGGGGAGTGCAAATGGGTGTATTGGATCCATTTTTGTGTGTTTTTGTTGGATGAATGGGTGTGAATGTCTGTGTGAGCTGGGTCCTCGGGTATGTGCCAGCTCATCCTGGTGACTGCTTGATGGGGCCTGAGCACCCTGGCTCTGCTGGGGGGTGGTGTGCTCTTGACGCTCAGGTCTCTGTGTCCATGGCCGTATCTGCTCCAGATACGGCCATGGACAATGCAGCCATCTGTCTATGGACTCGTCGCTGCAGGCCCATGGGGCTTCTGAATTGTGCCTGCTGGGGGATCCCTCGGGGCTCTCTTCTGCTCCTCTTCAGGGGTTGGGGGGTGCGCCCAATGCTCTGTGCTCGAGAGGCCTTAGATGTCTGTGTCTCTAGTCTTCCCCATGTTTCCTTCAGGTCCTTGAGGACGGGTCTGTGGGTCCCCACACTTGCAAGTGAATATTCTTATGGAGAAACCTTATACACGCAAGCATGCTCACAGTCTCTCTCTCTCTCTCACACACACACACACACGTGTTTGGATTCAGGTGTTTTTCAGACACGTTCTATGCTGGGCTGAGGTTGCCACACATACATCTTGAATTAACTTGTACCATGTGCTTTTCAGTGATGTTGTATCTGTTACTATTATATACACATATGTTGTATGTTACTATGGTTTGTGTCCATTTTGTTTTTTTCTTTTTCTTTTTCTGCAGGTGTAGAAGCAGACTTTTGGGGTGTTGATTTGTATTCTCTCTAAGCTTCTTTCTCTCCTCAACTCTTATCTCATCTTTCCCTTTAAACCTCTCCTCCCACCTTTCTCCCTTTCTGCTCTTCTTTCTTTTTCATTTTAGAGTCCATTGCATTTGAAGTAAACCCAAATAAATTTCTTGTAAAGTTTTATACCTATAGCAAGTGAAGCTTCATAGCAAAAGCTGTAACGCTCTGCTTGTAAAAGTAAATCTGTTGGGCTTCACCTTGGCAACAATTCTGTGCTACACTGCTGGACAAGGCACATTTAAAAAAAAGCAAAATATAAAAAAGATTCTTGTATGTTTGTTTATCAAAAGAATGCAAATTGTCTACACTCAGCAAAAAAGGGATAGGGGTCAATATGTCTTTGAAAATGTTTGATGTATCTAGCCAAACTTAATGATCATATTCAGCCCCTTTACTATGACACCCCTAAAACAAATCAAGTGAAATCAACTGTCTTCAGGTATCACCTGTTTTTGGTATAAATACTATAAATACAGCTGTACAGCTGCAAGTTTGCTTTGAGTAAAAGTTGCTGGATGTTTCTTGTTCTACTTAATTAAATTAAAGCAAAAAAAAAAAAAAAATGTGATAATAAAAGACAAATAATTTGTGCATTTTTTATTTTTCATTTTAAGTCGTCTATGAAGCTCTTAACCTAAAAATATTTTAAAGTGTCCACCTGTATCATCTGTCTGTTCTGGCATCACAAGTTTGTACCATTCCTTAATGGAGATCAGCGGCTGTACAAAACCATTCCAAGGGCCAAACACTGAACAGTCTTAATTTACCGTGTCTCTTTCTTTTGAGGTTTTCGGAACAGAGGTGAAGTCAAACAGGCTCCTTACTTCTTTTGCCCAGATTTATGACTTATGATTTATGACTTCCATCAAAACAGTCATTGACATAAAACAGATGGCCCTTGCTTTACCGTGGACTCCTCTGCTCAACTTGAATACAATCAAGCAATGGTATTTTACTTTATGAAACAAAACACATGGGAAAAGTCAGTTTGAGAGGAGAAACTATGAACACTCTGACACTAAGGGACTACAGAAACAACATTACAAAAAAATATGGTGAAAACCATAGATGTCCTGATAAGATTTGTTTTCCCTTCAGGAGAGAGACAAAGCAACAGACATGACCTTAACTGATGTTAAAATGCTCATCAGTTTAGTTTTCACACCTGTCTTCTTGTTTCTCTGTCATGTTTGAGGAAAGTTTCCTGATCCACATACAGAATCACTATCAGACACAGATTGTAAAAAAAGAAAATGGTTTATTTCTAAAAAGGTAAATTGTACAGATGAGAACAGTCTCCAGCAGTTCTGAAATGGGAAGAGATTGATTAGCTGGATGAAGATAAACGACCATGGATGAGAGATGGCTATAAGAGTTTAGGCCTTACTGTCTCAGGAAGTTGGAGAAGCCAGGGAGGGGATCCTGTAAGTTCAGTGCACTGTGATGGGCGAGTTCAGATCCAGAGTGGTAAGGTAAGTGTTGCAGAAGGGCAGGCTGGCAGTGGCTGATCAGAGGTAAGGTTTATAAATGTCGACTTGAGGAAACCAGAAAAGTGAGAGTCTGATCTTCAGGAGGAGTTGAGGAAGTAAGTTCCAGAAAGTTTTTTCGACAAACTCTGATCATCAGGAGCTGAAGTGTCATCCTGCAGCAACTTTTAAACCAGTCACGCCCACCAACAGAGATCCGCTGAGAAGCAGGAAGCTCACAACACATAGACACTAAAATATGACACTGTCGGTCTCATTCAGAAGTCTTCTTTCATTCTGCAACTCTTTCTGCAAGATGAATTCATTTATGCCTTTTGGCCTTTTGGTATGAATTACAAACAAGTTACTCAAGCAGAAATTACCCCTCATTTTAGTTTGTTTCAAGCCAACTTTCTTTGTGCCTAGTCTGTCAAGATTCTGACTTTTTTTTATAGTAGAATCCCCGTTACACTGAAAATCTTGCATAAAATTGGCAAAAACACAGCAAAAAAAATCTTGGAAGGATTAACACATTTAACATGTTTGATAAGGTTATGACTAGTTTGTACCCCACTTGCAGTAGGCATTGGCCATAGCAAATCTGAATTTGCAGCAAGAGAGAGAAAAATCTTATATTAGAGGTCATTTAAAAGTTGCTTGTAGTGAACACAATTATCTCAACACAAGAGACTTAAAGTTTAATGGTCTATGACTCAAATGGTCAAAAAAATGAGTAGCTGAATTATTCTGAAAGAAAGTCGAGATTCCATCAGTTTAACAATCCAGCTAGCAGAGATGCCTAAGTCTTTATCACAGTTGATAGAACATAGCATAGGATAAAGTACAGCATTTTTAGGTGTCTGAAACAAAGTTGTGTTGCTGTCAACAAGCAGCTGGTGTTTGACTCCTGTAATATTTTTACCAATGCCTTATTAATGCCTATTGATCCATGTGCCTATTTTTCTTATCTGCTATCATTCCTGACAGGAGTTTCCATGTTATGGTGAGGCAGGTTATTGGCCTGTTCCCTTCCTTCCAGTACTGTTCAGTCTCCAGCCTTAGTGGGTTGTGTTATTACCTGGGAGTGCACTTTAGCTGGTTCATTGGAGAACAGCCTGTTAATTTGTCTGGTTTCTATCTCCTTTGTGTATCTCTTCAGTGAGCCAGCCAAGGCTTGGAGTCTTAGTCTGGTAGTTTCCAGGGCCTCAGGTATAGGCATTTATTTGTGTTTCTGAGGTATTCCCATTCTGGATGACCTTTGTAGAGTCCTAATAATTGGCTTACTTCTTTCTGTGTTGTCTTGATTTTGACTTCCAACCTTTTCCCTCCATGGTGGACGTTGTCCATTATGGCCGCTCTTAATGTTACCTTTTGCCAAGCATCTCAAGGATCACTGTTGCTGTACTGTATATCAGCTCACTGGTTTTTGTAATGGCATGGATTGTACTTAGTGCTGCATTCACATCATCTAAGAGACCCCCTGGAGGTACTTTACTTAAATTTGCTAGTCGGTGTCGGTGACTCAGCCCAGTTATTCTTACATCACTGAGGCTTGGTACCCAATATTGGGGGAGTTCATGTTAACTCCCCAGTCTGACCTCATTTCTTGGCTCCCCCTTGCTGTAGCATTCATGTGTTGTATCTCTTGGGTCTCTAGCTGTGAAAGCAACTGCCATTTGTGGATGTTGGAACACTAAGCTACTCGGTGTTTCACTATCAGTTTATGACCTAACAGTTGTGGGAGGAAGCCAGAGTACGTGGAAAGTCCATGCATGCACAGGGAGAACATGGAAAACCTGTCTAAAGACCCCAGGCCTGGATTTGAACTGCAAGGCAACAGTGTTACCAACTGCGCATACGTTTATATGTGTATATATAGATGAAACTAGATATTTACATATACCAAATAAAAAGACACATGAACATTTTTTTCTCACTGTCTGAAGTTAAATCAGACCAAACTTCTCTGGTTTAAGCTTAGTTAGAATTACAAAAATTATCTCCATTTACTAAATGCCAGAAAACTTAATGAGAACATTTTTTAGAGATTTTTTTGTTTCTTCGAATTCAGAAGTTTACATACAGAATGATTTCTGTCTCTTTAAACAATGAAGGAAAGTTCAGTTGATGAAGGCATGGCTTCGGAAACATCTGACAGGTTAACTGACACATTTTAGTTAATTGGAGGCACACCTGTGGATGTATTTTTAGGCCACACCTGGAACACACTGCTTTCTTGTTCGACCTGAAAATCAAAAGAAATCAGCCAAGACATCAGGAAGAGAACTGTGGAGTTGCACAAGTCTGGTTCATCCTTAGGAACAATTACTAGATGCTTGAAGGTGCTGTAGTCATTTATTCAAGCAATTATATGCAATTATAGACATGATAGGAATGTCCAATCATCATACCACTCAGGAAGGAGTCTGTCTCCCAGAGATGAATGTATTTAGGTCCAAAATGGGCAGACTAGTGAAGATGTTGGCTGAAGCTAGTAAGACAGTGTTATTATCCACATTGAAACGTGTCCTGTACTGACATACCGACATGAGTTGTGCTTGTTCTGTCAGGAGGAATGGGCTAGAACTCTAATAAACTACCATAAGAAGTTTGTGGAAGGAAACCCAAAAGGTTTGACCCATGTTATATAGTTCAAAAGACAATTATCCCTGACACAGACCAAACGTATGTAAACTTCTGAACTCGAAGAAAGTAAAAAAAAAAAAAAAAAAAAAAAAAAAAAATATCTTGCTAAGTTTTCTGGCTGTTAGCAAATAGAAATAATTTTGGTAATTCTAACTGACCTAAAACAAACTACATCACAGTAGTCTTGCCAAATTTAACATTCGTTTGCATTCGAGTTTGAATAGTACAATATGCTGCAAATGAGCTCCATAATGGGCTAGTAATGTGACTACTAATTAGCTTTATTCAGGTGTATTTAACTCCTTTTCTGTAACTATCTGCTGTCCTCGATCTGCCTTCAACAATGTATTAACTATTCATAGCTACAATACAGCACAAATCCTTTTTATGTTTCTTTCCTGCCATTTCACAACCTTAGATGAATGTTGTTGAAAACAGCTTCCCAGCTAAATTTTACCAACTTTTAATGTCCTGATAATGAGAATTTTAATTCTTAAGTTTTAAATTCTGTGATAAGTGGGTAACATTTACTTTTCTGTTTGGATACCACCTCACCACAATCATTCTTGCTAATATTTATGTTTACCAACACAAAAAGTGTTTATATAATCATAGCTCTTAGGACACTGTAATTTCTAAAAGTGATAAATCTGCAGGTATATTCATATATGCCACTAAAGAATAATGTGCTTGGTTTCACATTTAAGGAAAAAGCCTGCATGAAAGTTTATATAGGGAACTCAGTGACTGCAGGCTTTACTACCCTTTGTGTAAAAACATCCCCTTACCTATACATCATGCAGAAAGAAAAGAGGGGTATTATTGTATGACCCCCTCTGGTAAGGTATCAATACTACTGAGCTTGTCACAGTTGAGTGAGAGAGGCTATTTCCTGAGGGGAACAGAGAAGCAACACATATCCATCTTTCAATCTCTGATTACAGCAGTGATAGTAAGTACTCTCTTTACTCAAATGCCAAGTTAGTGCTGTGAGAGAATCAAAAAAGCATTCATTACTACTAAAAGAGAGGAGAGCAGGAGAAAAGAGAAGCTTAGAGCATCCCTTTTTGTGAAAATATGCAAGGAAATGGGTCCAGCTGTCCAATTAAGCTCCAACCCAGATACACATGCCAAGGAAGGAACCCTTGGCCCTGCTTTCAGTAGCCAATGTATCACGCTACATTAGTCGGGCACCAGCCTCTGCCAACGCATCAAAGACAACAACACAGCAACTGCTCTCCAAGTCTAAATTCTAGTTTATTCACCCTTCCCTTTCTTTCCCCTATCCCTGTTTCTCATCTAAGTTTTGTGCTATTCTGGTTGGGTACGTCCTTATGGTTCACAGATTTGTAGAACGTTAAGTGACCATCAATACAAAAACACCTTTTGTATTAAGGCTGACTTCATACACGTTTCCAAAAATGAAAACCATCTTCTTATACAGAGGAAGGATCCTAATTTCAATACCAATTACCTTAAAAATTTGAGTAATAGTAATTCTTATTTTTTATTGTTGATCTACTTAATAATTATATCTAATAATTAAACATAATTATATTAAAAAATATGATAATTATATATATTATATTACTGACCTCTGGAAAAGTTCCATAGAAATACATTTTCAGACAGTAAATGATCAAGCCAACCTTTCTTTAATGAACCACATCCTCAACAAATAAACAGATGGTAGAAAATGATCATACATGCTCAGTGTCAAGCAGCTTGAACTGTGCCACACTTTAGTTAGCAAAATAGTTGATACATCTCTTGAAAAGATGCATCTCTTGAACAGTTTTTTCACACTGCTACACAAAAGGGCTGCACAATCATTACAATCAAAAATCTAATTAACAGTTGCCGGATGCAATATGCAGATGATATGAAAATCTTTTTTTTTCTTTTTAATTGTAATACAAATATAAATTTATTTAACTGTAAAACAAATCAGTTTCAGTTAAAGGACAATAATCTGAAGGTTTCTTTCCCAAAATCACCTATTTGACATTATTTTGTTTTAAAAACACTAAAGGCTGTAGTCTGTTGCAGCCTGTCAATTTCAAGTGTCCCCTATCTTTGTCTGTGCCAAGGTGAAGATTTTAGAAAGTGACAATTCAATGAATGTCAGTGAGACCCAGCAAAACAAAAGAACAACAAATACATATTCTGTAATTCTACAAAGCAGCACCAACATTTTACAGCTAAACAGATCAAAAGGTCATGCTTGTGGAATGATGAAACAACCTAAGAACTTACATACATGCCATTAGTTTGACTTTGAGGGTATAGACCTTTACGCATACATCAAGACAACATCGAGTGTTCTTGAGCATCTTGGGATACTCGAGGTTGAGGTGTAGAACAGACCCATCAACAGCACACATGTTTTGGTTCAGATTCCACACACATGACTCTATTTCCTTCAATCACAACCAACAATTTTGCTGGACCCTCCTCAGCCGCAGGATTATGAATCACTAGCAGCTTCATGGTGTGGTCCATGTGGTCCTCCTGTTCGTCCTTCATGTTAAGGGTGTAAAAACAAAAAGCAAGGTCAACACAAGCTGATTTTTGTGTCGTGTAGAAGAGGAGAGGAAGAGGAGATAAAAGGAGAGAAGACATGATGCAAATATCTTGAGTTGATCAATCTTTTAATAACATACCTGGCAGTCATGGAAGACTTCTTCTTACCTGTCCCCAAGATACTCAATAAGACAACAGCATCCCTTTTTTTTCAGCACTCTGGGACACACACAAGTGCAAATTTTGTTTAGGAAAAATACACAACCTGCTCAACCTTAGGTCACACACATTAAGCACATAGACTGCATTTAAAAATTAACTAGTACTGAGTAGTTTCTAGGAGGTATACGTTGTACTTTTAGTTAAATAGTTTGCTAAAAATAGTACTTTGACTTGTAATGGTTTAATTATTTAAATAATTCTAATTATGCAACAGCACTTCTACTTGAGTTACAGTTTTTTAGTACTCATTCTGCTGACAGCTTCTTGAGGAGTCCAGATATGGAAGTCGCTGCAAAGCTGATATGTAAATAGAGACAGAAGCAGTATTAGCTAACATAACTTAGCCATTATGGAGGGAAAGCAGTCCTGTGATAAAGGTGAAGCATACCCTCTGGTGTAAAATTAGCATCTCCACGAGTACTCGCTACAGTATCCCCCCTCCCCAAGAGACTATTTTGCTTCACGTCAACACACCATCTTCTATGAAACTAACAACCAACGAAAATGCGGTAAACATAGGCTATGTGTAACCTCAAACCGATCGTGATGTCGACCATGACACCCTAAAATTACTGAGTCAAGACGTTGCGGCGGCAGTAAATATCTGGCACCAAATAATGCAGAACAAGTTCATGTGAATACTAACCAACATGCTACAAAACTCCTTTAATGACTAGTTTACATTAAAGTTACCTCTACCAACGATTTATCCCCGTTTTTAGTCTAATGATTCAAACAGCCAAAAAAAATAAAAAAAATTTTAAAAATAGCTGGTAATCACTGATTCAAATTTTCTGTTTCAAATGCATACATGGTACATTACATAAAACTGAAAAATTGCTGAGAACTCTTGTTAACCATCAAATAAGTCAACATTTACATTATGGACACAAAACTAATTGTAGGAAATAATAGTTTTACTTACATTCATTGAGGAGGCTCCACAGTCAGTAGCAGGTCCGCGGTTAACGTCTTGTGTAGGTAAAGTACTGCTTTGAACATCAGGGTAAGAGACCAGATATGTACTTCCTGGCGCATGCGCACAATGCGATATACGATCCAGAATATTTGCGTAAATGGTACGATATTTTGTTATGTTGCACTTTTTACTGTCTACAAACAGGTAGTGTTAATAGAATTTACCCATTATAATATAATTGATTTGATGCCTAATATATTAAGGTAATTTTAAATGATTTAAATGGATTGTATTTACAATCCAACAAAATCCTTTCTTGTCGCCCCGCTCACTTTGCATATGATTAGTCCTGGCAGTGGACAAAATGTACAAGTTGCTCAGAGTTTTTTTCTTTCCCCTCTCCTTTCTTCAAATTCTTCATGTTTTAAAAAAGCAAATGTAATAATTTTCTGTGGTCAGATGCAGGTGTGTGTTCAGCCAAAGCTAGACCACACAGCATGTGAACATGCAGATGCGTTCTTTTAAATCAAAGGACCAAATGCCGTCTAGTGATGTAAACATTCACATGCAACACGATTTCGTGGTCATTAGCAATAACACTGTATTTTTTCTGAGATGGTGGAATGTAGCTGTGTTCTGATCATGTTGCTTTCATTTCACATTCACCTTGTGCTTCTGCGGGAGTACATAAAAGGGAGCTAAGTTTTTGCAATTTTGACTAAAACTATAGAGTCTTGAACTGGCCTTGACCCAGTTTGCCAAACAAAACCTAGACCAAGACTGAGGCATAACAATCCAAGACCGTGACTGAGCCCAAGACTGGGAAAAAACAGGTTGAGACCATTGTCGAAACCAAAAGCCCTCCATCCTTGGGTGAGAGTCAATAAAGGCTATTCTATTCTATTCTATTCTATTCTATTCTATATATACTCTTTCATATATTAAACTAAATAAGTAACTGAGTAAAACAATATTTATTCCATCAAACACGTAATAACCAATGATTTGTCAAGCAATGATAAACAAGGTAACCAAATAACCAAATCTCTTGTAGCATTGTAGTATGCCAGGAAGGTGATTTATATATTGCAGTTGAGTGTGTACTTAACTTGGTCACATAAAAAAATATTATTTTTGCAATGTTATGGAGAAACATACCTTGCTTCATTAGGTCATACACTGGAACATTTCTTGCTACAGTCTTCACTTAAGGTTTCTTTTATCGTTACTTGGGGTATAGTAGAACTGACTGGATCTTGATCTTTAACCTTGCAATACCAATAAATTCATTTTTCAATATTTCAGTGTTAAATCAGTGTTTTTAGTTTTTTACATGATTTAAGACGTATTGAAAATATGAATATTGTGCCACTAAATTCACTGGTTTCAACAAAAACAAATTAACAGACCATTTCATCCCTAAGGATCAGAGGTCACATTGACCAAATATTTTCTGTCTTTGACCGTTTTTTTAAAGATGGTGATGGAAAAGTCTGAAAGCCATCTGTCATTCTGGCAGATTACAATTAACCTGACCACTTGGTGCAGATGCAGACACTTATTTAAACGTACTCTTACACACATAGTACAGGTAACTAAATTTAAAAAAAAATTTAGTTACCTGTACTGTTACCTGGACTCTGTACTCAATTCATCTCACTATCTGGGAGCTAACAGCCTGTTAATGAGTTTTGGAGGCTTTGGAGCACGTCTGTGGCCGCTACAGGTCACAGACTGGTGCAGCTGAACTACTGATGCAGAAGAAGTGGGATTTCCTCCTGCTGAAGTGATGGCTTGCGGGATCAGGAAAACCCTCATTCAGAGAGTCTTGCCAACTTCTGATCACTTCATTTGGAGAAATGTTCTCTGATTTCAAAACTGGTTGAAGTGGTGCTTGTAATTACAGTCTCCAGTGTGGCAGCAAAGTAAGGCAGCAGAAAAAATAAATTATGACTGGATTTTTTTGACCCTGTCAATCAAAATGACAGACAACAAAAAAGTCTAGCACAACCTCTGATAAGGATAAGAATATAATTTTCCTGTTAAGCATGTGGCTCAGACAATGTAAAAATGCTGGCCTTGACTATAAGTCAGAAACAGCAGTGGTTAAAATATATCACTATATCATGGGATACCCTTTCAAGACACTTATGCCACATTAGTTGTTGCCAGTTACTCTTGTGTCAACAGACACGAGAGCTATATCTCCACAAATAATACTCAAAACTAGTTATCATGTTTTAAATAAACTAGATATTTTGGTATTATTTTTACAAACAACTATATAATGATTAAAAAACACAGCTGGCTAACAAGATACTGATTTGGGCTGCATGATTTCACAAAAATAGGATTTTTGTTTTAAATGCATAAAGAGCTACTTCTGCATGGTGCCAGATGCAGAGCTCCGATGAAGAGGAAAACGGTCAGTATTAAAAGGCAAGTTCAAGTTTCAAGTTTATCCTTGCTTGTCTGAGTTTGAGGCTAAAGATCCCCAAACCAATAGATGTTTCTCTGGATGGTGTAGAAAATGACGATGAGGTTAATGGTCAGGTTAAGAACTTTAATTGGCATGAACTTTTTTTGCCTTGATATTCTTGCTAGACTTTTTACATTTGACTGATTTCCATGCAAGTTTAAAACTATTAAATAGCTAATGCAGCTTTAGAATATATACAAATCCATGATTATAGCATTCAGAACAGACAAAATCACTTTATGACTTCTGAACAACGGAATTCTGGTCAACTCTGAACTCACACTATTAAAACTTACCCACAAAACTCTTCACAGAGTGATGGGACATTTTCCCAACCCTTTTCCCTCTGCTGTTGACTGGAATAATGGCAGTGGCATAGGTTGTACAACAGATGAAGGGATGAAGAGCCTAATTGGTAAGATTAGGATAATCAAAAGTCTGTCTGCCTGGCATATGTATCACTCTTGGTGGTAATGGCAGGTGATGCAGCAATTCTGCAATTTGTAGCAGACCAGAAAGGACTTGACAATCTCAACTCCATCCTCCCAATTGAAGGCATCAACTAGGCCAAATGCCTTATATAGTAATTTGGCTCCAACTGATCACTGGATAGTTTCCATTATAAAATTTGTGGAATTTAGTGTGCTCTCATCCTCTTCATGAAAATGTTTCAGGTTTCTTGGTGTATTGTTGATGAGTGATGGCAGAGAACTGGGAGAGATAGAAAGGCAGATTTGTGCTTTGTCTGCTCCAGGGGAAGGGCCTGAGCTGAAAGGCAAAGTTCTTTAGTTACTACACCATCAACATTCCAACCCCCACCAAGGGTCGTGAGATATTAATCATCACTGCCATCATTGCCCCAGTTACAACTGGCTGAAATTAAGTTCTCAGAGCAAAGACACTACTGGACTAGATTGCAGAGACTTAGCTGAGGTGGTCTGAGTTGGATTTTTTTGTTTGACTTTTGTTTAACTAGGTGAGTTATTAAGAACAAATTCTTATTTACAATAACGACCTGAAGCAATGCTTCCTGGATACCTAAAAATTTACGGGGAATTACTCCCAGGAAAATCACACCAGAGTTCACCCAAAACTCACTGAAGGGACTATATACCTACTGCCCGGGAAGATATTTGGGTCCCCCATGAGTATTTAGAAACTGTCAGTAGCAAGAAACATATATTTTCTGGAATTTTGTTTTCTTTCAGAATCTGTTACTTTAATGACTTAATCTTGGATAGGCAGAGGAAAATAGATGGTTGGATGGACTGCGGGCATCAAAGTTAAACTTTTGCAACATTTTAAAATAATTCTACATGTCATTTTATGAAAAAAAAAAAAAACCTATTACAAATACTGATGAACGTAAGCATATCCAGACGAGCAACAATGCTTAAACACCTGGGACCTCATGTGTAAACCGAGCTCAAATCGGCATGTATAAAAATTAACGTGGCATGAAAGCTTGCGTAAATATAAGCAAACTTTTTACCTGCCGTGAAAATTTGTGGCAGCCACGCAAACTTTTTCAGTCAACAATCACAAGCTACAAAGCACCAAAAATTCAGAAAACAGTAATCTGACTCTATTCAGTGTTATTTACCCAAGGAGCATCGAACCCAATCTCTTTTCATGATTTTAATCTTTTACAGTGTAAACTTAAACAATGAAACTGAACCACATTTGTTCTCATACCATAAGGTAACACACAAAATAAATAAAAATAAGGTGATGGGAAAATTGCCACCGTATGTAAACAATAAATGTCCTTAGTTTTTGTCACATGATAGATGGATGTAAATGTGCATCAGTCTGTGCGCCAAAGCACAGAAAATGCATGCAAATATTAGGAAGTTCTTTTGTTCTCACTGAAATAGAAAACGGGGTCAGATCAGCCACCCTTTACTCCAAACAGGTCAGGTTTGATGATTCTTAAGGTGGACAAGGTGTGGACAATCATACATGTCCATAAGTAGCTGCGCAAAGGTGGAAGGATGGCAGCTTTGGCACTGCTGGAGGACATCACCAATGGAAGGAGAGCTTCCATTGGTGTTTCAGAGGATTCAGAGGGAACATGCGTTCAGAGATCATATTGATCTGCTGGGACATGATGATGATGGTTTATTAGCTTTCAGATTCAGAACGATCCTCCTGGAGCTCTGCGTGGAACTTGCCTGTGTTAAAGAGGGAAACTAGAAGGAGCTGTGGGTTAACGGTACTGGTGCAGTTGGAACTGATTGACAGGTCGAGAATGTCACAGTCATCCCTCATTTATATTTGCAAAAGTTCCTAATAAAATGCAGTGACACGTTGGCCTGGTACAATACATGATTACTCCATGGGGAACAGCCTTCCACATTCCCCACAAAGGACTCTCTGTCATGCTGTCTGTCTTTAAATCCAAGATGAAAGCTCTGCTGTTTAAACAATCATGTCCACTTGGATTAATCAGCACATCCCATCATTTTACTCTGTAAATTTCCTTTTTTTTCCCATTCAGAATTTTTCTCTTTCAAATTTTTTGCTTCAATTTTTTGCCTTTTAAATAAGATATTATAACTACTACTACTACTACAAGCAGTGACCATGGTGATGGTGATTTGTGTGATGGTTATTTGGACACTGGTCGAAGCCTTCTAGGTATTTCTACTAATTTACATATCTATTTATGGGCGGCAACAGCGCGGTCCACATGGCACCAGTAGCTGCTCTTTATTTCATGCAAATTGGGATATATAAAGGGAAGGTGTATATCCACTTGCAAGGGCACGGTTTCATACATATGAATTTTTTTGTGAGCCTCAGTTTTCAAAATTGGTCCCTATGCCAACTTTTAGTGTGAAAGCTGTGCACTCTTTAAAGCATGAGGCCCCTGATTATCAGACAGCATTCTGGTGTAAAAGCAGATAAGGCAGCAGATTATGTGGCAATAGGTGTAACAGACATGTCAGCTCATCATCTTTTAATTAGTTTTACCTTCATTAATTTTATCTTGATTACTATGCACTCAAATTAATGATATGTTATTTTAACTGTGTGACTAAATTGGACAGCACTATCATCTTGTGCATTGGATAAATTTGCTAAATAAGCACTTTGTTTAATTTAATTAAGATTTATCATTCAAAGTCATGAAATTATTTTATTCAGACTAATATCCAAACTAACACCATTTAACTGCCTCTAGTTACTTTATATCAGAACATGTGCTACTGTCCAAAGCTGTGATTTGAAGTGCCCACTTTAAGGACAGCTGTGATATGTAATATGCTCATACACCTGCCAGATCCCCTGTTCCTTCACGCTGTCTGCTCCCACATAAAAGAGCAATGCTAACACTATGCCAAAGTTTGCAAACAGAAGCATCCGGTGCAGCAGTACAGTTCATCTAACGGGTTAGCATGCATGAACTAGCAGATCACCCATCTGTGTCAGCAGCATGCAGATTTATAGTTGGAAGTTGTGTGTGGCTAAAATGAAAGGACAGCAGGAAATTAAGAAAGGACAGAGGAGTTTAAAAATGTGGGTATCTCAACTGATGGAAGGTATTTATAGATACGTACTTTGAAGCAAAACACTTGGAAATTTGAGAGAAAATGGCGCTGTACAGAGGACTCCTACTTAAAATAGTCTACTGCTGTACAAAAAGACTCTTCACCAAGCTAGAACATTGTATTTTTCATCATTAATAGAGAAGAATAGGAATAATCCTTGGTTTCTTTTTTGTACAGTTGCCAAACTTACACAGAGTCATAGCTCTGTTGAGCCATCAATTCCCCAAGCTCTCTGTAGTAATGACTTTATGGAATTCTTCTTAAATAAAATTGATTCTATTGGAAATAAAATTGTTGGCATCCTCCCGAATGTGATTACTTCATCCTCAGTAAGTGAGGCAGTACTGAATGTAACTCCAGAACCTGATATGTGTTTGGACTGTTTTGAGTCAGTTGAGCTTTCTGAATTTTCAAAAATATTAGCTTCTTCCAAACCTCCGACATGCATGTTGGACCCCATCCCAACCAAATTATTTAAAGAGGTGTTCCCTTTGATTACTGCCACCATTTTAGATATGATTAGTCTGTTCCTAGCAAATGGACATGTACCACAGGCTTTTAAGGTAGCTGTAATTAAACCGTTACTTAAGAAACCTTCTCTCAAGCAAGATGACTTAATAAATTACACACCTATATTTAATCTTCTTTTTTTTAATCTAAAATCCTTGAGAAAATAGTTGCTAATCAAGTGTGTGAGCATCTAAAAAGTAATGACCTGTTTGAAGAGTTTCAGACAGGTTTCAAAGCTCATCATAGCACTGAAACAACACTTGTGAAAGTTACAAATGACATTCTCTTGGCCTCAGAAGAGAAGAGAAGATACATTGAAGAGAAATCGCATTGGATACAAGATCACCAAGTTTGAGAGAGAAAGGTTTCCCTCCCAAATAAGATTTGAACCACTTCAGTGCAATAATACTGACACCCACCCACTGCTGTAAACAAGAAATTAAAATGTAAAAAAATAACATATTTGCTCCATGCTTTCTGCAACCGTTTGTGATGCCAAATGTTAAATTATTTGCAGTTCATGTTTATTGATACCACATCAAAAGCACATAATACATACAGCTACATTTGCTAAACCTATTTATACTCAACACTCTGCATTAATCTTATTTCAGATATTTTTCCAAATGGAAGTGCAATTTTCTAGTTGTCAGGGAGTATAAGTTCCTTATAAGTCCCTGAATACTAAACTGTTGTACTTGCACCTTATAGAAAAAGGACCTCAAATACTTGTTACTTGTTTTATTGATTTTAAAAGTCACTTGGTTCAAATGCAGTCTTTTGGTGTCCTCTGAGACAAACATATCAAAAACCCTGGGGAAACTGACCCTGATGAGGACAGCTGTGGACCAAGCTTTCTTCTAACCTGCTGGCCAGTAAAGAGAAATTTTTAAAACATTTGAAGTGCAGAAAGAGAACTTATAGAGAAGCCATTGGTGTCTCCAGCTCTATTTAAATTCACTTGAGATGTGCAAAATCCTTTGCTGTCTGCCTATAGAAGCCTGCTGAAGCTGCTTCTGTATCCGTTGACAAAAAGGTGTCTCTTCGGTACTGGTGGTTTTGCCCAGAACCGACCAGCTGAGTGCGCCAGCTTACCTGCCAGACCAGAATGAGTTTTTTCCTCTTTCAGCGTTTTGCTGAAACCCTGGACATCACTTTGACTTGAGCGACCGAGATCAATGCATAGTAAGAGATCGTCTATTGGTGTCTGGGCTGAAATAGATAGTTAAATAAGACGATTTAGTCGTCTTTCTTTTATATGTTTGCCTAATGTTTTGCTGATTATATGCTGTGACGATCTCATATTTTTTGTTGCTATGCTGGTTCAAAGCTGCCACGTGTTGGAGGCATCTGGATTCAGAACGTAGTTTTGAAACCGGCACTATTGACATTCATTGGCGTCCTCTTTCTCTCTCTCTCTTGCTCCCTATAGTTCATTCTTGTTTCCTTTCTCTTCCCGTTAAACACTTTCACTTTGTTATCAAATGCAGAGTACCGAAGCCATAATCCTTTCTCTAATCTAAACATAGGCCTGAGCACATAGTTGAGTTTTATGACTCTTTGTTCCAAAATGGTGGGCTCATGTAAATCTGGACATCATCTTAGGCTCTAACACTTACCCACTTCACCTCTCCCTTTCCTGTACCTCCTCATCATCCTCATATGTCTTACTGAGCGGTGATATCACTGCATAATTGTGGTTCTGCTTTCTTTTCTTTTCTGTTGTTTTGTTGTTGAAATTAGTTAATTAGTTTTGAAGTTATTAGTTATTTTTCAGTTGTAAAGTTGGACTATTTTGTTGATTAATTCTCAGACTTAATTGGAAATAAGCATGCCAGTGATCATTCCTTGTTGTGTGGAGAGTTTCTTCTGCTGTTAATTTTGAATTTATTTTTTCACAAGAGACTGACAAGTTTGACTTATAATTCCAGAGATACTGGAATTGGTGATCTGACTCAAATAAAGAAACTTTAAATTTATTAATATTTTCATTATTAATAAATTATTAATCATAATTATTAATAATTATATAAGACAAACATTGATGTGAATTTTGATTCGCAACAACTGTGACTTCTTCTATTACTCAGAGTAATTTCTCTTTTCCCCCAGTATAACTATCCTTGTCACAGTAGGATTTAAACAACATAAACAAGTACTCCCCTCTTCAACATATTCCCATATGGTAATAGTCTGCATAAAGAATGTATTCTAAAGCATTTTGTTGAATGGAGACAAACCCATGTGCATGTTTCTTACTCCTACTTAATGCATCTCCTGGCAATAGTAGAATTACCAAGACAAACCAAGTTTCCAGTTCTATTTGGCTTAAATAAAATAAGACTCAGCAAATTCTGAAATCCCATGAAGCAGCCTGAAGCTTTCACAATAACTGGGACACTGACAGTCATACTTTTTATTTCTTTTATTCATTATTTTTCTGCCTTACTCTACCTAAGGTTTTGTTCCTTTCCTTTTGTTTTATTTTCTTTTCATTTTCCTCCAAACTTTCCTCTCTCAGATTAATTATAGGTAGCAGAAGCCAGAATAAATAGGTTCCTGTAAACCTTGATAAAAATTAGATGATTCATTGATAAATATTATTATTTCATTTAATGGCCATAAACTTCCCCTTTTAGTCTAGTTTGTAGCAGTATTTACCATCGGTATCTAGTTTTTATCTTTGTTTGTTTGAGTTATTGTTTACTTAATTAAATCATTAGCAAATATACACTAGTTTTTTAGTGATAAAATAATTCTAGGTCAGATTAATTAAAACTTACTGTTTTTTTCTAATAATCTTTAAATTTTAACTGACGTGCAATCATTCACTCTGAATAGATTTTAATTTTGGAAAATATACAGAAATCTTCTTGATTCTTTAATTTGGGATGAGATCGTTCGAGAAGAAGGAATTAATTCATCCTTCAGAATGATTTTTGATTGATTATTACACTGATTTATTTATGCACAAATATTATGGTTTAACACTTATGCTACATTTGAGCAATAAACTCCTGTGCTTGCTTGTCGTGCTTATAAACCCATTCCCTGCAAATGATATACACCAATCAAATCATCACTAATGATTTTGTAAGGATCGCAATAAATCACCTTAAACCTCAAACAGCATGTGATTATTACAGAGCTCCTACTGGTTTTTAAAGGATGTTTCTTGGATTTTCCTAGTAGCTCACACTTCATCATAATAGCTTCTTCTTTTTAACCTTCACAACCTTAAGAACTAATTAGGCATGATTAAAAACTATCCATGCAAAACACCCTGTAACTTTTCTGGTAACTATACATATATGTTGTACACACTTAGAAACATTCAAGGTTGTGTTTTGAGATCATATGTCATGTTTGCTCCCCTCCAGCTGAATTTTCTAAAACTTAATGTTGCTTGTATCTGTTACTCAGCCCAGCAACACAAACAAACAGTAATTGAAGTGGTTTTTATCATCATGACAAGGGGATGTAAATAGCTAAACTCCTTACCCTGAAGGCACTTGGTAACACTAACAATAACCCTTTTCTGTGTTTTCTTCCCCTACCAAAGGCAGACAAATTAAATATCAACAAATAACTGCATAAAATTACTAAACAAATAACAAGGTGTACATTCACACTTCTAAATTCAGGAACATGTGGAGAAGTGTGCAAGGAGTCCAACATGGAGTTATAGAAAGTGGAGTTACAGCAGCTGAGTTTCATCAATTCAGTAATAATGGATGAAGCCATCCATTATTACTGGATGGCTTCATCCAGTAATAATTGAATTAGCATTTTTCTTTATTTTAATAGAGAGGCTGTTTTGTTTATTTTCATATGCCCACATCTCTGTCTTTAAGAAGAGGTTGAATATGAAAGTGCATGGTACGTAGTGTGAGGGTGTGCTTCACAGTTACCTGGGTGAGGAACAGTGACATCAGCCGCTCTCTGAGGAGAACACGGATAGTGTCAGGCATGCTTGCCTGCTTCCAATTGGGAATCACTGTATTTGGTGAGACTTTTACAATAAGACTGTTGATCGCCAGAGGGAATTAGGAGAAATAATGTTGAATCATAAATGTTTCCCAAAGGAAAAATTATACATCGTACCACAAAGATCCAGTCAGCAAAGCCAGATTCATCCGTGAATCTTTCGTGGAGTCTGTGGGACAGACTGTGTGTTCCAGACACCACAGGATGCATAAAAGACGGAGGAGTGTGCACCATGTGGTTCCCCAGTGACAAAGATTTACACCCTTCTCAAAGGCAACAGCCACACAGTAGAAAAGAACGCCTGGTTACCATTCAGAATGTTACAACAGCAGGGCAGCAGATACTTCCTTTTCAGTACTCCAACATATGACTTCATATGACTTGTTTCCTGTACAATCTCATTCAGAAATCTATGTTACACTATTCCGTGCATGTATGGAGTTTTAATTTGAAAATGTGCCATGTATTAAAATAAGAGTTCACCAACAGAGCACATTTATAACATTTATATGATTTTAGCTTGGTCTGCACCACCACCCACTTATTCAGGAATACCATCATACACTAGTGGCATTGCATTTAGTTTTCATCTACACAAACTATCACTACCACCACAGGAAAACATAAAAGTCACATATAAATCCTCTGGGAGATTGCATTGATGATTAATGAATTTTCCAGTAAGGTCACCTTGGAAAGAAGAACTGGACATTGAACTGAACAGAACCTTTTTTTTATTTATGTGTTTAATAAAAACAAGAAACACAGAAATCTCATGGACAGAAGTTCCAATACTGACCAATATCAATACATACGGATTTGACATATCAAATACTAAGAAAGAACTCTAATTGTGCCTTTTTAAAGATTCAGAATTATCTGCAGACATGTGTATGGGGCATTGTAGATAATAATGAGTTGAAAAAAAAAAAGAGAACTTATAGGTCAGGATCTTTTTGCTGTCATAATGATTCAAGGTTAGACTGAGTGTGACCAGATGACAATGCAAACCTTTGTCAGTGTTGTTGCTAAGGACAGAGTTTAGTTAATAATAATTAAGACATGAAGATGTAAGCTTCTATTAGGTACAGGCCAGCAAAAAAAAAACATTTCTTCATCATTCAACAGTTTATAATGGAACCGTGATTGGACAACTAATAGTTGTGCATTCCATAAATCTGTTCTTTATGGAAGAGCAGTAAGAAAAAAGCTATTGTTGAGATTAAGATGTAAGATGTTCCATTTTAAGTTTGCTACAACCCATGTTGGGGACACAGCAAATATATGGGAGAAGGTCCTCTGGTCACATAGCACCAAAACTGAACCCTGTGGCTTACTTGCAAAGCACTGTGTCCTGGGGAAAGCTAACACTGCACATGACCCAACACACCCACAATAAAACATATATGTGGAAGCATTATGTTGAGGGATGGGCAAAAGTTTCAGCAGAAACAAAAGGTGGTTCTAGAAAGTGTTAACTCAGTGGGCCTGAGTGCAAATGCACACCAAACATTTCAGTTTTTTTTATTTGTAAGCATGTTTGTTAACCATATATTGTTTTCCTCCAGGTTCTACATATATGTATTGACTTGGAATCTGTCTGTATGACTGGATTGAACTGCTTATTCTTTTTTTGTAAAGTGTGCTGAGAATATATTTTTTGTGAATTGGTGCTATATAAGTAAACTAGAATTGAATTACATCACAATTGTGCAGTACTTTATGTTGGTTTATCAAATAAAATCCCAATAGCATACATTGAAGCTTGTGGTTATAATGTAACAAAATGTAAAGAAAGTTTACAAGTACATTTGGAAAACACTGTAGTGTCAGCGCAAATGCATAGTTTCCCAAAAGCTCAGATTCATGTACACAATGCGGTCCTATGGCTTCTGTTAATGTTGACCATGAAATGTAATATTTTCTTTTACTAAGGTCTCAGTAGTCGAAACAGATCTGATATATTGTATGAGTCTAGAAAAGCCTTTTAATGTTTGCCTATAATTTTATTATTATTACTTTGCAACATAAATATTTTACTGGAATGATCAAAAGCTCTACATGTCCGAGCAGTGGTTAAATCATTTGTCAGATAGTTGGAATTGTAACTTGGTTCTTGCATCCAAAGTTGTCAATGAAGTGCATAGTGCATATGAAAAGTGAGCAGAAGCTGAGGTGGGCATCTGGAACTGGTTTCTGTGCCAAGCTGTGCTCACCAGGGTCATAAAGTTATCCAGCGTCACCACATAAACATTGGATAGCTGTCAGCACATTAAATGAAAAACCACAACCATGCAGTATTTAATTTTAGTGTTTTCTGTCCCTAACAGAGTATGAGACAGTCTGCTGCTGTTTTGCTGGCTTGATGTCTGTGTATGTACACAGAACTACACAAGTTTCAGGTTTTGGTTGGCTTAACAAAGCACTTTTGTTCTAAATACCAGCCATTGCCCATCTCTGTTGTCTTGCTCTCATAAAGACTAAGGGTGTTTTCACACCTGATAGTCCGGTAGACTCAGTTTGACTGGGGACTAAAATTGCAACATTTGTTACATTTTCAGCTGGTGCAGTTTGCATTCACACTGCGATCGATCGAGCCAAACTCTTGGGAGCACAACTTACTTCTTCTGGAAAAATAAACAAAAAAGGAGTGGCGTCAAATTTTTGCGGTTTTAGGTTTCTGTTTTGTCTGTGGCGCATGTGCCAAACAAACATTTTTCAACAATGGACTCAGCATGAGTGGAAGATGAGGCACAAGACCATGGAGAATGTTGTTTTTCACACAAGGCAGCTAAGACCGCTCCATATGAGGTGGTGTGCAATGAGTAGGAGCGCTTCAACTTCATAGTAGTGATGTCCACAGTATACAGACATCAAGCAAGGTACGTAGTATAGTCACCCACTCACCACTTTTTTCTGAGTCTTGATCTTGCTCTGTGGATTCAGGGTTGCTCGGTGCCAGGGTGGATAGCGACGGAGGCTCTTCTCCAGAACATATTGTGGTCTGCTCATGGGTCGAGTGCCAAGAACAGCATCTAGTTCATCGTATCAAGGAAACTTGTTCTTCACATCTCCTGAATTGCCACTTTTCCTAAGCATCTCACATATTTTTATGTATTGTTGGTGAAGTTTTTTTTACTTGAGTGTGGCACTGTGCAACTGTGCAAGGGAATCCCAACGTTTCCATTTTCACACAAATTAGTTTGAAAACCTTGTTGTTTTTGTCAGTGGTTACAAGTAACTGCGATATATTTTTGTCTGACCATATTTGTATGAGTTTGATTGCAAATGCACACCTCCCCAAATGAATTGGATTTTCGAGGCAAACAGATTAGAGTTCGATTAAAGCGGACTAAAAAGGGTTGGTGTGAATGCACCCTAACTCAGAAAGACTGGTCGAGTTCACTATGATTCCACCAAAAATACAGATAAATTATGTTTTTCTTACTAATTTCCTATTATTGTAACTTGAACATACAAAAAAAACAAAAGAGAGATAAACTATCCCAATGAAAAGACATTTTAATGTAACCAAAAAGTATAAAGTATTATAAACTTCATGAAGCAAGAAACCAAGAGACCGTACAAAGCCTTTAAAAATAATTCTGTGTCTCACCGATTAGTATACTATTGGTGAACTCTAGATGGTAAACAACAGTAAGTTCAGGCTTCATTATGATTAGTGGCTTAAACAACAGCAGAGCAGCAGACCAAGTTAATGTTTGCCTGACTGAAATTAAAGTTAATAGCCTGAATTGAGCACTGTGTACACTATTTTTTTTCCTCTTTTTTAAGCTAGAGTGGTTTGACTAAGGTAAAACAAGGTATTTTAGCAAAGTTAGGGGGTAAAACAGACTTCTATTAAATCCAAGATTATATGGTAAAGATGTATATTTAAAGCTTCATGTATGCTTCATCTATGCACATTCATACCCATCTCACATCTCAGACTTTTGACCAGTAATCAAGGAGATTTGATTTTAGACATTTATATTACATTGTTTATATGAAATTGCTCTGGTTCCCAGATTAAGTCATGCTCTACAATGAACATTCTTGCCTTTTCAATGTAAAGACAAAGGAAAAACACTAATTTATGCAGCTAGGAGTGTCTGATTAAAGTAATCTTTTAACTTTACCAACAGTTCTCCTGACTCAAAGTAATATTAACATTTTGTAGAGGCTCAGCAAGAGTTCAGGCCTGAATCTGATTGAGAATCTGTGGAGGGACCTGAAGATTATGGTGATGGCAAGGAGAGCAACTAACCCCAAAGACTTGGAGCTCATCATCAAAGATAAATCTTCAAAATACCAGTGAAAGGATACATAAAGATGGTCATCAATTAAAGAAAAGGTTTGATTGATGTGATGTCAAGACTTTTTCCTCTGATAACTGAGAATGGTACAAATAATTTTTGTAAAAGTTACATACTGCTGCTTTAATGTTCCCAAACAGCAGAGTTTAGTGATAGCTAATGGGTCCTCTCTGTTTTGATTTTTTTGTGACTTTTTAAAGTTGTGCGACAGGATGTTGCATGCACGCTTAGGTTTGCACATAAAAATTCTGTATTTGTTCAGGTATAAAACACCACTGGATTAGTTCGGTAACAGACAGGCTTTACAGAATATTTTCAGTAAGAAAACGTCTACTGTTACATATATCAATTTACTAGGTAAAACATGTTATATAGATTAATTACACACAAACTGTTGCTTGTAAGCCTTTATTTCTGTTCATTATGAGGATTTACCACTCGCAGCAAATGAAAAAGGACATTTAGCAATATAATATTACATCAGACCAAGAAGAAATTATACTGAGAAATCATCCATCAGTATATGGCTCTTTCAATGAGCTCCTAAAACCAGCTGGTTTCAAAGCCCATGCTAGATTATTTTTCAGTCTTTAATTCAGTTTTTTTGTGCAAATTCAGTAAAAATACCAATTTAAAAATATCTGAATATTAAGGTTCTTTGTACAAATAAAAATCAATTCCCATTGATAAGCACCTTGAACATTAATTTACCCAGGTATAACATGAAACAGCTTTTTCATATATTAAAATGTGGGTGCAACTTTAGATTTTAACTTACAACTAGGTGTGCCTTTTTGCACAAAAACTACATCAGTAGAATTCAAAAACTATTGTCCTCTGTGGTACAGTCTTCACAAGTACTCCACCATGTCTATTGACAGCAGATATCTAGTCAAGCCTCTGCATATCAAATAGCAAGTCTTGAGTAAGTGTAAGTAAGTCTTGCAGCTGAGTAGTGAGTGGAACCATATGTATGGCATTAGATATTAGCTGTGTGAAAACACATACTAGACTTTCAAATCTAACCTGCTCAGTGTCACTATTTATTATTTCAACCAAAATTGGAAATGTTTGGTAACTGAATCTGCACTTCATAGACAACTGTGTAAACTGGGCAAACCTACTGACAACAGTGTCTTGCAAAACTATTTATACCTGTTAAACTTTATAATATTTCATCACATTACAACCATAAACATTTTTTTTTCTTACCTTGTGTGACAGAGCAACACAAAGTTGTGAATAATTCTGAATCCAAAGGAAAATTTCACATACACACAGTCAACACTATAGAAACACCTTTTGGTACATAACTCATTGAGAATGTTTCTTGTAACATATTTTAATGCAATTCGAGTCAATCAAGTGTAGACAAAACTGACAGAAAAATTGATTTTTCAGCTGGGTGCTTCGCAGATCTCTAATGAACAGAGAACTTGTAGCATTGCAAGTAGCTGGCGCCTTTCTCCAGCTGTCAATGGGCAAGAGGCAGGGTACACCCTGGACAGGCAACACAGAGACAAACAGGACAAAAAACATGCACATACAGTCACGGGACAATTTTGGGAGACCAATTAGCCGTCATGTTTTTGGACAGTGAGAGGAAGCTGGAGTACCCATAGAGAATCCACATATGCACAGGGAGAACATGTAACCTCCATGCAGAAAGAACCCAGGCTGGGAGTCATGACCTTTTTGTTGCAAGGCAACAATGTTACCACCTGCACCTCTGTGCAGTCCAAAAACAGGAAATATAAAATTAAAATAATTTCCATCTCCCTTGCTTTGCATTCCTAATTTTACTGCCCTGCTTTCTTTGCTTACCACAGTGTTTGTCTGTGGATTTATACTGACAGCATTAGGCTAGCATAGTAACTTGGACCAACTTATATTACCAAAAATCTAAATGCTGAAAGTTAACAACATGGAAAAATAAAATTGTTTGATGAAGTAAATGAAAATCTGATAGTTACAGCAAAAATATTAACTTAATATCTGCTGGTGGATTTGGACTCAAAGTGAATGTGTAATACTGTGTAATACTTTCCACTTTCAACATGTGTTCCATGTTAAAGAAATTCCTAAAGCAGCAGTTGGGTTTCTTTACTGAAAACAAAATTTTGAATTTGAATTTAAAGCACCTTTTTGTGTTGGGTTTTCTATAGTTTAGTGTAAACTTATTTCTTAACCTTATTCAACTTTTGCTATTAAAAAATATTTTATTTTGTACACTTTCTAACCTGTTAAAAACAAAATAAAATGTTGGACAGTGATAAAAATGCTTACATGCAGACACAAACACATGAGCCCTTACTGGTCATGCAGAACTCCAAGCAAGTCATTTGTCTGTGATCAGACTAAATATGTCGTCAAGCTTTTCAGGACAATAACTGCAGTGTCCGGTTCTGCCTTGACCTTTCACACACTCCCTGCCAGCATGAAGAAAACATTCACAGCTCCATAGGGGGCCCAGCCAATTGCACCATGACCTTGTTGATGCATCCTGTTGAAGTTTTATTTTATCTATCTTTCCTGGCTTTCTCTCAGATTTTCCAGTAATATTGAGTTGGATATATACAGTGATGTAAAAAATGAATACACCCAATTAATTGTTCAGTTCTTTCTAAAGAAATGTTTACACAAAGATTTTAAACCTTTTTCCATCACTTGAGAAGAGTTATTTACTTGCAGATAAACAACAAAAAATAACCTTGTTTTACTTACTGAACAAAAAATAAAATGTATATTCCAACAGAGGAAAAAGTCAGGACCTCCTACCTCCTAATAATTACTATAATCCTTCTATGTTTGAAATAACTTCCGGAAGACATTTTTGTAGCAATCTTCCAGTCTCTGACATCAGTATAAGGAGAATTTACTCCTGCTGGGATCCAGTAATGATGGACTGAGCTACATACAGAGAACAGAGAGGCTGGTATTAAAACCATCAATCCCAGAATTCCCTGCATTAACCCACTTTCAGTTTCTTGGAGAAAGAGGAGGAGTTTGAGCAAAGGAAACGCTATGATGTCACAGGGGGTATATAACGGCAGGAGAAAGGACTTCCTATGCCCTTTTGTTCTGTTGTCTTCACAAGCTACATTGGCTGGGACCTGTGCTGGTAGAGGAGAACTGCATCTTCCAAGAAGTCTGGATCCAAATTAAATATTCAGGCCACTGTTCATGTATCCATTGACTACAAAGCTGAAACCATCAATTGGGTTAATTGTGATTAATCGATTATTGAAAAAATCGTTGACTAATTTGATAATCAATTAATCGTTAACTGGAGTATGCAGACTCAATAAAGTTTTTCCTTGTGTGCTGCATGTGTGATACTTTTTCCCTTTGTGGTCCCTTTAAAGGGAACCCTGACTTCAGACTGGATATATTCTTCCATGAATCTTTAGCTCACAGCAATCATCTTCAAGCTCTCTGTGACAAACCTGGATTCTTTCTCCATGACTGGCTGCTCAAAGACTCTTTATCCTCCTCCTCCTTAAAACCCTGCGTAACCTGTCTACCCTCCAAATACACTCATAATTCCTCAGGCTCCATTCTGCAGTCTCTGGCTTCACTCATTCATCTTCACCTGACCGTCTCCTGGAGCCAGTCTCAGTCAGATCATCATCCCCAGATCCCACTCGCTTCTCCCTGGCGGCTCATCATCATCTTTACTGTAAGCCCAAAACCTCTCAAACCATTTGCCATTCATCTGCTGAGATTGACTTTTTCCTTTCTACCTTCCAGTGTTCCAGATTCCCTCATTCTCAGAACCACCCCGAAACAAGATCATTAATTTATTTGTAAATGAACACCTTAAAACTTTGTTGTCTCCTGGGAGTGTTTGCATGTGGTTCAAAGCATTTATCTAAAACCATGACAGAACAATCAGGGCAATCTGACTCAGCAGACACTCTCAGGAGGGCTCTGTCCAAACAGAGTTTCCTCATAAATTCCCATGATAAAGTTCTCTGCACATTATTGGAACAACAGAATGCCACCAACCTATGTTTCATTTATCCAATTTATTGCAAATTCTTCCTACTAATCAATCTCCTTTCCCTCCAGCAGGTGTCCCTAGTACTCCTCCAGTCTCCCAGGTTCTTTCCACGTCCTGTGACGTCAGTTCCCCTACCCAGGCGAAGTTCTCCGGAGATTTTGGCCGTTGTGGAGGTTTCCTGCTCCAGTGTACTTTAGCTTTTAATCGTTCGCCTCAGTGTTTTCCTCATGACGACTCCAAGATCTCCATCATCCTTGGAAGCCCAATTTCAAAATCATTCTAACTTTGGCCAGTTTATTCAGGAATTTAAACAAACCTTCAGTGAAGCTCCAGATAATACCACCCTCTTAAGAAAGCTTTGATTCATTAAACAAGGTCAGAAATCAGTATTGGAGATTTCCATAGATTTTAGAACCCTCGCCGTTCCTTCTGAGTGGAATTCATGTGCACTTATGAGTGCCTTTTTTCACGCCCTCAGTGATTCTATTTAAAATGAGCTAGCCCTTTTAGATGAGCCCAAAACTTAGAATGAGCTCATATCTTTGGCTATTTGTTTAGACAACTGTCTAAGGGAAAGAAATAGAGAGAGAAATAAATGACGGAACATACACAGAACTAATCTTGTGGCATCCACAATTTCTCTCTCTCATTCTCCACCCAGATCCAGAACTCCGGACCCAGAACCCTTGCAGGTCGGTCGGACCCGTCTAACTCTGGAGGAACGGCAGCAATAAGTAGAATCCAATCAGTGCATTTATTGTGGATCTCAAAACCATTTCATCGCTTCCTGTCCCATCTGGCCAAAAGAGAGGGTCTGTCAATAGGTGTAGGGAGGCTGACGGACCACCTCAAAACTAGCTCATCTCCCCATTTCATATCACCTGCCACTCTATTCTTTTAAAAAAAATGCCATTTTACTGAGGCAGAAAGAGATGTGTGAGCTGGAGAGTTGAAAACATCATTTTTGGTATCTATAGTGACAGGAAATAAAATTTATAGACTGCCACCAGCATTTTAGGAGGCATGCTCCTTAATAGAATGAAAACGCTTTCTATTTACATACACAATTCCAGTGTCATATGGAGCCCCTATAGCAATATGGGTGTACAAAATTACGCTGTTCACATGGAAAACTGGACATTGCTGCAAACTGCCTTTTATTGTTGGTCTGCTCTCCCACAATGTAGGGAAATCTTATGTATTGACTGGTCATGTTAACAATGCCATCGAGAGTGACAGGCATTATTGAGCTTAGTGCTGACTGTGATATCCCAGACCCATGGATAACTTCACAGAATTATGTTGTTCTGAAAGATGGCTTGAGGCAGACATTTAATTGTTGATTCATTCAAACATACCTATATGTTAATTCACGCTGGTAGGAAATGGTTGCCAGGAACCCCAGAGTGGTTAACACCTGTAATTGGACGGGGATGGCGTGGTTCAGACAGGTCGGGCTTTCCAATACTGGACCCATTTCAGCACATAGATCCAAGAGCAATGCTCTAGGGAGTCTAAATTGTCTTATAAGCCTGTCATCATCATAGGCCAGAAGATTTTGGTGATCCCTGAAAACGCTTTCCTTCCTGATTCTCTCATTTATAATCTCTTCCAGTAATGTCAATGCATGCATCATGCAGCATTACGCATCACTGTCACAACAGTATTTAGATGTTTATCTCTGTGGATACATCACGTTTCATCATAATTTATGCATTAATCTGTGGTTTAAAAAAAAAAAGCGGTACGCCTCACCCTGGTAATCATTGGAGAGAGGAATGTGATGGTAAGAAAACATATAAATATTGTGCAGACTGTGGTTTAGGATTTAGGCTGCCTTATAGTCCTTTTTTGTTTATTTGAAAGACACTCATGTAAAGTTATGTCTCACCAGCACAGGCGTATATCACACTGCATTTTTGAATGCTTACAATAAAGTCGATCCATGGTTAAAGATTGATATGTAATTAAAGGTATGAGGGAATCATGAGGCAGTGTGGCTTCAATTCCCCACCTCACCATCTTTGTTGCCATTTCCCCCCTCTCTCCAAAACTAGCCCATATGGTATGCATGGGTCAGAGTTTGCATGAGGAACCGCACATTTTCTTGTCAAGTTTGTGTTTTATAGATCACAACCTTTGCATGGAAAGTGATGTACACAAGTCTCAGGCCCGTTTTGTGTGTCTGCAAGCTTTATAAATGAGACCATGGAGAGCGGCTCTCCCAGAGCTGAGAGAAGAGGAAACTCCACTGTCCTGCTCCAAGCCAAGGCCGCTTGCCCCTACGCCACTGTTTCCCCCTTGTTTATTCAACCGGCAAATTCTGCAAAGTTTCCCTTTTACCATCCACCAGATTGACCTTTCCCAGGCTTTTCCCACCAGCTCTGCCATTTACAAAGGCTCCTCTCTGACTACACCAGGGCTTCATTTTTTCAATGGAAATCTACAACAAAGATAAGAGGTGTGTCTGGGCAGAGATAAATTAGTTTGGATAGAATAATTTAAATGTTGTTTTAGATTGTGTATTACATTGTGTTTTCTGGTGTTTTGCAAGATTTAGTCCTTTAAACTGTTTGGTGCACAGAGCCAGTGGTATAAACATTTGCTTTGTAAGGTTAATGATTGGTAAAGGGTCATTTTACTCATGCAATATGAGCTTACTTATGAGTTTTCCTTACTACTCTTTCTTCTCACTAGCCAACATAAAATAGTCCTTCAAACTTGCTAAAATTGTGTCTGTTACCTCAAATGCTAAAGATAAAGCTAAAAGCTCTATTGATTCTTAAGGTAGTCCCGTGCTGCAGTATTCCAAAACGAAGGTTTTCCATCTGTGCCACGGTTAGCCGTAGCAGACCACTGGTGCTCATGAGCAATTACTATTGTTATCAACGGTGCTCAAAAGCACACATAAGACTTAAAGGCATCACCAAAATGTTGAAATGCTAGCTTCTTTATAACTGTTTTAAGACTTCATCTTGTGAGAGTAACAAAAGGTTGGAAATCACAAAACTAAAATTAAATCCATCACTGAGATGACTTGTTATATAAGAATAAATTCTTCAAAAGGTTATTCATTTCTGACTCAGCAAATAATTTAATGAAACATTATCAAAATAATGTTTTTATCTTTACCTCTGCTTTGCATTATAAACTAGTTCTTTGAACAGACATCCAATTGTTGTTCTTAATCAAGTCTTAAACTAATATTAATTAGTTAAAAGCTAATCTGGCCTCATTTCCAAATCATATGAACAAACCAGGTTTCTCGACATCATTGCATCATTTAACTGGCTAGTGGTTCCACATATTTCTTATTTGTATATTTTACTTTTTTGTTTGTTTGTTTTTTTGGTTTACTTTTGGTAGTTCAGTTTGTTTTTATTATTTTTTTCAATTTTACTTAGTTTGGTTGAGTGTTACTAGCTCAGTGAGGAGCTGATTAAACTTTTTTAACTGGTAGGTTTAATTATTTTCATTTATAAACTCTTAAATTTGAAAAAAGTTGTCTATCATTCCATACATATGTGCAGAGCAATGCTGTTCGAGAACATCAGTGCTGAACTTCAATCCTCTATCTATTGTATTTAAAACCTAAGCCTTATGAGGCTTAGGTATTTATAAGAAATAACTGAAGCTGAAAACTATTTGGCTATTATTTGCGCTATTATTTGGTGGTAAGATTTTATACTCTTTGAGAATCAAGTAGGCCACCAAATTACTGTGTGGTCTGAAAGTCAATATTCTTGCTATGAGATGCTACATGCCAACAGACTTTTCATATTATTTGAGAAGGGGATCTCAACAGGTCTAAAAAGTACAAGCACACACTAACACCCAATTAGATGTGTTACCAAATTTCAGTCACAAATGTAGAAAAATGGTTTTGGTGTCTTAAGAGAGTCAGCATGCAAAAATATGCTAGCTTTCACTCCTGGCAAATGTGATCTTATTCTGTATAAGTTGCATTGGTGGCACATTTAACAAGTCATTGAAGCACCTTTTAAATATTTCATGGGTTCTGTTACATCACATAATGATAACCAAAAGATGGTTTTGACTGTTGTAAAAACAGGGACAGGTCATTGCTGTGCAGTATATGGCATACAATGATACAAAAAAGTACATTGGATTGTAAAAAGTTTTATTTTCAGACCAGGAAGCTGTAGCTCTGATAACTGAAAAAATAAAACTGCAGAAAGCGATCCGCCAGATTAAACCAGTAAACCTCTGATGAACAGCATTTCTGTTGAAACCAATGTAACAGCAGAATTTTATTCCAGCTGTGAAGAAAATTAAAAATCTAATGAAATTTTATTTACATCATTGGTGCTCTTTTGTTTTAAGAGCACCAATGATTTTCAGTAAACTGGAGAAACCAGTATTGTTTTATTTTGGCAAATCATACTAACATTGATGGAGTTCCGTGTTTGCAATGTCATATTTTATTTTTGTCTACACTAGTTTGACCATCCATAATACCAAAGTTAACATGAAATACATACACCCACCCGATATATATATATATATATATATATATATATATATATATATATATATATATATATATATATATATATATATATATATATATATATATATGTGTGTGTGTGTGTGTGTGTATATGTGTGTGTGTGTGTGTGTGTGTGTGTGTGTGTGTGTGTGTACATTTACCTACACAGAATAACAAGCACACATACACATTTTTTTCTCACTGTCTGAAGTTAAATCAGACCAAACTTTTTTTCGTTTTAGGTTAGTTAGTCTTTTCAGATCTACCCACAACTTCTCCATAGGACTAAGATCAGGGCTTTGTGATGGCCATGCCAAAGGATTTACTTTCTTGTCCTTAAGCTGCTTTATTACTACTTTAGCTGTATGCTTAGGGTTATTGTCCATTTGAAAGACCCATTTGTGCCAGAGCTTTAACTTCCTGGCTGATGTCTTTAGATGTTGAATTTATGATTGAATCATAGATGAGTCTGTAAATAACCCACATGTCTAATGCAGAGAGGTAAAATTTCAAAAAGTGCCTATGACCGCTCCCCAGAAACAAGCTTATCACTAAAGCTAATAATAGTTCTATCTGTATTACCATCAGTTGGGGAGAGATGGGAAGGAGTCAGCAAGCAAGCAAAGGGGCAAGTGACATTATGTCTTGTGGGAGATTTTGAGTAGACACAAGAGCCTTCGTCCTTCAGTGAACATCTCTTTTACTTGACATAGATGTATACATACACGACCTAACCACTAACCCCAACAAGCTCTTCAAGACAAGAATGTACTTGTTCTTCATTACAAGCTGCTCCTATACCTTACATTTCAAATATGCACGATTTGACTGCTCTGAATCTAACCTCTTATTTCGAGCAGCAATAAATAATGATCTGTGCTTAAGACATCCGTCATCACAGGGTGCAATGTAGTAAATTGCCGGAGACGGGTGGGAAAGATGAAGAGCAGGAGGTGGAGAAGAAGTGTAAGAGTAGACACCAGAGAGAAGGGAACAGGAGGAGGAGATGGGATAATCATCAGGATGTAGGATTCCTGCAGTGCTGTGGGGGGTTTTCTTCACTTTAAATTCATGAAGACCTAGGGCGATTACTACTGATTAGAAGCCAGACCTGTGACTCAGATTTTAGAGGTCTGTGTCTGAGAACAGATGGATAGATAGATGGACACAGAAGCTGCAAAAACAACATATCAGTGGATGCTTAACTGTGTGATTTATCCTTATCATTTGTCAACCACACACGCGAACACACATGCACTCTTCTCACATGTCAGGTAATAGGTTGTGACCCTCCACTAAGAGCTCTACTGTCTTTGGCACAGAAACTGAAAGCCTCATGCAGATCTCTGGCTCAAATAAGGTAAACAGGCCTGCATGACTTGATAAAATAAGAATACAACAGGCGATGGACCAAATGTAAGTGTTCACAGGTTTGAATATGACTCTTTGTCTACATATAGAAAATAGAGACCTGAATCCCTATTGATCAGCTATTCCAAATGTAGTGCAGCAGTAGTACTGGTGATGATGCCTTATAATCATGCATCATTTAAAATAATTGGGTAATTTGGGGTAACTGGTTTTGGCCTGGTGATTTAAACTTGTCACTACAAATACAGATGAGCTCTTGTTTTTATGCAAATCTACATAGAATGTGGAAAAGAACACATCCAACACATTTTAGGTTTAGGTCTGACAAAAAAAAAAAGGAAAAAACAAACAAACACTGGCTTAGCTTTTTAAAACTGAGGTAAGAATTTACATGGACTTTTTAAATTATCTTTAAATAGCTTGACCGTTATGAAAATAATATTTTGAAACTTATATAAACTGATTAAACCAGCCTGCTTAAGGAAAATCAACTTGATTTAATATGACTGCTTAATCAAATTGGTCAAACTTAAGTTTATTATTAAAGTAATTTTGTATGTAACTAACGTCTGCTTAAATTCTACTCAGAGAAGTCAGGGCAAATTGTTACTTTAACCAAAAAACTAGAAATACAACAGACAATTTGAGTTTTCGTCCTTGTTTCTCAACATGTGGCAGAAAAATAAATGTACATAGTGTTATTTTTCCTGTATGTTCTAAATAAATTTGACATGCATATTCAAATAGTAATTTGAATAAATTTATGGAATTATTTCTACTTTGAAAGGCCTGTTTTTTGCATTCTTGGAAATGTTAATATCCCTAAAATGGGTGCCAATCTTCATCATTTCTTTAGTAATGTCCTTATCATCTTAAAGAGATTACATACCTTTTACAGTATTACATACTTATTTGATAGGCACAGAATAACAAACTTCAGTTCATACTGGTAGCTAGCTGTCTTGCCCCTTACTCCTTTAAAATTCCATTATTAAGAAAATAAACAGTATTTTAGAAATAATTTTATAATTTGAGAGGGTAGCAAACTAGTCTGTGAAAATCTTATGTAGTACCATTGTGATGGTGTAGGAGTCCTTGTTTTGCACATTTGTTTTTCCCTTTCTGCAGTGACTGGGTTGGATCAATAAAGATCTAATTGCACCTGAGAGGTGGGATTGACAGCCTATAAAGGTAGCTCCTGCAAAGTGACTCACTCTCTCTCTCTTTCTCTCTCTTGGAGGCTGGCTTGTCAAAAGGAGTGATGTTTTGGTTGTACATATTTTTGTTACTTTGTCATCATCTCTTAACATTATTTAGACATGACATTTTTTTTTTTTTACCATTGTCATAACCATTTTATCATTTCACAGTGAATTGGGTGGAGTTGCTTGGTGCAGGATGCCCACAAAGAAGGTTCTTCCTCAATGTTTTAGGTATGCACAGTAGAAAAAAAACCAAGCATAATATTTTCCTTAGGTTAAGTCAAAATAAAACAGTTGAAACTTTGCAAATTGGTAATTTGTAGTGGATTTTCTATGATATTTTTTTGTTGACCTCTTCACAAAAGTCATCAACCCAATTTTTGTTAATCCTGTAAAGTTCCATTTTTGTCTTAAGAAGGACTCTATAAGCTTCACCAGCTAAAACCTTGAATCCTTTTTTTACAGAGTATGAGAGTAATCTAAGACAAAGAACAGTAACATTTCGAAATAAGGGAAAAACAGAATGGAGAATTAGGTTAGATTGGGCTATATATCAGGATGTGAGCTGCAGTACCAGGTGGTTAATAGGTGCTAAGGGTGAACCGTGTGGCAAGACAAAGCACATTACTGCATAAGCCATAACATTAACATCCCACTGCCATTATAGAAATAATGACATGCTGTTTGGTGCCCAACTACATTTAACCCCCTCATCTGCATAATAGTACTACCCTTACAAATCATGCTACGAAGTAATACCTCTCTGTGATCCATCTCCCCTCATTTCCTCGCATCTGAACACTAACAGTTACAGAGATGAGAGGATGACCATTATGATACACTTTGCATAAACAAAGCCAGTTTAGAGTGCACTGAGGACATTTTTCACTTGGATCCCTCTAGGATTATACGCAATAGTTTGACGTTTATATCGGGGATTTATATCATGTACATTTATCCTACAGGATTACTCTGTGAAATTTTATTAATAAAAAATTACATGTGAGGTATTTGCAAGCAGTTTGGTGATATTTTTCACAGTATTAGGGTCAGACACAGTGCCAAAAGAAATCCCAAATTGAGACAAAATTGTAAGAATGGGATAAATATACCGAAGAGGTATTAAACTTCATTTTGTTGCTAATTCAAAAATGCAAGTAAATGTCATGTAGACATTAATACAACCAACAGGAGAGCCTTAAATCTGGTCAAAATACCTAAATAACTTAAGGAACTGAAAAAAATTAAATTCTAGGAAAAGGCATCTTGCACAGAAAATGTCATACTATATATCAATATGATCATGACTTTTATGTCTTCATCTTTCTCTTTTCTTCTTACTCAGTAACACCGACACCACTCACACACACACACACACACACACACACACACACACACACACACACACACACACACACACACACACATACGCATAGTATGTTTTCTTCACAAGGACTTTGCATTGACTAACCCTGACTCTTATCCTAAACCTAACCATTACCAATACATTCCTAACCCTAAGCCTAACCTAAACTCAATTCACACCTTAGTCCTAAACCTAACCCAAAGACAGCAGTTGTTGTTATGGGGCCTGAGATTTGGGCCCCATAAGGAGCAGTCGGTCCCCACAACGTAGGATTTGTTAGAAAAATTGCCCTTACAATGTATCAAATACACACACCCACACTCAATATTAAATGGGAATCTGAACCACCATAAAATTCATAACAGGTTAAATGTGACCTCCATGTCTTGCGTGAAATATATTCCCTGCTCAGTTTTTCACATATTTCACTATTAAGCATTGCTGAAAGAGCCATAAAGTGGCTGTGAGTGTAGTCATCTGTCACCTGCAGAAGGTGACATAGGTGGAATATCCTCTGCTCTGATGATAACTGTGCCCTTCATGCTTGCCAAAATTGGTGCCTGGTGTACCTGTTAGCAGGTTGGCACTTTGAGGGGGAAAAAAGTATTTTATTTTGCGTAGTTGCACTGGGAGTTGGCAAGTCCCTATGCTGGAGAACAGGAATGTTGTAAGAAACAACATGACAACCCACATGCACGTGGGGTTCGGAAACGCATCAAAGACCATGCCATATGGGTTGGTTTTCCAAAACCACAGGAAAGGAAAAGGCAAGTGGCAGAGATGAGAGACACAAAATACAGACTACATACATATAAAGGTTAATAGATTTTACAACCTAACATAAACTATATTTATAATAGGCTTCCATGTGCCTGGTGATGATTAAGAAAAGTAATTAGCTTGCAATGAATGTGGAATGAGCTCATTAAAACAAATGCTTGGAGATGGGTCTTATCACCAAGAGAGAGGCACTGGCAGCTTGTCCTTCAGGAAAGCACAGAATCATCCATCAGACAAGTCTGTTTCAAAAAAAAAGAAGCTATGTGATGACCTTCTGTGATCACCGGGCTGTGGTATCTGCCATCATGAACAATGAAGTAATTTATGAGATGAAGAGCTCTGGAAGTTATTTTTCAGTTCTAGCTGTAAACAATAGACCTTTCAGACTGGACCTTTTTGTTCTCTGATTAGCATTCATTTCTCAACTATAAATGGCCCTGGATCTGAAAAGGAATTCCCCTACGATTTATCTTTACAACATACAACTGAAACTGATTAATGGTGAAAAGTACCAATTCTCATAGCTTTTGCAATGCTATGCTGTCATACTAGAACTAAATACAAATTGCATTTTTTTAACATACATGTGATGGAAGTCTATAAATGTCTTAAATGGTGGCTCCTTGGGTCTCTAAGGATCTGTAGATAAAGTTTCATAGTCTGATTATTGTTTTTATTCAGGCTGCTGCCATTTTCCATTTGTTGTTTCAGGTAAACACTGCCCAGATTTTGTCTTATGTAATGTGTTTGTGAACTTAAACTGGCACCTGGGGACTTAAACATCCCTCAGTTTCAATAAAACTGTTCTGTTTGGAACTCATCTATTTGCAAAACAGAGTGGAGTGTTGTGTGTGTGTATGTGTGTGTGTGTGTGTGTGTGTGTGTGTGTATTGCATAACAACAACTAATTTTCTTTCCAAAACAACCAGTGTAGACCTCATTAAAGCGATGAACTGAGATAAACATGCAGACATGTCTTAAAAAGTCTTTAGTGGAAATAAATACTGCACAATTACACTCATTTAGGACAAGTATTTTGATGACATTGCACTTTTTCACTGCTTTTAGCAGTATCAATTCAAAACCCCTGTTGCTGCAGCTGTTAGAGTGACAAACATTTTAACTAAGCTTTTGATCCCCCAAAGAAGTTTCTGAGCTTTAGCATAAGGGTACATTTAAACCCAAGTGAAGATAGTTCCTGTTCTCTTTAAATGTTAACTGTAAAATATACATATGGGATAAAGAAATGTTAAATAAGTTTTGAGTACTTAAATTAAGAAGACAAATTCACAGTTATTCTCCACACAAATTTTTAGAGCACTACCAGCATTTACAGGAGTTTGTTTTTACACAACAAAATTAGTAATAGTTAGAGGTATTTTATGTTATAAGATTTTTTCTGCATAAAAGTTAATTTGTGTTTATTAGTTTTACAAAGGAGCCACTGCACTCTTTGAAATGGCACCAACCTTGCAGCCACATAAACAGATAGGAACTGTTGGTCTACAAGTAATGACTGAACAAACACCTCAGCAAAGAGCTAGACAGACTATGTTACAAGTAGGTGAAATAAACTCCCCTCATTTATTACATTGCCAAATGTCCCTAAATGACCACTTAAATTATACTGACCCATCAGGCAAAACTTGAACCATAAGAATAACAATACATCTTTCAATTTTTGGTTATTCTGGAAAAAACGGGAGCAATTTAAGTAGTAGGATATTAATTATTTTTTGCTTTGTGCTTTTATCTCTTCGCTGCTCTACTACTACCTCTACACACAAACACTTGATAGCATTGATGATGTGCCAATAGCTACATTTAGTCTCCAAGAACAATATGTGCAAACTGCTCCTGCTTTTCTTTGTAGCTCATTATGGCCAGTTATTTTATTCTGTTTTCTTATTTGCCTCAATTTTCATGGAACAAAAACAATCACAGTTGTCTTGTGGGTGTCTCTGAAGAGCTGATAATAAGAGTATATAATTTTCCAAATAAGCTATAACCATGCTGGTTGAGTGGTTATCAAAGTTAGATTTAAGCCTCTGCTTCAAATCTAATCTGTGCAGGCCTTTCTGTATGGTGTTCACTTTTGGGATATTTTGGGCACTAACATTATTTTCTACAATCCAGAAAGATGCATCTTAGGTTAATTAGTGTTTCTAAAAGAAGAGTAGGTGTGTATTTGCATGTAAGATTTTGTGTCTCCTTATTAAATTGTGATTAACTGGTGACCTGTCCAGCTCGAGACAATTAGCACCTGGAATAGGCCTATGTGCTGACTTAATGACTGAAAGAACTAACAAAAATAAGTTGACTGATATTTGACTAGAAATGTGTCAGTCTCTGGAAAGTGTCCTTACAGTTGATATCTCTTACATAGTTTGGGGAAAATGTTTTTTAAATTAGATTAGGGGAGTTTATGCCACAGAAGTGCAAAATAAGGATATGGTAAAGACATGCAACCAAATGGAAAACCAGATTAAAAGGCGAAAGGTCAACAAGGTGTGGCATCAAACTGTACTGAAAGGCATATCCATTTCATGGATATGCTCACTCCGTTTCCCACTTAGATCTGCAGATGCCAGCAGGAACATGAGACATACACACACAGACATGCACACACACACACACACACACACACACACACACACACACACACACACACACACACACACACACACACACACACACACACACACACATTCACAAACACACTCAGGGAGATTTGTAAACTGAAATACTTTTACTGCTTGACTTTATGTTAAAGGTCTGTCCCCATCTGGCATGTTCACAGCTAAGCTATAACACTATAATTCCACCTTGATATGCGAGTACATTAAGTGTATAAAATTAAGAGTATAATTTGTGTGATGAATGAGTATTAGGTGTTGACTGCAGATCACATGAATCATAATGTGACTCTTCATAACTTTCCCCAGCTAGAATTTCAAATGTGGAACAACAGAAGAACCTTTCATCAGCATTCAGTAAGTTAGTCAGACAGCCGTCCCACATGTCTCTCACAGGTTTGTATTTGGCATATTTACAGGTTATACAACATTTGAAATTATTATTATTATTATTATTATTATTATTATTATTATTATTATTATTATTATTATTATTATTATTACTATATTTTAATGATTCCTAAAATGGTGTCTACAATGCCAAAATAAACAAATAAAATTGCAATATCCATGACTGAGGTACAGTCCAGTTCTTTTCCTCTTCAGCCCACGTAATGCTCTTCTGATGTTATGTTAAGCTCAGGAGTGGCTTAAAACAATAAACCCAACAGATGTAGCCATTGTCATTGATATGTCTTTGTGTAGTGGCTCTTTAAGCTCTGACTCCAGCTAGAGTCCATAGCAAGTGTATCTCCCCCAAATTCTTGAATGTGCCTGGCTTAACAGTCCTCTAAATGCTATAATTTACCCAGCTGTTTGTGCACATTGTTTTGTGACACCTTTTCCTTCCACACAGCTTTCCATTAATATGATTTGTCATGGCCACACCCATGGCCACACAATAAGAAGGTTGGTAGAATTCATATCTTTACAATTATTTTGTACCATTATGGTTCTCATTCAATGGCACACCTTAGTTTGCAATAAATGTATATTGAGTGGCTTTAATAGATTTGTTCTACTTGTAGATATGCACAATTATGTCACAGTGGCTTACATAAGTATTCATACCCTTGGAACTTTTCCATATTTTGTCACATTACAACCATAAACATAAATATATTTTAAGTGGTAGACAACTGTGAAGTAGAAAGAAATTTAAACATTATTCAAAATATTTTTTTTACAATTAAAAAACTGAAAAGCGCGGCATGCAAATGTATTCAGCTCCTTATTCTCTGAGTGCAACCAATTGCCTTCAGAAGTTGCATGATGATAGCTAATGGCTAAGTAGAGTCCACATGTGTGTAATCTAATCTCAGGACAAATACAGATGCTCTCTGACGGCCTCAGAGGTTGTTTAAGAGAATATTGGGGAGCAAACAGCATCATGAAGTCCAAGGAACACACCAGACAGGTCAGGGAGAAAGTTATAGAGATGTTTAAAGCAGGCTTAGGCTATAAAAAGATTTCCCAAGTTTTGAACATCTCATGGAGCACTGTTCAGTCCATCATCCGGAAGTGGAAAGAGTATGGCATAACTGTAAACCTGCCAAGACAAGGCTGTCCACCTTAACTTATTGGCCAAACAAGGAGAGCACTGATCAGAGATGCAGCCAAGAGGCCCATGGTGACTGGATGAAATGCAGAGACCCACAGCTCAGGTGACGGAATCTGTCCATAGGACAACTATTAGTCGTGCACTGCACAAATGTGGTCTTTATGGAAGAGTGGCAAGAAGAAAGCCATTGTTAAAAGAAAACCATAAGAAGTCTCATTTGCAGTTTGAGAGAAGCCATGTTGAGGACACAGCAAATGTGTGGAAGAAAGTGCTTTGTGACTAAAATTTTTTGGCCAAATGCAAAATGCCGAGAACTAACATCACTCTGAACACATCATCCCCACTGTCAACTATGGTGGTGGCAGCATCGTCCTCTGGGGTGCTTCTCTTCAGCAAGGACAGGGAAGATGGTCAGAGTTGTTGGAAAGATGGATGGAGCCAAATACAGGGTAATCTTGAAAGAAAACCTTTTGGAGTCTGCAACAGGCTTGAGACTGGGGCAGAGGTTCACCTTCCAGCAGGACAACGACCCTAAACATAAAGCCAGGGGTAAGACGGAAGGGTTTTAAACAAAACATATTCATGTGTCAGAATGGCCCAATCAAAGTCAAGATTTAAACCCAATCATGAATCTGTGGCAAATTTAAAACTGCTGTTCACAAATGCTCTCCATCTAATCTGACTGAGCTTTAGGTGTTTTGCAAAGAAGAATGGGCAAAAATTTCAGTCACTAGATATGTAAAGCTGGTAGAGACATACCCTAAAAGGCTTGCAGCTGTAATTGCTGCAAAAAGGGGTTTCACAAAGTATTGGCTCAGAAGGGCTGAATATTTTTGCACACCACACTTTTCAGTTTTTTATTTGTAAAAAAATGTTTTGATGTGTCCTTTTCTTTCTACTTAACAATTGTATACCACTTTGTGTTGGTCTTTCACATCAAAGTCCACTTAAATATATTTATGTTTGTGGTTGTAATGTGACAAAGCATGGAAAAGTTCAAGGGGTAGGAATACTTTTGCAAGCCACTGTGTGTATTTTTAGCAACTCATTTCTCATTTTTGATTTCTGATTATTACTAATTCTTGTTTTTTGTTCTCTTTGTTTTTTTTAACTATTTTTTTTTTTTTTTTTTTTTTTTTTTTTTTTTTTACCTCCTTGGGAGATTTCCCAGAAAAAAGACCAGCTCTGAGGCCAGGGCTCCAAGCACTTAACTACAGAGAGAGGATAATTAGACTTCAACACCAGCTCCTGCTGAAGAGGGGGAATTTGTATTTTCTTTAGTCAAAGTAGCTTTTTGTATTTAACTAAAGATTTGTTTTTAAACTGTTATATTTTTGATTTCCTATTTTTGTCCTCAGTTTATCAACAAATTAGAAACTGTACTGTATTGTTTTCTTGTAGTTAGAAGTTGTATTGTGTTTAGTTACCCCTGTTGTGTTGTAAAGGTCTGATCAGCCATTTTATATACCCTTGTGTGTCATGTTTTGTTTTTGCTGTCAGTATGTTAAGGTAATTTTTGCTGGAGCTCAGTTTTGTTTCTTTGATCTATTTTAATGACCTCAATATTTTTTTGTAAATATAACTTTTGGGTTAAGACAAAAACCCTATTTTTAATAATAATTAATTAATTAATTAATTAATTAATTATTGCTTTAAGTTTAATCAATACATTTTTTGTGGAAAGTTTTATTTCAGAAAAAAATCCTAGCCACATTCTCCACACAAGAGCTTGGCTTCAATGTAAAACTGTGCTGTTGTCCAAGTGGACTGCCTTCAGTTCAGACCTTTCACCCACTGAAAACGTTGCCCCATTCTGAAACAAAAAAACAACAAAAAAAAAAAAAAAAAAAAAAAAAAAAAAAAAAAACAGCACATAGGGCCCAAAATCATTCCGTAGCCAAAATTGTATGCCAAGAAAATTACAGACGAGCAATTCAGATGTTTACTGAGATTTAAGGATTAAGAGTTAAAGTGGTGTTGACATGATCTTGTCCAATCTTTACTGGCTCTGATCTTCATGGTTGTGTATTTTTGGGAAAGCAAGAAAAATCGTCTTGGTTTCAGCATCTCACAAATTTACTTTTAGATCCCTTCCATAAAAAAATTTTGTTAAAATGTTTTACAAACTACACTGACTAATTCTTTGGAGCCAACAAGAGGTTTTCAGACTTTTAATCATCACTAATACAAGACTAAATCACACAATGTCCTTTGAACTATTTTCCTAAGGCAATAAGCTCCTAAAAAACCCTCTCTTTTGTATTTTACCTTCTATTTTCACAGGCAGGGCTGAACCATGTTGGCTAAAATTAGACTGTCTGTATTATAGCTAAGTAAAGAATAAAGTAACTATGTATTAGTATGTATCAATTAAAACCAACAATAATGAAATAAACATACACAACATGTAGTTTGGAGGTTCTGTTTGTTATACTGCCAGACTACCTGGAAGCTGTAAGTAATTGATATGTTGAAAAAAATATGAAAAATGTGTGTTGATGTGAAAAATCCTGTTTGAATTTTGAATACTTTCTTTACACCCAGGCATGGAAAATAGCTGAAAATCCTCCCCAGATCACACGGTTCTGGAAAATATCCATGTTTACTCAGCTCATTAACTTTCATGGCACTAAATGCTCCCATGTGGTTTTGGGTTTCTACAATACAGGACGGACACAGGACAGCAACACTTTTCACTACCCAGCTTTATTATTGCCACCATTTTCCTCTTGAATTTCTCTAAGATCTGATTGGCCCTTACATCTTTGAAAGAAAGCAATGCTTATGATTCTTCCTTTTTTCAGATTAGGATGTACAAACTATAGAAAACATCAATTTGAGTATGGGAACAGGAAAAAAACGAAAACAGAAGAAAAATGCCAAAGGTTTGCTTAGCAAAGTTCAAGCTTCACTTGCAGAAAGTTGGTTGCCAACACACTTAGAATAAATCAGACTTCCTCTGAACACATATTCTTGAGTAATGCTTGGCCGCTTTTATGGCAGTAGTACTGCATCAGATTTATTTCTTGGAAGTGAAACATATCAAAACAGCTCCCCTCCCAGTTCTGTTTAAAGTGCAACTTATTGGCAAGGCAGAATATTTTCAGAGGCAACACTTTTTTGTTGTGATTGAACAAAATGCTGCATTTTTCAACACCACTGGCATAAAAATTAGTTTGTAGGGGAGTGTGATGGGTTCAGATATTGTTCCACTCCATTTACCAAAGACCTGTTTTTGCATCTACAGTGCTATCTGGTTACCTTTATGCAACAAAGAACTATGGTTACTGTGAACCATCTGTGAGCTGCTACTTTCCATATCTTGTTTTGACATTTTCCTTTAATAAAACACAGGTAATATTAATATTCTTATCAAAACCAGTAAGATGTTGCAGTTCAGTGTTGATGTATAGAGAGAAAGTTGACTGTAGACATTTTATTCCCACACAAAGTTGTTACTGTATATTTTCAGTGCCATTTATGATAAGTAGGGATTCCCTCATCTGATTCCAAGAATGGGATCAATAGTTTCTTCATGGACTGATCATTTTAAAATGCCTTGTCTCTAAAGAGTTCTATTACTGATACCTGTTTTTGCTGTGTTGTTTGCAATTTTGTCAGCTTCATTCACACCATGTCATGCAGCCACAATATATTCAGTTTAAAAAAAAAAAAAAAAAAAAAAAAAAAATCACACTATAATTTTGAGAAGTTACTACTGAATGGGGTTGTGACAATACTAAATTACTTAATTCAATATTCAATACTAATCCTCTTATTGGGAAAATTGTTTTTGAAGATAGATGGTTCCTCCTAACAAAGATCAGAAATATGTAATCAAGTATGACAATTCAATTCCATTTAGTTTAGTTTATATATACACTGCCAATTCAACACATGACATAATTCAATTCAATCATACAGACAGATTCTGTCTCAATTACATACATTCAAAATTGATCCTTGTTATCAAACAGTGCAGTCAAATTCAGTTTATTATTAAGCTGCTCCCCAACTAACACCCTGGTCTGAGAGGTTAACACTTACCCAGCTCTCCATCCAAAGTTAGAGGTTAGCCATGTATTTGGGCATTGATACTGAAGGGGCTCACAAGAATAAACAGTAAGCCTCTTGCCCATCAAATTAAACTTTCCTTTATTTCTGATAGAATCTGAATGAGTGGTCTGAATACTACATATCAGGACCTTTATCTGAAATGCTTTCCAGTCTTTTGATGTTTTTGTGACCTCTGGCCCCTTTGGAGATGAGAATGTGCTTAACTAAAACAATTCAGGTCAACAATACAGATACACAGAAGTATAACTCAATACTCAAGACTAGAACGGTAGGTCAGGGAGGTATTTCCTGAATTTATATGAATTTTGAAAGCGGCTCTCCACATATAGTACCTAATACGTGGTGCAGGTTATTTACTATATCCTGCCTGTGCTGCCACAAATCCTGGCGTGATGAGAGATTACTTATGTCCATAAATTAGGCAGTGCAGGTAGTTATTACACTAAAGGAACAACTGTTTCTAGCTCATGCACACATACCTCCTTTTGTAAAACCCCTCAGGCAGCCATTAATACTCCCCAGCTCAGCAGACCTCTGTAACACTTGGTTGCCTTGGCACTGGCCCAGGAGTTGACTGTCAACGCCTGGACAACACACACCTGCACAGCTGCTAAGACCCTTTAATAACAACCTAGAAATAACTCTGTCGTCTAACATCTCAATTCCGCTGTTTTTCTTCCCCCCTTTGGCTCAGATCTTCCTGTCATGGCTTTAGATATCTTAATTTGGGCATTGACAAGCCAACACTAAACAACAGTAGAAGATAAACACCTGAATGAATGCACACTATTGTAGTGTACAGAAAGATATTAGATGAGAACATTCACTCACAACTAAGCACACAATTTTCACCAGGGTCCTTTAAAATGCCCTTCCTGGACTTTTTGATTTAGCCACCACAGCCCCTTATCCCATGATGACTGAGTTCTGAATCTTCCACACATTATTGTTCAAATGACCCTGAGGTTTTATACTTACACAGCCTTGTTTAAAGGGCTGTCAGTAGATGTTAAAACCCTTTATATATGAATAATCTTATTTTACTAATTTTGAGATGATTTTAAACATTGATTCCTATGATAAACTCAGAGAAAAAGCTAGTCTTTTTTAATTCAGTGCAATGATTTCATGTTGGAAGCCTTGAATGTCAAACAGCTTTAGCCAGGAAAAGTTTTTTTTTTTTTTTTTTTTTTTTTTTTTTATATATATTCACAATGATCCATTGGATCTCTTTTTTGTATTAAAAAAGGGGTAGGAGACACATTTCCCAAAGTTTGTTTCTAATTGGCTGATCCTGATCTCTTGATGACTCCTTCACCACAAGCTACTGGTTCATTGAGCGGCTGAGTCCTTAGAATCACTCAGAAAGAAAAAGGGCCACAGACCTACAGAACTAGCAAAAGCAATTCAGAACCAAGTCTTATCAGTTGGCCAAATTAGGTCACAATAAATTAGCCCTATCGCTAAAGAAGAACCTTAGCGATAGGGTGAGAAACTTTGGTCATCCGGGAGGGGCAGTGGAGCCGCTGCTTCTCTACCAAGAAGAGCAAGTTAAGGTGGCTCAGGCCTCTGGTTAATATGTTTCCTGGACACCTCCCTGGTGAGGTGTTCCAGCCATGTCCCACTGGTAGGACACCCAGAAGAAGACCCAGGACATGTTGGAGGGACTATATTTCTCACCTGGCCTGGGAATGCCTTGGGATTCCCCTGGAGGAGTCGGCCCAAGTGGCTGGGAAGATGGAAGTCTGGGTCTCCCTGCTAAGGCTGTTATGATCTGACCTCGGATAAGCAGAACACAATGGCTGGATGGAAGGATAAAGCTTAAATCAGGATAGGTAATATTTTGAACATTCATTTCTTATTCAGATATTTTTTTTCTATAGAATTATATTCTGAAATTGGTGTGTCTTTGTTTGATCTGGTTTGTTTCGTGTTTCTTTTTGCTTAATTACATCATAAAAAAATAGATCTTAGTGTGATTATTATTGAATATAATCCTAGGAAAAGAGTAATTTATTTGACTGATGGTAAATAAACTGAAATCTGATAAAAAAGAAAAAAAAACATTCTGGTAGAAATTGTTTCCTGGAATAGGTGAAGAAGTCATCCTTTAAACAAATGTTTGATAGGGTTTTTTTATGATGTGAAGCACTTTGAACTGCCTTGCTGCTGAAATGTCCTATACAAATAAACTTAACTTAACTTAAGCTGTCACAGAGAGAATGGTAAGGATCTATAGGATCTTCTGCATGTGACTGTGGAGTTGAGTTGACCATTTGGTTCAGTGGACACAATTAAACATTTTTTTTAAGCAAAGCGGTACTGGACTTACTGGCCTTTGTGTTTGTCTGCTGTTATTTCATAACTCCTCCACAGGAATTCTAAATCACTTCCATTACTTCAATCACATCAAATTCACCACTTCCTTCTAGAAATCCTAGTGTCTGTCTGGCCACACATCACAGCAAGTCATCTTCTCTCAGTGACTTCTCCATTTAAATGTAAAGGTCATATTAACCCCCAGTTAAGGTGTCTCACAAAACAACCACACAAAGGGAACTTAAGGAGAACCATGTGATTTACTTGGAAAACTTTCTATCAAGGATTAAAAGTTACCTCTGATAAAAAAAAAAAAAAAAAAAAAAAAAAAAAAAAAAAACAAAAAAAAAAAACTGAAAACAACCTAAGCAAGCACATCTGCATATATTTGTGTCTAGCATGCTGTTAATTTACTAGTCAGTGGTATTAATTCTCCCTGATTTCTTTAACAATATTGAGCTAATCACTACAACATTACAAAAGAATTTGTAATGTTGTAGTAATGCTCCACCAATGTTTTGCTTAAACAATAAAGAAACTCATCACAATTCCACTACATTAAGCTGGAAATGTAAAAGGAACATGTTGGACGTGCTGTGAGGAGCTTTTTATGGCTTGTTCTCGTGCTATTCTGCTGTCCCTTTATAGTTTCCTTTTTGGAGAGGAGAAAGCAGTTTGCTCTCTGTAGCTGACTGATAAATAAACTATAGACAAGGAGGAAGTTCCTAAAATATTTATTATTTCTGTTATAACAAGCATGAAATTTCACTGTGAATAAACACAAAGTAAACCTGTGCAAAAATATTCAGCTCTTATACCAATGATAAACATTCCTTTTTATTACCAACTCTGTTTAATTAAGATGTATTCTGCTATCATAGTAATGCATTTTATAGAAAAAAAACATTTCTGTATGGAGTATATTTTGTACAAATACTCTGTTGGAATCTTTATTATTACACAACCACAAAATTTAAATCAGGTCAGGTGCATTTGGTTATATAATCCTTGTTACTTTATTCACTTTTCAAGCTGTTTTCTAAACTTCTTCTATAAAATCATATTGCTTGCATGTATTTTATAACAAACTGTATTGTTTTGCATCACTGTTCCTGAAAATGCCCATTTCCTATTACGCACACTCGCTTTGAGCAACGGACCAGCTGGTCCTGAATCATTGTGACATCTGTACAGTGCAGGGGGAATTGAGTTGCTAAATCAGGAGAGGCTCAGCAAAACTAACCCCAACCCATTTTGTGTGCTGTAAGTGTCGCAGTGATTGTGTTTGATTCCATATCTGCCTGTAATGTAAGAATGAAATGAAATTAAAAAGGAATGTGAGAAAATTTTATTTTAATTCCTTTTAGAAACAGTAAAAAATGAAAAAAAAATCAATTAAGTCTACATCAAACAAGAGAGAGGAAATTGTAGAAAAATATTACATTTTGTAAGCCAAACATAATACATTATCACATTTTAGTTATTCGAAGTGGTATTGGAGAAAAAAAAAGAAAGATGCAATTACTGTACATGTTATATAAATATCTACACTCATTTAACATTTATGCAGTGTCGTCAACAATGTTTTTTTTATGCATTTATTTTTTTTACCTTTACTATTCTTTTTAAACCTAACAATATTTTCATAGCCCATGTTATTTCATGCCCATGTTGTGTTGATGAAATACAGTTGGAAAAAGAAATATGGCTTTAGAGCTTAAATAAGATAAAGTAGCAAAAATTACTTTGTCACTGGAAATTAATTCCATGTATTTACCACACGTGTATAATTGCTAGTGTTCACTTTCTAAGGCATAAACATTGAGATGGATATGTTGGGAAAAAAAACTATCAAAAGCTCTGGAAACTTTTGGAAGAGAATTTGTCAGACATCAAAGTGGAAGAACTTTGTCACAAGTTAATTTGGGGCAGCAGTTTTACATTTCTGTGTCCCATCAGTTTCATCCTTAACTCTTATTTATTGCTTATTTAAAGGGGCAATATTATGTGTTTTCCAGGCACATATAATCATTTTATAGCATAATCAAGTAACTGAGTTGCCTTCCGTTGTTACAAAAATGCTATATCAAATATGACTTAAAAGAAATTTGACTCCGTAATTTAACACCTTGAAACTGGGCCTCTGTCTCTTTAAGAAAGTCCTGCTGTTCCTGAAACTCCGCCTTTATCACAACAGCTAACCCTTTAACAACATTTTTACCAGTGTTGCACTGAGAAGTAGCTAGTATAATAAGCTCAATAGGTATGCAGTTCCACCAGGTGTTTGCTAATTGTTGCTGAGTAGTCTGAAGGGGCTGAGTGAGGAAGTCGTGGGGGAGGGGTGCTCTGTGAGGCAGAAGCTCGGAAGCTGAGAAACTGCAGCTCTAGGGAGGAGCTGGGTCTCAAAGGTGGTGCTAGGTCCATTCAGGCATTTTGCACAGCTGAATGGCTGCCACGGGAGATTAAAGGATTTTTCAAACATGCATGAAAGAATCAAGCCAACTCTCCAGGTATGTTTTTGACGAGGGAATGACATTATAACATGATGTAAAGCTCAAAAAAGTTGATTTTACATAATATTGCCCCTTTAAATATACAGTACAACGTTTATGTTTATGTAAATCTTCATGTTTTTACCTTCTTCACCTTCATGCTGCCCTAATTACCCTCCCTCGGCTCTTTCTCTCTTTGTCTTCCACTCTGTCCCGGTGGTGCCTCCTGTTTCTATTCTTCTTCATGTCCTGTATGTGTTTCCATTTGCCAAGTCCTAAACTTTTTCCTCTCATCCTGGATCCCCTCTTATCCAGCCAAAGGGAATCACAGTATTCTTCCAAAGAGTGGAAGGGAGAGCTCATTACTCTCAAGTAGTCTTTGTAACGCTGTCGTGCCTCTGCATTGTGGTGCTGCTCTACGACATCTTCACTGAACTTGGGTTTTCTGTCAAGTTGTCCATATGTGAGAAGCTGCAGTGTGAGATGCAGGAGAGTGTGTGTGAAGTGTGTGTGCTCCTGAGCCACACAGAAGTACACGCCAACATCAGAAGCATGAAGGGAGCGAATTAGAAGTCCTCGGTCTGTGTGGACAACACGATCATCCAGTTTGACCTGGGAGGCAAAAGAAAACATGAAAGAGACTCATCAGAGGCTATGTTCACACAGCAGGCAAATGCAACCCAAATCCCCTTTCTTTCCCCAAAAGCGAACTATATGTGACTTTTTCGTGGCAGTCTGAATGGCCCACTTATGATCTTTTCACCTCAAGAAAGAATCTGATCAGTGCCATTTCCATATGTGGTACTAAATCGAATAAGAATCTGATTGTTTTCAAAGCTTTTGCAGTCAGAACGGTCATGTCACATTTTATCAGACTTTTATGTCATTGATGTGAGACACGCTTCATAAATCTTGCACCAGCAGAAGCCAGACGCAGTAAATCTGGACATAAACACTGGCTGAAAATTCTAATTATGAACTTATGAAAGAAGTCTTTCACTGAAGCGCATCACATCACAATCCCACCACTTCTGGCTTTGACTACACATCCAAACAGACTTCTCTACAGAAGTTGCAATCAATGGTCCACAAAAGGCCACTGGTGTTATCTGTGCTTTGTTTTTATTGGCTTCCTTTGTGTTGTTATGATCTTATGACAATGCTGTTGACTTCCATTACTAAATAACCTTTAAAAGCGATCCATAAACAGCTCCATTCATTATTACTTCCATAAACAGTGTGCTACTGTGTGACGTCAATGTTATTCTTCTGCGCATGCTGGTCGCTTTGGGGTCATAAATCATTCACACACAAATCTGATTGCGGTTGCATTTAATTAGTAGAGTCAGATTTCAGCTAAAAATCGGAATTGAGCATCAAGACCTGCAGTGTGAACGTAGCCAGAGAGACTGAGATTAAAAGATCATATCTGCTTTCAAATAAAAAAGAAACTCTCAAGAATCCCTTTGCTATCAAAAGAAAACATAGATTTGTAGTTGTACAGGTCCTGCACTGAATATGGTTTTAAGTATGAAGGAATATGTCATCTAAAAAAAATCTTAATCTTTGTTTTAAAGGTATTTAATGTAAATAATTCTTTTTACATTGTGTGAAAAAGTATTTCCCCCTTTAAAGATTTCTTCTGTATTCTGCTTTTTTGATACACTTAAATATTTAAAAATACACACACACACACACACACACACACACACATATATATATATATATATATATATATATATATATATATATATATATATATATATATACATACATACATATATATATATATATATATATATATATATATATATATATATATATATATATATATATATATATATATATAATTTTTTTTTTACCGGCAGCAACAACCTGACAAACAAAATCAAGAAATCACTTAAATAGAATCTGTCACATAACAATAATGAACAATGCTAAAAGATCTAAAATGCAACAAAATATCCCCTGATTTAATGAAATTCAAGAAAAGATAAAAAACAAAGTCACTGACATTAATCAGTCTGAAAAGTGTAATAAAGTTATCTCTAAGGCAAATGAACCACAGTTAAAGCCATTACCCTCCAGTGAAGAAAACATGGAAAGTGGTGAACCTTTCCAGAATTACACCAAGCCTACAAAAGTTACTCCAAGATTGTATTGATGACACATCCAAGAGGTCATTAAAAAACCCTGAACTTCTACAGCAGGTCAGTGTTTAGGCTTCTATGGTAAGATGGAGACCAGAACAAAATTGCTTTCATTTCCAATATGAAAACCACCTCTGACCAAAAGAACACAAACCCATGTAACCCACTTTAGGGATTAGCTAAAAAACTGCTAATCCCTAAGACCTTTAGGGAAAAAATTCTGAGGACTCATAAAACATAAGTGGAAATTTATGGAAGTTAAGAATCTAGTTAAACCTGGTGTAAAACTAACACAGGATTTCAGAAAAAGATAATTATAACAACAGTTAAACATAGACTGTGATGGTAGTGTGATGGTCTAGGGCTAGTTTACTGTTTTGGGATAAAAATGACTTGCTGTGTGAATTATGCTCTCTATCAGAAAATCCTGAAGGAGAAGGTTGAGCCATCAGTGGGTGATCTGAAGTTCAAGCATAGTTGGATTATGTAATGATATAATGTTCCAGAGCACACTACCAAGGCCACCTTTATATGGCTCTAAAAACAAGGTTTTGGAGTGGCCTTGTTATAGTCCAAACTTAAAACAGAATGAGATGCTGTGGTTTGGCTTTAAACAAGCTGTTAACAGATGTTGAGTTGGATGGGCTCAGTCCTTGTTGCCATGTATACTATAATTACCAATCACATGATTAAGCCATTAAAGTATTGGCCCTCTGAGTGATTAAAGCCCAGTGCCAGGAGTATGCACTAATGTCTGGTTTTTTTTCCTTACAGCGCTGAAGCAACTGAGGTGGTAACATAGTTGGTTCTTATAACTATAGCTATTAAATCAATCTGTAATTTTTTACTTGTTGGATCTAAGTGATTAGATGTTAGATGTCCCTGAATCTCCCATGGCAGTCATTCAGGGGTGCTTAAACATGCCGTCTGTTTCCACAAAACTCCTCCTCTGAGCTGCCATCCCAATGTTGAGCTTCTGCCTCACAGAGCACCTCTCCCCCACGCATTCCCTACTCAGCCTCTCCAGACTAGCAGCAGCAGCAATTAGCAAACACCTAGTGGAACTGCCGTCTGCCAAGCCTATCAAATGAAGTATTTTTCAGGCCAACACTCATAAGAATGACTGTAAACAGCTTAATGGAGAAACGTTGTTGTGATGACAGGCTGAAGGCGGAGTGTTGGAAAGAGCAGACGCTTCTTGAAGAGACACAGACCAACTTCAAGGCGTTAAATTGTGAAGTCAAATTTCTTTTAAGTTATGTTTTATATATACATCATTTTTATTAAAACCGAAGGTAACATTGTTACTTGATTGTGCTATTAAATGGCACTATGTGCCTAGAAAATACATAACACCGCCCCTTTAAATGATTTTTGCTAAGGTATCATGCAGAATGTTAAATGACACTGAATATCAATCCTTGTTTCCATGTATACTATAATTACAAATCACATAATTGAGCCATAAAAGTATTGGCCCGCTGAGTAATTGGGTAATGTGAAGCCTGAAGGCCGAAGATAGGCACTAATGTTTGCTTTTCTATTACAGTGTTGACAGCAGCCTTGATGATAAGAGTGTTGTTTTCTGTTATAGAGGCATACTTGGGTAAAACCATGAATAAATTAAATACAACTGTGATTTCTTATTTGTAGGATCAGATTAGCTAATGAATAAATATCAAGTGAATATGAAATGATTTTTATATCTGTAATAAAGTCATAAATCTGTAATGGTTGAAAATGTTTGCTTCATAAAGTCTACATTATAGCTATGAGAGATCAGTGTGACCTTGGAGGTGGATAGCCAAAATAGGGGCTGAGGCAGGCACAGGCTATTGTTATCATTTGTAGCAAAACACTGCAGGAGCTGCAGAATATTCTGTTTCCAGGATGAAAGAAAAAGTTTTCACACCCAAGGCATCATCACTTCTAAAAGCAGGATGGCAGGAGGAGAAAAGGCAGCAAAGACTGACCAATTGCAAAGATAATGCAGAAAAAAATGATCATTTACCGAACAGCAGTGGACAAAAGAATGGACAAGAAAGGACATTCCAGCAGCTCATAAGGAGATAAAAAAGGACCTACTCAGAGGACAAGGGTGGAATCCTCCAGGGACACCCAAGGCCAGGCACCAAGACATAAAGATCTCTACAGCAGGATAAGAATTATAGTCGGCCCAAGAAATAAGCATCCTTTGTGTATAAGGTTCTACCACGATTCCCCAAGGTTGTGAACCAAGATCCAACCCCTCTCCTTGCTTAGGCTGAAAGTCCAAGGGCATACAACAGGAAAACCTGAATTTACAGCAGTTTGCCTTCAGTCCAAGAAAGTTGTCCAAGTCCTCTCATCAAGTAAGGGGTGAAGAAACTTCTGAAGCTGTTGCTCCTTCCATCCAAGAAAGTATTCAAGTCCCCATCAAGTAAGGGATGAAGAAACTTCTGAGTTGCACTTTGCCTTCAGGTCAGAAAATTTGAAAGTCCTCAAGCCAGAGATGAAGATACACCTATGCTCCAGAGCTCCTTTTCCATCAGAAAAGTTTTAAAGTCCTCAAGCCAGGGGTGAAGAATAGCCTGAACTGCTGAATTCCTTGCATCCCAGGAGTTTCCAAGTTTCCAATCAAGCTAGTGGTGGAGAAACGACTGACCTGTAGTTCCAAGTTCTTCAAGTCAGTAGCTTCCAGAAGACCTGCTTCCATCTTCTAAAATCCTTTACTTGGAGCCCTTCAGCTGCAGCATTAGGGATAGATATGTTAGGTTTGTTAGATTTTTATTATTTTTCTATACTGTTGAATCAAGCTGTACTGACCTCTTCTAAACTTCACTAATTAAGAAGCATATAAAAATGTAGAGAAGTGTGGACATTCAATCATTGTGGCACTGTAATCTTAAGTTCTTCAATCGTAGTAAAACAGTCTTAATACATGGTCCACAAATTTATGAAAGACATTAATTGGTTGCCTTAAGACAATATTATTAAAACAACAACCCTGGGACACCATATGAGTCACTAAATCATAACCTGGATCAGTTCCAAGACTCAGTTGTAAATAGGAAGAGAGCAGCTGTTTAATGAGTATGATCTGTGGAACCTAACTGACTGCTGGCTACTCAGTCTGCTTAATCCATAGAAGGAAGAGGGATGAAACATTCAGATGTCGGCTGTTAGAAGTCCAGGATACAATCATCTTATCTTGAAAGTGAACAAAACAAAGGAGATGTTTGTAGATTTCAAGAGAAACCGGGTTCAGTCAAACACTATTTTCATCTTGGGAGAAGAAATGGAAGTGGTGGTGGGGTATAAATATCTCGGTGTTCACCTGGACAACATACTGGACTGGAGTTGCAACAGTATAGCTATCTACAAGAGGGGACAGACCAGACTTTACTTCTTGAAGAAGTTTAGGTCCTTCAAGGTTTGCAAGAAGATGATGTATATATTTTAGAGGTCTGTTGTGGAGAGTGCGATCTCTTCTGCCATAATCTATTGGGGTAGTAACATCAGAGCCAGGGATTTAAAAAAGGCTTAATAGCCTGACAAAGAAGACTGGTTCTGTTCTGGGAACTACTCAGAAAGATCTGAAGATTATTGTGCAAAGAAGGATTGATCATAAAATAAAGAAAATTACAGGCAGCCCTGAACTTAGCTTTGGGTGGCACCAACTTTTTGACATAAGGCAGGTTGGTTTGGATAGCTTTTTCCTGTAATAAATCATCACCATCCTCATCATTTTAACACTGTTTTAACACTCTTTGATATTAAAATTAGTTTGATCTAAAGTATCTAAGTTTGACAAAAAAGCCAAAACAAAATAAATGTGTAAGAAACAAATACAGCCCTGTACAAATATAGCACTGTGTGTGTTAATCTGGATAGATGACAAATTAGGATTTCAAAAGGTTTCACATTTTTTCATAGCGATTTACAAAGTTTTATTTTAACTGAATAATTGCTCAACTGTATTTGTACAGACTATTGTATTTGTTATAAAATAAAGCAAGTGAAGTTCAAGTACTTCCAGTTCTTAGAGAACATGCAATCCTCAACTGGGAAACTAGACTTGGGGAAAAAATGTGCCTCAATTCCCTAATAATATAAGAAATCAGTTCAATTTCAAACACATGAACTTGGTTTGTTAACTTCCACTTTGCTCATAGTCAGACATTTTCAAGGTGTGTCAAACAAGGCAATGAACCCTAAAACAGGATGCACATTGAATTGGTTGTGGTGAGTGTCACCCATAAAGCTAGGGTTCAGAGGTCATTTTTTGGTGTGCACAACTCTTTGAATTCATAATGAGCATTCACTCTAGTGGGGAAGCATGAATGCTTGTGTTCAAGGTGTGAAGAAAGCATGTTAATGTTTATGGTCCTCTTTTCTTTAGCCTCCAGAATGATTCATCAGGTGACATGGTTCCTGTCTATGCCTAAAACAACGCAGCTGTGTTAAGATGACAATGAAGGAGCGTGAGAGACTGTGTGTATATGCAGTGTGTTTGTGCTTGTGTATGTCTGACTTCTTTAAAAGTAAACATCCCACAGTCCTCCTCTGACTCTATGTATTTGTAAGTAACAAGAATTTTATGTGTGACAGATCTGTTTTTCCCTTGTGAATGTAGGTGTTTACGGTTCATCGCAAAAGTATTCACACCCATTAAACTTTTTTGCAATTTTCTGTCCTTGCTAAAGAAATTCATTGAGATTGACAAAGATGATACTGAAAGTCAAAGTCATAGTTTTCCTTCTAATTACCAACTACTTTATAAACTAATTTGTGTTGGTATGTCACATAAATCACAATAAAATACAATGAAGTCGAATGGGTGTAAATATATACCGTGCTATACTAACTACCCTATCACATTGTTGTTTACTAATACACCGGAATGACTAGGCCAAATATGAGTTCTCTAAGAACATCTGAACAAATAAGTCTTGTTTTAACAATTCAATCAGTATTTATGAGCTCATTTATTGGTCTTTTAAGCCACTCCACAGCTATCCAAAATAAAGGCATCTGTGACTAAACAACAGCGGAAGATATTTAAACTCACCCAGATGGTCTGTCTTTCTTTGTGTTCATGTGTGCTTGCATATGTTTCTATCATGGTGTGTGATTTAGCAACCATGCCACTCCAAAAGAGCAGAAATGCAGCACATAAAAGGAACAACAATTCTGCTTCAAAGACATATTTGTATTTTCTTTCAGTTACACTGACACCTTGAGTATCAAATTAATTTCACATGCTTTAAGGGAGGGCAAGCCTTGATCTAATGAGCACACAGCATGAAATTCATCATTATCCATGGCTTTCTTATTAGTTACTTCTTAATTGTAAGCCATTACAGGCTCCAGGAGGTGAATGCACACACGTGCAAGCATGTTGTGAGAACGACAGCTACACTGATTATAGTTAACATCTTTAATAACTTTTAGTGGTGGGGTAAAAACAAGGCAGCACATAAGGAGAGTGAACATTATTGCAGGTGCAGTGTGCAGATGGCTGACGATGCCTCTATCAAAACTTCAAAACACAGCGGGAAAACACTGAGAGAAGCTGTCGAGACAAAAAGAAAGATACAAGAAAACAAAGTGTACAAACTGGGGAGCATGATGACAAGAAGTGAGAAGTGATTAAGGTGGGACAGAAATGTAAGCCTCAAAGTGGAAACTGGCTGGATATCAGTTTTCTCATGTTTTTTTTTTCCAACATTAACTTTAAAAATTCACTTTGAATATGTCAGCCATAACTAGACTAAAATATCTGTCTATGATCTAGTTTCTTTTTGTGTTCAGATTTTTGTCTGCACACTTTAATAAGTACATATGAAAAAATGAAAATATAATACAAAAGTTTATTTTTCAGTAATTAAATTTAAAAAGTGAAACTCATATAATATTTTGATTAATTACACTCAGAGTTATATATTGACACCAGCTGTGGTCCACATCTTTTGAATTCCCCCAGACTGTTAAATAAGCTGCATTTCACAATCCTTTCAAGGATGTCTTTGTTGTCTGTGAACTTCACTGTTTCCTTCCACTCAACATTCCATTAAAATGCTTTGATAACGTTCTCTGTGAACAGCCAGCTGGTTTAGGTTTCGGCGTTTTGTGGCTTGGTGTAAATGACTGACTGCTACACAACTGTCAAGTCAAGATTCTTTCTCAATGGCTAAGTTATAGCCATAACATTTCTGTTTTAAAAATCCATTTTTACTGATCGTATGAGATGAATTCATGAAATATATCACTGTATGATTGATTTTTGTTGAAATAAACACACCTTTCAATTATATCATAATTAATTGAGATGCACCTCTACATCGCCATTTAACAATAAAGAAATATAACATTTTCTTGTTTTTAGGCAACATATTGTAAAATTGTTTTGTAAAACAAAAATCTGAGTATAGACTGTTGCCATTTACAAAAGAATTACAGTAATATGTTGGCATAATATTATCACATTTGATAAAATTTTTGCCACATAAGAAATGTAAATGTTTCTTTTAGTCACAGGAACTCTGTCTCTAAATTATACAATATGGTATGGCACAATCATTCATAAAATGGTTGCTGTACATTTAGTATGAATGATACCTTAGCTTTCAGTATGTTGTTCTTAAAATGTTTGTTTTCACCTGAAATATTTAATTTGCACATTGCAATAAATAAAACACTAAAGAAACTTGGCTATTGCAAAACTAACCAATTCTCTATGAATTTTTGATATGCATTTCATTTCAACTTAATTTCTTTCTATAACACAGAAGACCTATAGAAGAAGAAGCCCTTGCATTTACTACATTAGTTTATCTAGAGTGCAACACGTCACATGTTATTGCATACCATGACTCATAAACAAAGTAAACACCCCATTGTGTTCATTACCCCAAAACACATGTCCATAGGGAGTTCTCTGTTATGGTTTCTGCAGTGGTGGGGTGCAAAGATAAACACATAGCCACACAAACACACCTAAAGAGAAAAAACAAAAACAAAACAAAGTGTTTTCCCTAATCAGAGTCTGTAAGGCAACACACGAGTCTTTGGTGCCCTTTGCACCTGCCTGTACTTAGACTTGCTCCTGAGAAATAAAGAAAAAGCAGACAGCTGAAAGGGTAAATTAGAAAAAAGAGAATTGGGGACAAAGACGAGGGTTGTGCAGGTTCACCAGTAGGTGGGCCATTCGCAGTGGAAGTAACAATATTTTAAATGTGTGGATAGGAGAAAGGAGAGCTGAATAAGCACGTCTCTGTTGTTTCAGTGAAGAAAATTATTATTGATGAGTCTATTTCTTTGCTTCAAATCATCTCTTTCACCACATTTTCCTTTGCACCTTGGCTTGTCTTAAATTTTTTAAGACCAAGAGTTTTAGAACACAGCAATAGTTGGAAAACATCTGGTGGATTCCCATTTGAAGCTAACACCCAACTGAGATGTTGAAATACTTTGTATGCAAAATAGTTTCTGAACTTTTTTAATTTTCCATGTCTGCAATCCCTAAAAGAGAGTTTTCTATCATTGTACAACAGTTTTCTGCTTAGATCAAACAAACAAAAAACAAAACAACTATTTTTCGACTTGCTAGTTAACAAATAGAATGTCTTTAATGTCCCACAGATCTAGACTTTAAAGATAAAACTTAGGATCACGTCTCTGCTTTTTGCAGATGATGTGGTACTACTGACTTCATCAGATCGTAATCTACAGCTTTCGTTGGAGAACATCACAGCCGAGTGTGAAGCAGCCAGGATGAGGAGCTGTGCCTCCAAATCCGAGGCCATGGTCTTGACCTGAAAAGGGGTAGAGTACCTTCTCCAGGTCAGGGAGGAGGTCCTGCCCCAAATGGAGGAGTTTAAGTATCTTGGGGTCTTGTTCACAAATGAGGGAAAAATGGAGCAGGAGACCAATAGGTGGATCGGTGCTGCATCTGAAGTGATGTGGGTGCTGTACCAGTCAGTTGTGGTGAAGACAGAGCTGAGTCAAAAGGCGAAGCTCTCAATTTACCGTTTAATCTACGTTCCTACCCCCATCTATGGTCATGAGCTTTGTGTAGTGACTAGAAGAACAAGATCGCGGCTACAAGCTGCCAAAATGAGTTTCCTCCGCAGGGTGTCTAGGGTCTCCATTACTGATAGGGTGAGAAGCTCTGTCATCCAGGAGGGACTCAGAGTAGAGCCACTGCTTCTCCACGTGGAGAGGAGCCAGTCAAGTTGGCTAGAGCATCTGCTGAGGATGTCTCCTGCACACCTCCATGGTGGGGTGTTCCAGGCATATCCCACTGGTAGGAGACCCAGAGGAAGACCCAGGACATGCTGGAGGGACTATGTTTCTTGGCTGTCCTGGGAACGCCTTGGGATTCCCCCAGAGAAGCTGGCCCAAGTGGCTGGGGAGAGAGAAGTCTAGGTCTTCTTGTTTAGGCTGCTGCCTCCATGACCCTATCCCGGATAAGTGGAAGAAAATAGATGGATGGATGGATGGATGGATGGATGAATGGATGGATGGATGGAGTCTACTTATGAATAAAAGATCTTTTAAGTATGCCACACTTTGTCCTTAGGAGTTTTTCTGTTTATTTTGTTCCACTTCAACCATATTCCAACAAAAACATCAGCCATTTTGGGTCTTTAAAAAATATGCAATACTGTTTTTTCTAAGGAGTACATCTTTGGTGTTTTTTTTAAACTTTTTTTTTTTTTTTTACTAAAGAAAACATTTAAAGTAGATTTTCATTCATTTTATTTTCAATTTGAGCTGCACACAATTGGTCTCCATCCAACTCACAAAAAAATCCAACTGATTAGTTCCTCAACTGCTAGACACAGATCATTGACAGAATAAGTAGTGGCAGTTAAATGTTGATTAAAATTCACTCCTTAAATACAGTTTTGCTCTTTTCAGTGCTGCTCCATTATCCCTTTGGGTGGTTATGGTTTAAAATAAGTCATTCCTTACCTCCCTCCAGGACAGTAGAGGTGCAAAAATTTATAGAAATTCATAAACACCCATAAACGTCAGCTACACACAGAGAAATGAAATTTGTAGCCAAGTGTTTAAAACTCAGATTTCAGAGCCAGTGAGGTTGAAGTCAAATATGATGTTTCTGGATACTGTAACATTCTTTTGTAAGGAATAATTGTCTTTGGCCCAATAATATCCATGCTTTCTGATCTACCAGAAAAAGAAAAAAAATTGAGGTACACCCAAAGAAAGATCAAAAGCAGTGGCTATCTTCAGAAATCTTAGAGAAAGAGGAGTGAGTTGAGAAGACATAAATCTGTTTCTGCCAGAGGGTTTGGCTGGTTTGTGTAAAAATGTGTGGATTTTTAGGAACACTGACCTCCTCCCTGTGTTCAGATCCCAATTTTTGCATGTACCACCGGATTTGGGCCTGTTGAGACTTTGGGATACATTCAAGGAAGGTGGAGTTGTTCTGAACTCCAAAAAGAACTCTCTCCTCCACTTTGCCCCCAGCATGACCTGAAAAAAAATAAAACAAACTAAAATAAAAGCAATAATTATTCAACTGTGAATCTTTTCAATTATTATAACTGCATTGTAGCAAGTACTTCAGACAAGTGAACAATGTATATTCTGAGAAACATCCTTAAACTGAAGCAGCATGAAGTCTACATACTGTCTGCTGTGTCCCAGCACTGAATGGCAGGATCTCCGTTTTTAATGTCCTGTCTTCTGGAACGTCTGCAAAGCAAATAAATATGAATATACATATATATTCATTAAGCTTTATGCAGTCATGTACAAAAATTAACTACATCTTTCTTGTATTTTAAGGGTTGGTGTAATAGGAAATAAAACAATATATATCTGCTTCTTGTCAGGTCTTACTATTTCAGAGGTATGACCACAGTAGAAAAAAGCAGAAATTAACACATTTGTTGCTAAAGCTAGTAAATGAAATAAAATGACAGAGGTAATGTTTACTGGCATCACTTTTTTCATTTTACACAAATTAACTTTGCTTTACAAACAGTTTTAGAACATCTTTGCTTGTCTGTGCAGAGTCATGCAGTCATTGGACGAGAGACAGGGTGCACCCTGGACAGGTTGCCAGTCCATCACAGGACAAAACAGACACACAGAACAAACAACCATGCATGTATTCACACCTAAGGCCAATTTTAGAAACACGAATTAACTTAACAGTCATGTTTTTGGATTTTGGGAGGAAGCAGTACCCAGAGAGAATCTACACATGCACAGGGAGAACATTCAAATTCCATGCAGTAAGACCCCAGGCCAGGATTCCAACCAGGATGTAAAATAAACAGTAACAATTTTTATTCACAATTTTATTTGTTTACAGAAGGTATGCGAGTGTACATCAGACATTTCCTTTGACTGAATCTCTTTTTTTTCCAGAAAAAAGCACTGTTTCAACAAGGTGTAAAGGAACTAACATATTTATCCATTTATGTACTATATATGGTATGATTTTATTTTTCAAATACCTTTATTATGAAAAAAGTATTAGAAGTATCAGAAGAGGCTGCATTTGAAAATAGAAAAACACTAAACTTTAGCAGCATGGAGGACCAGGTTTTGGATAAACTTTCATTTAATTGTATCCTGATTTGGTATGGTTGCTTCAAACCTAGAAACCTAATCACCAAGAACACTCAATCTGCCTTTGCCACTTTGTTGTCTCAGTTTTGACTGCTGGTGCTGTTTATTTCAATTGTGTCTGTTGACAGTAAGAAGGTTGCTTCTCTATGTCCCTCCCTACTTGTTACTGAGTAGTGAGTAAAAATCCATGAGTTGCAGGAAATCATTTATAACAGATAACTGCTTCTCAGTATCAAAGTCAATTCACTAATTACTTCAATAGTTTTATGAGTTAAAATGTATTGCATGGATACAGAATTAAAGCATGACTGCATTTGTGGCACAAAAAAGATTAACGAGAGCTCTGATCAAGGTAATAGTGGTGTACTATGGCGTACTGTTTAAATACTATAAAGAATTCTAACATAAACAGCTTAAAATCCAAACATATTACTCTAACTGAAGAATGTACTCTTACTGCCAACACAAAAGGATAACAGTTCAAGTTTGTGATTTATAGTTAAAGTTAACAGAAAATATAAGCAGTAGAGTACTTTAACTTGGATGACTGAACCATGAAGATTTTTTTCCAATTGAAAATACTTAACTCCTTCCCTTAAATATCCTTCCTGGAGGTTAGGAGTAATTTCAAAAAGGCCACCTTCCTACCGGTGCCATTTTCTGGGGTTAATTTCAACACTGATGATTTTTTTTGACAGTAAATGAAGTGGAAACAGTGGCAGTTAAAGAATTGTCCTAGAAAACTACTCTGGCTCCAGGATAAGGTTTCTGAAGTGGAAATTTATGCATTATTTATACCTTAATTTAGACATGTTTAATCATATTTTTTCTAATATCAAAGGTATTTCTTTTCTGTCAAACAATTTCACAGGAAACTGTAGTACACATCAGACAAGAGTTTATTTATCCCCTTTTGTTTTGCTCACTTGGGCTCCTTTAGTTTGTATTGTTTCTTCCTCCACTTCCTCTTGGGACATCTGCAGCACATAGTCACTTAAGATCTACTTTCAAAGATCACCGGAAACCAAGAAAGCAGGGCCTCCACTAATTCCAAAACAAAAACAGCATCCCCACTGTCTAATAATATGGCAGTGTGACCCATAACTGTTGGGTCTTGTTTCTGTAGATCTTAGACACATGCATGAAAGGACAAAGAACAAAAACATGGGAAAACAACATACACAGCTTGTTTAACGATAGTAATACGAAGTGGAGGTGGGGAATAACACCTACGGCAACAAAATAAGTCATACCATAGCCTTTTTAAGCGACACGTCAAAAAAAAAAAAAATTCTCTCTTAAGTAGCAAAACACTAGGCTTGAACCAAAAGACTAATGAAAACATGAATCAGGACATGTGATTTCCAGAAAGTCCCAAACTAAACTACAGACCTTTCAAGGACATAAACATGTCCCAGGAAAGAATTTTTATTTCTTCATTTTGCTTTTATTTTTATCACCTATACTTCAACCTTATCCATAAATCCTTATATGTAGCACATATTTTACAATATACAGATGGAAACAAATATTCAACTATTATTTTTGGTGATTAAGATGTCTTGTCTTCCTTTTGGTTTGTGTTTTTTTATGTAAATAAATGGGTACATCATTTTGTAAAGCACTTTGTAAAACCACAAAGATAAAAGAGCTCCGCAACTGCTGCTCATTTCCTCTCTATCCTACCTCTTAGATGCCGGGACATATCGTGAGCATGTATGTCCATCCCACGCACAATAGGGATCTCGTGCCAGGCAGCATTCAGCGCAGGCCTGACCATACAGGTGACATCTGCTGAGGGAAACTTGAGCCAGCCCTTCTCTGGAACCCACATAAAGTTGTTGCTAAAATCAAACACAACATTGTTGTAGTATTTGTTTAAAAAAAAACCATGTACAGGACCTGTAAAATGTTTACATTCAGTCATTGTTGTAATAAGTGTAATATTAATTGGGGCTTTATTTCAACTTTTGTTTTTCCAGATTGAAATTATTAGACAGCATTTTATATATATATATATATGAAAACAAACCTGAATAGGATTGGCATTAACATCCTAATATCCATTTTGCATCATTAAAGACAAACAGCTTAGATCATTTCCACTTCCACTTTTGTTTAACTTTTTATTACTTAAAATTCACATTTCAAAGGAAGAAAAGATTTTCAGTTCCTGACTACTACTCGAGGGGGAACTGACAGAGCTAAATTGGCTGGTTTCTTTCCATATCCCTAGCCTTTAAGCATTTTTCCTAAATTTTCAACAAATCATGGCCTTTCCAGAAGCTTATTGTTTCCTGATTTAGCCATCCCATACCAGTTTTGATGTGTTTTTGGATTGTTGCCCTGTTGTAATGTCCAGTTGTGCCCAAATCTGATCCGTGCTTGCTTTTGGTTTTAAGGTGAAATTGGATAATTCAGAGGCGGTTTATCCCATCAACTTTTTGGAATGCACCTATAATACTGACAGCAAAACAGACCCAAGCATAATATGTCCATCACCATGCTTGCTAATTGGCACATTCGTTACAGATTTGAAAGCTTTGCTCAATAATTCTTCCTCTCATGGAGACCAATTACTCATCTGACCATAAAGTATTTCATCAGAATGCATTTGGGTTGTCCATATAGGCAACTGCAAATTTCACTCACACTCAAGGTAGTTGATTTAGGAGCAGGGGATCTTTCTGTTATGTCAGCACCCCCTCCATCCACTGCAATGTTAAACTTGCCTTGCTGTGAACAATGACACTGCTGTTCAGTATCTTCCAGTTTTTGGTGTACTTAAGCCAAGGCTGTTTTTAAACATCCTAACCAGTTTTCTTTTCTCCAAGGATGATTGTTTAAGTCAAATGAAACTTGAACGTAATTGGGTGCATCATCCAAACAATGATCTAAGATACAAATTCATACTGGTTTTGGAATGGATAAAACAGATGAATATCAAACTTTGGAAATGAATGGAGTCGGTTCCATACCAGGAAATCCATCAGTTTAAAAAACTGTCTAATAATACACCTATGTGATTCAGTGGTCAAATATCCAATCAGAATTATGCCAGAAGCCTGTTGGTAGCTACAAAAACAGTAGTCAAAATTAAACTTACCCTTTTAACACCACACTGTACATCATAAAGATGGTACATTTTTTGTTGTTCTTTCATGTAAATGTCTAACAAGTTATTTTTGTCAATAGCTGGGAATTTTTGTGGAAAAATGCTATTTCCAAAGAAAAATGGCTCCCTACAGTGACTTTTTAACTAACCACAATTAAAAAACAAAGTCCTTTGTATCAAATATTAAATTCAGTCCATTATCATCTGTATGTTATAATTTCTTAGCTTCAAAATTTTAACAAATACAGTTCTAAGGACATGTCTCAAAACACTAACAAGCAGGCACATATTGGCAGAAACAGGTCAAATAGTGCTGAGGTTTAATAGCAGTTGAGATTGGGGTTGAAGTGTCTACCGACACCTCTGACCCCAAGGCAATGAAATGGAGGAATGAAAGAGCTACAGGAGAAGGACAACAGTCTAACACAGGGAATCAACCTGAAAGCATGTGTAAACAAAGCATGTCTTGTGACCCATCAGGCATGCATCATAAGACATACTGAATGCATGAGGTGTGAATTAAGCCAGGGAACAGAGATATAGACATACTGACATAAGACTGTGAGAGCATGATGGACAAGAGACCTTTTTAGGAGAAATCTCCAATGTGAAGATGGGAGAGGAAACCTGTAGAGATAAGATAGGAAAATAATGTTTTATATCTCAAAAACATTTGGTGCATTAGCTTAAGGAAAAATAACACATGATTATGTTGACAATTTGAATTTACAAAAGGCATGACAATAACAAAGGCAGGGTGACCACTTTGTGATTTTATGAGTCAGCTGCTCTATTAACATAATATGTCAGGAAGCAAACCTTTCAGCAGTTACTGTATTTGTATTTGTGTTTCCAAGATTAAGCTGTATATCTCACCTTGAAAACCTGAAGCTCCTCAAGAATTACTTCCTCTGTTGACCAGTTCTCTTGGGTGATGCTCACCACCTTCAGCACAGAACCAGCATCTACAGGAGAAACAGAAACATAAAGTAGAAATCAACCACATCACCTAGCAAAAAGTTTTATTTATTATGTAAACCAAACAGGTTGTGTGTATGATTGATTTTATATTTGGTAAGGATGAGTTTCTGTCTAAACATCATCAGCAGTTTAACACCAGAAGAGTCTCAAACTACTAAAGGTTTTAGGTGTTGATAACATATATGTGCATTTGTGCAGATCTTTAAAACATGGTGCCAGACCAAGGAGCAAAATCTGTGGTGGAGGATGAGTCTATGTGATTCACTGCCCTCTGCTGTTTCAAGAAAAAAAAAAACTTACCTGTTCCCAGGAACATGACTTCATATTGCCCATCATCTGCCATAACCCTGTCCACCACAACGTGAGTCAGGGAATAATCCACTCGGACACGTGTGAAGACCGGCCGGCCAGTCAGAGGGTAAACCGAGCGGTGCATCAGAGGGTGAAATCGAATGAAACTGATCACCTCATCTGGGAAGTCTTTGGTTGTCTTGATTCTCGGATCATATGTCTTGCTTGGGCACTAAGAAACAAAAGAAAAACTGTTTCCCTCTTTTTCATTATTAGAGGTCCCTCTTAACATTTCCTTATGTCTGTCTCCATCTAGTGGTAAAAATACCAACTGCATGGCACATTATAATGTGAAACATCTGTGCCTCTTCTATCCCCAACCCCCCTCCCATACTTTATTGTCTGCAATGGCTCACTCTGAGCCCTCACTCAGTTGTGCACCTGAGGTTTATAAAGCACCAAATCCCCCATGCATCCCGTTCACTGCCTTGATTAGAATTCTTAAACAAATAAAATGTGAACCTGATTAACATGTCATATAACCTCATGAAAGCCAAGGTTAGGTCATTCATAATCATACTGTGTAAGCAGATGATAGCATACCCTGCAGCTTCTTCAGTATTTCACACTTTGATCCTCAACATCTAAATTAGGTAATGTTTACGATCTTGTGATTTGAAAGGAAGCCGTGTATTTTTTTTTACTAACTTGTCCAAATAAAATCTGTTCTCATGGACGACCCAAATTTTCTCTCTGTAATCAAATATGTGCTGGACAACATACCGTTCCAGGACGGGGATATGGTATTCTCCCCTCGTATTCCACCCATCTGTGGTCAGGCCCCTCTTTGTGGGCGTACGGTCCATTGAACGCCGCCCTTATGTCTGCCATGCTATATACACATACTGCTGAGCCCCGGAAAATGGAACTTAAAGAAAAGGTCAAAAACACAACATTGTAAGTCAAGGGTGAAAGAAAAAGTTTGTGAACATGATGGTGAAATGAAACCTGACTTACCTGGAAGTTGAGAAGACTGCATACACTATAGGGTTTTTGTCATCTCTGGTAGGGAGCAGAAAGATGTCCTCTTCAATGAAGTAGAGAAATACAAAGGTTATTTTAAAAGATACCCCTGTGTAGCCTTCATTGGGAATCTATAATTGGCTAGTTCTACCTCTGTGCCTATGGTAATTCAATTATTCATTCAATAAACATCTCACAGAAGGATGCTATTACAAGATAAAAGCCATTTTATTGTCCTGACTCACTTTTTAATTACATAGTCACTTACGGAGCTCATCAAAGTGTGTGTCCACACCATCTGGTCCTGGAATCGAACACACAAGCCTGGCTTTGAGGAAGGTGGTCCACTTATTGGTTAGACTTCTCAGTCCACCGACATCATTCTGAAACATAACAGCACACTCAAATGCATGTTATACCCCTTACTGGGTAAAGAAGGAACAAAGAAAATATATATACAAACACATACAGAAATATGTACAATAAATATACAAACAGTACAAACAAGACATTGTCTATGTCCTCCATTTCATTTTTTATATGTTAATACTGTATTTATTCATAAAGAATAAAGGCATTTAACTCGAAAAGGAGTGGGAAGAAGACAAACTTATTTACTCCCACTCCTTATTCATACATAAATCATGTGATTGCCACTTTAATTTGAGATTTGGTAAATCATGTTATGTACACATATGTTTTTTTTTTTTACCTTTTATACATGATTTATTTCCATGTCAATACCACTGATATCACTCATTACATCATCACTACATCAATATTTTCATTATATATTTTACATAATTATTTATGATATACTACAATAGTGTGTATTCTTTTAAATAATAATAAAGTTATATTTAGTAATCCTATTAAGGTATAGGTGCTGACGGTAATCATAATTAATTTGGGGAAGGTGTTATGTGAACCTCCTGCCAGGGAGGGACAACTCCCTCACAACAGGTCCACCCTTTGTCAAATGTCCTATGCTTTGCATTAAAAGATAAGATTTTGGTAAGTCTGCCGCCCAAAGAAGGTGATCCTCAAGCAACAGGTCATCTCTTGCCAGCCCTAATCTGAGGATAATATTGTATATGGAAGAAATATGAATACATGTAAATAGTTGTCTTTGTCTGTGTATCTGTGTCTTCATTTGTTCAGTTACCATCAACACCATAACCTCTAGTCTATTTAGCTTATGTTCCTCAAACAGGTTATAGGTTGTTATATATTGAAATAATGATGATAATGGCCATAATAGCGACAACAGTAATCATAACAATTACCATCATAGAAGTGCATGCTTACATGCACAGGACATGTTTGGTCACATCTATGTAATAATCACATTCCATATGTATACCTATCATCTAGAGTTTCTCTAAGTTTCTCTAAGTAATTTCTAACATTATCCTATTGTTATTGTAGAAATAAATCAGACTACAAAGTGATTATAATATAGTCATATGCAATACCCACTATAATATGGATTAATGTAATACAATATCGTAATACTTATAATTTAATTATTTAAAGAGAGACCCTTTTATTATAATAATACATAATCTTCATTATAGATCTATCTAATATCATTGAGATTAATGGTACCTGATAACACCAAATAACAGTCAGATACCTCCATCCTCATTCTTGTACTGAAACAAAACCATTCTTTATATCTTACTTTAAATTGATAAATGTTTGGACATTGTTTGAGCTTTAACTCTAATCGATTCCAAAGTTTGATTCCACATACAGACACATAAAAACTAATTCTAGTGGTTCTCACTGCTTGAACTTTAAAGTTACCGCATCCTCTGAAGTTATAACTGCTTTCTCTCTGGTTGAAGAGCTTCTGAATATTACTGGGTGGTATGTTTTTCTTAGCTTTAAACAGAAGTTGTGCAGTATAAAAATCCATTAAATCTAACATTTTTAACAGTTTTGATTGCAGAAACAAAATATTTGTGTGATGAAAATATAATCATTCTTACTGCACGTTTCTGGAGTATAAAAAGGGGATTTAGCAAACCTTTGTAGTTATTACCACATACTTCTATACAATACGCTAAATATGGCAAAACCAAAGAACATTACTATAAATATAGTGCATTATATTCCAGAAAATATTTTGCTTTGTTGATAATTGAGACACTTTTGGAGACTTTGCTTTGTGTATTGCTGATATGAGGTTTCCAGCTCAACTTGTTGTTAATAGTTATGCCTTGGAATTTATTTTATGACACTTTATCTATTACAACGCCATTTATATTAATTTCTAAATCAGAACTCTCTTTATAATGTCTGAAAAACATGAATTTTGTTTTATTTAAACAGAGATAATTTATTAATATCCATCTAAGTTTTCAATTTAATTAGTTCATTTACATTATTTATAAGGTTACTATAATTATCACTAGAATAAAATATATTGAAGTCATCTGCAAACAATAATAATTTAAATACATGTGATACATTAAATATGTCATTTATATATAGATTGAATAATTTGGAGCCCAATACATATCACAATTGGACCCCACAAGCAATACCCAAACACCTTGATTTGAACTCACCCATCTGTACATACTGTTGCTGCTTATCCGTTAAGTAACTCTGAATTCAGTTCAAGGCCCCTCCTCTGATACCATATCTCTCCATTTTATTTAAGTAGTATTGAATGTTTCAGGGTATCAAAGGCTTTTTTTAAGTCAATAAATATTGCAACTGCATATGTTTTGCCATCTAAAGTATTTGTAATACTTTACTGCTACTTCCACTGCTTCAAGAATTGCTGCATAGTTAACACAAATGGGACCTTTTTTATACATGTGAGTATTTAAAAAGGAAAATCAGACTAAGGTAAACAAATACAAGTGTAGTTTCTTTGAAGGGAGTCCTTCAACTGGGCAATTAGCAAACAAAAGGAGAAGCTGTGAATGATGACATTAATTTTCTGCGTTGCTTTAGAATTGTAGTCAGCCTGTAGTTTAGCAATGGCCATGGAGGAAGTGAATGAAGCCATTCAGTCCATGCTGACAACGTTTTCAAATATTGAATAAGCATTAATGGCCATCTTAGTGGTCTATTAATAAACAACAACAATAACGTATAAAAATCTGTGGTTGAAACAGAACAAAATATTAAAGAAGTTGAAAGGGTATAAACACTTTTGCAAGGCACTGTACCTCCCACTGTCCACACTTTTCCCAAGTAATATCTCACCTTGCACACACGAGCCACTCGGGAGAGGATGCTCTTGTCGTTGCCCTCCCACGACACCTCACGGAAGAAAAAGTATATCTTGTCATCATCAGGATTGTATGTGTCAGCAATGGGATGAGCAGAAATAAACTTGGCCTCTGCAGACACAGAGGAAAAGACAGAAGGAAGAGTGAACATAAGAGTCAGATAATGGTTTCTCCATTAAATCCAATCTCATAGTGGCTTTAAACCTATAGTACACCATATGGTAACAGTTAATTCCTGCTTCTCTTTACTTGGTAGACACCTTGCTGAGCTGTACATCAACCTTTAAAATGCCTAGTGGTATGGTGCATAAACTAATGCAATAATTGGCACAAGATTTAGATTCTTTAAGGGATATTTCATTTAATGTCCTATAATTACCTTACTGTTTAACATATGCAATACAGCAATGTCTGAGAAGGTGAAGTAGGTGAAACCCAATTTCAATAACAACATACCCTCAGTTTCCTGGCTCTTTTCTTCCTTAACCATGAAATAAGGTCCTGGCCACTCTCCATAAGCTCTAGCATCTCAGCTTCCATAAATATGCATTAGGTGTGAGCATTGAGGACAATTAGAGTCCATCCAACTGGCCAGTTATAAGAGTCATATGTGGAGCTTTAATTTATTACTACTGACATATTGTATCCAATGAAATATTGTTTCCAAGCAGTTCATTCCAATTGCAATTAATATCTTTCTGGCATTTGATGATCTTTAATAAGAAATGTTTAATCTGTATAATTTAAGCACAACATTTTGTAATAACTTTTTCAATATACCCTTTTTATAGTGTTGTTCAAAGCACGCACACACACACACACACACACACACACACACACACACACACACACACATATATATATATATATATATATGTATGTATGTATGTATATATATATATATATATATATATATATATATATATATATATATATATATATATATATATATATATATATATAAAAGCCCCCTGAAATGTGAGTTATCAAGAAAGTTTTTCACAAATAATCAGGCCTCCCTGCAAAAAGAGATTTTGTTAAATAATTCTAGCAGTATCCTTTAACTCATAATTGAGGTTTCAGCTTGTTGGAACATATTATTTTGTCAACATGATATTCTGTGACAAGATCATATATTATACAGAGTGTATAGAGTCTCTATCACTTGAGTAAAAGTAATTACATTTAGATGTAGATATTCTCAATATAAATGTATCTATTATCTTGACAGACATTCATACTTCTCACAGTTTAGTTATTGATATCATGTAATCCTAACTCATGACAATGCAAAAATAGATCTTGTCAGGCAACACTATTTTTCTACTGTCACAAAAGCACAACACTGTTAAAAAAGCAACACGTTTTTTTTTTGTTGTTGTAATATCTAAAAAACATTTTATATCAGGCTTCAATTTACTGTTTGTACCTGCAACTCCACAATGTTTTTATTCTAAAAAAAAGTGAGACCTTAAAGCTCTCAAAAAATTCACTAAAATTACTATAAAGTGAGTGTACACAATATGACACATCTCTCCAAGTTTAGTGACAGTAAATTGAATTGAAAAGGCACCAAAAAGCAAATTTAAAACATACAACATACAGTGTTGCAAAGGACTACTAGGACTGCAATGAATGGTAGGCTATGATATATCCACAATGCATTTACTCCATGAGTTGTATCATAATATTTGGCAAAGGAGTACAACAATTGCAGACACCCAATTTTGATGACTGTAAATGTGGTACAAAATACAAAGTGGTGTGAGCATCACAATGACTGAAGGGAAAGAGATGAGTGATGGAAATGGTGTTTGTGTTTTTTTCTTACCCAGAATATATTCTTGTATTTAACAAATGAGTTCTGTAGTTTACATTTTACTAATATCACACATGTGAACTTGGTACCTGAAGTAAAATATAGTAAAAAAGAATTTTTTAAATACTGATCAGCTTGAACAAAAGTGGTGAACCCTGTGTTAGGTGCAAAAAAATTAAGAGCAAAGAGAAACAGAATGTTTTCATCACTTTCCAGATTCGGAGGGGGATCAGGACAAAAAGTTTGAACATTTCAGTGACAGTATATCAGCATTCTTTAAGCCAAGCCAAACACCAGAGGGTAATTCCCCAACTAGAACAGCTTAATAAACTGCTGCTAACACGCTTGCCAGAAGGTCATTTTAGTCATGCAGCACTGGGAAGATGTTGCACAGGCTCACAGGAAGAGAGACGCTAAACGAGATGGGGTGCAGTCTGTCTGCCCCACCACCAGCACAAGCTGTTTACACACACCAAGAGACATTGAGCCCGAGACAGACAAAATTAGTCCAAACATCCCTGACCATGTGGTTGTGAAATGTTGAGACCATGTGCAAAGATTTAGATTCTGGAGACAACTGTTGATACATGACATTCTGTCAGCAGTTGTAAAACACTTAAAACTGATGACGCACATGCTGAGAGGTCTCCCTGCTCAGCGATGACTGTGCATGCTTTTGTGTGTGTGTGTGCATTTGGCTCAGACTCTGACTTTGTGGCACACTGTAAATTCCCCTGTAGGTGTGGCCCCTGTTCAGCTGTGGCATTCATATAAAAGTTCCAGTGAAATTAATAAGTAGACTGTTTCCTTTTCTCTGGAATGCCAATAACCATCCTGAGGATACAGATGGACTCTTTGTGTCCACAGTAAAGCTGAAAGTATCATAAAAAACACTAGACTAGTTTTGAGTGTACTCTGCATGTTAATGTGGAGATGTGCAAGGGTGTATGTACCATTGATCCAGTAGTCTTCAGAGATGTCTGTGCGTATGTAGTGCTGGTCAGGTGGAGGACCTAAAGAGCGTGTGAATGTAGTGTCTTTTCCCAGGAAGTCTGATGATGTGCCCACATACAGGTACTGATCTGAAAAGATATTTGATATTTTATTTTTACAAAAAAATCATACCTCTTGAACTTTTTCACATTGTGTCATTACAACCACCAATTTCTATGTATTTTGTTATATTTTATGGATGTACCATGACAAAGAGCAGAATACTTTATTGTGAAATGGAGAGAAAGGGTACATGGTTTTCTTTTTTATATATAAAATTTGAATTCTGTGATATCACAATTAACTCAGTTACAGCTAAATAAAATACATTGAAAGTCATTCAGAAGCAACCTAGTTTGTAAATAAAGTCCACCTGTGAACAAAGCAATCTCTGTAACACATAGCTCATCTGTGAAGGCCTCAGAAGTTTACTAAAGAACATAAGCGAGCAAACAGCATCATGAAGAACAAGAAACACACCAGACAAGAATCATATTGTGAAGGTGTTTAAAGCAGGGCTAAGTTATGAAACAATATCCCAAGATTTGAACATCGCAAAGAGCCCTGTTCAGTCTATCATCCAAAAATGGAAAGAGTATGACAGTATGACACAGCTGCAAACCTACCAAGACATGGCTGTCCACCTAACCGGACAGGTCAGGCAAAAAGAACATTAATCAGAGAAACAACTCAATGGCAGCTATGGAGGAGCTGCAGAAATCCACAGCACTGTTCAAAGAATCTATCAACCAGACAGCTTTTAATTGTTAACTCCAAAAATCTGACCTTTAAGGAAGACTGGCAAGAAGAAAACAATTGTTGAAAGAATGCCATAAAAAGTCCAATATGCAGTTTGCTACAAGCCATGTATGTAGCTGACATTCTAAATGTGTGGAAAAAAGTGCTCTGGTGGGATAAGACCAAAGCTGAAAATTTTTCCCTACATATAAAATGATATGTGTGGCAGAAAACTAACACTGCAGATCACTGTAAACACACAATACGCACACTGAAACATGGTGGAGGCAGCATCATGATAACAGGATGCTTTTCCTCAGAAGGAACAAGGAAACTGGTTAGCGCTGATGAGAAGATGGATGGAGCTAAATAAATGCCAATCCAGAAGAAAACCTGTTTGAGTCTGAAAATTACATCAGAGCTACAATGGAATGGTTTAGATCAAAACATATTCATGCTTTAGAATGATCCAGTCAAAATCCAGACCTAAACCAAATTGAGAATATCTTGCAAGACTCTTCATCCAATCTTATTGGGCTTGAGCTGTTTTGTAAACAAAAATAGGCAAACATGTTAGTCTTCAGAAGCTAGTAAAGACATACACCAAAAGGCTTGCTGCTTTAATTGCAATGAATGGTGGACTCAGGAGGGTTGAATACAAACGCATGCCACACTTTTCTGATTTATATTTGTAAAACATTGAAAATCATGTAGTGTTTTGCTTCCATTTCCTAATTATGCACTTCTTTGTGTTATAAAATGTCAATAAATAAATTGAGTTTCAGACTGTAACAAAAATACTTACAAAATATGCAAAAGTTTAAGTGATGTCTTCATTTATTAACATTTTAGCAGTATTTAGTTTCAACAAAAACTTGAGTATTATGATTCATTAAAAGTTGCTTTATTTTATCTGATAACTGAACTTAAGTGAACCCAAAAATGCAAATGAGCAAGGTTTCTGTCAGTATAAGTCACAAATGGCAGAAAGGCTGCCAAACACTAATTGTTTATGACTGTCAGCAAAATGACTTTCTTTTTCCCTGAGAAACGTCACTTGTCTACTTTTAACAGAGAAGCATCGTAGAAGGAGAGTTTAGAAAATAAATGTAAGAATGTAAATTTTTGTCTGAGAATATATGGCTTCGTAGCAATAAAAATGACTCATTGTTCAAATTTGCCAACAGTTTATTATTTTACCTGAAAGGACTGAAGCAAATGGCTGCAAGGGATCAAAAGGACACTTCAACCTGCCAGAATCTACTGTATTAGGCAGCAGTTGGAAAACACCATCCTGTGGTTAAAAGAAGGATAATATTCCAAGAGTATTTAACACTACCCATGAAATACTGCCAAAGAATTTTCATTTGATATTCACTCATTTGTACTTCACCTCTCTCTGCCCAGTGATTTCAATGAAAGCACAGGTGGGGTGAAAGGCTCCTGTCCCACAGGCATAGGCATGTGTCCGGTTATAATTGTGGAGGACTCTGACAAAGTTAGCACATTCCAACTAGAACAAGCAGGGACATAAAAAACAGGAAAGATGAGCTACAGTATAACAATACATGGAATGAAAAGCATGTAAAATTTACAGCACAGCTAGTGGATAGAGGATAGACTAAAGAATACAGATTCTATTGAAAGGGTTTTTGTTAAATTAAAATACTCACATTTGCACTTTTCCCAGCAAGCTTGCATGTTTCAACTCTGTCCCTCAGAGCAGGCCAATGGATCTAATAATGGATAAATATATGAGTGTTTTTCAGGTACAACAGTGTAGTCAAAATGTAAAACTTTAGCCCCATATTAAATATGTTTCAGTATTCTCATTTGCCTTGACATCTGCATGTCTTAGTCACAAAGAGTTAGCAGATCATAAAGAATCTGCAATGACATCAGTACTCTACCTTGTAGAGTCTACAACCATAGTGGACATGATTTAAAAAGAGAATGCAAACTTCCAGTTTAAGTATGTCTATTTTGGCTATTTATGTGTTATAAAACAAAATATAAGATTTTATAGACCTTGTTAAAATGCAGAACTGAGAAAAGACTTGACCCTTGAACCTAATGTCAGCTTTAGTTCAACCAAAGACTCTTTTGAAGCCTTTTTAAAGGCATTTTAAGGCTTAAAACAAGAGCAGACTGAACTCTAAGACCAGACAGGTTAAAGCCAGACACGTTTCTTTTTTGCTTGCAGAGTTAAAGCCAACATAAAAGACAGTAGAGAGAACAAGATGGCATGATCTGCAAGCAAAGGTCAAAGCAAGATTCTGCTAAAAGATGTAACTGTTTTCTGAATTACCTTTAAAAAGTAGTACTCTTGCCAAGTATTGCACTATTCGTATTTTGTGGCTTCAAAAATAAAAAAAAAGGTGTGACCTATATATTAACGTTTTAAGTTCTGGCAGGAGAGAGAGCCCTTATCCAGTGGTCTTTCAATGTCCTGCACCTTGTTCATACATGTGTCATAACAGGCTTGTCTGCTTAGTGTGTTACCTACTCTAACCCCACCAAGGAGAGCTATCGCCAAACCTTTTTCATAGAAAAGGAATTCATACAGAAACTTCAGTGTTACAATATAATTGGTGAATGTGTGAAGGCTTAACTGAGGGGTTAAAACATATGCACAGTATGCCCACCTGGTTCTGTCACTGCATCTGCACAAGCATAAAAAAGTAGGAAAAACTTTCCACTACACCAAAGATCAACACCAAAGCAGAAACACCTGGAATGAGCATTGATGTTTGTGTTTCTTTTCTGTTTTTCCCATTCCAGGTATGTCTTCTCTCATAAACACTAAGTATGCAGGTTGGAATTCACCGTCTGGGGTGATCATGCAAGTCTCAGGGATTTACGCTTTTGGTTCATATCTTCATTGGCATCACCATCGATGGCCCAAGAGGCAACCAGAAAGGCAACACTTTGAAAGCAAGACTATCAGTTAGAACAACTTGATAAAGATCAAATAAACATCCCTCCCACTGATGGATCAACCTCAGCTGCATAAACATACGCTCACATCCACAAACTTTAACATATGGCACCCATCTGAATGCATGTGTTTGTGTAAACGCATAATGGCAAGTGTGCATACACGGCAAATGTTTATGTATGCAATTGTCGTTGAGTGTGTGTGTGTGCATGTGCCCTCGAACATGACGACCCTGACCTCAGCAGACAGACAGATGCAGACCGCCGCTGACTGAAAGGTGAGCGCTTCTCTAAAACAAAACACGCCTGAGTGCCTTTAAGCCAAATTGGAATGGAAAAAAGTGCCTTACGTCAGCCCACTTAATGGTAGGAGAGGTTTAAGTGTCATGGGATGAAGCTAAATGACTGAATGTTCCATTTTGCTTCTCACAGCAAATAACTGAGGTCAGGGAGTTTTAAGTGTCACCAAGCATGGATCTAAACTGAATAGTTCAGGTAATGTGCATAAAGGAATCATACTTGAATTTATTTATTTGCTCCATCAAAGGGTGCTTAAAGCTGCTGTAAATACTTTGAACTCTTACTAAGCAATGTCTTAAGTGCAAGAAATGAGCATCTGTACATTTTCAGTTCAGATTTCAGCCATTCTGTCACCTTCTATGCATATTTTTTTCCCTTTTATAGCTCTACCTTCCTGGGGGTTTTGCCCAGATTGTCCGGGTCAAGCAGGTAGATGTGATCCTTTGCTCCGAGCAAAAGATGACCTCTCTCCTCATCCAACAGCAGCGAGTGGGAGTGCAGGCCATCAGCAGGGCCCGAAAACAGATATATACTTCCAGCCTGAAGCAATTCTGATCCAAGACAAGAAAGAGACAAACAGGGAGATTAAAATTCTTTGCAAGCATATAACTTACAAGTAAAAAATGCACCATCTTGGGTCAAATTACAGTGCACATTTCAGTAGAAGAACATTGTTAAACCTATTATTTGCAGACAAGTACAAGGCTGCCTGGTCTGGAGAAAACTTGACTTGACTTGGATTTACTTAATCCACTGTGGTTCAACACCTCAGCTACAATTGCTGATAAATAACAGAGTGGTGGTGAGTGCTCCTTCACATCTCTCAAGCACTATCTTCTTATCTATTTTTTACAATAATCTATCAGGACAAAGCACCTAACAGTTCAAATGCATGTGTTTAAAAGCAGATGTTTCAGGTGGTTGTGTATTTTACTGACTTTTGTTTAATTACCCACAAAGTCCTCATATTTAGATGCCTGAGCATTATCATAAATATGAGCTCTGGCTGCAGAGTTGAGAGGAACATATGTTGCTCAGCCATCACATCATTGTAGAGTTTATATTGACACAATGTTATTTGCTCTTGATGCCATCTATTTAAGGAAGTGTACTCTTCCCCCACTGCAGCAAAACACCCACATAACATGATGCTTCCACCCCTGTACTTCACAGCTGGGATGCTTATCTTAATTTTGCAAGTCTCCCCCTTTTTCCTCCAAATGTATAAATGGTAATGTCAAACTCTAGAATTTTAGTTTTTTTGTAGACCATAGACATGTCTTGGAAAATCCATAAGTGCTTTTGCAAATTGTAATCTGACTTTTATCGTTCCCTATGCAGTAATGACTTCTTCCTCTCCGAATGGCATTTCAGTCCATCTCAATAAATTGCTTGTTTCACTGTGGATATTGACACAATCTTAACAGCTTTCACCAGCATCTTCAAAAGGTCTTTTGCATTTCTTCTGGGGCTGATGTGTATGTTTTTTTTGCCAAAATTTAAATGAAATGTTCTAAATTAACCTATCAAAAGTTTAGAAAGCCAAGGTATTATCATCTTGGCTTTTCCAAATTGTTTTGAAGACTTAATAACCTTGGTACAAGGAAAGTAATATAACATTTCTAAACATTGCCCTTATTATCTCACTAATTATTCTATTGAGCAAAGAGAAACATTTTTGGAAATCCTAACTGATCTAAAACAATTAATATTTACCCTAGTTTAGTGTCCGACAGTGAAAATGATACAATTTACATAAATATGCTTCAATCCTATGTTGTTTTAATTAGTTCATCTTGGGCTCCCAGTGTCTGTAGCCTATTTTAGAGAAGGTTTTCTGGGAGGTGAACACAGCTACATGTTGGACTCGGCACTGAGTCCTTGATCTCCTTGATCTGAGGAAATCTTTTCCATCACCAGGCTCTTTTCAGTGCACCAGTATAGCAACATGCCTTGAGTAAACATTGCCTCAGAGCAGGGGAGTCCTGTGGGAGTCACTCTGAAAGGATTGACATTGTGATTACCCTCTTGGTGTGAAGGATTGGAGAGGTTAGCAACCTTCAATATTTGAACTTCTGGGAACCCTCCACACCACGCAGTCCTGCCTTATACCTATTCCTATATACAGGTTCACACAGACAGAACCCCCCACATGGTCATATCTCTCACTCCTACACACCTCATGCCCCCAGTAGACTAAACCTCAAAGAGAGATTAGACCCTCTAGCCTCTGGCTAGCAGTAATCTGTTCTGTAAACACACAGCACTATTAGTCCATTGAAACAGTCTGTGTGGCAGTTGCTCCTCAGTGTTGTACTCCACACCTAACTTTCAGCAGCCTGATTAACTTTTGTTGGGCTCCCCAACTGGCATTCAGGGAATCTGTGATACAGATATGCATTATAAGTTGAATGGCCAAAGGCTGATATGAAAACATTATATGCAGGTTTCCATTGTTGTGGGATTTTTTTTCCATTTATTTCAATCCATTGTTTTAAACTCACATAGATAAATATCTAATGATAATTAAAACAACCATTCCACTACAGCCACAATAACAATACTGATTGCAATGGAGATGCCAGAACTTATATGGCTGGTTTTTGTTTTTGTGTCATAATCAGATGATTACCATCTGATGATGATGATCACAAATAAGCCTGAGGGTAATTTTAACAAGGTAACCAGTCTATCAGTACAAATCTGCCATGCAGTTTGATCAGCTGCATGGCAGTGCTTCATCAGCAATATTAATACAATTCTCTCCTGTGTGAAAGGTAGGAAATTAAATTTAAGTATGAATTTGATATTTGGATAAGAGGCTTTCCCTTACCTGGGATTGAAAACACTTAAAATTAATCAATTTGTTATGGTTTGTGGTTATAGTTTCCTAACATAGATCCTTAGCTTTTGAGTGTTAAAAAATATTTACTTACAAATTAAAGCAAATCTGGCAATTAGATGCAACATATTACAAATATAGCTTCAACTAACATAGGCCAAATAAGGATAGCATGTGTTTGCTTCACTACTTCACACACAGCAAGCAGCAAAGAGTTTTGCAAAACTGAATGTAGTAATTGCACATAGAATGAAGGATCTTTTTGCATCTTTCACAGAGGAAGGAAGATTAAGCTCCTTAAAAAGAGTGTTGGCAAAGCGTTAAAAAAAAAATAAAAAAAATAAAAAAAAAATAAAAAAAATTAAAAAAAAATTCCCCCAAAAAAACTTTTTTTGTACTTCAGCTACTTTATTTGCAGCCTCAACAATTTACAAAATAAAAAAGAAAGCATTTTCTGAAGGGCAGGCAGTTTAAAGTGGTGCTTTAGTCATGGGTCCAGTGTTTTGTCAATCACTATAAAATCAAGATCATTTTACTGATCCATTAATTACTGTATGAAGAGGAGATTAGTGAGTTTTTCTATAGCTAAAACTATGTCCTTACTTTTCTGATCATTAAGTTGAAAGAAGTGGTGATTGCACCATTGAGCAAACTCTGTTACAATTGGGTCATGGCTCAGTTCTCCATCCTGCAGCAGACTGATTAGAACTGTTTCATCATCTAATTTCAGGAAATCCTTATCAGTGTGGCACTTCTTGTATTCACTAGTATATAAATTGTATTGATGTGGAGACAGAAACCTTGTGAACACCACTACATTAAAATAAAATATTGCTTGCCCTGACTTACTGAGGTCATTTCACTATGCCAAAATAAACAAATATCTATTATTAAAATTAGACATTAGTTTTTGAGTTAAAATATGTGGTGGGCTGGAGTTAGTAGGTTGAGGAAAGTCCATTTAAAAATGCAGCAGGTAAAACAGTTAGAGCCATTGACATCATGTTTAGGTGATTTCCCTTTGTAATGGCAGAGAGGCATGCAGGCTTAACTGCGATTCTGGATGAAACTTGTCTATCAGCATGGGATTTTTAGGGTAAAGTTCAAGCAGTGAAGGTACTTGTTTTGAAGGTTCTCATTCAAATAGGGATGATTTCACTTTGATCATTTCACCTTTCACTCACTGAAGCTGTGCTTTTACGGGGGAGAGGGAGATGATGTGATCTTTGATGAGTGATCACTGCTGGTTGGTGTTGCTTTTTACCAGCGTGCACTGATGAGACGATGATGACGTGTGCATGCTATGAGTGCTGAGGTAAGGATTTGCTCTTGATGGAATTCTTTAAGCCTCTGTTATGTTGGCTAAGAAAGCCAAACATGGACATTTCACTGCAAATTTTTCTCATGGAACAAGAACCCACTTTATAATCAGATGACCAGTTGCATGAATGAACACTAAAGTCAGTCATATTCATAAAACTAATAAGAAAAACAGATACAAACATAAAAGTATCTCAATTAAAATCTAATCATACTTTAACTACTCTGGAAGTAACATAAAATGAGACAAAGTGCAGACTTAAATGCTAGCCTCAAGTACTGAATAAACACTGTCCATTGCAGTCATTATTCCTGCAGCTACTTGAATGTATTTATGTTGGACTCTAAAAACACACGTGTATGTCTCTTCCCAGCCACACTGGGGCTTGGAAGCCTTAACTTAAAGAGAGCCTTCAGAAGTTGAAGTCAGGGTGAGTTTACTTTTAGGTCACAGTGGGGATTCAGTTTTATGGAGCAAGACTGCAGTTCATTTGTTTGGTTTTTTTTTTATGGCTCATACGTTGAATGACAGATGAGGACTTTGAAGTAAAGTTTGCACTGGAGTTTAGAGTGGGTTTTAAGAGTGCAATCATGTTTTTGCTTTTCTTGATTGGCATAAAGCAAACTGACCTAATTTAGAGTTAAATGCATGAACACAGTTGACTGATAATATTATCAAGAGCAAATTGAATGGATGTTTCTTACTCAAGATGAACTGTAGCAGCTACCTGAAATATAGATTAAAATTTTACAGCAACAGTATGTTGTTTCAAAAACAAACAGTAAAATCTTTTCATTATAATTTAACTGAGTGTTACATGTTTCACTTGACAAAGCCATTCAGGCTTAATATCTTGAACCATGTAGTGCTTGGAAGTATGTCACCATGACTGAGGTTCCAGGCTAAGTATAGGCATAATTTTGACAAGAATATTTTTCTTCATATTCTCAGATGTGAGAGCATGCTTCCTTCATTTCCTCAATCCATTCATGGGCAACTTCACAACAATCCAAGCAAGGATAGACATTTGTTACGCTCTTTCACACAAATCCAACATTATCAAGGTTATCATGAGAAGATTTCAACTGTCAGCTCGTTTTTCACGCAAGCTTAGTAGCAGCATCTAAAATGTGAGCTTGTTGACTGAGTTTTCCTTTTAGTCTTTAAAGTCCTTTTGTTGTCATGTAAGCATGAAGCAAACACAACTTGATTAGTGTATGTAAAAGTGGCAACTTATTAGTGAAGAATTGGTGGAATCACAACACACCACACATCTAACCTATAACACCATCTTTACTAAAATCTTTTAATTTTAGCAGTTTTTTTCTTTTGACTGGAAGCAATATTAATGTATTGGAGTGGCCTTCCCAGAGTCCTAATTTGAATCTGATAGAGAATCTATCTATCTATCTATCTATCTATCTATCTATCTATCTATCTATCTATCTATCTATCTATCTATCTGTTTATATGTCTGTCTGTCCGTCCGTCCGTCTGTCCATCCGACCGACCGACAGATAGATATTTAAATTGATAATTCTTTTACATTTTTATTAACTTTCGAGAGATAACTGTCTCATTTATTGTCAGAAAGAAACTTCATGGTTGGATGAAAATACACTTTTTTTTATCTAAATCTGCCAGTGGTGGAAAAAAAATTGCACTTAACTGATATTTCTGTTCATGTTTTACAAAACAAAAGTGAACACAAAGTACCTTAAGTGGCAAAAGTGGAATTATGACACGTCGTTAGTCCTAAATGTGTTACTTTGAAACTGTGATGACTATATGGCTCTTTTTTTGCCATTATTCATAAAGATACAAGAATAAGGTTCATAAAAAAGAATAGCTGTAGTATTATCTAACAAGCCAATGCTGTGCTGATTATCTTAGTTTAATTTTGCATTGTCTGACCTTGATAAAAAATGGATTTAGATAAGACATTAATAAATGAGTAATAACAATAAAATTACCAGCCATATGACCAATATTTGACTTCTTACCTCTGTAGCTGAGTTTGACTCTGGGGACACTCTGTTTGATGCTTGCTCCAAAAGGTAGGTTGGCCAACCAAATCAGTCCCACAAATGGGACCAGTGGATGGAATAAAACAAAAGTCCTTCTTCCTTCTCTGCCATAATTACAGCCAGACAAGCAAAACAGAGCCCAAGCTTTATTCTGACTCTTACTTCCAGAGTCTCCTGTGATCATGGTGCACGCAGTAGACTTGTTCTATTTTCGCTCTTCTCAAATCTGAAGGGGAGAAACCAGTGGAAAGAGTCAATAGGGTGGAGCAATGTGCAGTGTCATATAACTTCACAAAGGATGTATATCTGTTGTGACCATTCAGCTGTTTCACCATGGAGCCCAGCAAGCATCCCTCCTTCCTTTGCTCATCCTACATCAGCTGTTGTATGTCAATAGCTTTCCTTTTGTGTTCTTTTAAATATGTTTGAACAAAACAAAGGTCACACAAACCAAACAACTACATTCCACTATTTTGCCACAGGCCATTCCTCTTTCAGCTTCTCTCTTCTTCGTTTCCTGTTCTCACAGATATCTTATTTAATTCTTTGCTTCTGCTATTCATGGCATGGTATATTGATTCTCCACTGCCTGATGACCTTGTCACTTCTTCTTTTACACCAAGTAAAAGATGATCTGTGTCTTGTTGAGGACTTTACAGCAAATTAACGAGGCCTGAGAGAGACATTTATTTACACTCTGAGAAATCAGCAGTAATGAGTGTACCATCAAGGGAAATTGACTTTTTCAGTTGCAAATTTGCAAAGAGGACTTCAGCACTGTGTGCTATATGAATATGACCAGCTACAGATCTACAATCTGGTTATAAACAGTTGAAAACATTAGGTTTCAAACACTTTAACAATAGACATTTTTTGTGCATGGGGGGCAGCAGGAGTTAAATCAAAGGAGTTAGAACAGGTAAATCCAACATTATCAACTCCAACATTTATAAAATCCTAGTAGGGCTGCACAATATCAAGTGAAAATGTAATTGTGATGCTAATGCTAAATATTGTGTTGAGGATATCAATCACTAATATATTTCAGGACCTAATGTATTAGATTTTCCATGAATTACTACAATAAACTTTGCTAAACTATGTTCATATGTATGTGTTGGCAAACCACGTAATTTTTACTTATTGAGATGTTCAGCACTGCGGTTCTCACAAAATGATAACTACACTTCGGTCACATCTCTGGAAAAGTTAACAAAATTCTGTTACTTCTTTGACCCAAATGCTGTTGGGACAGAAACTGGGTAATTATGATCAAACTTTGAGTTACAAATTGTAAACCAGTTTATTGGGTTAGAGAGAAGACCTGCAGGGAGTTTTTTAAATCTTTCCTTGAATGCAATTTAAAACTATAAAATGACCAAATCACACTTTGCTAATCCTTTTAGATTGTTAGATAAATTGTATGTCAAAGGCATGATTTCCCTTCTCCAAATTACAGTGTGTAAGCATCCCACCTCAGTATCACAAGCTTTTTTTTTAGAACCCAGCTTCTGCAGTTTCAGTCATTAGGCTACCAATTAAGCAGAAAATTGATGAAGAAATTAATCAGTATATCACAAGAAATTCTTCTCCAGTGACCTTTTAGCAGTCCTCATTACTTTCTATCCACACCCACCGCAGATTGCACACATCAACCTGTCAAGCAAGGCAGTAAACAATGTCAAGTTAAATTAATTGATCGGATGTAAATATGGCCTACACATCTGAAAGGCGACATGCTTCTTCCAGATGGACAGGCTGCACAAGGAACCAATAAAAGACACAATTGCTTTCAAGGACAATGTTTTTTATGTATGCAGCATCTTCTGAATAATTTATGATGAGCTATATAATACAAACTCAGATATCAAAAGGAAGCAGACATAAGCTGAGAAACAAGATCTTATTTTGGTTTCTTTTACTTTTTCCCTTCTGTTTTGTCATCTGGTCTTTAAAGTTTAAGTTTGGTGTAGATTTTTTTTTTGTGTGGTTTTTTTGTGTTTAGTATACACCAGGCTTACAAGAGCAAAGTGACATTCATCCAAGTTTCCCATTGCTTTAAAGCCAAGACTATTAGGCCCTGATAAACACACTGCAGTTTACTTAAGATGACAAATTGAGACAACTTCACACCTCTAGGGTTAGACATACAGATACAGAGCTCTCTGTGATGGATGAGCAAAGGGAGGAGAAAGATGAAGAAAGGTTCAATCCATATGGCATTTACTTTATGAGCAATGGTGATGGTGCGGATGGCAGGGCTTAACACCTATTCAGTATTTCTAGGACAACAGTGATATGATTTCATCCAAGAAAGAAGTATTTGAGTAATATTTCCATTTTGACAGCTTGAGTGTCAGAATCCCTCAGTAGTACAGATTTGTACTACCAACTTCTGCAAGAATGCCCCAACCAAAATGGTGACGTCTGTGTTAGGAACTGTTAAAAACAGTTAATCTTTTGTGAAATTAATCACAAAATAACACAGAATACCAAAAGCAAACAAAACTCTAATATTATGAGTAGCAAAGATGAAAAAAAATATGAGGAGAGCAAGGGAGAGGTGGGAAATAGAAAAAACAGACAGCTTACACCATAATGGATATGCTAACACCCCTGTTTCCTGGCGACTTTGGTCCCTGTTGTCTTTGGCAGCATGGCTGGCAAACTGTGGAGGGGGTGATGGGAAACAATCCTGAGATGTTGACAGATTTGATCCTGCCATCCAAGTACTGCTGGCTTCTGATCTCACACAAAACTTTAGTCTCTTTTATAGATACTACCTAAAATATAAATGTTTTTAATTTGGTTTCACATCAAACAAGTAGGCTTTACATGCCATAAAACACAACCTAATTAGGTTTGATAAATGAACACTTAGGTGGAATGTAATAAATTAGATGCTTTGTGAGGAAAATTAGGAAACCTCAACATCTAAAATTAGCTGAGTCAAAGACATAATATTCATGGAAGAAATTGCCACTCAAGAAAGCAGCAGATGGTCTGGCCACAGGCATTTTCACACAAAGACCCCCCCTAATGAGGCATTTAGCAACACCCAGGTGCCCTGTTTAATACGTTGTTATCAAGGCCCTCCATCTCCACAGGACAGAGTGCATTAGCAGAACTATTTGTCTTCATTCTCTGACCACAGGCACTGACCTGGCAGAACAACATAGGTAATTGTTTCTAACTCTCGAGACGTAAATTATTTTTTTTGGCAATAGTCAATCATCTTTTTTTAACGTCACATTTAAGCAAGCATGTAACTCCCCTGTGAGTCTGTGTGAGTTCTTGCCTCACTGGGAAAATGTAGGACTACCACCATGCCACAGCTTTTGTGGATGTGTAAAATAGGAATAAAGAATAAAAACTGGGTAACACTGCATAATAAAGTCCATGCTTTCCTGGAACTTAGAGGTTACTTTCTGGATGTTAGAGGTTATATTCCAAACCATGCCAAACACTTTCTGGGACTTACAAGGTACTTTCCTCAAACTTTTATCCAGTAAAAAGGTTACTTTTCAGAATTTACCAAACACTTATTTACCTGTTAGTTCCCAAAGCTTGGGGGCTATGATTCAGAACTTACTGTACCTGGTAGCTATCTGCAGCAGTCATCAGGCGAGAGACAGGGTACACCCTGGATAGGTTGCCAGTCCATCACAGGGCAACACAGAGACAGACAGGTCAAACAACACACTCACACCTGTGGAAAGTAACAATCACACCTAAGGAGAATTTAGAGAGACCAGTTAACCTAACAGTCATGTTTTTGGACTGTGGGAGGAAGCCAGAGCACCCATAGAGAACCCACGCATGCACAGGGAGAACATGCAAATTCCTTGCAGAAAGACCCCAGGCTGGATTCGAATTCAGGACTTTCTTGCTGCAAGCAGTGCACATTAAGCTTGTTAACCAGCTTGTTAACAAGCTTAATGTGATGTATCGGCATGGATTAACTGGTCATCATTTAGTTAACATTATTTGCATCCAACAGCATTATTCAACTTACTCGGTTTGGGGGGGGGGGAACTGTGCAAAATCTTTTGCTTTTTGCTGGCTCTGAGTCTGCCTGGTTAGGTATCATGATTCTAGCACACACTGGTGTGCTGGTCTGCTCAGCAGCATGTCTCCTGTCGCTGACCCACACAGGTGTAAAACCAGCATTATATGTATAGCTCGGAAAAACACATTTTGGCATGTTAACAATGGATTAAACAGTTGTAACGGCTGAAAAAAAGTGCGGGGGACAGAGAGCACAGATACGGGAAGTGTGGGGGATATGCCCCCATTGTAATCTGTCTTGGGGCAGGGATCAGATACCTGAATGGGCGGGCCCGGCCCACCCTCTGGTGCTAGGTCTGGCTGTACTGCTCAGAGGAAATGAGGCATTAGATGTTACTTTTGGGAAGTTACTAGGTATTTTCTATAACTTACCAGGTACTGTCTCACTTGTACCTTCTGTAACTTAGAAGTGACTTTTCCTAACTAACTAGGTACTTTCTGTAATTTACCAAGTATTTCCCATGACTTTTATAGAGGTTACTGGATGCTTTCTCTGAACTGACCAAATACTTTTACAAAACATAGCACTTACTTTTACAGGATCTAAGTGTTACTTTCCACAACTTACTGGGAATTTCTAAAATTTACAAAGAACATCAACTTGCTGGTTACTTTCCCATTTCACAAATTACATTGTATATTCCTGGATCTCAGAGGTTACTTTTATAAGTCACATGGATTTTTCAGGGCTTTTTATAGAACTTACTACTATTCAGAACTTATCAGGTACTTTCCCAGAAATCAGGGTTTACTTTATGAACTTAGCAGCTATTTTGTACCTTGTAAGCTCTAGGAAATCACCTGAACATTTCTGTAACGTAATCTGTTATTTCTGGAAAGTAACCTTTAAATGAATTCTGTGAAAGTAACCTCTAAGTTCCAGAAAGTACAAACCATGTAGTACATGTAGTGCTATCAAAAATGTAACTAATGACTATCACGCACATTACAGAATGCAGTGAAAGCCATTGTTCATACAGATAAGCTCCTACTCTTCATTTCATCACACTTTAAATAAACAGTTTATATCAGAGAAATAGTCATTTATTTCACTTCCAATAACAAGCTAAGGGACTTAAAATGACTGAAAATAGCAGTCTGGGGTTTGTTTCCATAGCTTGTTCATAACATTTATCTTGAAGGTGCAGAGTTTATATCAGTTCTGTCAAATAAGTGTTAACAACACACATAATCTGTGTGAAAATTGAAGTGTTTAAGTGTAGCCTGAGAATTAATTGTCTACAGAGAAGAAGTAAATATGAGACGTGATCCGTGTTTATAAGTATGATCTTTCGCAACAGAAACGTTTTCACTGATATAGATGATAGATGACAATAAAAGATTTTTGGCAACTTTTGTATCACAATATGTAGGTACTTTCTACTTTCTAAGATGTCTAGTGAAGTCATAACACAAGACTTAAAGGCTACAAACTATATTTTTTGCTGTTATAACTAAAATCATTACTCCACCATTTTTGAGAGAAACAAAATATCTCCCAACAGAGCATGTGCATCTCTTGGGAAATTATATTTTGCCACAGTTGAACGCAAAAATTAATTGCCACAATATCAATTTACACATAAAATTAAACACCTAAGTATCCAGACGATAATAAAGACAAGCTTTGAAGCTGAAAACACGGTGTTAGATTAATCTCAGAAATTTGGCAAATGCATGAACAAAACTTTTTTTTTCTCTTGAACGTTCCCTACACGGCAGTGTGGCATTCAGAATTGTTGTCTGAGTTCCAAGGTGAGGCCCAACAGATTTACTTTCACAAATAGAGCATTACAGCTTTCTCTATGATATATATATATATATATATATATATATATATATATATATATATATATATATATATATATATATATATATATATATATATATATATATATATATATGGGGGAAAAGGTTTAAAGGGAAAGACTGAGACAAGAACAAAGGTGAGAATGAAGAATGAAGCTTAGACAGAATACAAGTCAACACCCTAAGAAGTCTGCCTCTAGACCTGCAGAAAGAGAAAATATCCCAAAACAAACAAACCCGACAAACCATAGCAGCAAACAGCATATGTATATATAATAATATAACAATGACAACATCACTGAAGAGTACACTGTACAAGTTAATACAAAAGGTATTTAGTGTCAACTGCAACGTGTCTATCTGAAAAACACCTGAATCCAAACACTTGTGTGTGGTTGTGAGCATGCTTGTGTTCAGAAGGTTTCTCCATAAGAATGTTTAATAGCAGGTGTTGGGACCCACACCCAGGTCTGCCCAGGACCTGAGGTAGACATGAGGAAGACCAGAGCCACAGACATCCAGAGGTCCCCCGAGCACGGAAGCCCGGGAACACCACCGCAGGAGCAGGGGATAGCCCCGGGGGAACCGCCTATAGTATTGTAGTCAAGACCACCTAACCCAAGACCAATTCAAGACTAAGACTAGAGTGTATCGAGACCGATACAAGACCAAGACTTTTAAGGTCCGAGACCAAGTCAAGACCAAGACCAGTGTCCTGAGGTAGGTCACAATAAAATGTGAAACATACTCAAAATTGCTTCTCAAATTGATCTGACAGATCCACATTCCCATAAAAACACCTAGAATTTAATATCTAACAAGTCATTTTACCTCAAATGTAATCTTTTATTAATTGTTTTTGCAGCTGAATTTCACAAAAAAGTTGAATCATCTGTATTAAGTAAAAAAAACACAGTGTGTTCTTGCTGATAAGAATAAGTATATATATCTTTGTAAAATATAACATTTCAAAATATAAATGTAAAATACCCATGCAGTGTTTTTACAAGTGTTGTGTGTATTGATAAAATTTTTGTGCTATTTGTAATATAGAAACAAACTAAAAAGAAAATATAACAAATAGTGGAGGAAAATATAGACTTTAGTTGCTTTGGCAGAAACAAAATTCCTCTTCTGCACTATTAAATATAACATAATATATAATATATAAGGCAACGCACTAATGGTGAACAACACTCAACTATGAACATTTACCAAGGAGCAACAAGCAAGAAGTGACCAAGAAGAAGGGAGCACACCATGACTGTTCTCACCCTCTCTCCCGCTCCATGAAGCCTGCATCAGTGTAGCAGCCAGGTAGTGCACAGAGCTATACATCTGCCACCATGACAGGTGACAAAAACAGAGAGCAATGAGCATGCGCTGTATGTGCTTTTATGTTCTTATGTTTTATTTATTTGCAAATTAAATAAATAGAATTTTAAATGAAATAGAATAATAATAGCTATTGCAGTGTGTGCAGAGCAATACAAAAACAAAAAATGGCTCTCACTGAGACTCGAGTCCTACTGTTCATAGTAAAGAGCCGTTCAAAAGAATCGGATTCCTGAACGTCGCATCACTATATTTCAGACTTTGGTCACAGCATAATCAGACATGTGCTGGTCAACAAATCCACACAATAATTCAGTGCAAAGACAGTTTTTAACCACACTTACACATAGCTTATCTTTCTTTGTGCTTTCTTTCTAAGTGACAATAAAAGTTGGACATAGTCCCACCGTCTCTGAAAGTGAAGCACTGCTGAATTTACATGACACTGTATGCTTTCTTCTTGATGTTGTTTTACAGATACAGTCTTTATGATTTATGTCGCTGAATTTTATTACTGACGATTTAGAAGACATCTTTTTCTGCTCCTAAACAACCACAGCTCACTTTCTTGGAGTTCTGTGTGCAAGTGAAAGGGGGTGAGGATGGGTGAAAGTGGGAGCAAAAAACATAATTAGCAATTAGTCACTTATTGCTTGGATTTGAATCGGTGTGTTTTGCATCCAATGATAGCAAGGATGTTAACAAATAAATTGGACAATATTTTGGCAGTTTGGTGATATTTCCACAGTGGTATTGACTGGTCTTGAAATAAAATCCAGAGTCCTCAATGTCTGAGACCGAGACAATTCCGAGCACAAATGCTGTCAAGTCCGAGATGAGACCATGACCATCAGACCGGTCTCAAGTACCACAAGACTGGCAGAAGCCTCAGGGGGTTACAGCGACAAGCCCACAGGCCCCACTGTCAACTGGCTACACTGGGGCAGATCCAGCCATGGGCACAGAAACCCAACCCCCAAGGCCACACTGCCTCCCAGCAGAGCCCCGACAGAGCCAGGGTGCCCAAGCCCCACCAAGAAGTGACGAGGGTGAGCCAGTACATACCCGAGCATCCAGCTCAGGATACCAAGAGCCATCAACACACCTGCAGAAAGAGGCACCAGCTACTGGCAGGGAGTGTGATGGGAGGAAGTAGGCCCCACGTTTGGTGGGGGACACAAGATGATCCAGGAAAGGGGGCAGCGTAAGACCCAACCTGACAGATAAACAGCCACACACAGACACAATCATACATTCCCACCCTCATGCGCACACACACATATATTCACACGACCAACCCACCGTAAAAATGGATCCCATACACCCACTTGCACTCCACATACACACTCTATACTCCCAGGTCCAGGTAGCTCCACCCCAGCGAGGCAAGAACAAAACATCTGAGGTAAAGAAATCCAATACCTCTCCAAGGACAACAAAAGGAATTATTTAATTCCTTTTATTCAAGAAAAGGCAACACTTTCTACAGCAACTTTTCTTCTGAAAAAAAACAACAACTTTGTCTTATGTCTTTAGATATAGAAGATACATTATTGCCTCTCTTACACAAGGCTATGTACTGTTGACTCAAGTCAGTGCACTTTCTCTACAATCAATAAGTTTATGAGTATTTTGAAAAGTGATCCCAAATTTCCAGTATGCAAACACATTTATTGAATTTCGAGGAATAATCAACCACATATTATAATTGCATAATTATTCTAGAAAATTTGTGAATGCTAATCCGACACTGCAAGCCCTTTGCAACTGAAATCTTTCCTTCCACCCAGGGTGATATGGATTTCTGAGGGGTAATGATATGGATAAAATTCTAGCCCTTAGCCTTTGTCTGTCCATGTTTTATCTATCTCTAAATGTGTTATCTCAAAACAGCTGTAATATAATGCCAAAGGAAACTTCTAGTATGGTAACCAAATACACCAAATTGACAGTGATTTATGTGTTTCTTTTATTTGAGACTTCCTTTATGCTTAATACTGTTCTTCAGTCTTCATCAAATGTAACTGAGCCAGAGCCAGCTCAGGTCTGCTATCGCAAAAATGGGTTAATGTACTTTTATTTTTTTGAGAGTGGGAGGTGTTAGGCGGTGGGAAATGATACATGATCTGTGAGTCAACTCTTCAATGGGGAAAAGTAAAACCCTACTAAGTGGAAAAAAGTCAAGGGCTAATCAAAACAGAGATGAAAACATATAACCGAGCTGACGATAGATAAACATGATGGTAGGCTTGTTGGTTACTGACAACACATCAAGTAAATCTCCACATCCTGAATGGGCTTTGACCTGAGCATGCAGGTCTAAATGTGTAGAAGTATCTCTGTGTTTTGACATTTGTGTGCATGTAAGTTAATACCATCCTAAAGACACGTTGATAGGAGTACTAGGGCCCAACAACAGTGACTAACATATAGGAGCGCCCTCACTTGTCCCCTAATTGCCTGGGGATACAGGGAAATACCCATGTATGCAATGCACTGACTCCTCTCAAGAGCATCTTTGTTGTCTACAAACTTCAGATTCAGAACTGTTTTTATTTCTCAAGCAAAGCAGCACAGATTATGCTCACACAAGCTTCGGGATGGTTTATTTACAAATAGAGAATGCAGAAACACCAAAGAGCTTTGGGGAGGCCGAACTCAGCCAAGCTGTCTGCCTGCAAGTCATTGGCACCTAACTGTTGCTGTAGACTCATTAAATATACTAACATTAACACTGCAGTAAAGGTAGTTTTCATGACTTTGTTTGTTGGTACTGAGGGAATCTGGAGCCCATAATCATATTAGGCCAGGCAAGCTCTCACTGTGATAATAATATGTTTAAATAACACTTTAAATTAAAAAAAACCTCTTGAGTTCAAAGAAACCACTCTTTATTTTAGTTGTTTTCATCACTGTCCAAAGGCCTCAGCATAACAGAAACAGTAGATTAGGTATTAAACTCACATCTGAATGGGGATCTTGGATCAGTCCAGACATGCCATACAAACCAAGAGTAAACTGAGGTTTGTGGTTAGGAAAAGAACATTTTTCTTACACATATTCCCCTTAATTTATACTGTTATAACAGTGCTTCACCAATGCTGAGATCTCTGCAATGGTCTTAAACCTGACTTGCTTCTGGCATTAACAGCAGTTTGTGTAAGTTACAACTGGCACTGTCTCACTGACACAACATCTGGATAGAGTAGAGAACACAAAGAAACATTATAAAACAAGGAGTTTTCTTCTTGTGGGCTGAAGTAGAAATTGTTCTCAATATCTGTCATGCTGACCAAAAACTGTGAAACACAGCCAATGAAATAAGTACTCGCACAACAGTAAGCTCTTCCCTTTGCTGTCTTCCTACATGAGCTTTTTATCCCTGTACTCAAAACACTCCCTTCAATAGAAAGCTCCTTCTAAGGGAGTTGATAGAATTCAGAGATATAGTAAGTGGAGTGACTCACTGAACCCATAAAATATAGACATCTCTGTTTGGTGAGTAACTGTATATCCATTGTTATGTTTTTGATGTACTTAACTCTGAAATGGGTTGAGTGTTAGAAGACTGAGTGGATGTTATTTCAGTGTATCAGTACATCTATCACTTAACAGAGCCAGATGAACTACTAATGTGCTGATAATTTGATGATTTAAGGGAAGATTAAATTAAAATTTAGAATGGATCTATAGGTCATAACTCATATTAAACGTTTCAGCCAAATCAAAGCTATTTAGAACTGAAAAAAAAAACAAACAAACAAAAAAACACTGATCTGTTTGATATCTTATGCTTTATTAAAAGATGGCTGGCTAGCTAGCTGGCTGGATAGATGGACAGATAGACAGGAATAAAGAATCTCTGTTCCAATATTCCTTCTGAGGTTTCACCAGCTTTTTAGATTATGAACAAGAAAATATCAAATTCAACCCTGATTTCTCAAAAAAGAGAATTAGTCCTTTAATGTAGTGATGTTAATCTGCATCGCTACAGCCACCTGCAGTGTAAATTCATATTCTCTTACAAACCCTACTGAACCTGAAAACAAGAAACAGAAAACTTGTTTGGAATAAAACTAACAGATGCTTTGACTCCCCTCAGGCCATACCACCCTGGATGGCGAGCCATATCGTCATTATCTAAAAACACTCTTGATAACAATTGACAGAATTTATTTTTTATAGTTTTGGAGAAAAAAAACCCAAAATAAAACTGATGATTAGATTTACTTGTTAGATCTAATATTATTTTAAGAATCCAAAAGCTTTTGAAAAGTTTTAGATTGTTATGTCTGAAAACCTTTTGTCAGTTAAAATGTCAACGACTGGTACCTCGTGGATAAAAACAGGATGAAATGTTGACAACTGATTTATAGACATCTTCTTATAGACCAAACCATTGCCTTCAAAAGTACATGATCTGAATTCGCTAATAATAATTAAAAAAAAAAAAAAAAAAAAAAAAAAAGTGTTAAAAAGCATACAAAGCAGCCGATTAAATACGTGCACACACTGGATCTTTAACTATCACATTAGGGAACCTTTGCTTAACAATTCAATACATATGCCTACATTATGTAAAATAATATCATATTAACAGCACAGCGCAGTTTAAATGACTCACAGTTTAGTATAGACTATCGGTGATTAGTATGCTGTTGCGGGTTTCATCTCACCTGCAGAAGCGCGTCTCTTTCTTTTTAAATTGGCCGACGGACAAGAAAATAAAGCACCAGCAAGGGTATGACACTTGCACAAGCTCGCATATGAAAAGAGAGTACACTGAACACTTCCAAGATATTTCCACTCCCCTCAGTGTTTGTTCAAGCGCTCTTGAACTCCTGGTCCACTGTGAGGCTTGGTGTGTGTTTTGGATGGATGGATTATTAGGTTATGTGGCGGCTCGCCCCGGGAAAGACGGCAGCCTCCCAGTTATTTTGCCGCTGAAGGGGAGGGGCCTTCGGCATCTGTACCGCTGCCAGCCAACTCATTTTGGTGGTGTAATTTTTATATTTTACTGAACTAAACATGAAGAAAAACACGAGAACAAAATAGTCCCTTTCGTTTTAGAAAATGATAGAATACTGTGAGGAACTCTTTAAGTAATGAACTGGGTCTGCATTTTAATGAGATTGGAAACTTTATTAAAGATTTGCTTACTTGGCTTGGACAAACCTTTTTAATTTGTTTAACTTTACAAAAAAAAAAAAGCTAGAGTCATACAAGAAGAATTTCACAAAGCTGTTATCCAATAATAAACGCTCAATGATTAGTTAATATTGAGATGATTAAATGCTAACAAACTTTTGAGTCAAGTTTTTATAGCTGTGTACTTTTGGCTGATACAACAGCATAACAAATTTTAACAAAAAGCAGAGCTACAGAAAGGAGATACAGTGAGATTCATGAACTAAATACCTAGGAAACAACAGTGGTTTATTATTATGGCTGAATAGATAAAGGGCCTGCCTTCATTTTTAGTGACTAGAAACACAGGTCCATTATGCGGTAGAAGCAAAATTGGGGATCCCTGCTTGTGCCACCCTTGGTAGCAACAACTGCCACCAGATTAGCGATTACTGGCAGGCAGTTTTTTGCACTGCTGTGGAGGAATATTGACCCACTCCTTGCAGAATTATTTTACTTTAGGCATATTTGATCAGCTTTTCAAGCATAAACAGCCTGCTAAATGCTACACCAAAGCCACTTTTGAGCATGTTTTGGGCCACTACAAAACCTTCATTTTGTGATTTTTTTGGTTTTGTTTAAGTCATTCAGAAGTGGATTTGTCTGTCTGTTTTAAGTCACTGCACTGAGGCAAGTAAGGCCTGCTGCACTTTGGATGTTCTTTTGTGACCTCCTGGATGAGTCCTGGATGCATTCTTGGAGTAATTTTATCTCTGAGAAAGCTCACCATTGGTTCATGTTTTCTAGATTCATGTATAATGGTTCTCACTGTGGTTTTTGCTGGTATCCAAAAGCCATAGTGATGGCTTTGTAATCCTTTCTAGAGTGATGATAGTCATATTTAATCAAAAGGAATGACAAGTCCTGAGGATAAATCTTTGATTGCTTCACAATGTTTTGATATCATGCTCATCCAGTTAAACATCATGACCATGTAAACCTGAAGCTTTAGTGAATGTTGAGAACAGATGGGTTTAAACTCAGGCAACAACCTTCTGCAGGATGGAATACCTTGCTGACCAGAACACTTAAAGACACAAGTGTAGAGTTGATAGAAGAGCTGATTTTTATGTGAACTTGGCTGTTTTATATGTCTCTACACACAGACGGCAGCAAGTCCATTCTTTTTTAACCGCAAGCTGTGGAATGGTCAGAGCCAAGTATGCACAGAGATCCTTTCACATGAGAGAAAAACTTTGATGTTCAACCAAGAAAAGAGAGTTAGGGTGTATCCAACTCATGTTAAGTCAGATATACTTCTCACTTACCTTTATGACCCACTGCTGCTTGGATTTTGGGTGTATTCTTTGGCTGATGTGACTGCGTCCAAGCCACTCGAGAGGATTATAGGTTATAGATTATTAAAACACTATCCTCCCACTTGGTTGGGAAGACAGCAGTTTAAGTGTCAGGGTGTGCACTTCCTCAGGATAACACACACACAATAGCAAAACTATTAGTGATGAGCAGCAATGATGACATAAATTGTAAAGAGGAGCTTAGGTCTATCTCATCCCTGCCCACTCAGCTGGGAGTTACATTAAAAGCTGGGAGGGGGAGGAGAGGGGGCTATGTATGAACTTGTGTTTATCTTTCATTTTAAGCTGATAAATAGAAATGCTTTGCAGCTCCACCCATTGCTTCAGGAAAACAGCAGCGTTTAGATAATGGTTAAAGTCTATGTATGAAAGATGGACTTTGCCACTGTGACTTCATCTGACATTGCCTGTTTTAGACCAATTAAAAATAGCACATAATTATGAGATGGAAAGAAAAGGATAGGTTTTGATTTCTATTGAAAAAATAGAAATCTGAAAAGTGTGGTATGCATTCAGCCCCCTAACTGAATACTTTGTAGAACCACATCCAGCTGCTGCAATTCTTTAAGGTATTTTCTCACTAGGCTTGCATATCTAGAGACTGATTTTTTTTTTTCCCTTGTTCTTTGCAAGGAATATTAAAAGACATATATTCTTTTCCTTTCAATTCATAATTATGTGTTACTTTGTGTTGGTCTATGGCATTAAATATCAATAAAATACAAATTATTTGAGATTGTAAAATGCCAAAATTTGAAATCAAAATTATGAATGTTTTTTCATGCTAGTGTAATTCCTATCAAATCACGTGTAAGCATTGCATATTTCCCCATCTAAGTCTTTTTAGAATCAAAAACAGCCTCATTTTACCATGTGGGTGGAGCTGTATACTTCAAACCTGACTGAGCAAAAGTATTAAGTTAGAAGTCAGACAACCAGATTAAACCACAATGATTTAATTTAGTATTTCATGACATTTTAATTGAATAAGAGTGAATAAGACGACCAGACGGATGACAGCAGTTACTGATAGTGCAATTTAATATAATTTTTGGCATCACTTTTGACACCAGCCTTTTTAATGTTTGTTATACTTTAAGTGGTATTTTTTGTTGATTTTCAATTCACAAATGTTGTGGCAAAATGTTTCAGGTTTTTTTTTTGTATTGGATGTGAAAGAAATATTTCATAAGCATAATGTATTCCACAGATCCCACTAAACTGTTTCTTTGGAGATCACTTCAGTCAGAAAGAGGCAAACTTCACGCTATATTGAAAAAAATAATTTTTTGGGGGTCCAATGTGTAAATCAGTTTGTCAATTTTACATCACAAAACATATAGTTTAACTTAAAATACAACTTTTCAAATGGCAAAACCTGTCATGTGAAGATTTACACTGAAATATACCCAGTGTTAGGGATTCCTCACTAAACATTAGTTTAAAACAACAAGATTTAGCTAACAAAAAGAACATCCCCAGTCATTTTCACAATGATTTAATTTTCTTAATACTTTTAATGTTAACTCTGGATTAGGTGGGACGCTGCAGAAGTTTCCAACTATACTTACCAGTCTGGAAAGTGATGTCTATTCTCTAAAATTGTTGGAGCTAAATTGTAAGCAGGAAATTACAGACATTCAGGGAGTACATATTTTTCTGCAATGATGCTTATTTTAAGAGAAATTGGAGGCACTTTCACTGGGAAATATGTGCTCTTAGATTAGTAAGAACTAAAAAGTCATGTTGTAGTGTGTAGTTTATATTCCCCGTCTCTTGTTGTCAGCTAGTAAAACACTTAGATTTAACCTTTAGTCTTGACTGGGCTAAGGGACTTTCTGGAATGAGGTACATGAATTTCCATATTATTTGCCATTAATTAGTAAATTTGCAATGCTTTTTTGTTTAAAGAAGGAAACAGCTTTCCTTACATGCCTGTGTGTATTCCTAGGGGAGATGGCCTTTTGCACAGGAACACATGCAGTCTATGGTATGGTGCAGAATACACAGCAATCTGAGAGTAATTTCCACTCTAATCGCTCAAGATCTCAAGAGGGCAGTCATCCAGTCTTGGTCACCCAGCGAGCTTAACACCCACACACAAACATACATGGAGCCCTTCGAACTTTAGTGCTACACTTTAACTGGTTGATCTCAATAGCAGGAGCTGCCTACAGGCCAGTCGTACTCTAAAGCAACTGAAGCAGAGCTAATTGTCAATGATTGCTTCTTATCAATGATTAGGGATAAGGATCATTTATTAGTTTTCAAGTAGATGTGTCACCAGGCAATGAAGGGACCTGAATATTCCCAGACAATTGAAATATACAGAAGTGATGCAGACATACGAAGGGTTAAATGTCAACAATGGGGTATAAGAGTTTGGTTTTTAAGGACGAGGGCAACTGTAATATAGTCAGTCATTAGAAGACACTGTTGGTTGCTTAACCCAGATCTGGGAAAAAACATATATTTAGTTTGCAGAGTAATACCATTGTTTAATAAAAGAGTAGATAAAAATGTGATGTAAATGTCTCATGTATTTGTATTTAGGAGTCCGATACCCAAATGTGACTGTGTTAATTGATCTTAGTCCTCATAAAATGAGAAATAAAAACAGGTGTACAAAAACTGATTAAAGGAAAACAACAGTCACTGCATTTTTCTAACTGGGAGGCAAACAATCAAAGCCTCAAACATCACAGTCTTCCACGAACAATAAACCCAGAGTTCAATTAGGTGCATTCTCACAAACACACACACACATACTTCAAAAGAAACATTTGAAATTCACTAAACCATACTGCCAAAGGTAAACACTAAACTTACTGGCCCATTATCCTGAAACTGCAACAAAAACATATACTCAGTGAGTAGGAAGGAGAGCATGGTGAGAAAATGAGTTTGTTTTTTGCACTCTACTTTTATTTGTTTTGGTGGGGATTTCTGGAAGTTATTAGTGTGCATGAAGAGTCTGAGCATGGGATTATTTATTTATCCGCATACAGGTTTATGGTTACACAGCAAAAGTCTCAGAGGTTAGGCTGAAAAGATCTGAAGTACGAGCAGGTAAGATTCGGGAGTTTGTATAAGACAATCATAGCCAATATGTAAAATTAATTTTGGTATGTTATTGTAAAAGAAGACAGTGTATTTCAGGACAGGTTAACAAGAGCTTACAAGATGGGACATGATATTTCTTCCACTGCTTACAAATCAGTTGTATCTTGTCTGTCACACTGTGCATTTTATTTTTCTACATGTTACCAAAAAATGCTGCCAGAAAAATTATTTAAAAGTGATGAGGACTTCATCAATGCTTTTGTAAGAATGTTGTTGGGCAATCCAACATGTGCTCTTTATTGTTTGACTCCTTTTCACAGCTGGACAAATCTTCTTGTTCTCTCACTTCAAAATATGAGTCTCTAACAAAGATACAGACATCAAACCAACCTTGGAAAACAACTGTCCCCGAAATCTCATAATTGGTGGTGCCACCCTTGCAAGTAAAAACTCCCCTTAAATGTTGGTGATAAGTTGCAATGAGTTTATCTGAAACATTTAAGTGCAATTAAAACAAAACCAGAACAAATCCATAAGAGGACAGACCCTTTTGACAGCATTATATATATAATAACAATTGACATGTAGAAAAAGAAATGCATTGAATGCTGCTGCCATGAATAATTCTTAATCTCTATAATGTTAAATGATTAAACCCTTAGAAAACACAAATTCAAGAAATAATATGCTACCTGTTATGGTCTACTAATATATCTTCTCTTACTTATGATCTGAATTTTTAAATTGTCCATTTGGTGAATGAGGAATTCCACTATGATCTAAGATTATTCTGAAAAAGAAATTATTCTGCAAGACAATCAATAAAAAATCAACATCCACAGATTTTCAGATTCATATCTTTGTTCATGTCCCAATGGGCAATTAATTTTACAGCAAGTCACATTAAAAACAACAACATACCAATGTTAGTATGGTGTGTGATGTAAGTGTGTTATTAACATCACTTTTCCTCAACTCTTAACTTAAAAACAGAGTTGAGAACAACAGACTATAATGAAAAGGGGATTGTTTTTTTTGGAGAAATTACTATTCTAAAGAAAACTGTTCACTAAAAAGACTGTGATGGCCATTACATTTAAGCTTTAACATGGTAAGGGGATCTTGGAGAATAACGCACAGACACCTTTACCAGCTCAGAAGAATACATAAGTTACAACTGCCTTAGGTCATGCTTTTCCTTACGTCAGATCCAGACACAATGTACAAAATGTGCATCCAGATTAAATAGCTCATCTGACATCTGCCCCAAATCTTGACAGGTCTTCACATTCCTCCCTTGAGAGAAAAACATCTGGGGATCTCATCTGGTTAGCCAACAGTACATCCTAGAAGAAAGAGAAGAACGAAAGACAGAGAGGAATAGAGTGTGAATTAGACCCCTAAGGATAGGAGGCAGACATGCAACCTCAGATTGTCAGTAAGTCTATCAAAAAAACACATCTAACAACATTTTCTCTGTGTAGTGTGTGAGTGGTGCTTGTGTGTGTCTGTATGATATGGTGCAGCTGTGCTCTGTATTAAATTATCAAGGAATACTCCTCCCTCCGTTACCAGTTCGGACTACTTAAATCCAGAATCTTTAGTAATGGTTCAAAAACATGACATTTTTAGATTTAATTTTATCTCCAGTGTTTATTAAAAGACAACTATTTAGTAACAAATGGAAGCATGTAAAATATGTTTGCATAGAAATCTAAACCCATGAGTATAGCCTCTCAACCACACTACTCTTAGGTTAGGTGTGGAAACAGTAACAGATAATTAAATATTTTATAATATATCTCAACAATAATTACATAAATGTTTACTAATATAAAAAAATACATTCTCTTCTTTTTGTATCCATAGCAACAAGTCTGAAGAATGTGGGAACTTTGGGTTGTCAAACATGCAACCCAAAGTTGGTACTCAACATACAGGCACCAAGATGGGGGGCAACAAGTATGCCCACTCCTGCTGACCGCCTCTCAGCAGGGGCAACTCCAGAGTGAAAGAGTGCCCAATCCTCAAGGAGACTGGTTCCAGAGTCAGAGCTGTATGTCGAGGTGAGTCCGACTGTATCTAGTCAAAAGCTCTCAACCTCGCACGCCAGCTCAGGGTCCTTCCCCTCCAGAGAGGTGACATTCTATATCCCGAGCTTCTGTAGCCAAGGATCAGACCGCCAAGCTCCCCACCTCCGGCCACCACCCATCCTACATTGCACACGACCCCTTTGGTATGGTGTGTGATGATTTCACTGACCACAGGCAGTGAAATCATCTTCATAAGTAGGAAATGAGTGCAAGAAATACTTTAGCAACTCACACAAACTTCAGCAGATCTACCAACAGAGCAATAAGTGAAAATCTGAAATAATTGGAAGATTGTAAAACAAGACGGAAAGAGGAGCCTTTAACCGACACTTTATAAAGGTGTTAGTTCTCTGTAAAAGCAAATGCCCTAAAAGATTATCTGGAATAAATTACCTTTGAATACAGAAACAACATAGAAAACAATAGGTATTTTTATCATATAAGAAAGTAGTCAACAGTGTTTGTATTTCTATAGGGGTCATATGCAGCAGCAACAAAGAAATGAGCATGGTTACTCAAGTTTCTGTTAAATAGTTTTACTTTTGTCAGCAGCAGATTTTTGATGATCATTTCTCCATTATTCACTTTCCTTCTTCCAAACATTTTTGATGCATATCTAAATCTAAAAGCAATCAGAATGTGGGAGAGGAAGAGGAAAAAATGGTGAGGAAACTGCAGATAGGTTTGATCAGCCTGGGTTTCGGCTTATCAAACATCTAAGTTCACTGAGTGAGTGTCTCATCTCCTGAGGTGGGCCCACATTCATAAACACTGAGACTAGTTGCTTGCAAAGATGGAGCTGAAGTTCAGCATTCTGGAGTAAACATTTGTTGACCTGATTCCAGGAAGCAAATAGTGTGTGTGGAAACATTGTAGAATTCCAGAAAACTAAATTTGATTGTTCTAAATTGACATTTGTGTACACACTCCATGCTGTTCAGTACATTTTAAGTCTTGTCAAATACAGCAGCCATTAAGCATAAACAGACGCAGAACTAAAGAAGGAGAAACAAAGGGAGAAAAAACAAACAAACAAAAAGGTGAGATACATACACATAATGACAACCATGTATTCTTTATTGTGTATTGCAGATGTTTAGCTTTGGGGACAATCTATTGTGCCACTGAAACTTTTCAGTTTAGTGAAAAAAATACCCCTTTTACTTCTTTTCCATGATGCTTGTGTAATCCTTTTAAAGGAAATACCAGAAATTATGTAATTCATTTAATTTAATCAAGCACCAGCTGTCCCCTGTTCCAAGCTGCTAACCCTTCACATAAGGTTGGAGGAGACACACCAACACTAGAAACAAAGTTGGACTGTGATCAAGTTACTGATACAAGCGAACATCAACTCCACTGTTACTTTTAATCCTCTTTAACGTTCCACTGATCCCCCACCACTCAGCTTGTTGATATTGGGCTTGTATTTCTGCACCAATTCATTACAACAATAGGATCCATTTACATGACCTTCCTGAAGGTCTCAGAAGAAAACACTGATGATAATGTGCATGCTCACTGAAGCATGACTGCCATATCCCCAAAGTCTGCCTCAGGTGTGTTTTTAATCTGCATGTTTCACTTTTAGACCCTCAGTATAGATGTCTGGGGCTGCCTGGTTTGCTGGAAGCAATAAATCACTCTATTACAACATTTTAAAACAATTGAGAACAATTAAGAGCAGTTATGCACCTAATTACCAATGCGTTTTTATTACTGTTGTGCCCCTGCACTGTTACAGAAAATTCTCGTGCTAATATGGTCACAATTCATCCTGAGGTGACTCTAAGTCATTCAATTGCTCTATAAACTAAAGATTTAACTGACCAATTTGAGCAATTTGGAAACAATTTACAGCAGTTAGAAGAGTTAATAAAAGTGAAGTCATTTTATTCAGTAGTTCACTAGGGGTCGAAGTTGTAGACATATGTTAATGTGACTGGCTGTGCATGAGTGTGGGTCTGGATCTGTGAACAGTTGTGTAAAACTCAAAAGACATTTGTAATAAGGGCCTCACAGAAAGCTGTAGATCGCAAATAACCAGCTGAACAGGCCAGACCTGGCCATTAAAACACCTTTACGTCTATTAGGCAATAATGAGTGCTGTGTTAAGCTGCTGTCTGGTACACTCTGGCTGCCACCACACAGCTCAAACCCTTACTGCAAAGGAAATGAGGAATGATTTGTACAATGAGTCACTGTGAAGTGAAAGCAGCAATTGGACAAACTGGAATAATGTGGTAGGAGTGGTGGCAGGGTTTCCCCCAACTGTGGCACTCATTAACCTAAAGGGTGTTGGTACTGAAACAGGAAAAGACTTGTAGCATGTGCATCTCTGAATGAGTGTGGCTGTGTACGGGAAAGATAAAGTGGCAGCCCTCTGCTCTAAATAACTTTCACTGGTACCATTCCCTTTTAGCACCATTTTAGCATACCTCACTGTTGCACACTATCACAGGCTGGTTACACCAAATCATGTCATGCAGCAATGACCTTCAGTAGCTCATTGCACAAATACAGCTGTACTGCTGTGTTGAAAACCACAGCAAATATGTGTACGGTAAGTAAACTTGAACAGTTAAACCCCTGTAATTGTCAAGTTGCAGCACATGGAATAAAACTGAATTCCAGGTGGTTTTCTTAACCAAGTAAATTCTTTTTAAAAAAATGACTATTTCTATGTTTCTGTAATTCAATAATTTTATTTCCAATAAATAAACATGGTTTGTTTTATCTAAATCGTATGTGTTTTGCATGATATGCCTACATTCTGTGCTATAGACTATGTTCATACAGCAGGCAAATTCAACTTTTTTGCCCACATATGGGTTTATTTATTTATGGTTTTTTATTACAGTCTGAACATCAAAAATCAGGATTTAAAAATAAAAAATTTGACTCAAGCAACTTTTATTTGGTCCTAAATCCAGAGTAATACAGTTTATGTGTAATAATGTTCGTCAAAGCTACATCATTCTGAATGCTTATGTCGCAATTCACTGAATTGTGAAAAATGCCACAATTTTGCATCATAGGAGGTGGGAAGGGACATATTCAAATACAAACAATGGACAAAATCACTGTATTCACCATTAATTGGGCAAGTCATTCTGTCAAGTCAAGTTTTCTGACTGGATTACAACTTTAGAACTGATCCACACATGCTGACATGTCAAGCATCCATATTTACTTTAGTAATAACATAGTGATGCGTATGACGTCATGTCTGCTGCATGCACAGATCACACTGGAGTCTGATGGTGGTTGAATTTAAATTAAAATGATCTCAGCAAAAAAATCAGGAACCGCAGTGTGAATGCTATAGTGTGAGCCAGTCTCCTCCTTCTGTGTGGTCAATATTTACATGGTCAATTCTTAAAAATCAATGTGTTTTTTTCATGGCCGGAGCTGGCAAATCTGTTTTGTGAGCAGTGCACATTATTTAATTGATTTAACAAATCTGTGTTTACTAACAATCTTTACAAATGGGCGCAATTAAAACTTTTTTGGCCATATCTGAATTTTACGATAGTCTGAACAACACAGATCAGATTTTTTCAAATCTGTCCCAGACCACTTTCAAATGTGTTCCTGAAAAAGATTCATAGTGACATCTTTCTAAATTTAGACAATGATGAAAGACAAGCATGGCAGATGTTATAACTGCTGCTCTGTCTAATACCTGCATGCTCACACTGTTCTGAGTTTCAGATTTCAGATTCTTATCTTTATTCAAACTCCATGCAGAACAATTCTACTCACAATGAATCAAGTTAACCACATCAAAATGCTACGACCTTTTTCTAGAACCAGCCTCCTTCAAAATGAAAGTCTTGCCAAAGTATTTACAGACATTAAAGGGGCAATATTATGTGTTTTCCAGCCACATAATACCATTTTATAGCACAATTAAGTAACTATGTTACTTTCAGTTATTGTAAAAATGCTGTATATATCAAATATGACTTAAAATACATTTGAGTTTCATAATTTAATGCCTCGAAATTGGGTCTGTCTCTTTAGGAAACTTGTGCTCTTTCTGACACTCCGCCTTCAGGAGATCATTACAAAATCACTCCTCTGTTAACCCATTAACAACATTTTTACCAGCATTGCAATGAGAAGTAGTTTGAGCAGATGCACAGTTCCACCAGGTGTTCTCTAATTGCTGCTGATGCTAATCTGAAGGAACTGAATGGTGAAGTCACGGGGGAGGGGTATTCTGTGAGTCGGATGCTCAGCAGCTTGGAAACTGCTGCTCCGAGGGGGAGCTGCATCTCGGAGGTGGCGCTCAGTCTCACTAAGCATTTTGTGCAGCTGAGTGGCTGCCACAGGAGACTAAAGGACTTCTCAAATATGCATGAAAGAATCAAAGCAACACTCCAGGTATGTTTTTGATGAGGGAATGACATTATAACATGATGTAAAGCTCAAAAAAGTCGATTTTACATAATACTGCCCATTTAAAACAGACACATTGATGGAACTATAATTTTGTCAGTTCTGACTGCACAACTTCCGACTTGATACACTTGACCTGTGGAACATGCATATTTACATGCTGCAGGTGACATCACATCTTCTTCTCCAACTTCCTCTTGAACTGCATTACATTTATAATGTAAACAACTGTCAAAACAAACAAAAAAAAACATTGTATGCTCATTGTAATTGAGCATTAAGACTTGAAGTGAGAACATGTTTTTCATCCTTTAGGATGTTGTTTAATTCAATTCAGTTCAGTTTATTTATATAGCACCAATTCACAAGAAATATCTTCTCGAGGCATTTTACAAAAAAAAAAAAAAAAAAAAAAAAATCATTTCAATTCAGTTATGCATACATTCCAATTGATCCTCGTTATCAAACAGTACAGTAAGCTCAGTTAGTTTACAAAAAAGTTTAAAAAGTTTCTGTCTAAGGAAACCCAGCAGACTGCATCGAGTCATTGACTTGCAGCATTTACTCCTCCTGGATGAGCCTGTAGCAACAGCAGAAAATCACTTGCATTGTGTCGTTGACTTTAAATCAATCCCTCGTACCGAGCATGCATGTAGCAACAGTGGAGAGGAAAAACTCCCCTTTCACAGGAAGACATTTCCAGCAGAACCTGGCTCATTATGAGCAGCCATCTACCGCGACCGACGGGGGGTTTGAGAAGACAGAGCAGAATGCACAAGAAGAAACAAATGAACTGATTTAGGATTATTTTTGATGTTCATGAAAGTAAAAAGTTAATAGCAGGAGAGGGAGAATGATTAGCTGATGGCAGCATTATCTCAGCTGATGCCCTCCTCCAGGAGGGTATCACAGCCAAACGGAATGCCAGCCCAGGTATAACTTGTTCATTGAATACGTTAAGTGAAATGTTGTCAACTACAGGCTTACTTGTAAGAAGATTTTTTTTAAGATTTAGAGGTGTTAATGGATATTATTTATTGACAGTAAGAAGAGCAGAGAGACAGGGGACAGACATGCAGTAAATGGCTTGAGTCAGAAATAAAACTTGGGACAGCTGTGTTGAGGACAATAGCTTCATTATGTGGTACACCTGTTCTACTACTGAGCCACATGGGGTTCTAGAACATGGATTTTTGACATTTGTTGAACTATTAACATTGTATACCTTGCTAAAATGGTTAGCAAGATATAAATTTTTTTTTGGTGAAAAATTTATTGACATTGTTAAACATGGAACATGGCTAAATACCAACTGAAGAAATAGAATTTCAGAAAAGAAAGAAAATAATACACAGTCTATTTGGTATTCAACCAGAATGGCTGTTATTTTGCCGTATTTAGGTTTCAGATTAATAAAAATAAGTAAAGTTCTTTCTGTCCCCAAACAGGTAGTTTATGAAGACCAGGTTAGTAGGCATAGAAATTGATTGAGATTCTTCCATTTCCCCCCAGTCCAGCTTGAGGTTGCACACCCAGTCATTTCTGGGAAACATTACTACTCTTTGATAATACACCATCTGACTTTGACACCCATAACATGAGAATATGGCAATTAAGAGGAAGGAGAGAAACAGGAGAGAGTAAAGAAAGAGAAAAGGAGTGATAAAGTTTGTAAAATGAAACCCTTTATCTGCTTTTCGTCTCCAGTAATGGTCATTAGCTGAGTTTGTGGTTGCTTGCAGTAAATTTTTAACCTTTCAAATCACAGGGTCAATTTCAAGATTCAGTTAGGAGGTGGTTATAAATCTAAAGGTTTTTATTTTTTTCCTTCCTCAAGGGATTGCTCATTAGATTGGAGCAGTGCCACCAAAACCAATACCACATGGCTCTTAAAAGAAGAAACTCAATTAGCAAGGTAACAAGGTTATTTGAGGTCCCTAATTTCCAACAGTGACATATAAAATAGAGATTGAAGTTACAAACTGTGTAATGAGACTATGCTCTGTGTGTACCTCTGTAATATCTGCAAAACCCAGTGTTATGACACATAACAACACAATATGTATTTGTATTTATCAGTTACACAAGCACATTGTTATAGTTGTTCATTTACTTACCATGGTGAATTAATAGAAATTAGACATTTAGCTTAGTAGAAAAATCAAACTGTACAGTCATGAAGATGCTCATTTGATTCCCACCCTCCTGGTGGTCACTGAGAATCTAGACCCTATCCCAGCTCTCACCTGCTAAAAGATAGAATACACCTTGTACAGCTCACCAGTCCATCAGAGGATCAATATAAAAAGACACAATCACACACTTTAACACGCATTAATAAGGTCAGTTATCAATCTTGATAACTGAACTTACATACAAGATATTAGAGTCTAAAAGGAAAAACTGGACTACCTGGACAAAAAAAATCGAAACTACTCAAACATATCGAAACTTCACAAAGAAAGGCCTGCACAGTGTGGATTAAAAACCAAATATTTTCATTTTACCAGGTAAAAGCTGCAATGCAATTGATTAAACTTGATGAAATGGTTAACTTTTTAAAATATTTTTGTGCATTTTGCCAAGAAAAACAACTCTTTTTAGTATCTAAACAGGATTATCGCTGTTTTTCCAGCTTCCTCCCCTATCTGCCCTGCTTCTGCTCTTTGTGCTGTGCTGTTTGGACAGGCTGTACTGAATTGTCAGTTTCCCCCTGGCAGACTAATAAAGGTAGCCTTGATTCTTGATTTTATGAAGTGAAGGTCTACATAAAACAATAATTATAGCTGTAAATACTTTAAGGACTCCGGGGGAATTTTGCTTGCAACATAAATGATATTCAAACACACTTTTAAAAAGGTAAATCTAGAGTCTATGATCTTCGGGACGGTTGACATGATACATAAACTTCTCACTTTTCTTATTATCTATCCTTCCTCCACTCTCTTTCATTATCAGTCAGTCAAAGCTGAAAAAGCATTTATCTCAAGTGAATCCACTGTATGTTTTTACCTGCTAGCTTCAGGGAGAATTTTTCACAGCTGACTATTTAAATTCCAAAAGCACAAGTTGTGCAAGTGGTTACTCTAAGGTAAAAAGTCATATGAAGGACATCAGAAACTGCCAGCTCTCTGGCAGCCTGGGAGATGTTTCAAGTCATCCCACTACATGAAATACATATATATATATATATATCAAGTCACACAATCTATGTATATATTTTTTGTTTTTTAACTACTAACATTTCTTCATCTCACGCCATGTACAACCCACCACTGCTGGGCAATGGATCAAGACAAAAGATATATTTAGTCAATATTAAATGTAATTTCAGTCCAATAGTCAGTCCTGTTTTTTCTTTTGTCACTATCTGTGAATGGTTTGTATTTTTAATGCTCAGAAACATGCACATCTTGTACATTTTTAATTCACCAACTCAGTTGTACATTCCTCTGGAGTATTTTTTACAACTACACAGTATTCATGTTGAAATTTTGCCTTACTGTACAGTATTTCTTTCTATTCTTTATTCTGTGTTTTACATATATTTTATATTCTTTGTGTGAGTCTGTTTTCTGTTACTGCCTGTCACTGCCATTTTGCTGCTATTGCACAGAAACTTCCCCATTGTAGGACAATAAAGGATATTTCTATGCTATTCTATGTCATTCTGTTCTAAAAGACATAACTAATCTACATAGATAACAATGCATATATAAGATATAGCCACACTTAGAATGAAAACTAGAAATGAAAGAAGACATCGACCCAATCCTTAACGCCAATAGTGGTTTCCCTGCAATCCATTTCACCATATCTTCTTCCCCCTGTCTCCCTATGCTGAACCAGCTGAAGAACTGTCTCTAGTCTCCTCTCTAGTGGTTGGAAGACCCCAGCATGAATCATGACCTCACCCTGGTGAGTTAATTACAACAAAAAGGGCAAGGATCCTTACAGGAAGAAAGAGTTAAAAACCAGGAAATTCAGAGAAAGGGATAGCCTGAGGTGAGTAATCAATCATGAGGTGTCTACCATGGGGTCACCTGAATACTTATGCATGTGACTGTGCATGAGAGAGTATTATTGTTTCTAGAAAGCTTGAATCAAGATTTTTTTTTTTTTATTATTTTCCAAGACTATCATCTTGATTGATCTTTGGAAAATATGGAAAGCTGAATAGTCACAGTGCCATCATAACCACTGTACCAAAACTGTGCAACTTCTGATAGAACACTGGCATGACTTTTGACATAAATGTTCCCCTGAAATATAGTTAATGTTGACCTCTTTCTCTGCCCTTATAAAAAAGTGTGTTGCTATACAATACAATATGACCTATTATGTCCAAGTTTACAACATATTATTGGCAAATCTCTGATAGCTTAACATGGAGAGATGCCTTGCTCTTAACTTCTTGACCCTTTCACCCTTGTGTGAGGCTACCTTTCTGTTGCTCCCATAGTCTTTTTTTGGGATAAGCTGTGTATTGCATTCAGTGAATGATTCATTCTGTATTGCAATATAATTTCCTTTGAACTCCATGCTTACTCAGCAAATATATGTAACAATGTTTATGCAATTAATTCAAACCTAAAAAGCTGACTTCAGCTGTCCAATAATTACTCAGGGTACAGCAAGGCACCACAAATAGTCAGCATTGAGAAAATATCTTATCCTAGTATCTGTAACATGTGTCACTAGTTAGAACTGAAGTAGATTAATTCTCTCTGCTGACAGTCTACAAGATCAGATTTAGCCGCAGCAGTAATATATCACGTTAATATGGAATGTTTTTCAGCTGATTAGTTTCCTGTCTCAATGTGCATGCATACAAACCACACAGATGCAGGCTTCCATACACACCAAAAATAAAAGGAAAAATTCCCATTTTTTCTCAGGGAATGAGACTTTCAAGTTCTCAAGTGAAATCATATGCAGTTTAATACATCACACCTGTTCCACTGACACATGAGTTGAATAAAAAAAGAAGACAGGTCATTAGATGCACAATCTCCTGCTGTTTATCACTTTCTGACTGAAGTTCACCAACTGCCTCATGTGCATTTCTGTTCTTTTTCCAGACTCTTAAAAAGAGCATAGCTGGCAGCGACAATGAATGTACCGTATCACTGCATGAGACACACCCACCTTTCATCTTACGCCTCTACTGTGCAGCAAGTATGTTGACATTAGTTGCTTATGGAGGAGATTGTTTTCATAATGTTTGCCATTACTGTCAGGTCTAGTGCAGGTCTGAGGAAATATGCTGTCAATTCAATAGGCTGAAAAAAATTAAGAGAATAACACTTTAACAGTGCAGGATATGTTTCCACTTTCCTGTCTGACAAAAATTCAGGTAATATAGCTACAAGGAATGTAGATCATAATCCAAGCCTTTAACTGTACTGGATCTTTTCTAAACAACCCATGGACTTATTCACCCCCCAAAAAAGAAATCAAACTGCATGATGTGTCACATTAGAATAAATAATTAATTAAATATTTTTTTTTAAAATACTAAAGGTAGTTTTTCATTAGTAGTCCAGGAAAATTTAAGCACTTTAAAAGCTGCCTTTTTTATGGAGTGTTTGAGATGTTCAGCATTTTTCTGCGAAGTAAGAACTAAAAAAGAAAAACAAAACCCTAACTGGGTAGCAACAGTATGTTTACATGTTGAACTGGTGTATTTTGCATTCACAAAATGTATGTGTTTTGTGCACAAGGTTTATAGTTTGATGATTTTAGTTTTGTTTGTTTGTTTCTCAGTAAAGAAATTCTTTGGTCTGTGAGTCACTGTATTTTTCAAAACATGTAATATAAGCAAATGTGACTGTTAAAATTATTTATTTGTTTCTTTGTTCTCTTCTTACCTTCTGTGATTGTTTCTTTTGGAGAGGGGACAGGGTCATATTATCCCCTTTCCATTTTGTTCCTTTTGGGACATGTAGAAGTTTTAGTTACCCCGTCTTGACTTTTCTGGGGCATATTGGAGCCCTCTGCCACTGGACGTTTTGCACCTATTCATACTTACATGTTGTACTTCCTTTGACAACTAAGTAGCTAAAGTACTTTTCATATAATCCATCCCTAGTCCTTTGTAAGAAAATATGGTCATGTTTTGCCAATAACTCATGTCTACCACCTGGAGATTGCTCCAAGCTATTTTTGATTTGATCCAGGATTATAGTTTCTCTTAATTTATGGCAGCTTGTCCAATCTGGAAAATAAACAACATAAATAAAAATACAGTTTAATACAAAGATTTTTCTGAAAGTTATATACAATCAAATGTAATTATTCAGAAGATTTGATGATGTTTAGAAATATTTATTACTATAATTATTTAAAATAATTAATAAGAGAAATAAATTACATGTAGAGACATGGGTATGATATGGCAACCTGTAGGAACAAATTGGGGTATAAGATGGTGATGGGCTGAACTTTGAACAGCCAAGAGCAGGGGTGTTCAGCTCCAGTCCTCAAGGGCTGATGTCCTGCAGGTTTTAGATGTGTCCTTGCTACAACATAGCTAATTCAAATGGTCAAATTACTTCTTGAGCATGCCACCTAGCTCTACAGTGACCTGCTATCGAACCCTTAATTTGATTCAGGTGTGTTGAATCAGGGCAACATATAAAACATGTAGGATACTGGGCCTTGAGGACTGACTTTGGGCACCACTGTACTAGAGTAAAACTGTTTCCATGTGGTGTCAATTATTAAGCCAAGCAATCCCAAATAAATCCTATGACACACATTAACCATTCATTGTGTATACTTGCTTATCAGTGCAGTGTAACAGCCTAGATAGGCAGTTAGTCCACCACAGAGCAACACAAGACAAACAACCATCCACACATGCGTATATCTCAGAGCTACTTAGAGAGATGAATTAACCTAAGAGTATTTTTTTGGGTTATGGGAGGAAGCCACAACTAACGGGGAGACAACCCATGCATGCTTGGGGAGAACATGTGAACTCCATGCAGAGAGACAGAGAGATTCAAACCCAGAGCCTTCTTGCTGTAAAGTAGCAGTGCTAACCAAATTTGTAAGAACAGCTTTGTGCTGCTCTCACACCTTCTGCAAAAAACAGAACCAAATGAACTTATCACAGTTCTTGGTGTCACTTTGGGGACTGCATGGATTAACAATGATATCTGGTCCTTTTGGAACTCAAGAGAACATAGTGCATGGGACTTATTGGATTAACTTTGAAGAAACCACTGGTCACTGAATATTCCAAAAAAGTAAAGCAGCAGATTCAAGGAAGCCTTCAAAACAACAATACATTACATATTTGGGACATAATGCTTTGAGTAAAAGAAACAAAGAAACAAAAAATAAAACTACACCACTAGACTAACTTGAGCATTTGATGCAGTATGTTTTAAGTATGCAGTTCCAATTGTATGCAATTACAGGTACATCATAACTTTCTCTTGTCAGTCTTCAGAGGTCACAAGAGAAATAGCTGATGTTTTCTTTGTTTACATATGGCTACTATAACACAAATGGTTCAGATAAATGTACTGTTTCCTGTGTAAAGCCACTCGCAGATTAATGGCTACCAACGAGAACAAGAGGAGGAAGGTTTTATTAATTGAACCTCAATGTTGAAACAATCAAATGAAAATGTTGTCTACTTCATGGCTACTTTTCAAGGATCACTGGGAAAGAACCTTGTATTACTCCCACTCACTTGTTGCCAACATTATTTCATGAACTCGCTTCCCCCTTGAGGCCACTGAATTTTACTATGGCTTTTACAAGGCAATGGTCTGTTGACTACCCATTCGCAAAAGGTCCTGATGTCTGGGGAGTGGCTGAAAGGAATGAGAGGACAGGACAGATGGAGCCAGAAAAGAACTGAGACCTTTGATGTCTGGTTACTGGAATAGCCTCATTATGTGTTTGATGTTTGTGAGCTGCACACACCTCAAACAATATGAAATATGTATTTCACATTAACATTTTTTATAATGGCAGTTTTACAAGATCTTTCATCTGTAGATGAAAGATTGAAGTTAGGATATATATATATATATATATATATATATATATATATATATATATATATATATATATATATATATATATATATATATATATATATATATATATATATGTATGTATGTTTAGTAAAAACACAAAATTATTCTACACATTGTTTATTTTTTATTACAGTTTTATGAATACGAAAAATATAGTTTAGTGGAAGATCCTTTCATTCATGAAAACTAACATAAATATAATAAACCTGTATCATGAAAGCCATACAATGTCCACAAATGAGTCCTTTAAAGAGTCTTTTCTGTGACTATAGTATTTTGGTTGCAGGGACCAGAAGTTATACAGGGTCCTAATAAAAAATTTCAGTAGTGTAAACAGTCAAGTAGAAAGATATTATCTTGAGGTTACCCAAAACCTTCATTTCAAGTTTTATGTTGAGCAGATTGAGTAAGTCAAACTGTTCAGGTTCTTGAAAGCCCAGGGGCCTTAAAGTGCTGATTGCTTTGGTTTAAAAATGTACCTCCTGTTTAAGCACTGTTCAAGTAAAAACCCTTACTTTGAAGCAGCCCCAGAAGGCACTTCTCTGGTTGTTTACTTCAGGTTTCCTACCTTTTAATACAAAAACAACATAGACGGATGTTTTAAAAAGCAGCAAGTGTCCTTCTAATTTATGTCTTCCATGGTAAAAAGGTGTAAAAAGCTTTAAAACAAACGTGACTGGCCACAGCAAAACCAGGAACAAGTCTCCCCAGGGGCGCTTTGAGTTATTTATAGGTTCTGAAAGTGTGGATGCTCAGCTTTCTAATGATATAAAAACACGTAAAAATCAAAAACAAAATGAAGATATGGCCATTTGAATGTTGGCACTCTGGAAACCAGATCAACGACTAAACAGCTCTCAAAGTTTCAGCAATGTTGGCCCCAAATCTGATGGGCAATCTCAGGGTGTTAAAGGCTGTTCGTTTACATCACTTTGCAATAATCCCACCCCCAAGCATTGACTGTTGACTAGTGATGGGACTTATGGCTCTTTGAAGGGAACTGAATCTTCAGGATCTGTTCACTTCAAAGAGCAGTACAAAAGATCCATTTTTGAAAACATTTTTTTTTTTTCTAAGAACAAGCCATTTTATCTCTAATATAGTTTTTGAGTGAAATTCACAAAAATGTAGAACCATCTATACTAAGTAAAATTTATATTTATTTAAAAGGTGCAAAATACACAGTATGTTCTTGCAGAAAGAAATAGTTATGTATTTTTATAAAATACATCATTTTAAAATATAAATGTCAAATAACCATGTAGATCTTTACTACAAATGTTGTGTGTATTAAAAACATTTTTGGGCTATTTGTGACTGTGGGGGACCAAGTTGAAAACAGGAGGTGCAGGAATTATTAGAAAAATGTTTTTTTTTTTAACCCAAAAATTGATATTTACAAGAGCTCATAAAAGAGGAAACAAAACACTCTTCAAAAGGGAAAAAGCAAGCAACCATGACATTTAATTAAGCTAACTTCAAGTGTTAATTTAATTAACTTCAAGTGTTTTGATCTAAACTAGTTGAGTTCAGGTCATTTATATAGTCCCAGAACACAATAATTTCATCTCAAGGCACTTAATGAGAAAAACTGGTCTTGTTACAATATAGTCACATTAAGTTCCAATTTCATACATTTAAACTTAAATATAAATGTGGAATCAAAGTCAGTTGAGCATATAAAACTTGGGGACTCATTAGTCAGAAAATAGTGGGAGAAAAGCTACTCATTTATACTTGGCCATACAGTCAGAGCAACAATTAATAATATTACTGCAGCTTCATGAAATAAAGCGAGATGAAGACTTGATTTGTCTTGTCACCATGCACACTCAGGCGCACATTAGGGGAGTAAAAAAAGACTCCAAGCTCACTGTTTGAGAACTCTGGCTAATCTTTGAGAGTGAAAGCATGCTACTGAGAGAAAAGATTCATTTATTTTAGGGCTTTCACACACCGTTACCAGGGGTGCCAATAATTATGGAGGATGCTGTATGCTTTTAGACCTCAGCAAGTTATAGATGTGTGTTGGGTAAGTTTTTCAAAAAATAAAAGGTTGTAATTGTTCCCATTTAAAAAATAAAATAAGAACACAGCCTGAAGTCAGTATTCCACTATATAATATGAATGCTGTGCATCTAAAACTTACAGAAAGTTGCCAGAACCATTTGTAATTCTGATGGGTTGCATCTCATTTAATCAGTAGTAAACAGAGCCCTGGACAACAATGAGTACCTTGAGTGTTTAAATGTATAAAATAGAAAGAGTTACATTTATAGTGTCTTGCATTGCTCATATGCTGCACTATGGAAATTAACAAATCACAGTGGCTTTTTCATCTTGCAACTAGAATGCACTCAGCTTGGTTTTGATGTCAGTCTCAGATTCAAGCTTCAATTTTTTGAAAGAAATCAAATCGAGCATATGTAGCTGTCTTTTTGACACAAAGTCACACAAGTTCCACACACAGCAACACACACACACACATACCTATGAATACAGAGAGAAACACAGATTCAATACTCCCCTGATAATGCCCCAGTTCAGCCTAACCACGTGAAGGCCATTTACTGGGAAATTGAAAACACTGACAGGGACACCATTACTATGTCAACACTTTAAGTAACTTTATGACAGCAGTTCAGCATGGGATCAGATCATACTTATGGGGGTAGTCAATCCCAAAATAAGATTAAATATTTTTCCCTCTTTCAGTACCAATGCTCACATATCTGTCATAGAAAACTCTGAAGTCAGTTACCATAAATATGTTAATGTTTGGAGCACTTTGGATCTGACTGTCACGTTAGGTAATATAATAAGAGATACTTGAGTAAACAGGTAATTACCCATAAAACCCTGTGAATAAAGCTGCTTAAATTCAAGTGTTAGCTATAAACAGTAAGAAACAGCTGCTTCCAAGCTAAAACTGAAGCAGTAACAATCACAGCTTGAAATAAAATGAGAAAAGTGCAGGCACTGGCAAAGTAAAAACAAGTAGTTTCTTGCAAAAGTATTCATATCCCTTTAACTATATCACATTTTGTCACATCACAACTATAAAATTCTGCGTATTTTATTGAGATTGTGAATCATCCCAAAGTAGTGCACAAATGTGAAATAGAAGGGATTTTTTTTTTTCACAAATTTAAATCTGAAAAGTCTGGCATCTGTCTGTATCTGCCCCTTTTACTCTGATACCCCTAAGAAAATCCAGTGCAACTAACTCCCTTTCGAGGTCAGCTAAATAGGTAATAGATTCAACTTCAGTGTAATTTAATTTCAGCATAAATACAGTTGATCTGTGAAGACTTTGAAGGTTTGTTAGAAAATATTAGGTAACAAACAGGATCACTGAGAACAAAGAACATACCAGACTGGTCAGGAAGAAATGTTTTGAAGAAGTTTAAAGCATGGTTATCTTATGAAATAACATCCCAAGCTTTGGAGCACCTTTCAATCCATCACACAAAAATGGAATGAATGTGGCACAGCTGCAAACCTACCAAGACATGGGTATCTGCCTAAACTAACAGATCGGGCAAGGGAAACATTAATCAGAGAAGTCAACAAGAGGCCCATAATTAACTCTCAAGAAGTTATGGAAGTCCACAGCACAGGTGTGAGAATCATCTGGGTTAGTGAGTATAACTGGGTGAAAATGGATATAGTGTAAAGCACTTTGAATGGTCAGTGTGATAAGAAAAGCTCTAAAAAAATTCAATCAATTTAACATTTTTGCACTCCACAAATCTGTTTTTTGTGGCAAGAAGAGGCCTTGTTGAAAGAAAATCATACAAAGTCCAGTTTGCAGTTTGCTTCATGCCAGTTAAGGGATACAACAACAACATGGAGAAAGATGCTTAGGTCAAATGAGACCAATGCCTCCCACATGATGCAAAATGCTTTGTGCAAAAACACACTGCACTGCACATCACCTTTCCCACCTTGAAACAAGGTAGTGGCAGCATCAAGAAGCATCATGTTGCTCTTCAGCGGGGGCAAGGAAGCTGATCAGCGTTGATGAAAAAAAGTCTGGAAAAAACAATTAGAAGCTGTAAGAGATTTCAGACTTGTGTTTAACCACCTCCTGGCAGGAACTCAATGCCTAACGTACTGAGCCACAATGTAAAGATTAAGAGCAAATTATATTAATCTGTTGCAATGAATCATTCAAAGTCCAGATCTAGAGTATATCCAGTTGTGAATCAGTAGCAAAACTTGAAAATCAGATTAACAGATGTTCTTCATCCAATCTCATTGAACTTGAGCTTTTTTGCAAAAGAGAATGGGTAATTTCAGTCTCTACATCTGAAAAGCTGGTAAAGATCTACTCCAAAAGGCATTTAACTGTAATTGCAGTGAAAGGTGATTTTACAAATTATTGACTCTCAGGCCTAAATACAAATGCACACCACACCACACACTGTACAGATTCCTTTTTTTTAGAAAGAAGTTTGAAAACCACGTCAGAGTTATGCATCACTTTGTGCTGGTATCTCATGTAAAATCTTGATAAAATACATGTCAATTTAACATTGTAACATGACAAAATGGGAAATGGTTTAAGAGATAGGAACACTTTTATACATTTACCTCTATGTAAAATACCAGTTGATTTCATCATGTTTCAACAAGTGCTGCCCAATATGAATAACACACAAGAAATTCACCTTTGTTGAAGTGTGACAAACAATGCCTCCTTTTCTCCAATTAAATAATAAATACACACTCACAGACACCTACACCCTAATTACCATACACAGACAACTTGATAGTATCTGACCATGCTCTTTCATCTATTGTGTTTTGCATCTGTATCATTTTCCAACTCCAGGACTCTTGGCTATTTGTGTTACCTGTCCCTGCAGCCTCAAGGCTCTAAAAACAGACCAGCGACAAATTTTAATCCTCTTTCCTCTGGCATCATGTTCCAAAGATAAGTCATAAGGAAGGATGCATCTCAGGGGTTCAGGCCATCCCCTCTGTTTTGGTCTTTAAAGAATACCTAAGAGAACCACAATTTTTTCCTCCGTGTTTTAACCCTCCTTCCTCTCGTTTGTTATTGAGCCTCCCTGATGACAGCAGGCTCCCTGCACTGCTTTCTGTTTCAGCTATGATATACTACACATAAAGTTTACATTTCGACACCCCTTTCTTGATGCCATGTTAATGTTTGAGTCAAGTCTACATAGTCTTTGTAAAGTCACTTAGGTGTCAAAGCTGTGATCTCTTTAGTACTTTACCATGTAGGATTAAACTGAAGGGAGCAAATGGGAGAGTAGGGCTGTTTGCAGGGATTCATGAGAACTCACACGGCCCAGTGTTGATATACTGATCTGTCATCTCTCTCTGTCTTGTTCTGTCTGCCCAGTAGGGGTTGTGACATCCCCCCTGCTTAATGTGCATTTAATCTCTCGTCTACCCTGTCAATGAAATGGATGAAATTTGCTATGCCTTTCTGCTGGACATGCAGTTTTGATTTGAGAATAGTGGAGCTGCAGGTGTACGCTCTTTGGGCTCTGTCTGTCTGCCTTTTTTTCCCCTGCCTCCATCCTGTTTCTTCATTCCATCACCCCTTTTCTCCTGGGGTTTACGTTGCTTCACCCCAGCCTTTGTCATAGCTAGTCCCATTGCTTTTCAGGCTGCCTATCCTGTGACACAAGAGCACCGTAGAGGAAGTCTGTGCATATCTGTGTTTCACCCAGCATAGTCTTATTACATCGTAATCAGAATACTAGCTCCGAACAGCAGGAAGCAAATCACATTAAGATAATTGGGAAACACCTCATGTTGGACAGCTGAGGCTTGTGTTGAATTGATTAAATAAATTTGATGTCACAGAAAACTGTAGCTATACTAGACCTGCATGTGTGTGAGTCTCTTCCTGTGTACATGTGCTTACATACAAAAGAGCAAGATTTTAAAAAAGCTTCTAGGCTTCTAACTTAAAAAGATAAAGAGAAATCGAAGTGCAACAAAGGGAAAATTTCATGCACTCCCTCTGGGGGAATCATAAACTGGTAAACAAGCACTGAACATTTTTTTCAGTAAAACCTTCAATACTTAAAAAGGCCACTAGATGTCACTGTTAACTCTTTGTTATTATTTTACAGTTTCTGACAAACTTTGTGCTTGAAAAAAATTCTACATCGCATCAAAGTGTAATTTTACCATAGTTCAATCAGCATCTAAATAACCTTCAACGCAAAACAAACAAAAAAATAATTTGAAATGAATTATTTTAAAAAATTTCCTGTAACTTGAGATAGATCTGTCATCAAATTGCTGCAAGGGTAAAAAAAAAAAAAGTAAATGTATAACTTCTTTTTAAAGAGCTGAAAGTTCCCCACAAGTCACCTTATTCCCGTTTAACACAGGACTTATGGGCTTAAACCAAAATTATGCAAATGGGCAGCAAGTAATCAAAGTTCAAACTGAATTGTTTAAGAGTTCACTGAACTGGAATAAAAAGATGTGAAAGAAATTACTTTAGTTTGTCATCACTGTGGCAAATTAGGCAAGGAGCGACTAAATGGATCACAAGAAATGTGCACATTAGGTGGTTGTGTGTTGGTAGGAAGCATGAGTGTGTGTACATTTCTTGTGTATATTTCTCTGCATTCATGCGAGCATGCGATAATTTATCCCTACGTGCATACAGTATATGTTTCAGTCTCTGCACAGAAATGAGAGACTTAGATACACAACATTGCTTCCATCTTTTTAATGGCGTACATTCTACTCCTCCCTGTGTTGTCATGGTGATGTGTCCCTTCCCAACCTTTTTTTAGATAGGTATGTGGGGTTTGTTTCTGCTTCACAATATGACACATGCAGCAGAGCAACCATTGAAGATATAACATATTACAAGCTGAAAGACAATGTGGACATGATGCAGAACTGTGGACCGTAATCCCAAATATATGTAGTTTCTCTTTTTAAGGGCATGTTAAACTTACACTCACTGGCCACTTTATTAGATACGCCTCTTCCATTGCTTGTTTACATAAACATTGAATAAACCAATAATAAAGGAGAGAACTGCTGATCTACTGGGATTTTGACACTCAACCAACTTTTGGGTTAAGGGCAAATCAAGTGAGCAGCAGTTGGGTGGACAAAATATCTTGTTAATGTCAGAGATCATTGAAGAATGGGGTTCAAAATGATAGAAATGCCATAGTAGCTCAAATAAACAGTTGTTACAAACAAGGTATTTGGTACACCATCTCTGAATGCACAACAGCTTAAACAATGAAGTAGATTGACTATAGCTGCAGAACACTACACTGGGTGCCAACCCTATCAACAAAGAACTGGACGCTAAGGCTACATTTCACACAGGTTCACCAAAACTGGACAATAACAAGTTGGAAAAACAATTTAGTGAGTCTTGATTTTAGCTGCAACATCCAGTAAGTCATTCAAAAGATAGATCCATTCTGCCTTGTAACAACAATTCTGGCTGTTGGTATTAGGGGATATTTCTTCGGCTCACTTTGAGGCTCTTGGTATGAATTGACCTTGGTATCCACCCATTTAAAGTGGCTTGCAAAAGTATTCCTACCATCTGAACTTTTCCATATTTTGTCACATTACAACCACAAACATAAATATACCTCATTGGAATTTTATGTGAAAGATCAACACAAAGTGGTATACAACTGTGAAGTAGAAAGAAAATTATACATGATTCAAAACATGTTTTTACAAATAAAACACTCAAATTGCAGTGTGCAAAAGTATTCAGCCCCCTTGAGTCAATACTTTGTGGAACCACCTTTTGCAGCAATTACAGCTGCAAGCCTTTTAGGGTATGTCTCCACCAGCTTTGCACATCTAGTGACTGAATTTTTTGCCCATTCTTCTTTGCAAAACAGCTCAAACTCAGTCAGATTAGATGGAGAGCATTTGTGAACAGCAGTTTTCAGATCTTGCCACAAATTCTCGATTGGGTTTAGGTCTGGACTTTGACTGGGCCATTCTAACACATCAGTATGTTTTGTTTTAAACCATTCCATTGTAGCCCTGGTGTTATGTTTAGGGTCATTGTCCTGCTGGAAGGTGAACCTCTGCCCCAGTCTCAAGTCTTCTGCAGACTCCAAAAGGTTTTCTTCCAAGATTACCCTGTATTTGGCTCCATCTTATCTTCCCATCAACTCTGACCATCTTCCCTGTCCCTGAAGAGAAGCACCCCTAGAGCATGATGCTGCCACTGCCATAGTTGACAATGGGGATGGGGTGTTCAGAGTCATGTACAGTGTTCATTTTCTGCGTTTTGCATTTTGGCCAAGAAGTTCAATTTTGGTCTTGTCTGACCAAAGCAACTTCTTCCACATGTTTGCTGTATCCCCAACATGGGTTCTGGCAAACAGCAAACAGGGCTTCTTATAGTTTTCATTTAACAATGGCTTTCTTCTTGCCACTCTTCCATAAAGACCACATTTGTGCAGTGCACGACTAATAGTTGCCCTCTGGACACCTGATCTGTGGATCTCTGCATTTCATCCAGTCATCATAGGCCTCTTGGCTGCATCTCTGATCAGTGTTCTCCTTGTTCAGCCAGTTGCCTTCAGAATTCAGAAGAATGTACCATTTGACAAAGTTGAAATCATCTCAGACTTTTTTTTTTTTTTAAACATAATAGGTTTTCTTCACATCAATGGGCCGTACAGTAAACTGATCTCAATCTATTGGAGCACCTTTGAGAGGTGGTGGACTGGGAGATTCATGGATGTGGAGCTGACAAATATGTTGCAATTGTGGGATGATATCATCTTAATACAAATTAATATTTCTTGGGAATGTTTTCAACATCTTGTTGAGTTTATGCAAAAGTAAATAAGGAAGTTTTGCAGACAAAAGGGGGTCTAACCTAGAAGTGTACCTAAGAAAGTGACTGGGGAGGATATTCTTATGCTCATAATACAGCTGATGTCAAATCTAAAGAAACCCTGAAAGGTTTTAAATTTAAAATAACACATCTTGAAGTTAAATTGAGATATTCAGACTTCTACATTTTGTTTTTTTTTATTTAAACTTTCCTACTTCACAAGTCCAAATGCTCCACCACCTAAGTTGCAACCTAACTGAACAAAATGCATGGGTTGATATGTGTTGAATCGATTAGAAGATGTGAGGACTTGGCTGCTGAGAGGGATTTAAACACCCAACTGATCTTATTTAGATTTAGTCAAGGAGAAGAGACAGGCAAAAGCAGAAGTGTGGATAGACAGGCTTGGCTGTCTTATCTGGAGCCTGTGGTCACATCCGCTTTTCACACCTTCTGTTCTATCTTGTGCTCACACAGACACACACACACACACACACACACACACACACACACACACACACACACACACACACACACACACACAATTCAGGACATTGAAAGTAATATGAATAGTCACAAAATGATTAATTATCATCTGTATCGGAAATAATTTCACTGAATTAATACATGTGCTGGTTGTTTAGGGTCCTCTGCACAACACTGATGCAGACAATAGCAAATTTATTTTGCATGTGAAAAATTTAACACACCTGTAACAACTCTATTATCTCCATCTGTAGCCTGTTTCCTGTTTCCAATTCCCTATTGTGTCTTGTTGCTGAATAAAGGCTTTATTCCATACAAATACACACAGCCACATTGAGCAAAAAAACCCTTTGCACATTGTCTGAATGAGTAGTTTCCAATTACATTTCAACAGGAAGCAAATTAGAGAGAGGAGTCTGCTGCTGATGAGAAGTGTGTGTCTGTATGCCAGGTGCAGTTGAGAGCTTGTTTTGCATATCAGAGAAGTGTGATTATGAGTAGAGCCATGCATACTCTGCATTAGTGGACATAATGACCAAATGAGGGGTGACTAAATGAGAGGTTAGCACGCAGAACACAGACACACACACATACAAACACAATTAAACTAAATGAACTCACAAAAAATACTGTTACTGTACACATAGAGTGCAGGGTCATCAGAAATGGAGAAGAGAGTGTAAGTGAAAACGACAGCAATGGATGAGCATCTCCATAAAACCTGTTCTACCTTTGCAACCTCAATGCATATTCAGAATGGCTGACTGAAGTCTTGCCACGTCGTTAGCAAATGAAAAGTAGTTTAGCATGAGAATGAGTTTAGGGGTCACAGGACGAGAAATTTCAGAGAGATAAAACTGATTCCACTCAGCCTATAATCGGCACACAAGAAGAAAGGGGGTAAGGGATGGTAAGAGAAAAAGAAACACTTATTTAATCGGTTTAGCACTGTATTTTACATTGCTCCCAGTATCTTGATCTATTTTTTGTGAAGAACACCTGTTTGCATAATAAATGCATTGTTGCTGGACCTAGGCATCTGATATTGAAATCAGACCTGGCTTTGGTTAGCTTTCAGGTCCAGTAAGATATTTGCATCAAAAGGGGTTTTAGTCTCTCTTTTAATACCATTTCTCACCACAGTTGCATCTTTGTGGTGTTATTTATTTATTTATATTTAATAATTAGTTTGCTTGTTTGAGCTAATTTAAGGTTAAAATGCAGTGAATTGAAATATAATGTCACGATCCACACGTGTTTCTGTTCTGGTTTTCTTTTTTGTTCCTCTCATTATTTCTGATTTTATTATTGCTAGAAAATGTCTTGCCATATTCAGGTGTTTATTGCTGTTAGGGTTTTGTTCATTCCTTCATGTTTAGTTTATGAGTTTATTTTTATTCTTTGCATTTGGCTTTAAATCTCTTACATCATTGTTAGTCTTTCCCCACTTGGTTTGTGGTTTCTTTGGGTCTTGTTCAGCTTCGTTTGTGTTAATTATTAATCTTTCCTTAGTCTGCCTGCTTGCTCTCTTCCACAGTTGTTTCTAGTCCCCTGATTACCTCACCTGCATTCAGTGTCATTCTCCACTCTTCCCTCCGTATATAACATCACTGGTTTTCATTGTTCTTTGCTGGTTCACCTGCTCAACTTTGCTCGACACAGCTCATTCTGCTCCTGGTTTGTTTGTTTTTTAACTTATTTAGTTTAATCATCTTCACTTAAAGTTTCTGGATTTTGGACTTTGAACTTTGTTTTAGTAAGCTGCCTTTTGTTTTATTAAACATCTTTTTTTTTTTTTTTGCTCCACTTCTGCTGCCCTTTGTCTGCATAATGATCCTCCGCAGCAACCCCATTTTGTGATAGATAATTACTCTGAGAAACGATTTACTGTTTATCTTTAATAAACAGCATATTTACTGAAGTTGGCATGTCAGTTTTTGTGAAGAACTGCTATTTGTTTATTGAAGTGTATCACTAGTCACTAGTTAACAAATTAAAGTTACTGACACCAATGTATCATTAATGTATATTTCAGAAGCTGAGCTGATGAAAGAAAAACATTACCATATTTTGTTTAATCACATGCGATCTCTGTAACATGAACAGATGATGACGTGACTTTAAAATCTTGGTGAACCGCAGTCTGAAGTGGGAAGTTCCATTATATCACTGTGAAAAGTTCAGGAATTATACTTGTTATATGCATGTGCTTGGGAGCTTTGTGCTTGGCACATGAGCAAAGAAGGGGTAAAATTGATGGTTTGCTGCCTAGAAATCTTTGAAATGTAGAGATCTATGCTAGTTACAAAAAACAGGAAGGCAGTGTAAAACTGATTACTTTTTTCTTTGGTTTGGAGAGGTCGTTTGTATGTCGATAGAATTAATCTCTTAAAAGTATATCAAACTGTACTTTTGTCTTGCCCTTGTTGGTTGATGTTCTGATTTGAGTTCTGTTTTTTCACCTATGAGTTTTCATTCATTGTCTTTGCCTTAAAATCTTCACATCTGTCTCATTATATTGTAGGTGATGTAATTAGGATATTACAATTACAATACATCCATTCATTCATCCATCCATTATCTTGCATGCTTCTCATCGCAGAGTCGCAAGGGTGGCTGGTGCCTATCTCCAGCGATCATTGGGCGAGAGGTGGGGTACACCCTGGACAGGTCACCAGTCCATCACAGGGCAACACAAAGACAGACAGGACAAACAACCATGCATGCACAGAGAGAACATGCAAACTCCTTGCAGAAAGACCCCAGGCCGGGATTCGAACCCAATACCTTCTTGCTGCAAGGCAACAGGGCTTCAAATGCGCATTACAATACAGTTCTAGCTATACGCTGTACTACAGCTTTGGCCATCCAGCCTTCAATACCAGGCTCAACCAAATTAATGATTTGACTCATCGTTAAAGAGGTTATCAAAATTTAGGAAATAAGTACTTTATGTTCCTTGTATAAATTTGTTTGTTCATGTGAAATTTTTTAAAGTAAATTGTTGAAGTCAAATAATCAGGTTCAACTCCAAAATTTTTACTTGTGTTTTGTTTTTTGCAATTAGAAGAGGGTTGATGTTTTTTCACATAAGCTACAAATACATGGATAGAGTGAAAGTTTAGCCTGTACTAAAACAAATATTTTTTTTTTTTACATGAACTGAATGGCCACCCATGCAACACTATAAAAATAAAAGACAACGGCAGTGTAGGTCACATTTAGCTGGCTCATACATCATCTGTTTGTCTGTCCTAAACGTTTACTCTTTGTGCACTACAAGCATATCTTTAAATTGTTCTTGAAAGTGTGTGAGCTATATGTTTTCTGCTCAGACCTGGTAAAGACACTGCTTTCAGATGAAAAATAATCCAATATTAGGATGTAAAATATTATATATGTAATGTTGAAAATGTTTTAGTTCAGTGACTTTGATGGTTCCAGTTTATTTTTATTTTTTTTCATTTGTCTCTTCTGACCCCCAATAGTTGCACTTATAACATTTACTGCCCATATATTTAACATTATGTATCAGTCTGTTTCTTTTGGTAGTTAAGTGTTCTGACAAAATATGAGGAAAAATATATTTTCAAAAGTCCTTAAACCAGAATTATAATCTAATTAAATATTTTTCCTGAGTCCTTTAATTTACACCTTATTTCAATTTATTGTAGTTCTAACCGTTGTTTGGGCCAGAGCCCAATGGTAGAAATGGACACATTACCCCATTCTTACAAATCACAGGATACACCATTACTGTAAATCATCAGCTATCAAAGGGTGTAAAAATGATCCTATTATGTGCAAAATAATGTATGAAGAGACTGTAATGTAATCTTTTCACACCCAAAAAAGTTCTGAAAAATATGCTCCAATATAAATAACAGTAAAAAAAAAAAAAAACAACTTTTTTTTCCATTGGAACAATTAGCAATTACAAGAACTAACACACATCCTGCATGTTTTTTTCACTTGAGAAACAAACACTGCACAGTACAATGTGTTTCAGTGATCCGTCTGAAAAAACTGAATCAGTTCCTCACCTTTGATTCAAAATCTTTCTTTACGAGACCTAATTTATATGACCAACCTACAGTGATTGACTGTAAATATTGATTACGTCAAGAAGCTTAACCAAAAATTGAAAAATAAGATAGTTTAATACATGTCATCAGATGTCTTTGGGTCAAATCAAAGAGGGAATGGAAAAGAATCTCCTTCCTGGTTCAGGTTGGAAGACTTGTTGGACAGAACAGTCGCAAGACCAATCAGTAATCAAGATCAACACCAGTCTGAACCAATTTACACAGTCTTAGTAGACCTGACATGCTCTGCTGCTCACCCCTCACTCTTTCTCCCTGCATTGCTTTTTTGTCTTTTTTCTGTCCTTCTTTCTCTCTCTGCCTTTTTTATATGTAATCTCTCTTGGCCGGGTTTTTCCATGAAGCAGAAAGTCATTAAGTGAGAGGCGACTTTGCAGTGATGGTTCAGCCTGAGAGAACACCGTCTCTCACCAAGGCTGCACATGGATTAGCTTATTACAGGTCAAACACTTTCCCTCTCAGCAAAAGCAGAGAACAAATCTAAAGGCCAGTCAGGTAAAGTTCTCAACAAGACAAACAATACATGTGTAAATTCAAGATGACGTTAACCGGATGCAAACACAAAACCTTTACAGAACTTCCCAGTGAGCGTTTATTGATTATACATGAGAGTAGTTTTGCTGATCAACAAGCAAAAACTGTTGACACCTGAAGTTCAATGTGTTGCATATGAGCCTATCTGAGTGTGTAGAGAGTAGCTCATTAAACCCACTGGATAGATGGTTGCTTGGCCAATTACTCTGAATTCTTCTTTATTTTCAGTCCACCAATTTCAAATTTTCTCAAAAGAAAAAACAGCTACCCAATACAATACATTTAATTTGAATGATGCCCAAAGTATGGCTTATTATCCCAAGGTAAGCCTAATCCTGGAAATCCATCTAATTTCCAGGAAATCAAAGGTGGACAATCATTTGTAATCTCACTGTTTACATTGAAGAAAAGATCATTTCTAAGCCATCTCATGCTCTTCCCAATCAGCTTTGCTTAGAATGTGTGATGTGCGATTATGTAACCACTGTAGACATATTGGTGTTGGACCAGTGACCCCTCAGCTGTTGATTCATTGTTGATTCATGTATAATTTTTTAAGTGTTTTGCAAAATCATGTTTTGCTACTCTGCTTGGGTAACGTTAATACTAGGATACAGCAACAGGGAGAAGCACCACACCACTTAGCTTTTTCTTTGTTTGTGTGGAGTGCCTTGGGAGATGGCCAATACAGACCATGAAAGAGAAGGCTCCCATGACCTGTGCAGTGCAATTGGAGGCATCTGTAACTTTTAAAGACAACATGCTACTAGTGTGGACTTTGTTACACACTTCTTCACAAAGATGATATAATATGACCCCACATGCTTCCTTCAATTAGATCTGATCTCAGGCAAATTTAGCAGACACCATATTTTCTGTCTTTGCACCGCTTTCATTTTCATTCCAATATTTTTTCTGTTGCTGTCAGAAATTTACATCCATTCATCATGGGTGCAAGTGTCATATTTATTTGTTTGAACTGTCAGGTTTAGAACTTCCTGTTTTAAGTATAAAAATTCAAGAATATTGACATCTGAGCTGAACCAAGATGCAAAGCTCTTGATTTATCGGTCCATCTGTGTCAGGGGTGTCCCAAAGCATAATCTGGGGGTCTTTTGCAATTTGGAGTAATTCTGTGTGGCCCACTGACAACAGCTCAAAAATGGTTCAAATCTGGCCCTCCAACAAATTGAGCTGATGCAGATGAAAACAATTTGTACATTTTTAGGATGGGATTAAATCAAATAATGTGGGTACAAGACAATTTCTTTTTTAGTAGCCATGTTTTTTAAATTGATTTTAACATCATAGTGAGTAGGGCTTTTACTGAGCATATTTACTTGGGCACACCTTAAGGTTTTAGCAAGGGTTTTCAAAGAAAGTTATCATTTTTTATTTGTTTTTTTATGCTGAAAATAAACTAAAATCATTTTATAAACTGACAAAACAGGAAAAAATTTGACCCAAAAAGTTAGGAAACTACACTTATCTTTTATTAAGGCAAATGGCTAAGACAATTTTTTTTACTTACAATTTCACATACAATTTGTTCTTCCCTTGTTTGATTTATATAAAGAAAGAAAAGAATTCCCAATAAAACTATTTAAAGTTTAAAATTGAAAAAAATAAATGAAAAGAGAGAGAGAGAGAGAGAGAGAGAGAGAGAGAGAGAGAGAGAGGAGAGAGAGAGAGAGGAGAGAGAGAGAGAGAGAAAACAAAGTATTTTAAACTTGGTGATTTTGGCTCACAGTGCAAAAAAGTCTGGACACCACTGAGCTATGTTCTAATCTCCATCTCTGCTCATGAGATAAGGATCATGACTGAAGAAATGAGATCCCAGACACACCTGACTAAAATGTGCTTGTTCCCTAGGGTGGCTGGATTCAGCCTTATAGACAGGGTGAGCAGATCTGTCATCCAGGGGTTAATAAGACCATGAGCCCTCTGCACTGAAAAGGAGTCAATTGAGGTAGTCTCAGCCTCTGACCAGGATGCATCCTGGGGGCCTTTATTTGGAGCTTTTCTGAGCACCTCCCACAGGAATAAGACCTTGGGCAGACCCAGAATTTGCTATAGATACATACCTTCTCTGCACTGGGATACCCCAGAATGAACCTTCTCCAGGACCTGATTTCAGATAAGCAAAAGACAGTGGATGGCTGGAGGGACAGATGGATAACTAAAACGCCTCCACTAATATTTGGATGGGCTTAACAGGTTAATGTCGCTCACCAAGTTGCAAAGACGTTTTTTGCAAGTTTACAAGTTTGAAAATTTGTGAACTATATTTAAAAGCCTGGTCTATGGCAGGAAACCAACAAATTTAAATGAGCTTTGACAAGAAGACTGGATCTAAAATCTGTCCTAAATTATTGCAGGACGTTGTTGATGGCCACAGAAATGCCTGTGCTTTCTTTGCAGTTTCCTTTGACACATTAATCCAAGTGGATCCACAGGCATATTATATATATCTGACCCTGTATAGTTTTGACCCTGTAGGAAACAGATCCATAATAGCTTAAAAATTGTAAAGTTTGGTGGGTATATGTGTATTTCTGACCTCCACTATAAACATACAGAAACACTTATAGAATTATATTAAGGCAGTTAGAATATACTGTAAAAGCAAAATATTCTAATGCACCAGGCCTGCAAATTAAGCTAAATGCAAACAAGTGTCCCACATAATCATCTACCAATTCTCCCTACACACAGTGAAATAAAGTTCAAACAAACTTTTAAAGATATGTTACTCGCCTGGACAGGCGAATCTTTGACAGAGAAAATCTGTCTCGTCTCACATCTTCTGAGGTTATCATCAGGAATGATGTGAATATTTATGAGCTGAGAAGAATGAGACACAGTCACATCTAAAATATGAATTTCCTAATCAGAGCTAATAAATATTTGACTTGTGCAGCCTATCGTGCAGATTAATAGATATTCTGGACTAAATTCTTAATGTGAAACAGCCTATACAGGACAGTTTCCCTTTTGGGCTCGAGTCATTTTTGTCACTTACTCATGACAATGTCATTTCAGAGTTTCCCTATTTCTGTCCAATAAGGGAAAAAAAATAGATGACATTCTTTACCCTATAAAATCCACAATATTATTTACATTTTGTCACAAACATGTTTAAGATTTTTTCTGGGGTTTTTTTGTTTGTTTTTTCAGATTATTTATCAACCGTTTGGGCTCAATCTGAGATTTATTCCTACAAATTGCTTTCTCCTGTGATCATGTCAATCCCTTTATCAATTTCTTTTTCTCTCATTAATGACATCGAAGTACTCTACATTTGCTTGACACTACGTTACCTTGTTCATTCAACTTTGCCAAGAATTTAACATTTTACTGCTCGCTGCTCAGCAGAGAAAAAGGAAACAAGAGATCATCCATTTTTCACCTGTGTGTATAAGAGTTAGATGTTAAAGCTTTAAAGCCTCTCTAACCACCAGCCACAAAATAATAGTTCTTGAAATGAACTTTTCAATACATGAAAGGTTCCTTTTGGCTCTTGATTTTTAAACATGTATGAATTATTTTCAATTTCAGGACTCAACATGGAAAGTCACAAACCTTGTGCATGTCCAATTCCATTAAATTGAATTATTGTCTTTGTCTCAGTTTTTCCTTCTACATTGTTCCCACACAGTCAATAGCTTCTCAACATCTGGGTTATCTGTTTATCATTACGATATGCAATCACTGGCCCTTTTATTAGGTTTATTGTATTGACACAAATGGTGAATGAGTTAATGACATGGGAGCAACCGACTATAATCATGTTGATGCGAAGAATATGTTTTGCCAAAATTCACAGTTCAAGATAAGCATCAGAATGGGGAAGGAAGGATTTAGTTGACTTTTAATTTGACATGGTTGTTTGTGTAAGACCTGGATTTTTACATGCAGCCAACTCTCAGGTTTACAGAAAATGGTGGTAAGAACATCAAATATCCACTGAGTAACAGTTGCATGCCCAAAAATCTCTGGTTGGTGTTGGAGGAGGATGTGCAGGCTGATTTAGGATTCTTTAAAAAAGGCAACAGTAACTTAAATGGCCACTTGTTGAAACCAAAGAATTAGATCTACAGTTGTTAAAAACATAACAGGACAAACTATGACAGCACAAAACCAGACAAATTTTGACAAATTCAGATGAAAGTGTTAGAAGTGGTGTAAACAGCATGAAAGCATAAATCCAATCTGTCTTCTGTCAAGTGTCTGATGATGGTGGTGTAATAATTACGGGGTATTTTCTTACTTAGTGAGACTTTATGCCAGTTTATTTATTTAATTTAACCTTTATGTAAATAAATAATAGTCTGGTTAGAAGCAAATTCTAATTTGTGAAAATGACCAGGCCAATGAGACAAATCATGCACACTCAATCTTACTATAAAAAACACTATTTTAAGCAGTTAAAAAAAAAAAACAGAGATCATCACAATGCACAATGCATACTGCATTCAAAGGAAATCCCTAAAACAATCAGTAGCAGGTACACTGATCAGAAACTCCCATTGTTAATGAGTTTTCGAAGGTAGACAATAGCATGTAGGTACAACGCTTCAGGATTTTTCGCAGCTCATTCCAGTAATTAGAGACAGGAAAGTGCGGTGAGGAATGACCACAGGAGGTGTAGACCTTTGAGGTAATTGTGGTGCTGAACTTAACTTCAGCACCACCACTTGCTGGAAATGCTGAGTAGTGAGAAAAGTTAGGAGAGCTTTGCCTATGATTGTTTTGTAAATAAACTAGTACCAATGTAATTGAACATTGTTTAAATCCCAGGTAGGACACAAAGCTCAAACAATCTTACAGTATTTTTTTTAACATGACAATGATTTCTCCATTCTATTTATAATAAATGTACAGTATGTTTTCTTATGTTTTTCCATTAATGTACAGTCTCTTATTTTATATTTGATTATTAATATATTTCACCTTTGTGAAAATCTGCATGTTTCCATTTGTCTGTCACTAGGGCTGGATGATATGGCTAAAAAACATATCAAGATATAAGCATTTCATATCAGTCGATATCGATAATTATTGTTTAGTTTTTTGTTTTACATATCTGACATACTGCCAAACTGGTGACGTGACCTTTCCTGTTTTATCCACAGTTTCCTCTTGAACTGTTGTACTGATTTTCTCCTTTCACTTAACACAGTTTTTTTTTCTTTAAGTAGTTATGAGGCACGGTGGTGAAACATGAAACTGTTGCTGCACAAGTTATTAAACATGTTGTTGGTAGCTTACCAAAGAGTGAGTGAGTTAGTTGATACCACCCACCTTGCTTAGATGGCCGTGAGAGGTGAAGCAGCTAAAGCCGTTCCTCTGCCTACATTCCCCAAAATGCTGTGCAGTTTTGAATCGGAGTTCAGTGAAATCATTGAAGACTCTATCGGACATATTTTCTGTTGATATTGATTACGTGTCTATCATGATATGTAATGATATATAATGTTATTGATTTATTGCCCAGCCCTATCTGTCACATTGCTGCTGGTACAAATGAATTTCACCACCAAGGGACCATATTTCTTTTCTATTCTATTCTATTCTATTCTATTCTATTCTATTCTATTCTATGATGTGGTAAATAGGAGATCTGCAACATAGTTTCTGACACTTTGAATAGATTCAACAAGCAATAGGTGGTGTAGTTTATGAAGCACAATAGTGGGTGGTTGTATGAATTCTGCACTGTCAGTTGCAGAGAAAGACTGTCATCTTCTAGAGTGAAGGCTAGCCCAGACACAAAGACTAAACAGGCTTGAGATGAACCAGTGACAGAAACAAAAATTTACAGAAGACACCAAAATCAAGGGCACAAACAAAATCAGGGAAATGAAAATTGAAACAAAAAGAATTGAGCTGAGGATAAAACTGACAGAACACAAAACTGAACATCAACAGAGCATCTGCCAGAAAAGAAGAAAACAAAAAAGTGAGGTGAGGCATTCTGTGAGGTGAGAGTTAAGATAATGGTAGCTCAGGATATCAGTGTAAATGACCAACAAAAGGGTCAAATAGAAATCTAAAAAGATTAATTCAAACTTTAAAAATTGAACAGGAGGAAAATGAGCCATGGAAGCACCCTAAAAACAACAAATAAACTACCACCTAAACAAACAGAAGAAAAGCAAAAAGTACTCAATACCAGCTGGAATAAACAAAAGAACAGACTCCAAAATAAAAAAATGACAAGATTCCAAACATACACCAACACAAGCAGGGCAATAATAATAAAGAAAATTAAGATCATATCAGGGGGCAAACGTGCAACATGCCAAGTAACCCCCACAGCATGGACAGAAAGTAACCTCAGTTTTAATTTAATTTCACTGTCCATGTGCAATTAAAATAATGGAAAAATCAACAAAAGGTAAACCACAAAAGAAAAAACAGCCTCTTTCAAAAAGAACTGGTTTTTAAAATTTATATTGCATTTTGAACACATCCTAATTTGACGTTGCCACTGGTCAATGCAAACTCTACCTTTTTGATAGTTAATGCATTAGATGATCATGAGTTATGTTCAAGTAAGCATTACTTTCTGATTTTTACCCCAACTGTAACCGTCTGTTACCCTGAACAAATTTCTTTCAAAATCCTTTCATGAACAGAAAGTTGGGAAGTCTGACGAGCGGAGAAACTAGGAAAATGTAGTCAGTGGCGTGAAGGGGGAAAAGAACGGTACTCAATCTTTTTAGGTCTAACAATAGAAACCTGGAGTCAGAGCCAGAGTGGAGTCAATTTGAATTCCCTCACAAACTGCCTATAAACAGGACCACATGCTGCTAGTGATAAACTGGTGGTATTTATTCATGTACCTCATCCCATCCACTGTAGCTGTCCATATGTCAGCATCCATCCAATTGAAGGAAACTGTATAAAAAAAAACAGCACTCAGAGAGACAGATAAAGTAACTCTATTAGTATGTATAAGCAGCTTTCTTTAATGGCGTATGTGATTGCGTGTCACTGTGTATGTGCTCATTTTCACTACCTCTTAGCAGAACCCAAACAGAAAAACACTCAGCTAAAAATAGAGCACACCTGTGCACTATTTTGTACACCCTCAAGGGGGGGGGGGTATTAACCACTGCACCTCAGGTTGCAAAAGAACACTGGACAAGGAACGAAATGAAGTGACTTCCACCCTTTGCTCTCATTATCATTACAGATACATAACCATAGCTGCTGTACTTTTATGAAAAGATCAGTCGTGACTGCTAAGTGTAAATTAAATTTACTGCTGAGGTTGTGATATGTCTTTTGCATGGCAATCAGCACCAAGAGGCAAAACAGATCATTTGTCTTTGCATTTCAAGGTGAGGTTAGTCCACTGTGAATGACATATGGTTCAATTTTTAAAAGAGTTGGACACCTGCACAAAAGAGGGAGCAGAATATGAGGTAAAATTAGATAAAGAAAGTGCTTGTGTGACACCTTAAGCTCTGACACAGTAGAGTGAAGTCAGCCTTCAGTCATGGATCAAGGCTATGCAAAAGAAGCCCCACTGTGCATGAAAGGTGCATGGGGCTGTGCAGGAGAGTAAATCAGTTCAACATAAAAGTATACTCCTCTCTGCTGATTTTTATTTGTTAGTTTGGAGAATAGTGCATGACTTATTTTTAGGAAACTAAAGTATGAAATACTTTTACATAGTTATTTTCATTTGTAAAAAAGGATTTTGTTGTATTCCTTTTTTTGTACTTATAACTAAAATTTGTTTAGTTGAGGGCAAATAATTAGGTGTCTGGAGTAACTCAAAAGGCCAAAAATATAACAATTTTGCCTTGACCCCCAGCTCAGGGTGGAAAATGTATAAATCAATAAGATACCTGTTTATTTGCATTTAGTTGAGACTTCAAAGCAGAACTTGGACCAAGAGGTAAGATCTGGACTTGTTGAATCTGCTGTCACTCTGTATTCTGTCTTGACACGTATGTTAGCATTTCTAAGAATGCATTAATGTGAGTCCAAATACAAAGAAACGAAATACATTTTGAAAAAAATATCAAGTTCTGCCACATATATAAAGTATATGGATCTTGTTGGATGATCATGTCTGTCAGTGGAAACGCTCTCCTGAATACGCCGAACTATAAAATAGCGTACCGACCCGTGCCATACTGCTCTGTGGAAATGAGGCAAAAGTAGTTCAAAATAATTTTTTTTTTTTTTTTTTTTTGGTGAAAGATCTGTAAAAAAAATGCTGCACATTTGTAGAGGTTGCCCCTAACTCAGATATTCCTAAGTAAACAGAACAACCAATTGATCCATATTTCATGACCATAGGTGAGAGCTGGAATTTAGAGAGAGTGGCAAATCAAGTTCTTTGCTTTTTAACTCTCTTCTTTCATCTGAAGCAGGGTCTGCATTATGATGGATGTGGACCCGCTCTGTCTATCTATCTCCTGATTCAGTCTATTATTACTAGTGAACAAAACACCAAGATACTTAAATTGCTCCCCAAGGAGCAAGGACTGACTCCCAACCTTGAGGGAGTAATCCACTTTTTTCAGTTGAGAACTATGGTCTCACATAGAGAAGCTGGCTCTCATCCTGGCCACTGAACACTTGAATCACTACAGTACATGCTGAAAGCCAAGAATATGGATGTAGCTCTTGTGTTAGTTGTACAAGGACTGTATAGCCTTTAACAATATCCTCTGCACCTTATACTCCTGCAGTAACCACCATAAAACAGCTTGGATCATAAGCTTTCTTCAGATCTAAAAAATACATATAGACTGGACCAGCAAATTCCCATGACCCCTTCATGGAATTTGAACTGTTGATTGAGGTTAAAGGTCTTGTCTGGGAATTCTAAAAGTGATTATGCACACACCATACGTTTTAAGATTTTTATAATACTTACAATACAATGTGATGTATATCCATCTTGGCCTGGCAACACCTTGGGATTACTCAGAATGAGCTAGAGACAGTTGCTGATAACCTTGACATCTGGGTTTTCCTCCTAGATCTGCTGCCACATTAGAGACTGGAAATATAAGCACCACTTCAGCCAAAGTTTTGAAATCATGGAACATTTCTCCAAGTGAAATGATCAGAAGTCAGAAAGACTCTCTGAATGAGGGGTTTCTTCATTTCCAAGTACTCGCTTCAGTGGGAGGAAATCCTGCAGCAGTGGTTCAGCTGCACCAGATGCAGTCTAAAGCCTGCTGTCCATGACTCTTCAGTGCCCTGTCAGCAACCAGATAGCGAGATGAATTGAGTCCAGGTTAGAAATGATACTCAGATGGGAATTTTTGTTTTGACTGATTGGCTTAGCTACCTGTACTCTGTGCATCACCATTTAAATAAAACGATCAAAGGCGGAAAATATTTAGTCAACTCGACCCCTGATATAGATCCATCACACTAGCAGGGCTATACAGTGCGACCAATGTTGTTGCAAATGTGACCTAATTTTTCAATGGTGCACCTATAAAGTATCTGAGGTCATACTGGTGCAACCAGTCATTCAAGGGAAAAATAAGTCTCCAACACTGAAAGGCATTCAGTGGTTCAACAACTGTCAGGATCTTGGGTGGTTTTGAGTTCATAGTTTTGATGTTGTTATTCTGGTCTGCCTTAGATATTCTTGTTTATGTCTGATCAGTTTTGTTTTACTTACTTTCATCTTCTCTTATTTTAGTTAGACTGTGTTTATTATTTATTGCTTGTGTTTAGTTATTCTTTGTTTCAGTTAGATTTGTTTTCCTAGTTCCAGTGTTTGTTTACTCTCCCTTGTCCCCTTGTGCCATTTTCTCTCTCCTCAATCTGCCTACTGCTCTATCCCCTCACACCTGCAACCTGTTAGCCAATCAGCCCCAGTCTATTGTTTCAGCATTCTCTCTCCCAGTATTTAACCACCTCTCTTTCACTCACTCCTCGGTGGGTCCTCCCGTTATTTTCCCATTATACTCCGTTTGCTCCATGTTACCGGGTTTCTGTGTTCCCTGGCTCCATGTGTGTTTGTCCCAGTGTTTTTGTAAGCTGTTTTTGGACTCTTTATTGAAACTTATTTCATAATTTACCCCTTGGATTCTGGTTTGCGTTTTGGTCCACTTAACCCACACATCATGACAACAACAGACACACATTAGGCCTATATCGTACTCTAAAGCAGTCAGAGATAGTGAAGGGCAGGACAACCCGTTTGACTGGCCATGGCCCAGCAATTCATGTACGTGTCTATGTTGTCTGCTGCACTCTGACAGAAGTGAGTACGTGAGGCTAGTCAGATCAACAGTGGATGCAGTGCAGATGAGGAGAAAATATAGAAATCCGAAAATCATGATCAATTCTCTGATATAGACACCCATATCCCCCACGTGTGTGATGCCGTGGGGGATATGGGTGTCTATATCAGAGAATTGTGTCTTTCCCATATACTCACTTTTCCCACAGTTCAAAAACAGCACTTCCAGTCTAGTCCCTCTGTATGACGCTGCTTAATTAAAGCACTTTATTTATGTCCCCAACCTGAGCACGCAGTAAGACTTTTTGTGAACATATATATCTATGTGAATAAACAATAATTTGCCATCTCCACATTTAAATCTCACATGCTTGCTCTACTCTGACTCCCCTTCTCGTGCTCGAGCTCAGCCCGATGTCTGATTCCACAAGTGTATGTAAAGATGTACGGACCAGTTATAAATTTCGAATTGAAGTGCTAAAAAAGCACAATGCATCTATAAAACACATTACATGCCGCAAAGAATGAACTGCCCAAGTCTCCTCTTTCCGCTTCCTTTCAGCTGCAGCAAATGGATCATCAGACGTGGCCAAGATGACAATCAAGATAAACGTAGCCTTCACTATCGCAAAAGAAAAACTTCCCTTCACCAAGTTCAAGTCCAAAATAATTCTTCATTAGAAAAATGGTTTAAACATAATGAAATGTTCATTTTGAGATGTTCATAAGATGTTTAGCTCTTAAAACATTTACACTTATAATTCAGATTTTTTTTTAATGTAATTTATTTTGAGAGGTTTTTATGTTTAAATTTCAACCCATTGAAGCACTTTAAATGCTTTTCAGTAAGTTACCTGACTAGTGCAATTCTGCTTAAAATAAAAAACTTTATGTTTACTAAGTTATTAATTAAATATTTACAAGCATTTGTATTTATGGACAATGGTTTAAAAAAAGTGAACTTATAAAACTGAAATGTTAAATGCAGTGTGGTTGAATATGTGGTTGAACCTAACTTTTATGCACCAGAGCAAAAAGCTAGTCTTGAGCCCTGAGTGGGAGAAAAAGTTGATTTCATATTTGAAATTATGAGTACATACTTCATGTATACCTTCATGGTGAATCTCCTGCAATTGCGCAGGAGAAGGAAAAGGTTTAAATGCATGAGTTTATATATATTCCAAGTTTCCACAAGTCATGAATAACAAAAGATATTCCCTGGCAGGTCCACTGAAAGACCACATCTTGCATGGAATCATGAACACTTGAAAATATACACAAGGAAGACAGTTTTTGTCAAAGAAAAAAATGACATACAACTGTCATTCAGACATCACACTATAACTATGCACTGCTTGGAAAGTATAGCATATAGCATCACCCTCTTAACGGAGGTGTTTACCTCAAACTGTAAAGCTACAGAAAATAACTTGCACTTCTATCCTAAAACAGCTTCAATATTCAGAAAAAGTTCAGGTAGCAACATAAAAAAGTTAAACTTCAGTTAAATCTTTGCTAAATTCAAGGTGTGAGACACTGTAGGAGAGTTACTTCAGTTCAATGCTGTCTCTCAACACTGTCTCTCTGTTTGTCTCCCACTTTCTGTCTGCTTCATCTGACAACACATCCATCCAGCAGCATGCAGCTCTTGGCTTGATGCTTAGTGCACTTCTATCACAAATCCCCGACTCCTGTACCAAATGCACAGGAATAAATGAAATATAACAGCTGCAAGACACATATACAAGCCTTGGAAAAAATTCACTGACTCGTCTAAAAGCTACACACATTTAGAAAAACATATTTTTGTGAGACACAAAACTTATTGGTTATCTAATACCATTTCTAATAGCATTTCAAACTGTGTGGGAAGTGAGGTTTTCAGAAAGATGTTTAACAGTAGGAAATAATGAGAGTTGGTCAAATTGTGAGGTCATGGATCTGAAAAAAAAAAAAAAAAAAGATTTTTTTTTTAAAAGAAATTTTCAAGGACAGACAGAGCCTTTCATTTATTCTGCTTCTCAAAAAATTAAAAAGCGGAAAAATTTCTATAGCCATTCAGTGAAACTAAAGTGAAATTAAAATTATAGCACAGTAATTGTCAAGTGTGATCTTGTTTTTATCTTTTGTCTTTCCAGGCTATGATGTAATGATTTATTGTTTTATTATCTCTCTATGGATTTCATTCCACAACCTAAGAAAAAGGTCCAAGTAAAACACCTATGCAGTAAAAGTAGGTAGATATTTGTGAGTAATAAGGTGAGGACATGTGATGTATATGACTCATCACAACAGCAGTTTGAGAGATTTGTGAAGCCAAAGCTGCCACTGTGCAGCTGAAAATTGTAAACTATTTCTGTAGCTTTACTTAGCACAGCTGAGCATTGCTGAGGTAACAACTTTTATCTTCTTCTAGAATCTAATGTAGACACATGTGGGCGGCTGCAGAGTCACATACATAAAGCCAGATTCCCTCAAGCAAAGCAAGGTATGATATCTAGATTCCCCATACTTTTCTGAGATCAAACTGCTCCTCTCTCAAAGAGGAGACAGTTCCCCCTTCCCTGCCCTCAACTCAGCAAGGAGAGAGAAGGTGGGAGTGAGGAAAGCTGAGGTATAGGTGGAGAGAAATGAAAGAATGGGTGGGGAAGAAACTGTGCAAATGGAAAAATAATACACATAAATGCACATGACAAAAAGAGTCTTTCTAAAGACTCCATGAAAAATTGATGAAAAGCTAACCAATCCACAATCAAAGCAAGGTCAGGCCAAGGCTAGTAGTGCTTTACACAGTGCAGTTAAAATGTTAAATTGAAAAAAAAAAAATAAAACAATTGTGATGAAACTGAATGAAGGGAAAAAACATATAACATCAAGCCATTATTCACAACTATAATTCCGTTCAATTCAGTTTATTTATATAGCACAATTTCACAACGCGTCATCTCAAGGCACTTTACAAATAAATAATTTCAGTCCAATCATGTATACATTCCCAATTGATCCTAGTTATCAAACAGTGCATCAAGTTCAGTTCATAATTCAAATTAATTGAAAAAGTTTTACATCTAAGGAAACCCAGCCAATTGCATCTAGTCATTAACTTGCAGCAATCCCTTATACTGAGCATCCATGTAGCGACAGTGGGGAGGAAAAACTCCCCTTTAGCAAGAAGAAACCTGGCTCAATGTAAGCGGCCATCTGCCACGAGTAACTGGGGGTTTGAGAAGACAGAGCAGACAAACACAAAAAAGAAACAAAAGAACCTATGTAGGAGTACTTTCTAGGTTAAAGAAAAGAAAAAAGTTAACAGCAGGAGAAGGAGAACGTTTAGTTGCTGGCAGCAGTATCTCAGCCAGTGTCCCTTTCCAAAAAGGTGTTACAGGAATCATAGCTAAACAGAAAGATGTGAGTGATGTGAGATGTTGTTTTGAATGCAGATGTGTATAAGTGTATTAAAATTTGGGTTGTGGGTTGAGTGTGTGAGATCCCACTGCTTGCTGACAGCAGAGTTTCCCCAACCCCAAAAGCCCTAAGTGTCTCCAGTATTTTAAAATCAAGGTGCAGAACAGGGCCAAATATAGCAGTGGGAAGGGGACCTCATGGTGCTCTCCCCATGCCTGCAAGGTCTACCATCCCACAACTCAATACACTATTGGTCTGTGGTGTTGCATATATTAGGGAGGAGAGGATTGGTGCCAAGTTGCGGGCAGGAATACCCCTGGGGGCCAGCTCCCCAACTGTCCCCCCTGCAGCTGCTCCAAAACAATACCAATTGAGGCCAGGGACACCCAAAGATGCCTAAAGACGCCAGGGGGGAATTCTCCAGAGATCTCCTTCACCCAGATGGGAGCAGTCTAGGAAAACCTGGACCTGTCAAGCGAAGAGAACCCACCACCAGCAGCCCAGAACCCAGTGATGTGCAAAACCCCAGGCACCAGTGGTGCCCAGCAGGTGCACCCAGCCTCCAAACCTGCATTGCTCACCCAGGCATAATCCAACTTCATTAACCCCCTCCCAAACTCAGACCCTGTTTTACCCAACTCATGCCCCTAAACCCCAGCCCACCAAGCCACAGCCACCATGGCCTTCAGCCAACCCACCAGACCAGGGACACCAGGGAGGGATCCTTCACCTGGCGACCACCCCTCCGAGAGCCAGAGCCCTAAGTGTCTCCATTATTTGGGTCCCAAGCCATCCTGGGACCCAGTCCTGAACCCTGCCACACTAGCCAGGACCAGCAGCCGACCAAACAAGAGGGTATGGTCCACTGTTTAGCCCTGCTTCAGAGCTCGGAAGCACCCCGACCACACCAGCATGCCAGACCCACTGCCACCACAGGGCAGCATCCAAATGCCCAGTCCACCTAGGGACAACACCTCCATGGTGTTAGGCCCCCAATGCTGAGGCAGTAAAGCCCATACCCCCTAGGCCACTAAGTGATGTTTTTAATAATTGGAGACCAAACCAATTTGAATTACTTCTGATGATTTTTCTTTTTGGACCTATTAAACTGTTTACATTAGATGAACACTGTAATGAAGCTTACTAATTTGGACGTTTAGATATTGACAGATTGTGTAATCTGACCATTTGGACATGGACTGTAAACACTTGTCAAGTCTTAATGAAAAAGTTTTCAAACTCTACAGATTCACAGGCACAGCCAGTCAGTGCAGACTCTGCAAATGGGCATTGCCTAGCAATAAACCAGGGGTTTGAAGTTTCATTCCTCAAGGGCCAGTGTCCATCAATTTTAATATCCCTCTACTTCAAAGTTTGAAATTCCTGCAAAAAATTAATGCCTTTGTAGATGCATTTGTAAATCTACAGTCATACAGTACTCAACATCAACACATTTTATAATCCTTTTGACAATGTATTTATATAATACATTATCATTCAGCCAACAGTTGCTGCAGATCAAATAACAACAATGACAGATAGTTTCTATGCCAGTCTGATGGTCCTATGACAGTTAAAGAACTCATAAAAAAGGTCAGAGAGAAACTAAATCATCACATCAAAACAGACAACAAAATAAATAAACATTTAAATTCCTATTGAGGCTGAACATTTTTCCTACTTCCTCCTTAGCATGTGAGGTCTTTTGTTTGCTTTTTTCCTCTAAGAAGATTAGTACTAAGATGTGAAAACACCCTCAGATTAGGGTGCATTCAGTTGTGCTTATGCAACATTTAATACTTCCTTAGCCACCTTATTATATTTGCTGTAATGCCTCCAACATTTAACAATATCATTTACAGAATAGCTCCTTCCTTTTAAATATAGACATGCTTAATTCACACATGGGAACACCCATTAAACAACAGAAATGAAATATAACTCACTCATCACTCCAAATGGCCTTGTTGGATCAAAGAGATAGTCATAGCGGACTTTCATTCATGCAAGCAGTGGCCCAGAGATGTTAAAAATCTTATTTTGTTTCATTCAGAAATTGAGAAAGCTTTGAAATATTCCATCATCATTTTCAAATTTAAATATTGATGGTGGATTGTGTCAAACTTAAATGTGAATGTGTTCTTTAATAAGGTGATTACATGCTTGAGATTAAAGGTTGAAGAATGAATGTGAAAACTGCATCAGTCGTCATAAAAAGTTATTATAGCTGAAGTGGTAGCTTTGCGTTTTTGATATATTTGTGAAGATTAGAGGAGTCCCTCTGATGTCCAAAGGAAACATCTTTAAAGCTAACTTGATAGTGTAACCTTCATTCACCCTTGACGGATTTTATGAGCCAGTTTGCAAGGTTACCCCAAACCTGAATTTAATAAGTCGACTAAGTTCCACCTTTGAGTTTATCCCAGAAATGGATTCATCCATTGAACAGATGTCAGTGAACTCAACTTACTCTCTTCAGAAAGCTTTCTGACTCTAAAAAAGGAGTTAGTTCCCAATTTGCTAAGTTAAATGTAAATTACTTAGCTATTAATTCTTTCTTAAATTAAACATGTGTAGGTTAGAATAATTGTTTTTTGGATTTTAATTTAGTTGTTTATGCTTGTTTTACTTTGGTTCTTTGTTTGAGGTAATAAATATTTATGCTTCAATTGTTAATAAAGTTAACTCTCCAGAGGATGAACAAACAGATTTCTGGGCCTGCTCTGTGCCAGAAACTGCGACAAACAAATCATTGATTGGGAAGTGTTGGTGGGGGACTGTGGTGGGTTGGACAATTCACATGACAATGTCTCTAATTAGCATTTGAATCTCACAACACCGTGACACCCCTTTACAAGAAAAAGCTGCAATTGGCTGAATCTGTATCCATGCCAAATATATTATATTCCACCAATATTCATTTGCCACCATTGGTCACTCTGGTTCATTATTATCCAGGTCTGTCTAAACCTCCAACCCATATGCTACTTATAATGCAGTCCTCATTTCCCCCCTCCAAAAAGGACAGAAAATAACTTAAAAACTGTTGATCTCTGAGCTTTATTGAGTGCATACGCATTTCATACACAATGTAACATGTACTTAAATGTTTTGTATTGGCCTGACCATCACACAAGAAACACATTAAATTATGCAAGTTTAAATTTAAAAGAGCATCTGAGGCATAAACTCTGGAAATTAAATGTCTTTTTGCTGCTTCAGAACTGTATCTGGTAGACATTAAGTGTCAGACTCAGATCCACATAACAGCTGCCGGTGGTTTGTTGCTTTGTACTTTGGACAAGGATCCAGTCTGCTTTGTGCACAATCCACCTAAATATGCCCTCCAATGTGCTGTTGTGATAGATTAACTGGTGGCAAGATTATCTTGTGGTGAGAGCTGGGAGAGGTAGATGTTTCTGTGAGAATGGGTTTTTAGGACCCGTTTACTAAACCAGGAAATAAATAATGCATGTTGAACTTAAAGACCTACAAATCTTTGCAAAATACAATCTGATCACATAAAACACCAATTAAGACCTTAAGAATAACACACCAGACAGACTTTTTATTGATCTAAAACTGTATGTTGCCTTTTTTGAAATAATATCAGCAAAACCGCTGACAGAGCTTGTAAATTACTTAGAATTTGTCTTGGTTTTATCTGTTGTTTCAGAGGCTGAGAGTCATCAGAGAAAGATTGAAATAGATCTCAAGATGCCATAAAACAAATCCAAAAGCACTGATTAATCCCTGAAAGCTGACATAAATGTTGAAGAGCCATGGGAAATAAAATAAAAGGTTTAAAAAGAATGACTGACTTCATTATTTTTCATATCTCCCTCATACTGTATATTTAAATGTCTTAGACAAATATGATAGTATATTGTACAAACGTGATAAGTATATTGTATAAATGTGAAAATTATATTGTAGAAATGAGATATTATATTATACAAATGTGATAATTATTATATGAACGTGAAGGCTAGTACAATGACCAATGGGAGTTGGTCAAGTTTTATTTCATGCTTGGTCTAAGACATGGAGAGATACTGATGCTTCTGCACATTGTGGATGAACTCATTTAATATGCACACTTTGAGAAAGATCCTAAACAGAATGGGACTGTACAGAAGGAAAAATCAGTCAGATCCTTTAGATGTGGCAACCTTCCTAATTGACCAGCAGGAGAGTTATGGGAGGCATCAATTTCACCACCTTAGATGTGTTCAACATGGATATGTTGTGACTCAGAGTACAATAAGACATCTGTTAAAATTTATTGAGCCCTGTGGTGTGGAACAAAAGTGAAAGAGCCATGGCATGTTAATGCTACACGTTTATGTAAATCCTGGACCTAATGTCCTACAATGTGGTTTCAGCAAGAATAGCAACAAAGGCCTATCCATATTTTATCAGCCATTCATTTTTCATCACATGCATCCCAAATTAAGCTGGTATGCCAACTTCTTCCTACAGTTGAGTGTCGTCAATGGAACCTAAAAGCATACTTCCATCAAATTATCACATTTCTACAATATAATTATCATGTTTATACAATATACTTATCACGTTTATACAGTGTAAGTATTATGTTTGTACAATATATTATTGTGTTTGTACAATATAGTTACCACATTTATACAATAAAAGTATCACGTTTGTACAATATAGTTACCACATTTATACAATAAAAGTATCACGTTTGTACAATATAATTACCACGTTATAATGTGATACTGTTCGAAACTTTATTTTCCTCAGTGACAGCAATACGCTTCCGTATGTTAGCCAGGCAAAATGTTACTCACATGGTTTAAATATAAGCCAGGTACGTACGTCATAAAAGCTCACAGTGAAACTTTGACTGTCAGAATATTGTCCAGTTTACCAGTATAAGTTGCACAGCTGTCACATCTGCAGCCCAGAGTTGTCTAAATAAGTAGTTTGAAGGTGCAAACACAATTATATGATATAACTTCCATTAAATGAGCAAGGTATTTGTTCGCATGACATCTTAATCAGGGTTTCCCGGCCTGCCAGGCAAAAGCTAGGTTAATAGGTAATGAACTGTGTGCGAGGGTGAGTGCTCCAATCACGCCTAAAGCGCTATTGCAACGCCTGGTCGTTCACCTCTGAATTTTTGTATCTCGTGTGGATCGCGGACCACCTTTCACTCGAAATGGACAATTTGGAAGGTGCTCTTGCAGAGCTGGTTTGCCTATAGCTGGATTTATATGCTCCCTCAATGAGGCTCATTTTCACATTTAGTATAAAAGCTACACCACTTGATCAACTTGCACTCACTCAACGTGATCCTCAAAACCTGACTTCTCAGTCTTAGAAATATTAACAGCAACCTTCTGTCTTGACATGAGACTGATGTAAGTGCATACATCTTTGTGAACAAAGGATAATATGTGGCGTTTGCGTGTACATCTCTCACACGATCATTTAATACATGTTCTGGCATACGTGCTTGTTTCTATGTCCATGTGAGCCATGCCACCAGTCACAGACATGTCTGTTTTATACAGTCACAGTACTCCTTGCAAATATTGCGTTCACTTGGATCTATAACAAGCAATCACAACCAGCCAATGAAAATAACATTATTAAACAAAATGGGAGGATTTAAGAAAACTCAAGAAAACTTAATACAATCAATACTTAAATTTTGTACCCTTATAATATTAAGTATACAAATATGCTTATTCATTATTATCCATTTTAGGTAATATTTCTCTTAGTTTACTTTACTTTTAAATGTAATCAGCATTACATACCTTGTTTTAAGATCCATTTATGGATTACTTAAATAGGATGTAACTGAAGTCCAAAAAAATGTATATTGTTTATTTTAATTAAAGGTTTTGTGTTTGACTTTTATAAGACTATTGACGCTTTGCATTCACGTCAATCATGCAAGGTCCCATAATGGACGTTGGAAGTGAGGGACGGCAGCATTGAATGGAGCAACTGAGACTGTTTTCCCAAGTTGTTTTGCCAATATACCCACGGCTTCTACTTGTTTAAGTTGAGCTAATTTGTCTGTGGAAGTAGCACACCTAGTTGGGGCTCATAGATGGTGATATTTACAAAAGTTGGAAATGGCTAGTTTAGAAACTGACCCACACCTCTTCCCTCCTGATGTGTTGATCAAATTGCTGACTTTGCCTGTTTTCACACCACATGATTTATATCACTCTGTCATAAACGGTGTTTCCCCCTTACATCAGAGCACACTTAAAAGCATACAAAAGTCTAGATGCTCACTGGTTGTTTTCGTATGGTAGGCTACAGAATGGTGGGGCATTTTTTTCATGGTTACTAATGGTTAGACGTGTATCTTCTCCATAATGCAATATTTGATTGCATCTTACTAATCATTCTCACATATGAACGTTAATCTTGTTACCTTGTAAAAAGTGTTCGCTGCAAATCCATGAATATACCAAGGGCTGCAACTCCTTATAATTGGCGGTTACTATTCATCACTGTATCTTTAATCATTAAAAGTTATACAATAAAATAAAAAGACAAGTTTGTTTTGCATCCTTGTCTGTTTGTGCAGCCCACTGCGCAGCACCCATTATTGTAAATAAGAACTTGCTCTTAATAACGTGCCTGGTTAAATGAAGGTTGAATGAATGTACCCTATGACCATTTTAAAGTGAAATCAACTAAATAAAAGCGATATTAGGCTACCAACTGTCTGTTTTTTTGACATCCTTTATAGGAGTGCATAGGTTGTTTGACGTCCATCATGGCAGAACGGGCCGCTTTCTGAAGAGCGTGTCGTCATATACAAAGAGTCAATAGTTGGTCTTTGAGTATTGTCCATAATGTCTTCTAATCACACATAGTTATCTGGTCATATTTTCAAGTTTCATGTCAACTTTTAAAATTTTTTAACACAAAAACATAGTAGATTGCTGGTGGACTGCCCTAGCAGCCCTACCACCAGGCTTAGCAAGTTTTTTGGGGGAAACCCTGTATAACTGTTTAAATGGTAAATGGCCTGCACTTGTATAGTCTTTATCAAGTCCAGAGGAACCCAAAGTTCTTCACACTACATTCAGTCACTCACCCATTCAGGCACACATTCACATGCTGATTTTACATATATTGACAAGTTTATAGAACATGTCAGTCATGTCAATCAGACATGTTAGTCACTGTTAGAGTACAGTGACGATTATCTCATGTCTTTAATGTCACAGTCGTACTTAAAAGCATTTCAGCCCCGATATAATGTGCTGAGTTGCAGATACTTTTCGGATATATCATTCGGCCAAGTTTCAAGGCCCACCCGCAGCCTGCTAAAAGTCAATGCAAAGACACTCAGTTTTACAACAGACGTCGGGACTTCTGATGTAAGTTTAATGTCCACGTTGAGTCTTACTGTGCAATGGATTGACCAACAATTCGAACGAAATCAAATACTTTTACACTGTAAAGAAATGTTGGGGTCTCTCACTGCTGCCAGTTGTTCAGCAGAGTTTAAAGTGATGTTGGATCAGTGGGAAATTGATCATGTAAGAGTTCACGTTATTTTATGTGACAATGGTCATAATACAACCAAATCACTAGATGATACTGTCTTAAAAAGTTTGCCCTGCTTGGCACACACACTGCAACTCGTTGTAAATGAGGGACAGTTAGCACAGCACAGCATCGCAGATATTGTGGCAACAGGAAGGAGAATTGTTGGACCTTTTAAGCACTGGTCTTAAAGGCCTAAAAATCTGAAATTTTCACCTTTTTAAAATAATGTAAAAGAAAACTGAACAATAAACCACTCAACTGTTAAACCATTAAAATCTGGTTATGATGTTACTCCTCCTTCCCCCTGGTTGAGCTGGTCTGTTCTCGATTCTACAACATACAGACATAGTTAGGTCAGTCCAGGAAGCAACTGCAACAAGATGTTTCAACAATGTGGAACAGCACGGTCTACATGTCTACAGTCACTGTTGGAGCAGAGACGTGTACGGAGAGGCAAGCAACCACAGACCGTGGTGTAGGTACAGCCAAAGCCACACAGTTGGAGGCTCTTTCTGAGAAGATTCAGCAACATTGAGCATGAACCCCTGCACAGCTTTGCCACTATTCTTGATCCAAGGCAAGTAACAATGAATATTTTATTTTCCAGCCACAATTATTATTAGCCTACTACTATATTTAAAAAAAAACATTTAAATTAAATAACAAATTAAAATTCCTTTATTGACATGTATTTCTTTATTTACATGCAAGTAAAAAAAAAATCATAAAAGGACAATGATTGACCCATTTTTCTTTGTTTATGCAAATCAAGGTACAAGAAACATTACTTCTCAGCAGAGGTGAAGGATGAAATGAAAGTGCTGCTTTTGGCCAGACTTGCAGAGGGAGAGACCCCACAGACCATGAAATAGGAAGCACAAAAAATATTAAAGAAAAACTTCAAGCAACATCCACAATCAACTCTACTAGGACAATCTAACAAGTTTAATTCTATAATTACTTCACACCTTTACAGCTTGTCATCTCCTTTTTATTCTTACTAGCACTTGTAGTGAAATGACTTCTTAACATCATCAATATTTTAAGCTACAGTGTTTTGACTTATACTCTGTTGTTCGTGTAACTGCTGATATGAGTATCTGTCACTCTATTTAATACTGTATGATTAATTGATGCCGTCCCACATTCAGATAGCACATCTCCATGATTTCCTGGCAAATGTTGTAAGGGGACTGACAGAGTTGCGAATATAAGCAGGATGGGGTTTATTATTGTGTTTTTTATTTTTTTGTGGATGATGATTTTAGCTGTTTTGGAAAGGGAGATTAACTATTCAGATGAGTCATGAGATTATTAATGTTGTATAAATGCACACATGCACACACATAAATGCACAAGCACACATCACAAATGATATTCCACTTTAAAAACTGAGTCTCCTTCAGGAAGGTGAGTGCTTTATGACAATGTATTAACATTTGTTGAGTTTTGTCAGCATCTTACAAAAGTATTTATATACAGCCATCACCATCAAGGTATTTTTATTTGGATTTTATGTGACAGATCAAAACAAAGTAGTGTATCATTTTAAAGTTGAAGTAAAGTATGCACTGATTTTACATTTTTCTTAGAAATAAAAATCTTTAAAGTGTAGTGTGTATTTCTGTTTTGGCACTCTGAGTCAATAGTCGCATTTTGCTGTGATCAAAACCCTTTTAAGGGTACATTACTACCACTAATGCACCTGTAGTTACTGAAAGTTTTAGTTCAAGCTAAGTCAAATTGGATGCAACCTTAAGCAGCTATTTTCAAGGCTTGCAGCAGATTATCAATTGGATTTAGGTCTAAACTTTGAGTGTGCCTTTCTAACAAATAAATATGTTTTGATCTAAACCGTTCGATTGTAGCTCTGGTTGCATATTTAGGATTAATGTTCTGCTGCATAGTTAAAGTCCTCCCTCATGTTGTATTCTTTGGAGTTTCAAATAGGTTTTGTTGCTTGATTGCCCTGTATTCTACCTAATCCATTTTTCAGTCAACTGTGACCAGCATCCCTGTCCTTCCATTGGCACAGACAGCACAGTAGCAGCCAGACGTGCTAATGGCTAATGTTTGTGCTGCTGTAGCCTATCACTTCAGGTAACAGGTGAGACATCAGTGCAAAAAGGAGGAAAAAAAGAAGTGTCCCGAACAGTTCAGTTGTGCGGAGGTAGTTTGGCTATTTAAAGTCAGACAAAAAAACAAAGTTGTGTACACTGCAAAATTATGTTGAGTGCATAGTCCACCTAAGTCAGAGAATACCACCAAACTGTTTTACCACTTGAACAGTAACACCCGCTGGAGCATGCAGAATGCAAAACTTTACAATCCCATATGGGAGCAAGTGCTAATTCCCTCTGAAAACAGCACCTGTACAACCTAATATCTGACACAAGCACAGCACAGATTTACAGCACTGAGACAGTACTTCCCTAATAGGATTTTTTTATTTTATTTTATTTTTTTTATTTTTTTTTTGATAATAGACAGTGTCTATTTTATTTGTAAATTTTTTTTGTCTTTGAAAGCTGCTGAAGTTTGCACTGAGGAAGAATTTAAATTTCTTTTGCTTTCCGACTATAAAAGATGTCTATTTTACTGTTATGATAATTTTCTTTGAATGTTGCTTAAATTTGCTGCTGAGGATATAAACAACTGTTTTTATTATCTTTTTAAATGTATTTTTTCATTGCTTATTCTTTAAAAAAAAGTACTATTTATAATGAGCTATACATAAGGAGAGGTTTTGAGAATTTATATTTCAATGCCTATTTTATCAACAAAAGAATATGTCCATTTCATTCTCCTGTAATGCTTAAAGATTCCAGTTTAAAATGTGCCTCTTTTATTTATCCAAAACAGCTGTATGATGTTTGATGACATGTTCAACTTTTAAAAATAAATCTTTAAAATCAAAAATATCTTAATATCTTCAGATCTCAATAGTACCAGGGAGCAATAAAGATTGAAAAAAATTACTTGTGTTATATCATGATCTATATCGATATCAAATGATATGAAAAATTTTGTGATAGGATTTTTTTTCTGTATCACTCAGCCCTAGTATAATGCCAACACTTATATGTTCCACAATGGGAACTGTGGGTTCAGATGGTATCAGATGTTTAATTTTGTTGTCATCTGTGAAGAGTACCTTGTTCCACATGCTTGCAGTCTCTCCTGTATGACTTGTGGCACACTTCAAACAGGAGTTCCTGGGGCTATGGCTTTGTTTTTGCCACTCTTTTATAAAGGTCGTATTGTAGTACATGACCTATAGCTGTTATGTTGCTAGATTCTCTTTGAGATGTGGATCTTTGCAGCTCCTCCAGAAGTACTATGGGCCTCTTGGCTACCTGTGAGCTTCAATGCCCGGTGGCAGTGTCATCATGACGGTTAGAGGATATTAGCCCCAGCAGGAGAGGCAGATATCTCAGCACTGCCATAGGGCTGTCTAATAGTGCAGAAAATAAAGGCTGGGAAACTCATTAAGGCTCGTTTACAATGTGCTGCTACTAAGTGCTCTAATTTAGGCATGAGACTGACTTCAGATCTGCTACTTTAGATTGTATGCTGGCATGAAAAATGGTTCATATCACTGCCTAACCTAGTGAAAATGTCCAATAGTAAAATCATTAATCACAAATCACATATATCATCTAGAAAAAATATACAGTGCACATTTTGATGTAAAACAAATGAAGCAAACTTTGTGATTACAGTATATACATCCTGGCTAAAATTCAAGGTTTTTGTGACTTCTAAAAAACATGCGGCCATGATTTTTTCATTTGAAATTTAACTTTAAGTCTGTCTAGGTACACGCCTGAGATCTACTATAGGAAATTTGATTAACCTGACATAAACATCAGTGTTCTAATATGATTTACTTAAGAATATCCTGTACCATAGATAGATAGATAGATAGATAGATAGATAGATAGATAGATAGATAGATAGATCAAATAAAAAGACACATACACATTATTTCTTTCTGTCTGAAGTGAAATCAGACCAAACTTCTCTTGTTTTAGGTCAGTTAGTATTACCAAAATTATTTCTGAAATGCTAGAACATTTAGCAGAACAATATTATTTATGGATTTTTTTGTAACTTTCTTCAAATTCAGAAGTTTACATATATTTGGTAAGAAAATTGCCTTCAAGTGTATGACTTGGGTCAAACCTTTTATGTTTTCGTCCACAAGCTTCTCACAATAGTTTGCTGGAGTTCTCGTGCATTCCTCCTGACATAACTAGCATAACTCGGTCAGGTTTGTAGGCCACCTCATTGAAACAATTTTGGTAATTCTAACTATGTTAGAACAAGAGAAGTTTGGTCTGATTTAACTTCAGTCAGTGAAAAAAATGTGTATATGTCTTTTTATTCAGTGTATGTAAACTTCTGGTTTCAACTGTAAATGCAGCACCTTCAAGCATCTGGAAATTGTTCCAAAGGATGAACCAGACTAAGAGCAGCTCCACAATTCTCTTAAAATCTTGGCTGATTTCATTTGACTTTTTAATTGTGTCAAACAAGAAAGCATTGTGTTCCAGATGTGGCCTTAAAATACATCCACAGTTGTGCCTCCAATAACTCACGTGTCAGTTAAGCTATCGGAGGTTTTCAAAGCCATGCCATCATCATCTGGGCTTTCTCTCATTGTCTAAAGAGACAGTAATCATTCTGTATGTAAACTTATGAATTCAAAGAAAGTTAAAAAAAAAAAAAAAAAAAAAAAAAAAAATCTCAAAAATGTTCTAAGCTTTCTGGCACTTAGCAAATAGAAATACTTTTAGTAATTTTAACTGACCTAAAACAAGAGAAGTTTGGTCTGATTTCAGTTCAGACTGAGAAAAAATAGAATAGAATAGAAGAGAAGAGAATAGAAATATAATAATTTACTGTCCCACAATGGGGAAATTTCTGTGTAACAACAGCAAAGCGACAGGCAAGAAAAACAGAATAAAGAGTAAAATAAAGATACTGTACAGTAAGAGCAATGTTTCAACATAAATGCTGTGCAGTAAGTAGAAATATTGTACCCTGGTCCAAAGGAATATGCAACTGGATTGGTTAATTTAAAAATGTACAAAATATGCATATCTTTCTGAGCATTTAAAAGACAGAATATGTACAATAAATGATAATAAAGACTGTACAACAGCAGAGATGTGCAGATACCAGCAGAAGTGTTATTCAGAATGAGTAAAGCTGTATAAGTACCAGCATGTATGTAAACACTTAAGTTTGTTGGGAGCAATGATGGTTATAGAGTCTGATAGCTGAGCAGCAATTTATCCACAGCTGAGAGGAAGCAGTTAGAAGCTCATCAGGAAGGCCAGCTCTGTGCTAGGATGCCCCTCGACCTACTGCAGGTGGTGGGAGACAGAAGAACTCTGGTTAAAATAACACAACTGATGGACAATGTCTCCCACCACCAGCCCTCAAATTGCAGACCAGCCTGTCAGAGACACAACCCTGTGTCCTCACATACTGTGGACAGCAAGTGAGGTAGTCCAGTATCCACTGGGCCATGTGGTGGTCCACCCCTGACAGCTCCAGCTTGCCCCTCAGAAGTTCTGGCTGGATTGTGTTGAAACCACTAGAAAAATCAAAGAACATGATCCTCACAATGCTTCCAGGCTTCTCCAGGTAGGTCAGAGAATGTTGCAGGAAGTAGATGATGGCATCATCGACTCTGATTCCAGGCTGGTAGGCAAACTGCAGTGGATCCAATGAAGACCTCACCAGGTGGTATAGATGGCTGAGGACCATCCTCTTCAGGGTGTTCATCAGATGCAGCGTTTGGGCTACTGACCTGTAGCTGTGGAGGTCCTTTGGATGCTTGGTCTTTGATATTAGTACCACACAGGAGGTCTTCCACAGTTGTGTACTTTCTCCAGCTTCAGGCTGAGATTGAACATGTATCTCATGATGCCATAAAGTTGATCTGCGCAGCACCTCAGGAGCTGCAGCCTTTTGCACCTTGATCTTTCTCAGGTGATTCCTCACCTGAAGTGTTGAAAGGGACAAGATGGAGGTGGGGGAGGGAGGGTGTGGAATGGAGTCCTCTGAAGTGAAGGGGGTGGGTGATGGCTGAGAGCTGAGAGGTGTGAAATCCTGAGAAGAGAAGCAGGCAGTCATCACAGAAGATGGAAACACAGCCCTGTGTCCTCACGTACTGTGGATGGCCAGTGAGGTAGTCCAGTATCCACTGGGCCATGTGGTCGTTCACCCCTGACAGCTCCAGTTTGTCCCTCAGAAGTCCTGGCTGGATAGTGTTGAAAGCACTGGAAAAACAGCAGGGGAGACTGGGCTGAGTGGGTGACTTGTCAAACCTGTTAAAGAACTGGTTCAAGTCATTTATCGACGCTAAGTCTCCTACAGCCTGGGGGCTTGGTTTGTGGCTTGAGATGGTCTTTAGGCTCTTCCAAACCCCAGCGATGTTGCTCTGCTGCAGTTAAACCTCTATTTTCTTTCTACAGATGTTTTTTTCCATCCCTAATTTTCTTTCTCGGTTCTTCTGCACACCTCTTTGCTCCTCGATTTTCCCAATCTAAAGGCTTTCTTCTTCTCTTTGAGGAGAGCCTTTATTTTAGAGTTGATCCAGGATTTGTTGCTGGAGAAACACCGTACATTCCTTATGGGCACAGTGTTTTCTACACAGAAATAAACGTAGTCTGTGATGCTGTCAATGTCCTCCCCATGAAGAGGACAGAGCTCTTCCGACACAGTGTAGATGAAACACTCCCTCAGAGCTTGTACAAGGGGTTCATACACAGGGTGGAGATGAACCAAGTTGTGGTCTTAGTCCCCCAGTGGAGGGAAAGGTGATGAGCTGTATGCCTCCTTGGTGATGGCATACAGTATATCCCTTGTTTTATTATCTCTGGTTTAGTATGTAACATTCTGTGTGAAGGTGGGCAGAGTGGAACACAGGGAGACATGATTGAAGTCCCTGGAGATCAGAAAGTGGACCTGCAGGTGCTGTGTTTGGAGTCTGCTGGTAACAGTGTGGAGGACATCGCAGGCTGCTGCAGCATAAGCCAAGGGGTGCGACATGCACAGTTATCATGATAACATATGAGAACTCCCTTGGTAGATAATGAGGCTTCATGCTAACAACTAACAGTTCAGTCCTTACTACAGAGTGTCTCTTTGATGGCTAAATGTCCAGAGTTAAACCATCTATTGTTCACAAACACAGCCAGACCCCCACCCCTCCTCTTACCACTTCCCTTTGTTCTGTCGACATGGGGTAGATGAAAGCCATCTATGTTTATGTGCGAGTCCAGAGTTAACATACTTAGCCACATCTCAGTCAGGCATATGAGGCTACTTTTCCAGTAGCTCCTTTGATGGTGTGTTTGAGCCACCAACTCGTCCACTTTGTAAGAGATCTGTTAGGATGCTGGTGTGTTTAGTGGTTTTAGTGTGAGAGTGTGAGTCCCATTCTAGAGAAGATCTTTGTTGGAGAGCTCTGTCTGCTCTGTGCTGCTGCACACCTGGCTCCAATCTTCTCATCAGGCTGAATGATGTTTATAAGGAGCTGCAGGATCATCATTCTTCATGGGATGATTACTGATGATGGTATTTCAAGCCAGTTCTTGGTTTCCGCCTGTGTATAGGTGGTGATTTAGCGCTCCAGCTCAAGTTGTCTTGTTCCTGTGTTCCAGGTTACCTGAAGCTCTTGAGCTTTCTCCCTGACCTACCTGAGGGGAAACTTACCTGTGTGCTGTACCAGGACCTAATACCCCCTCTACGCTCATACCATCCACAGCCAAGTAAGCCATTTCCTCCCTTTGGTCACCACAACATCAGTTTCCTCATAAACATCATTTTCCTATTAACCAGCCTCTCTCCTCTGTAGACGATCTGGAAACCAGATCGCTGTGGCTTCAATCCCCTTGTAAATATTGTGCAGACCACCATGGATCCAATCCTCTTAATTTCTGTGAATATTGTAAATAAATCTTATTACCTTCACATCTGGTCTCCTGTGTGATTCTGCATGTGGGTCAGGAAATTGTCATCCACCATGACAAGATCTCACATTTCCCATAATGATGGACGGGATGATGGGTCCGCACCTTTTTCTCCAGTTGCAACGTATGATTCCGGCGCGAGCCCCACATCTCTTCCTTCTCAGGTTGCAGGGAATTTCAGGTTGCTCTGTGGGAGGCATTACAATGGAGCTATTGAGAGCTAGTAATTGATCTCTGGTGTAAACAATGGGCACATGGCTGTTCACACCTTCTCCAAACACAAAAGACATAAACAAAGAAAAACAAAGTTGTCCACAAAACAGTCAACTTCATTGCATAAACCACCAATATGGAAAAAGAGTTGTAACAAGAATACACATGTCTAAAGATTTTTAAAGAGAAAAACTCAATTGATTAAGAACTGCTGTAACAGGCTGCCTGCTGGTGCAGTGCTGGAAGTAAACATGTGAATGTGTCTTTTTATTCAGTGTATGTAAATTTCTGAGTTCAACCATAGATTGATAGATATACTATTGACCAAAGTTCTACATCAGAAGGATTAAAGCAGATTGCTAAAGTACTCAATAACAATCACAACCATAGTTTGTCTTCAGTGAGAGGAGAGAATTCTTTCTTTTGTGGCAAAATTTTGATAGTTCTTTTCAATTATGTACACACAAAATAGGTAAAATATTTTTTCAGGAAGAGTTTTCAGTATCGTATGTATATCTTACCATATGACTCCGTAACCATGATTTTAACACTTGACCTTAATGGAAATATACTGAAGTGTATGAATCATATCACCGTTTACATTGGCTCACAAGCTACACTGGAGTATCTAGCTTGTTTAACTTAATAAGTGAAGAAGCAGTCTTGAGGCTGTGGCTTAAAATTATGCCTCCAGGACTTAATGTCACAGTTCACACATTTCCTTTACTCAGCCTGTAGATGTATTTACACACACACAAACCCACACATCAGAAATGAAAAAAAAAAAAATCTCTGTCACCAGGCCTATGCATACTTCCATGAACAAATGCATTCTGAGATATATGTAGTTTGTCATCTATGAGGTTATGTGAGCAGGAATTGATTTATTACCCACAGTGTTTCCCTTGGAGAAGCAATCTGCATCTTTGTGTACATGCAGGCTGCAAATGATTCTAGGGGTTAATTTAAATGTCTGTATGTAAGAAAATCGTTATCTGCGTTTGTTTTTGGTTAGTTTTTTTAAATAGTGGTGATGTTTCATGCTTGTTTGTATGTAACACTCGATTTGTTCTGCTTGTTTTGGTTCCTCAAACAATGCATAGGGCCTTCTTCAAGGATAGACTTGGACCAGCAAAGCAAATCTCGAATAAAGCTATTCCTGAGTTGCTGTTAAGGACATCAGAGTTTCAGAAAATAGGTTTTTCCACAAACACTAGAGACTTCATGATCATCCAAATCTCAGTTGAGAAAAAGAAGGTCCATTAGGGTTGGACCTAGTGTAAAGCATCTTTCTTCTCATACAAAGAGAAAAAGAAACCAGAGGCAGAGAAAAATAAACCTTTGCCCAGAGGTAACATCAGTCCTGCACAAGATTGCTCTAATGTATTCAGACTATTGAGCACCACCTCTTGGAATTAACATTACAACATTCTGTGTCATTGGTGTGAGTCTGTCAAGAGGTTAAGTCATCATCACCATTGTATCTATAGAGTTACTTGGACAGAAAGAAGCAAATTTGGATACCAGTACACATGCACACTCAAGTGCATATGGTTTCACAAGCTGGACCTGTTTTTTGCTGGAAAAAAAGAAAAGAAGTAAAAATAAATAAGAGAGAAAGAAGGAAGGAACTTAAGTCCAAGGTGAGAAATAGACTTTTATAATTTTTATTATTTTTGTTATCATCATTATTCCAGTCTGTTTGAAACAACCCTAAGGGAATGCTGTCTGTGAGACCAATTTCCTCCCTTTCCTCTAAGGTTCAACTTTATATTTTAACTTGAGTTTAATTGTGTTCCTGGAAAAGTGTGAGTATAGGCAAACTCGCAAATGGGCTTTTTGTATGTCTGCATGTGTTTTGTGAAATTTCAGTGGGGATTTGTGTATTATCCATAACCCTGCAGGGCAATTTGAGTCCTCGAAGGGCACTCTGTGTTGTGAAAGAGCGGAAACGCTTTGCCTTTGCCAAGCTCTCACCTGGACAGCTCTTCAAAGCACTCCTCTCATAGCAGGATTCCTGGAGCGACTGGCACGGGCAGAAATAGCAGCTTGATGGCCAGACATGTGCAGCCAGCTCCAACCAAGGCATCTGCTAAAAAAGAAAAAAAGTGGGGGTGGTACTTTAATAGCAAAGCAGGAAGATTTATCCAATGTCACTTTCTGCTCAGGAGTAAAGATTGGCTGAGTCAAATGCCTATTTCAAGATAATTTTAATCATTTTGTTACAGCTATAGTTATAGCTCATTAAACATTTTCTTACTGCTAGTCTATGTGGCCTCACTGTGATTGGCAGTGTGGAGATGATGGATGAAAGACCAAAAAAAAAAAAAGAATAAAGGGAGGCACAGGCAGAAGAAGCACTTCAGCTAAAAGCTTTGTAATTAGAAACAGTGATAATTAGCCAAATGGGAGATTAATGGACAGGGATAAAATGATTTCTGTGCTACTTAAATCAAACATGCAAAAGTGTATATGAAAATCTGCTAGATGATGGTGACTAGAATATGCTCTAAAAATACACATGGGAATATCATGGTTTTTGGTACTTGTTTGACCCACATGCAGCATACACTCAGGAGGCAGAAAGACTTTAAAAGGTTTATTTACAATAAATTAATACATTTTGCAAGTCTCATGCCCAGGTGGGGATTGGAACCTCAAGAGGGGACACCAGAAACACTGGAAGTACAGTGCAGAGGTAAGTAACTTGAATAATGAAATGTAATGAATTAAAGGAGGAATAATCTTACAGAAATTATGGTGAAAGTCCATGTGGGGGGGAGGTAAATGGAGCCAGGGAAAATGAGTCTAAATGAGTTTGAACCAGGAGGACACAAGTTTAGAGGATATTCTTGAGTCTTGAACTTGAGAGTTTGGATCTGGTGAGCGCTGATTATGTTGGAGAGCGGTCAGGTGTAGCTGCAGAGGATGAAGGTGGAGGAAAAGGAGCTGTGACATGCCAGTCTAGAGGTGGAATCCAGGGTAGTATTGAAGGTTTGTAATTTCTTTGAGCAGAACCAGAAGGGACATGAAAGATTGGGTCCAGGCAAGTGAAAGAGGCAACCTTGAGGAGGAACACAAGGCGAGTTAAGTTGCGGTACTAGAATCATAGGCTTCACAAACAGTTCACAATGGTTCAAAGGGCTTGAAGTTACCACTGTAGGTAAACACTCAGGCACTGGATAACTGGCAGCAGGCTTCTTTTATCTTCAGACTAATGAAGGTTGATGAGATGCAGGTGTGCCCAAACACACCTGCCTTGGAACATTTTCCACCAGGTAACTGCAAGAACAGCTGCTCTATGAGGCCCCCTGGTGAACCACGCAGGGAGCTAAAAGGAAAAGATGAAACTGCACACAAACTCAAACCCCAACCCCTGACAGGGAATGGTAAACAGCAAGCCAAATTTCAAATAAGACAAATGACAGGAGAAATGCATTCAATTACTTCAGAAGTATTAAACATGTCAATGTTTTCCTTAATAATCACTAGAGGTCCTGAGAGCTTTTAATACCAAAAGACAGATTGTGTGGAAGAATGGGACAAAATCCTATATAAGCAGGGTATATGACTAGTCCATATTGGAGACGGCTTAGAAAAGACTTTTCTACCAAGTATTAAATAAACTTAAGTAAGCTTGTTGATCCTCTTTAAATGTTTGTATTACTTGTGTTCTGACCAACAACCAGTGTGAATTTCATATCTGAAATAGAAATATATTTACTCAGTCAACATTTATTTTCCCCACTGCATGAAAACGCTGTCCATGTGGAGGCATTCAAATAAACAGTAAAATATAAATATACCACCCTGAGCGAAGTTTCATCATCATCACTGCTTTAACAAATACCTTACTTTATTTTCTCTTTGAACAGGGAGTGTTTGCTCAGATCATTTGTTCATTCTGTATTGCATTGTCATTGTCCTTGTTTTCAATCTTGGAAGTCACCTTTCCTCTGGGGGAAACAGCACGAAACTTGTTGTATTACATCCATATTTTGGTAATACATGTGGGTATACTGTGGATATACCATATGCATTACTGAAGTTAGAGTCAGCTTGCAGGAAACAAATTTAAGTAAATGAAGTGTCATCTGAAGTAAGGGAGTCAAACTGTGTTTTTGTGTTTTGTATTATGAATCACATTAACTGGTTCTTTTTTATTAAAAGACCATCTTAGCATCTGGTATGAATATTGCTTTGTCAGCAAAATAGTCCACAATACTCATAAAGCTGTTGTGTATGATAACATCCCCACCAATGTACACACATACTCAAGTTAGTTTGCAGGTGTTCACACTCAGATTTTAAACACTGCAAGCACAGAAAAGTGTTCCCACCTGCTTCAGCATAGCCAACATATTCTCACTTTACCACTGACATTTGACTTGTTTTTTTTTTTTTTTTTTGTTTTGTTTTGTTTTTGTTTTTTTTTTTTTTTTTTTGTCAAAATAAGCACATTAGATAAAGCACCTTATTTTTTTAAGAGCTGTAAACAGATATCCCTGCAGTGACCAGTGGTGGGTAGAAAACCCAAAAATCGTGCTCGAGTAAGAGTAACGCTACTTACCTAACATATTTTCCTCAAGTAAAAGTAAAAAGTAACCATCCAAGAACTTACTCAAGTAACAGTTAAAATGTATTTCTTAAAAAGGCTACTTAGGTACTGAGTAACTGATAATAATGTCTAATTTAATATTTAAAAATTATGTTAACAGACAAACTAAGTTAAGCACAAATAATGGTATTTTAAAGACTACAATGAAAAAATTAATACAAACAAATAACATAAATACAAAATAATAAATTTAAGCAGAAGAAACACTTTTACAAATTAATTTTTTAAATATAAAAATTATGAAACTAATACAGTAGGTAGTGTATACAGTTGAAACCATATATTTACATACACCAAATAAAAAGACACATATACATTTTTTCTTACTTTCAGAAGATAAATCAGACCAAACTTCTTTTGTTTTAGGTTAGGTAGAATTACCAAAATTATTTCTATTTGTTAAAATCCAGAAAACTTAACGAGAAAATTTTTTAGAGATATTTTTGTAACTTTCTTCAAATTCAAAAGCAAAGAAACCGATGGGGGTAGAGGGTATATCCGTCAGGAGGATTAAAAAGAAATATTTCTGAAATAAAATTTCAGATTACCTCTAGGTGCAGTATAATCTCAGCAGATTTCTGCAAGATAACATATTCCAGCTTCATTTTGTTGCTTGTAACTGCAGGGTGCGTCAAGTCAGTCTTCTGGGATGTGTGATTGATAGAAGCAGGGCAGGGCGGGGCCACATGTGCATTAGTTGTGTAGTGTGCTGCACTTGCTACACTCCAATTAACTTTAGGTTAAGGAATAAACCCCAGTTGTCTGAAACATGAATGAGGTATCTCACTATGGGACACGGTCCCAGCACCTGTCCCCTAGAAGCTCTATTACATTACGCCAGTCCTGACTGGCAGACAGAAGCTGGTGGTCAGAGGGCCTGGTGGCGGCGGTCCATGGCAGCCTCTGTCAGTGTGCCCCCATATATACATTTTTTCTTACTTTCAGAAGATAAATCAGACCAAACTTCTTTTGTTTTAGGTTAGGTAGAATTACCAAAATTATTTCTATTTGTTAAAATCCAGAAAACTTAACGAGAAAATTTTTTAGAGATATTTTTGTAACTTTCTTCAAATTCAAAAGCAAAGAAACCGATGGGGGTAGAGGGCTTGTCTTCCTGCACAATGAGGGAGCCGTGCCTAAAATTGGAAAAAGAACAAAAAAAAGCTGCACACAGTAACCAAACAACGAGTAGACTACTATACAGCATAACTCTATACCATAATGTTAAAACACTTTTAGGGAGATTTTAAATCCATGCACATCTTAGACTGATTCTTAATTGCAAGCCTGGAGAAAGAGCTTTCAAAAGAACTGTATCCATATCATGTACGCGATGTCAGAAGTGCCATAGATTAGTGATGGGAAGTTCAGCTCTTTTCAGAGAGCTGGCTCTTTCAGATCCCAAATGGCTCCTGAGAGTTTGTTGCACACATTATTAAGGAAAATCTCTCTCTTTGTAGTTTGCAAATAGCCTGTTTAGATTAAATTATTTTTTATTCTAATGACTCTGTATTTTACTAGTGTCACTTATAAACTTATTGAATCAGTTTCTTTACTTCGGACTGGACATGGAATTTTCATGCCTTTACTTGGGACTTGAATTGGAAGTTGGATGGAAACACATGAGACTTACTTGTGACTTGTAATTCAGTGACTTGGTGCCACCTCAACTGGATACCCCTCAAAAAACTCCACTACCAATCTATAATCTAATAATCTCCTGAATTTTAATTATAGGTAGGCATTTTAGCATGGTTTAAGCATGTTTGATAGAGTAAGGGCTGAAGACTGTGTGCAAAGCTGACTGGAAAAATTAAGAAAAGAAATTTGTGTCCTAATAAATGCATGACTGTCATTCAAAACCACATGACATTAATGAGCCACTGTTGAAGTCGAAGCTTTAAAGGATAGTTGCCATTTTAAGGGGGTTGAGTGGTGCACATATGAGCAGTCAGTATCTTACCTACAAAAGACAAAGGTGAGCGGTATATCCGTCAGGAGGATTAAAAAGAAATATTTCTGAAATAAAATTTCAGATTACCTCTAGGTGCAGTATAATCTCAGCAGATTTCTGCAAGATAACATATTCCAGCTTCATTTTGTTGCTTGTAACTGCAGGGTGCGTCAAGTCAGTCTTCTGGGATGTGTGATTGATAGAAGCAGGGCAGGGCGGGGCCACATGTGCATTAGTTGTGTAGTGTGCTGCACTTGCTACACTCCAATTAACTTTAGGTTAAGGAATAAACCCCAGTTGTCTGAAACATGAATGAGGTATCTCACTATGGGACACGGTCCCAGCACCTGTCCCCTAGAAGCTCTATTACATTACGCCAGTCCTGACTGGCAGACAGAAGCTGGTGGTCAGAGGGCCTGGTGGCGGCGGTCCATGGCAGCCTCTGTCAGTGTGCCCCCAGGGCAGCAGTGTCTACAGTCCAGTAGCTTGCACCATGTGAATGTGTGCGTGAATGGGTGAATGACTCAATGTAGTGTGAAGCACTTTGGGGTCCACTAGATTTGATGAAGTGTTATACAAGTACAGGCCATTTACCATAATTTAATATTGTTCAATGTAAAACTTGAAATTGTCGGACATGTTGACCAATGTGCCTCTAACCTTGCAAATATATTGACATTTTAAAAAAATCTTGAAAACCCCAGGGCTGTACAGTGTGACAAATGTGTTTGTATGAAAAAAACCTCTGTGCACATGCAACATATTTGCATGTACATCAGCAATGAATGTTGTCAGTGCTGATGTCACACGTCTGATAACATTGTGACACAGCGCCATGCAGGTTTGGATGTTTTTTTCTCCCTAATAAACACCTTCATTTAAAAACTGCATTTTGTGTTTACTTGTGTTGTCTTTGACTAATATTTTAAATGGTTTGATGCTCTGAAACACTTGCTCATGATAAATATGCAAAAAAATAGGAAAGCAGGAAGGGGGCAAACACTTTTTAACACCATCTTATGGCTGGCTGAGACAAAAATAGTACTGTTTATTTTTTATATATCAAAAGGTATCTTTCCCCTCACAGATCTCATCACTATTTGAGATGTTAGATTATATATGTCAGCAGTATATGCTTGACTTGTATCCAAATTTAATCCTAACTCAGACTGCTCCTCTCCCTCCCTGTGACTGTGGCTGCTTCTTAGAGCTTAAATGACTCAAAACACGCCTACAATCCATCATGTTACAGGACAGGCTGTCTTCCCTTTGTTCTCAGTGCGATTGAACCTGAGGTCAGGAAAACAATGGACATGGATGCTCTAATAGAAAAGTTTGCAGGACCCAAAGCCTGCAGGATTAGATTCAGCTAATGATGTCAAAGGTACCAGCCAGCTATACAGAAGTGACAGGATGGTTAAAGGTGACTAGATAAATACTGATCAGTAATACCAATAAAATAAACTAGAAATAAAAACATCTGACTGAAAGGGACTACGAAGAAGAGGAATATAAAGTTAAAGAGCATGAGAGAAACAACGAAGGACAGGAATAGGAAAGAAGGTGTAATAAACATGCAGAGAAAGAGAGACATAAAAGAGGAGACATAAATAGTCATTTTAAAAGAGAAGATACAGAGTAAAGGTTGTACATTTTATCAGTTAGTTATATTATTCTCTACCTTTTGCTTTCAACCTGTTTTGCTCTCATTTGATTCTCTCTTCAATAAAACAAGACAGAAGACAAAGCTTCCTTCATAGAAGTTCTAGTAGACAGTCAAGATAATTCATGATCAGTTTATGCTATTAAAACACAAAGTACAGTATAGTGAGGACACTTTTTCCAATATTAACTAGTTTTATGTTTCTTTTATCCAGATACATTCTCTATCCACACTTCTCAGAACACCAGTATTAACTGCTATCGATACAAACCTATGAACATGATTCATCTCTGCCTTTACTCTAGCCTCATGTTCCTCCCATCCCCTCCCAAACAAATGACTTTTATCATGCTGTATGACTTTCATTTCAATTTTAACATTTCCAAACATTTAATGACTGCAGTTCCACTCATTTACCCTCCTCTCTCGTTATATTAATATGTTGTCAAGACAAAGTACAAGTTTTACAGCTAAACAGCTTTTTATTGTTGTCCTTTTACAGCTTATGGGGGTGTCTCTCTTACCTGGAGATCTTGCTGTCCATCATTCTTCATCCTGTTCAGTCTCCTGTCCACACCAGCAGTGAACCGATGTTTGGTTCTGCTTCCAAGTACCACCTCTCTCAAACACTCTGACATGTCCACAGTGCCATAACTGGACTCTGTCATAGGAATATCAATATGACACTAAAAGAACTGTGATACGACTTATGAAAATCTGCTAATTTAGGAAAATACTTATTATGCTGCACACCTCTGTGCTGTCATTATTAGTTTGTACATAGTTAGTGGTGTTGATATGAGACTTGCTTTAGCACTTTTATTATAATAATAAAACAAAGGTTTTTTCAAAAAGACTCAATGAGTAGTTGTGTTTACAGTTTGAAAATTGTGGCAGCCCTACAGGATCTTTCATCCTCAAGGTCTACTAGTACATCAAGGCAGACTTGGGGGAGGGCCCCTTTACAAAGGTTTGCTTTGGGCCCCACAATGGCTAAGTCTGCCACTGGTCTCATATTGCATGAATGCACACAGTACATTACATTCTCTACCAAATATAAAATCTCCAAGTCTCCCCATCTTTCTATCCACTAATGTTTAATTTCAAATCTGTCTGCATTCACCATACCCAGGAGGTGGAAACTGAAAACATGTTTGCTTTTCCATCAGGCTTTACCAGAGCAACACATTCTCAACTACAGCTAGATAGTTCACTCAGACTTTGAAAGAAATGAGGTTATAATGCTTAACTCGCCTTAAATGCCACATTAAATGCCACAAATTATAGCGCATTTGCTGAAAAAATATATGGGATGTAAAACTTAGACTAAGAACAAACTTTAAAGTCACAGCAGAGCTGTATATACTTAAACAGAGATTAAATGCTTTGTATTTTGAGTGAGTGAGTAACTGACTGACTGACTGACTGTGCATCATCTGTTAAGCCCTCTCCTTCAGCTCATCCATGCACTCTTATTGTCAGAATGTTGCTGCAGATCGCCTCATATCATTAATCAATTATTCACCAGTAGGCCGTTAATGTTTAATGAGTGAGGCTGCTGCGGTCAATTACTAATGAATTGTGGGCGTGGTGAGAAAGCTTAGAGAAGAGGTCAAAATATACCATACACAGAAAGGCTACATGTGCACCTATGTGAAAAAGGTAAACACACACTTGTATTTTGTTTAAAATAAAATTTAGTTCATTTAAAATCATTTAGTCATTCAAAATTTAGTCATGCCATATATATATATATATATATATATATATATATATATATATATATATATATATATATATATATATATATATATATATATATATATATATATATATATATATATATATATAAAGCATTCCAAAGTCTGTCAAGCTGTAATTTTGTCGTAAAACCAGTCATGTTCTGCCCTTTTCTAAAGCTGAATCACATTTTTTTCATCAGAGAACTTGATAAATTAGAGAGAACATCTAAAATCTCATAAGTTGACAGCAAACAAAGTTCAAGTGTAAAGCACCCTGGACAGAAGGTCATTCACATGACTCATTTATAAAGTATTCAATTTGGGAGTTTGTTTGTGTGTACGTACATTTGTGACTGTGTGACTGGAGAGCAGATGAACAGTAGACAGGTCAGTGCACGTCCTGTGAAGTGTGTGTGGCCTGCAGTCTGTTGTCCATGCCTCTGTAACCAAGATAATTAGAGACCAACCCCCTGTTAGGAGCTATAAACAGCTTAAACACAATGTACCATCCCATACACAAATTTTATTAGTATGCCATCTAAACTGCTTTAAGGGGATTTTAATTTAAAATTTTATGTACATATATTTCTTTCAGCTTCAAGTAGAACAATAAGAGAGCTGCTCAAAGTACTAAGGTTATGATATTTTTAGTTTACTGCTATCATATGCTTAAATACATATGTGAAGAAACAAAAAGACCTGCAAAGACATTTTGAAACATGTTAACATTTTGAAGCTCTGGCTGTATGTCTTGGGTTGTTATCATTCTGGATGCTGAACTAGTGTCCCAGTCCCATTTTTTTCTCAATCTTTTGCAACCTCTTATTTTTTTTTTTCCAGTACTCCCCTCTATCTGCTGCCCCATTAACTCATATCAGTTTCATTGTTTCTAGTGAAGAGAAGAATCCCAACAGCTTGATGCTGTCACCACCATGTTTGACTATGGGGTTGATGTTTTCATGGTAATGTTAAGTTTTCCACTGTGCAAGCATAGTTTTGTATCTTGGCCCAAAAATTTCATTTTGGCCTCATTTGAAAAAAAAAAAAAAAAAAAAAAAAAAAAAAAAAAAACAATTTCTATCTATTTGCTCATTAAAGCTCTCCTTTCATGGTCTGGCAGTTTAGCTGATGTCCATGGGAAGTTGTCGGTTGCACCATCATTTTTCCATTTACAGATGATGGCTTGAACATTAGCTCCATAGGATATTTAGAGTTTGGGAAATTGTTTTGTACCTGGACCCTGCTTTAAATGTCTCCACAATTGTATCTCTGACCTGCCATGTGTGTTCCTTAGTATTTATGATGCTGTTTTTTTTACTTATGTTTTTAACAAACTTCTGAAGGCAAGATGTTGCACTGAATTTTATCTAGGGGTATTGAGATAAAGGAGGATAACCACACTTTTTAGGGAAGGTTTTAAGGTTTTTTTCTCCTTTCCATGCTACAATTTTGTGCTACTTTGTTTTGGTTTACAACATCAAATGCCAATAAGATTGAAGCTTGTGATTGTAGCATGACAAAATGTGAAAAAAAATCAAGCAGTCTTATTACTCTTGTAAGGCATTGCATTTTTTTTTTTTTGTTTGGTCTTTAAGAAAAACAATTCTCATGCCAGCAAAGAACTGAGGTGGGGGAATGTGTTCCATGCTGTTTGTCAGCAAGATTACCCAAAAATCCTCTTGCCAGATTTTGTGACACTTGATGGAGCCATGGGACAGATAAAAGAGGAAGCCATTTAACTTTGGAGCTGGTCCAGATAACCTTCCTAAAAACTGAGAGAGGATATTGGCTTTGATGGAAGCTACAGCCTCAGAGTGCACTTTTAATTAGGCTTTTCACAAAACAGGGACGTGTTTGTTTATAAAGAAGAATCATACAGGAGTAACATTATGAAACCCATTCCTTTTATTCTTTGGGTTTTCTTTTGTTTGTAAATTTCAGGTATGTTCCTTTTTGCAAAATGCTATTAATTACCAATGAAAAGCCTTGAAAAGCTCATGTATTTATTTTAAATTACCTTGATATGCATTGCCCCTGCTGTAACCTGGTGCTTTCTCCGTTTCAAGATTTTCTCTCCTTCAGCTGTCTGACTAAACAACATGAAATGATAGCAAGACTAGTAAAAAGAGTGAAAACCAATAACAAATACTGGTTACATTGCTTGAGCTGTGCTGTAGAGAAGGACAACAAGTTTTAAACCCCAGGTCAAAGTTGCTAACATAAAATTGCATGTACACCTTTGAAATGACCATGTTTGTCTTTTTGTAAGATTATCTGCCAATTGGATTATATATGTTTGTAAAGCTGTGTAAATTGTCTCTTCACAGAACTTTGAGAGAAAGAATATATTTCCTTTGTTTCCAGACAAAGAAGTAGTCCATATCATTTCAGAAAATAAAAATATGAATAAAAAAATACATTAGAATAAAAGAATAGTATGTCATACAGGATTTTATTTAAGCATTGCACAGCTAAGAGGTTATAGACAGGGACATGCACAGATAGACAAAAGGTGGTGCTAGAGCACCTGCTCTTCTTCCTCTGGACAAAAAAGTGCCTTTCTGAAATCTTTTCTTCTATTTTTTTTTTTTTTTTTTTTTTTTTTTTTTTTTTTTTTACAGAATATAGTGTGTGGCCCAAGGTAGCATTTCAGGACTTAAAGCCCTGTATTACCAGTGCCCCACATTTTTGTAATTTTTCCTGACAAGATTCCCCCACCCCTACACCACACACACGCTGCTCGCAAAGTGAACAAGTGGATGCAGAGCCGCACTGCTCTGCATGCAGTACGTCTTCTTTACCCTCCCCTGGCATCAGATAGCGCCCTGCCCTGGCGATGGGCTGGCTAACCATCCAGGTGATTAAATAAAATGAGTGTATTTGCCTCCTAAGCCTCTTATGCAAAAGCTGAACCTTCACTTGCCTCAATTTTTGTCTAAAGAGTCAATGGCATACCTTTCCCATCTTCTACAGTCACCACTAGCAACCAAGAGAATGTTTAAAATGTAGCTCTTAGAATGAATGAAAAAAATTAATTAATTAAATTCAAATGTATCTCATAGATGTAGTTGTTACATTTGCTATAAAGGTCTCTGATGCGTTCCATTTGACTCAGCTCTTTTTTATTGCAAATACAGAAGACAAGTTACCTCTGTATATTAAACATTTAATTTAAATAAATAAGGCCAAATGAGCTGGGTAACATTACAGTTCATATGCTACTAAAAATACCTTTAATAAAGTTCTGTTCAGTAAAAGTGGAGCATGTAGATTAAATTGTATTATCTATTTCTGTGTGGGTAAATAAATAATATCAACAGACATCAGTTCTCAGGGCTTGTAGTTAATCTTATTATTCTTAACTCTCTAAGAATAAATTCTGTCATATATCACACTGGCTATGTAGGAGTATAGATGATTCTTCTTATGGCCATATTCTGTGCTGTTGGTTTCATTTTGAAGATACATGGAGGTTAGTACACATGTACATTGTAGCAGCTAGGAGAACTCCACTACTTTATTAGAAAGTAGTTGTAGTTTATTTAGTTATAGAACTAGTTACAAAATTTTCTCAAGCATCTTCTGTTCATTTTGGTGAACTTGTGTTTCACTCAAGTACATTGTACAATAAAGATTTTAATAATTCCTTTTCTGGGTATAGTTGATTTCAGCTGCAGAATAGTCACTGGTTTTTCAGGTTTACAAAGATAACTTGTTTAGTCTGCTTGCCATAGACAAAGACATTCAGATCAAGCATAGTGAACTCATCAGAATCTTCAAAGACATGGCACCAAAGAGGATGTTCCTTTAAAGCAGGAGAAAGAGAATGATAATGCTCACTTCAGTCATAGAGAAAAAGTCAAGTCAAGTCAAGTCTTGGGTCTTTGATGTAATCTATTTTTTTTTCCAAGTTTGTTCATAATTTTGTGGATTTGAAATGGTTATTTTATAGAAACTAATGTGCCATTGCTGTACTTTATTATGTTGCTGCCAATGTGATCGTAAGAGACACCAACCTGTAGAGTGTTAAACATTATTAAACATCTGCATCACACAGCATATGGCTATTGATTTAAAATAGGTACATATGATGTTGAAACTGTGCCTGTAAAAAGTGTCACAATAAGGCAGCCAGCTGTTCCATGTGCTGCACAAGGTGCCCTTTTTTCCACTTGAGCACCTGTCCCCCAAAATGTCTGTGCACACCACTGGTTAAGGAATTGGCAGAAGTTTAAAAAGTATAATTCATTCAGGTTATTTCAGACAGGTTTTTCCTCAGAAGTTGGTGTAGATAACAGTTAAAGGAAGACATATACCTCTTTGGATTTTCTTATTTAGACTGCAAACAAACATATTTTTGGTTGTTCCTTCTTTCAGTGTGTTTAACCTGCCACTTTTGCTTTTTTTTTTTTTTTTACAACTGTACTATTGAACTTGGTTTATTTCCACTATTCTATACCTTTTAGAAACATTTTAAAAGGTTGGGTGATATTTAGATGCCAGCTAAATGCAAATTTGATTAGCTGCATGTCCTTTTTGCAGAAGCGTCAAGCCTAGAGCACCAAATCTAGTCTGAAAATTTTTAATTTTTTAACAAATTATGGACAATCTAATGCAGGAGCCAGGCATTACCCAGCTTCAACTGGGTTCTTGATGGCAGTCCTAGCATCTCCTCCAGGTTTCTCTGGAGTCCTCCACAAATAGTACATCCCTCATTTTTTGTGCTAGCATGAAAATGTTTTTACAATTCAAGTGCAACGGTTTACGATGCCTCGGTTTTCACAACCAAAGCTTCTAAATCAAAAACAAATAAACAAAAGAACATGAAAGGTCAGCTAAACGTGAGATAAATTGTTATACATAAAACACATTTTCAGGAACATTAAAACCATTTAAAGGAGTGAATTCTTGCCTTGTGCAACTTTTATTTGTGACCTCTGGGTTTATTGCTGTGTTAAACTGCTGAAGATTTCAGCTCTCCTTTATGGAATGGGCTCACAGAAACCCAAATGAATGCATGTACCTTAATTTTCTCATAAAAAAATCAAAGGAAAACTAATATCTTAACCTTATTTGATAAGACATATTTTGTTTGTGTAATTCAGAAGTAGGTACTTAGTTTTGTTGATTTTTTGGTTTAACTGTGGCACAAATTCTCAAATCTCACATCAAATGCCCACAAGAGACCTCCCAAAATAAAAACAATATGTTTCATTATCAGCTGTGTGTTTGTGTTTCTTGCTAAACAACATGTAACTTCACCAACCAAGCTAAATGCTTGTTACGAAACCTATTGTCTGACCGATACTCGGCACACTTCTGAGCAGTCTCACTCCTCTGTTGCAAGTCTTCATCCGTCGTAAGGCCAAGACAGGACAGAGGACCATGGGAAATGAAGCATGGCTAATTCTATTAACATGAGGACACAAACAATCTGTGGGGAATCAAATACTGAGGATACAAAATCCCAGAGGACCTTTTTCCCACTGTTTGGGCTGGAGCAGTTTACCATGATGAGGCAGAATGTTAAATTTCTCATGCCCAAAAATATACACATATGCCTCATCAGTGGAAATAGTTTCGGATGTCTGTAAGTAGCATTTATCGCACTGATTTCTGTCCATTTCTTTTGTTCTTTCTTTCTTTCATTCGTTCGTTCGTTCGTTCGTTCGTTCGTTTGTTCATTTGCTCTTTCTTTCTTTCTTTCTTTCCCAGTCTTTCTTTCTTTCTTTCTTTCCCAGTATTTCTGTGGAGAAAGGCACAAAGCTCTCTCGCTGAGCGACCCTTATGGGACAAAGCTGGCTTTCTGGGCTTTTTGCATATATGCATGCCATGCAAACAATGAGGGCTTTATTAGAGTGGCCAGCATCTCCGAGCTGGAACGGCAGGGACCAGGGATGAGCTCCTAGAAAGCCATGATTGACAGTGGGAATAGTGGGAAGTGTGGTTGTCTGTGTCTCTGATGCCCACATCCACTTTCTCATATGTGTGTATGAGAGAGTGTGTCATAGAGGTGTGAAGTGGAAGCTCTTATCCGTCTACTGCTTCAGTGAAGTAATCAATATCTTTCCCCGCAGTGTTTTTCCATACCATATGGTGTCCTGCAGGACATACATTGAAAACATCTGAGCTAAAACTTCCTGCCACAAGACATCTGCATATATACCAGACAAAATAACACACCAGGGTCTTTGGATGCAATCAAAAAGTGACTCTAAGCAACTCCTCACATGGTGTATGTCTAAGCACTTGACTAACTTTTACAAGACATAAATCAGGCCTCTAGTCTGAGTGCCTCAGTGTGTGTGTGTGTGTGTGTGTGTGTGTGTGTGTGTGTGTGTGTGTGTGTGTGTGTGTGTGTGTGTGTGTTTGAGATTGTGATGTGCATTTGTGTTGAGCAGAGAGAGAGAGAGAGAGAGCGAGAGGACGCTCTTTGACTCAGTCATGCGTGAAGAGGATTTTCTGTTCAATAGGAGCAGCAAACTTGCATACTTGCATCCTAATGAATCTGCAAGCATAATCATACAAACTGAGTATAGATGCACAGATGTGTGTTTGTGCATGTACACACATTTGCAGGAGCTTTTGTTTATAGAACCCACAAAAATCACTTGAGCATCTTGTTTTGGTTCTCATGTTAGCCAACAAGTGGATGGAGAGGAGAAGTGAGCCTTTAACATATGTAACATTGCTTTGCAAAATTTATCAAACCACTTAAACCTTTTCACATTTTGGCATGTTACAACTATGTAACATGGTTATAACAAACATGTTTATTTTGATGAAATGTTATTCACGCTGCAGTTCTTCATGTGCAAAGTAGTGTATAACTGTGAAGTGCAAGGAAAACACTACAAGGTTTTTAACATTAAAAAACTCTGTTATACTCAAATACCCTTAGTTAAAATACCATGTAGTCTTTAAAGGTCACTTGATGGGATCTATCTTAGCTATGGAAGAGCTTCAGAGATCCAGAGCTCAAATAGGACAATCATTTGACAGAACAATTATTTATAGATTTCACAAATCTGGTTTCTCTGGAATAGTGACAAGAAGAAAGCCCTTGTTGAAAGAAACCAACAAGAAGTTGCGTTTGCAGTTTGCCACACACCAAGTAGGACAAAGAAAACAAGTGGAAGAAGGTGGTCTAGTCACATGAAACCAAATTTGAACTCTTTCGGGTTATTCCATAATGCTATGTATTGTGGAATATTCTAAGACTGAACCTGCACCATGACCATAAAACTCAGTAGAGGTAGCATCATTCTGTGGGGATACCTTTCTTTAGCAGGAAAGCTGGTTGGAGTTCAAAGAGAAGATACATGGAGCTAAATACATTCCAGTTCTGGAAGAAAACCTGTTAGAGAATGCAAAAAGACTTGGGGTTCTGTTTTAGACACGACAATGCTAGTTATAAAGCCAGAGCTATGATAAAATGGTTTATATGAAAACTTATTTTATGTTCAGAATGACCCAGAATGGTGTGACTAAGTCAAACTTGGACTTACAGTTGAGAATCTGAGGCAAGATCTGACTACTGGGGTTCACAGACCCTCTCCATCCAGTTTGACTGAGTTTGCAAACACTTCCAATTATTATTGCTGTGAAAGGTGGCTTGACAAATCCTCAATTCGTGGAGCTGAATACAAGTGCACTTAGCTGCTTTCTTTGACAAGTAAACAAAATTAAAAACCATGCATGTCCTTCCGCTTTAAAATTTCTTCTACATTGTATTGAAAATCTCTCTGAATTTGATCAGCTCTAAAGATGGATCTTCACCCCCACTGAGGAACACAACCATACCTGTGGTCTTGAAATGTGCTTGACTAGGTTGGAGCATGGACAGCATGCTTAGTACGTTTTTTTTTCTCACTTTTTTCTACTGACCCCAAAGAGTGTAATAATGTGTTAAAACATTAATGGAGCTTACTTCAAGTGGAAAAAAAAGAAAATGATTGTGAATTTCTGTTCTTCTTGATGTGCTTTGAGTGGGATGCAAGGACTCAGAATTGCTATTGGATTCTGCACCTCACACATGCATGTAAGATATTCACCTGCGAGAACATCTGTCTGACAAGCCCCCCACCACCACCACCATCCTCCCCCTTCTTTCCTTTTGCACTCCATCAGTCTTGGACCATACTCACTAGGCTAGAGTTGTTGTTCTGAGAAGTAAACATGTGCTATGGAAGGTGAATGGCTAAGTTATCTTTTTATCCAATAAAAATGACTTCTCGCCGCATCGATTGTTGTTGCTAGGAGACTGAAGCATCCTTTGGCAAGGGCTACATCTCTCCACGTCTGTTGTTTCTCTCCCATCTCTCTCCCTCTCTCTATCTCTCACTCACTTTCCCTATGCCCCTCGTGCACGCGGGTTCTCTTACACGCGCTTGCACATACACGCGCAAGTCCACGGAGCTGGCGCGCTGAGCAGTGGCGCCCATCCTCTCCCTCAGTGCGACTCCTCCGAGGGATCAGGAGTAGACTAAGTCAAACTTCCAGCGGCTTAAGATTTGTGCGCAACCCTCGAAAAGGATTGAAGTCCTCAAGGTAGGTCCAAAAATTTTACACATTACTCACTGGCGGGCTGTTGTGAAGCAGTCTAAGATTACAGGTTAGGGGCGACAGAGTGCAGAGGAAAAATTGACAGTCCAAGAGCGTTCAAGTGCGCGTCAGCCAGCCGTTTGGTGGGGAGCAATTGCTTTGAACTTTGCGCAGGATTTGAACACCCAGTTGTGCTGCACGCACGTACTTATGCTTTTCCTTTCATCAGATACAGATAGCGAACTGGGGGTTGTGATAAAGGGGTAAAGCTAATATCTGTAGGAGATAGAGGGTAAAAATAAACGGGGGGCTGAACAAAGAGTATCTGCAGTTGCGTATTTTAGTTACACCTTGAAGTTTATTTGGGTTCAGAGAAACAGCTCTAAGGCATGTCCCTCAGCTTTAGGCGTCCCAGTGGGAGACAGGGGAGAGGGAGTGCGCTTCTAAAAGCAGGCGTACAGGTGGATCAGAGAAGCGGATCTGCTAAATGTTTATCAGCAGCAATACTCTCCCAACAGCCACCCCACACCTTGCGCCAGAGGACAGGCGCATGAACCAAAGCTGCAAAATGTAGCTGTCCAAATGTGATTTTGCTGACTATGCACGAGTAATGCACGAGCAATTTCATTGTTTCCATATGCAAAAATATTAATATTACAAAAACATGGACTTGCAGGCTAGAAAACACATGTGCTCCACAGTGCTTCCTCCCATTTCTTTACTATTCTAATACTATAACGAGTAAAAGACAAGAAAAAAAAAATCCTTATTTTTTTACCTGCAGTTAAGGTATTGCAGTGTTATATGCTCAAATTTACCTGAATGTTTGCAACTGTTCTGGATTATCTCATTTCTTTTTATCACACAATTGTCTTTTGATATTTTCTAGCTTGTTCCACCCATGTAGATGCTTATGTTTTGATCAGTTTCAGCTTTCTCTGAATCAAAGTGCCAGCTTAGACTGAAATCACGCCATTTTTGTTTTGTTTAAACAATTTTGCAGTAAGACTTGATCATGGGAGTGGCACAAAATGTTACAGAATAAGGAGGCTATGGTCCTTTTTTGACTATTACATGCTCCATCAAAACTGATTTTTCTTTTCTTTTTTTTTTTTTCTCTGTATATTTCTATAGCAAAGAGTGGAAAAAGAAACATTTAATTAAGGAGATAGGCAGCATCTGTTAAGTTCTGAAGCTCGTTTCAATAAAAAAAAAACACCTGGAAGTAGCTGAGAGAGTGGGTTTTGTAACATTGTGATTCAAAATTTCTGAGATTTTTTATTTTTTATTTGTATTTTAAGGTTAGGGTTAGCAAGTTGTGCATGTGTTACATGGACATATAGTCCTTGATTTAATTAAATTAAAACTTTGTATTTCTGGTTTTCTTTTATGCATTTAAAAATTTGTTTATTGCTGTACCTCTGATTTTATGCCTTGAGTCAACACACATTGGGCAGATGTTAAATGAATGTGCTTTTCCTGGTTGTGTAACTTGTTGAATAATCCATTATTTTTTTCTTACCTTAAAAAATATGTTTCTTGTGTATGTGTAAGGGCTGTGGTGGATGTTTGTCTGCACTGGATGGTCAAATATGTTGTTGGAGTCAAAGTTAGAGCCATGGGTGGAAACCTGGTGGCCTTGTCAAAGCTTGACATCTTGGCATGTTTAATGATACATGTTGCTGTGTGTGTGTGTGTGTGTGTGTGTATGTGTGTGTGTGTGGGGGCATGTCTGTGTGTGTGTGTGTGAGCATGCGCATATGTTAGTGTATGTGGACAAAAAAAATTCTGGTTTCTATTGGTTGCTATACGTTTGTACTTTTGAGATTATTCATCACTGCATGTGTGTGTGTGTCTGTGATTACATGAGCAGGAATGGCCTTGTAGGTTTGAGAAGACTTCTCTCACTGTAGTTCAGCATAGTACCCAGAATTTTGCTGTGATAATACCATGCATGGAGGACTACATGTTTTGTAACACTATCACTTTTATTTTAAAAGTGACTTTGTGCAATGAGGCTTTAAACATTATTTTGTAGGATACCAAGGATAAGATAGCTGACTTTACTTGAAATGCTTTCTTCAATTACAACTGGAATTGAAGCATATTAACAATGTCTATAATCTATTAAATATAACTAAATATGTGTTCTGACTTTTGAATGTGTTATCTAAGTTCAGAACGTTCTCGTAAAATGTCATGATCTTTTTGCTAAACCCAGTGCATGTCTAAAAGTGTGTTTACATGTACTTAAAATCTAATAAAATTGTGTGGAAAAATCAAGCATGTGCCTAAAATTAGACCGTGCATGAGCATGACTCTGTGTTTACTTAATTTAATTTTTTTTTCCATTTATTTATTTTAGCTGCCTGTAATCAAACATAGGTCCAAAAACTAAAGCGTTTGTAATTTTAAAAAAGACAAACACCATATATTATACATTTGTTTTTTGGTCAAATAAAAAGTTCAGATAAGAAAGGGAGTTGGTTTTCTTTGTAGTTCAGTCATCAGAGTTCTGTCATCCACTGGAGACCCGAAAGTCACAAATGTTCATCTATTCAGTTGTATTTCTTTTTATTAGGCTGTTTATAACTGAAAACTGAGCTAATTTTTTCACATTTTATTTAATAATGTATGTAATAAAAACTGTTATTTAGAAATTTAAGTGCAGGATAATTAATTTTGTGTTTTTTCTAAAGCCTTTTGTTACACCTGCCATGACATCTGTGACAGAGAAAAGACAACAAATCTGAAACCATGTATATAATCAATCAGCAGCTGTGCTATTGTATGTATCATTCAGTAACAATCCAATTTAAAGGTTAAGTGCCGCTGAGATGAGCTAAAGCTCTACAGGTGTATCAAAGGACAGAGTTAGAAGTGATTTATGCCACTGTCCATGTTACTAAGTTCATGAAAGCCGATTTTTTAAAAATATACATAAGCACATGAATTGTCTAGAAATGTTTATTGACAATTATGTTTTTTGTTTCTTGTTCTTTTCTTTCAAAGATGAAAACATGGGCTCTCACACCAGCTTAGCCAAAAGCACTCAAACACACTAAGAAAGCAGGTAGGTAACTTAAGATGTTTCACCTTTTCTACAAACATGAACTTAATCAAATTTGAAAGGATTTCCTGCTCCCTTTATTGTTCCAAACAGATTTTTAAACATTTTTAAAGCTACCAATTAAAGTGGATGTTTGAAAAGGATTGTTGTTTTGATTGTAGTTCTGTAATTGACTGACTCCTTGTAACAGATTTAGCTGCACTTACTGTTGAGAACTCTAAGCTGTAAAAATGTAAACTTTGTCTTTACTACAGAAAAACATAAAAATCTAAAATTTTAACATTTATATTGTTCTTTAGCTTTATTTTGAGTTCACTTCTAAAAAGCAGATGTACTCCAGCTCTCATTCCATGATATTTGTTATATTCAGATTTTTAAAATGTACCATTTTTAGTACATTTTCTTAATTTGAGGGCCTTATAATAGCGAGACTTAAATGACATCTCTTTAAACTTGGTATAAAAACTGTGCAGATTGTTTTATTATAGGTCTTTACACTGAATGAAATCAGCCTCTTAAAAGTGAAGATATCTTTAGTGTTCTCTGTAATACCTGATGGTGAACATTTCTTGTGCAACAATACTGTCACTTGTCCCCTGTCACAATTCTATATCATGGAGGCCCATGCTCCAGGGGTGCCTCAAGAGAGTGCTTTTCGCTTATTCTGGAGACATTAATCAGAGAATAAGCTAAGAGGACCCCGGTAACTCTGGAGGAGTTGCAGAAATCCACTGCTCATATATATATATATATATATATATATATATATATATATATATATATATATACAGAGAGGGAGAGAAACGGAGAGATAAATAACAGATCATATCAAATTAATTAACAAATTATCTAAAACAAAATGGAATACATAACTTCAAAACTAAAACTAATTAACTAATCAAAACAAGAAAACGAAGGAATAGAAAGATCAGCAGAACCACAATGCAGTCAAATCAAATTCTGTCACAGATCAGCATGACCCCCTGCAGTGAGAGGGATGAGGTGGAGGAAACAAGGGGGTGAAAGGGGCTGATATGTCAGATCTGAAGAGACTGTTCAGATCCAGAGCCGCCTGTCACTTTTGGACAAAGAATCAGAAAACCTCGAACATGTGCTCAGGCCAAGCTTTAGAGCTAGACAAAGAAAAATGTGGCTTGGGCTCTGTACTGTATGAAAGCAGAGTGAGTGTGTTTGAGAAAAAAAGAGAGAGTGAGAGAGAGCAGCTTGATTTTAGCACATTGTTCAAGCTCTGCTTTAAATACAAATCACTTCAAACAGATCGCAGCATTAAAGCATCAAGCGTGAGAAACAACAGTAATAATCACAGCATACAATCAGCAACTCTTCAGCAAGCGGCATTAAACAAACATATGAAAGGACGACTAAATCGTCTTATTTAACTTACCTATTTCAGCCCAGGCACATAAACGAAACTGTATTTCCTAATTGTGAGATGATCAGGCTCACCCAGATTCGAAATGATGTCCGGGGACCAGAGAAAGGTTCAGCAGCTGGAATAGCAGCTGGATGGCTCTTTGGGAAGAGCCACGAGTCGACCAAGGCAGAGATAGCTTCCAATAGGCTTCTGGAGTGCGCTGGACACGATGGGGTTTTCCCAGGTCTCAGGTTCGGCCGTATATGTACAACTCAATGTGTCGATTGCTCATACAGCTACTCTTTAAAAGTTCTTCAGGTTACACTTCAGAGGTTTTAAAAGTCCTTTCTCCATCCAACAGAATAGGAAGGGACAGTTCACACATATGTATCTCTGTTGGAGGCTGAGCTCCAAAGACGATTTTTATCTGTCCAGCTCCGAGTTTTACTGTGGGGGGGTGAGTTTTAGCAGCGATATTTCCAGTGCAATGAATGCAGGGGAATACAAGCCGAGCAGTTCATTTCAGTAAATGGATGCTCAACATATGTATTAGTCAATGTCCCAATTGTAGATTAGTTGTGCTGGCGCAAATCTGATGTGCATGTGAAGGGGGCAAAAAAAACCAAAAAAAAAAAAGTTTTCTTAAAAGACATAAATTCTCTTTGTAGTTTTCCACAAACCATATAAGGGACCCAGGGGCAAATGTGGAAGGAAGTGCTTTGGCCAGATGAGACATAAAAATAATCTTATTGGTCTAAAGCAGTGTGTGCAGAAAACAAACTCTGCAGATCACCCTAAAAACTCCATCCCCTCCATGAAACACAGTGGTGGCAGGATCATCCTGTGGGGATACTATTGTTGATCTGGAACATGGAAGCTGGTCAGTGCTGGTGAAAAGATGGATGGAGGGAGCTATACGGAAATCCTGGATAAAAACTTGGTAAAGGCTGCAAAAGACTTAAGACTGTGGCAGAGATTCATGTTCAAATAGAACAATACTACCCTAAAAACACAACCAGACCTGTAATATAATGGTTTAATCAAAGTATATCTGTCTGTTAGGGGATCGAGTTGAAGTTCAAACCTTAAAACAATTAAAAATCTGTGGCAAGACTTGGAGAATGATTTTCGCAAACACTCTCCATACATTATGACTGAGTTTAGGCTATTTTATAAATAAGAAAGAGCCAAAATTTCAGTGTTGAGACGCAAAACTGGCAGAGATATAATCCAGACAATTAGCAGCCCAACAACACTGAAAGCTGATTGTTAAAAATGCTTATATTTTCTTTGTATTTGTTTTAGAAACTTAAAAAAAGACAAATAAAAACAAGATTATGTTTTTATTTGCTGGTGTCATTAAATGCAACAAGAAAAATATGCAGAATTCACAAAAGTCTAAATTAATATATTTTACACTTCTCAACTTAAGATTTTCTTTTTGTTTTATCTTTCACACCATTTTTCCTTTTGCAATAGAGGTATTGACCTCAGCGAGGCTGAAAACAAATGTACACCACACATTTTTAGATTTTATTTGTAAAAAAAAATATGAAAACAATCTGAAATTTTCCTTCTACTTTACCATTATAAGATACTTTGCGATGTTCTTTCACACAAAATCCCAATAAATACATTGATGATTGTAATTGTAAGATTGAGGAGGTATGAATACCTTTGCAAAACACTGCAAGATTGACATGATTACCTATTCTTTACTTGAAGGGGAAGGATTTTTTTTATACTGAAAAAAGTCTTTGAAGGCTTTTACTTTGAAGGCCTGTTGAAGTTCTTGGTTTGCCAAGTTTTTATTAAAACACTGTTGCTGCACTCTACGTGTTCTTTACACTGTTCTGTTCCAGTGAGGAAACAAGGAGGTGTCTGGAAATGACTGCTGTTTGCCACAGCTCGCCTCTCATCATCCACTACAGTCACAACGTACACTGAGCTGTGCACACAAACCCACTCAAAACATTCACACATCGTTGTTCACGTGCGCGCGCGCACACACACACACACACACACACACACACACACACACACACACACACACACACACACACACACACACACACACACACACACACAGCATACGCATCACAATGTCTGTTCACTGACACCCTCCTGTTCCCTACAAGTACAGACACTCACACATGCATACGTCCGCTCAGGGGATGAGGCAGTGAAAGGGCAGTGGGATGTACGCTGTGATGGTGTGCGTCTACAACAGATCAGACTCTTTAATAAATGATGATCTGGAGGAGAAAAAATGTGTGAGTGTGTGTGATGGTGAGATGGATAGTGAAAGGTGCTTTTGTGGTCATGCTTTGTTTATTATCAAGACAAAACCTCCAACTAAAAGTTAAGGGGTGGAGACATATTTCCAGTAACAATTTAAATCCCAGTTCTTAATAATAATGTATAATTATAATAATAATCTTAATAATGTCTTGTGGGATAATGATGAGGCCTCAAATTCACTTTTGTGGAATTTAAATTTTAAATTTATTTTCTGTTTTTTGTAGTGTGATAGTTTGCAGCAGTGAGGAATTCATATTGTCTTAGTAAACAAAACACCAACAGTGTGGGTGTTCACATCTTTCCCAGTAATGTCAGAGGTTACGCATTTACGCATTAGATGTTTGATTGTTTTATTCATTGACTGAGTTGGTTTGTTTATGTCATAACTGATGAAATTACCTATAACACTGCAACCCCCACCCGGCCACACACATACACACACCATATTTTAGATTTGAAAGAGAAACATACTGCTATGGCGGACATCATACGTTCCTAACCAACTAGGAGAAAAGTAATGGCTACACATAAACAAACTGAATTTTCCAGTAAAGTCTGAAGCCTTTTCTGACCATTAAATCTTTGTTTCACAGTTTTTTCCCAAAATACACAAACACCCTTTTTCCCATGTGATTGATAGATTAAAAGCCAATAATTGGCCTTTTAGTTCTTCTTCCCTGTTGCATCTGGTACAGTAACTACCCTGGATATTCACTGCTAATGCACAGGTCGAACTCTCTCCATCAGACTGCTCAGCTTTTCTTTGCTCACTGCTGTGTGGGCATCTGCTGCATACTCAGGAACTGCATGTGAGATGTGAACGTCACTCGGAAGTAATCAATGTAGTTTACAGCATTTAGCAAAATGCTTAGACTGTAATTAGAATTTTATATTGTGGCTGGGCAGTTAATATAGTTTTGTTTAAAATATGAAGTTGTTCTTCTAACATGCTATATTATATGACACTCATTTAATGTCTAAAATGAATGCAGTGCTGGTGCATTTTAATCCACAAGGATGCTTTTGCAGAGGTGGCCAAAAGTTGTTGAAAGAAGAAAAAAGGCATATATCACGTCATATCTTCATCGCAATAGTTACCAATATTATCACTATTGAAAAATTTTCTAATATCGTGCATCCTTACTTACCACTTTTTATAAATCATGAATTAACTGTGAATAACCACATTTCTTTGAAAATTTGGGTCAGTTTTGCTAGCCTCACCCAGATTGAAATCCTCCCTAACCTATACAATCCTATACAATCAGGAAATCACTTAAAGAGAACCTGTTTACAACACGAAGTAGGCTAAAAAGTCTCAAAAATCAAGACACCATGCCCCAGTTGGGTTAAACAAGCAATTTTTAACTTTCTGGCATTTCAGTTAACAAATGCAGAAAATATGGAACAGTGGAAAAACTTCCCAGGAGTAACAAACCTGCCAAAATAACTGCAAAAGTGCAAAGATGACTCATCTTGGAGGTCACAAAACAGCCCAAAACAAAATCTAAAGTATTGCAGGCCTGATTTTAACCATAAATTCTGCTCTCTACCAGAAAATCCTGAGATGTCTGGCTATTAACTAACCTGAAATGCACCTGGGTTATGTAGCAGCATAATGAATAAAAGCACACCTGCATGTACAATTCTGAATGGTCTAAAAAAGGCGCGGCCTGGTGAAAGTCCTGATTTTTTTTTACCAATTGAGATGTTGTAGCAGGATTAGTTTAGATAGCTTTCTTCTCTTATGAAATTAAATCATAATTTAAAAACTGCAGTTTATATTTTATTTGGTTATTTTGCCTGATAATAAAATGTGTTACTCTTGTGAAACATTAAAGTGTGACAGAAAAGTAGAAACAGAGGAAATCTGTAAGCTGGCAAAATAAATAAATAATCACTGTATTGTGTATAATGTTCTGTTTTCCTCCTACCTTTCTTATTTTGTTTGGCAGTCATATATGATGTCTAGACTCAACACAGTCAGGTAGGAGGTACAATGTTTAGTTGGATGTTCCCAATATATGCTCCATCATGGGGCCTTTTACAATGGGCCCATCACCTAACATAATGCACAAATTTCATCAGCAGTGACAGCACTCACATTACTATCTCTAGGCTTAAAATAAATTTTAAAAAAGGCCAGTAGAGAGTTTTTAGTTTTTTAAAATCAAATTTTGTTATTGTGCAGATGTTTGCTGCATATGACACCAGCTTTGTTTGGTTCATGCTGCACACAGAAGCCTTGCACTATTTTCCCACACAGCAGAAATGTCTTTGAGGGATCTTGAAGTGAGCACCTTTAACTCCTCCACATATCGCATTTAGCATTACCCCTTGCTCAGTTGAGCCCTTAAGCAGCTGCTTAGTTTACTTATGCTTCAAACCAGCTATGTTTTGTCCAGCCTTTCTAAGGTGCTTTTTAAAGTTTTGTAAAGCCTTACCTTGCCTTTTATTATTATTTGATGTTTAAAACAACTGTGCTCTAATTCAAACAATTTTAAAATGTTACAAAGGTTTTCATGTATGAATGTGGTTAAAACCTAAAAAAAAAATCTATGGTAAAGCACATTTATAATAGGTCTGGCATTAACTCCAGTTATAAACTATTAAATACCATCCATCCAGCTTTTCTTCTGTCCATAAAATGTATTTCTTTCATTCTTTGCTTCGTGATTACTGCTTGGGATTTTTGGATTGAATTTGCAGCACACTACCTACGAAATCGTCAGCAGAAGAAGATTTAAAATAAATAAATAAATAATAATAATAATAATAATAATAATAATAATAATAATAATAATAATAATAATAATAATTGTTTGTGGCCTGGTGCTTTTGAAGCTAATTTTCTTGTTTGGTTTGGAACTAATAAAAGGGATTCTTATTTAACTATAAAAATCCAAGATTTTTAGCAAAAATTCTCTGTTACAAAAGAAGACTCAAAACTGGTTGTTTCTCAGGATTTACCTACAAGAAGTAAAAATACATTAGCAAGGTTTCCCAGTAAGAGCTGTTATTGGCAGTTGCATTTTGTCAGCTTGAAGTTGGCTGGCTACAACCTTGCTGTCAAGGGTGAATATGATGTTGTGTTGGCTTCTTGTTTCTTCTAGATTAATTCCCTGCTCTTCACTTTATTCCATCTGGGTTTGTCATGTTCTCCCAACACCACATTTTGTTTTCAATTACAATCCTAATGAAAAAAGATTGCTGAAATCAGTCAAAGCATTTTTTATATAAAAAGCATAATAAAATTTGGAGGAAAAATAACTGGCTCTTACTTCTCCTTAAAAGTGTCCTCCTATGTCATATAAATGTAAATTTACAGATGTAGTGTTTTGTATTGTAGCTTTCTCTTGGCATGAAGAAAGTGTGGATTAAGTCAAACAATTATTAATAAATTTTCCCGTGATTCATTTTAAATCTGGAAATAATGAAAAATCATGCAGTCCAGAAACAAAGAAAATTTGTTTTGATCATAAATACTTGTTCAAATAAAATGACAGACATGTTGATCAAACAAAAGGCATTTATCTAGAGCAAGATATTAAAGGAACCAAAATTATTTATGCTTCAACTTTAAGAGTTAACAGTAAATATTGTATTGTTTTGTCTTAACTGAAGTCTAAAGTGACTTGTATATACAGAAAGATTATCAAATTAATCAATAAAATAGGTGATTTTTTACAAACGTAATAAATGCCGTTAAACACATTTTACAAAATCCATATTCTCTCTTTTAATCATAATGAAGTTTAGATAAATGATCAACTGTTAATAACATTTTTAGGCAAATTAAATGGTTTAGGTTCAAATCTAAAACTACAGGCCATTGTTCTGTGGCTTAAATAATGAATCTTACAACTGAATAAGAATATTTAAAAGTGAAATCCAGGAATAATGTTGAGTGCAAATCGGAAAATACATTATTTAAATTCTAATAATTAGGGAGCAATGACTGCAGTAATTGGTTTTTACACATCACTACCTAACCTGAATCAACCCAAAACAACCAACATTATTTCTGTCTAAGAGGCTTTTGTGTCCACACAAGCCGATTATATGCATTTGTGTAACTGCCTCTCATGATTGTGGTCACCATTCCCTATTTTTCTCTCCTTTGTAAGTGCTCACCCTCATATATCAACCTGAGAGATGACAGACCAGCGTGTGTGTGAACAAAATTTAAGTAGTATGCAGTGAGACCTGTAGCATGGCAAGGTTGACTGATGTGTCGTGATAACTCCCAGGGTCATTACATGACAGTTAAGTTGATAGATTCCATCCACAGAGGGGTAATTCTCCATCTGACAGGCTTGCCATCTTTTACGATGATGAAATGTGGACCTGATGAATGCCTCCACACATTTCACCACCACTGGTCTGTTTTTAGGCTGAACAGACATTTCTATCCAAGTCATGTCAAATGAGTTGTGGATAATCAAAACTTAGGGAATACACAGTGTGAGAAAAATGAAGACAGAACTCCTCTCACTGAGAGATTGTGCCAAACTCGTCAAGACTGCTCCTCGTTATGCCATTGTGGTTGTACTGTAGTTATTCTTACAGAAGCAAACAACATAGCCAACATTTGCCCTCAGATTACAGGTGTAGTGCTGAACTTTTACCCTCTTTCGATGAAATAAGAATAGAGCAACCAAATTATTATAAAGTTAAAAGTTGCATACAATATAGAAAAGGTTGCATACAATATGTACAGGCTGCAAGTGCTACTTATTGCTGAGTGCTACTTATTCCTCTGCTGTTTTCCACAATATTTTTCACAATATTTTTGGTTTTGCTGTGATGCATTGGGTTTCTGACTAACTATGCTAAGTATGTAGCTATGAAATTGTTCAAGAATGTACAGAATGCCCTGATTGGTGTAGTGCATTCTTTCTTTGAAGCAAATTATGAAAAAAAATGATGGGTATGTGTCCTGTTAAATCTGGCCTAAAACACATTCCAGAAAAAGAACGTCATAAAAAAAGTAAAATATGGGTGTGGTAGTGTGATGATCTGGTGCTGCCTCAGGATCCGAACCACTTTCTGCAATGATAGAACCATGAATTCTGGTCTCTGACAAAAAGTCTTGAGAAAGAATGTCCAGCTATCATTTCATGACCTTAAGCTCAAGCAGACTTGTGCAATGCAATAAGACAATGACCCAGTGCCCATCTGTAAATTCACCCTTGAATGGCTCAAACAAATAAAAATGAAAGTTTGGGAAAAACAGGATCCAGGATTCTCCACCATCTTGACCATTGCTGAGTGGTCAAGATGGTGGAGAATGAAGTGTAGCAACACTGTAAGCAAATTGCTGGGGGGTCCACCTGTCCTTCAGATGTTCAACACCAGTTGTTCAAAGGATTTCATGATTCCAGAAGTCAGGGCGACAATCCTGTAGTCATTTAATCCTGTGATGGTGTATTTCTTGGGGATCGGGATAATGGTGGAATCCTTGAAGCAGGTGTGAACCCCATATAGGCAAGAGATTTGTTGAAGAACAGAGTGAAGATGGGGGGCAGTGGTCTGCACAGGGTGTCAAGCAGAAGAGGGAAATACTATCAGGTGCTGGTGCTTTCCTGGTCCTTTGATGTTAAAGGAGCCTATTTACATCTTCTTCAGTGATCTTTTGTACAGGCAAGGGGTCAGAGGGGTGAGTGTTTGAGAGTTGCTGGTGGGGGGTGCAGATAACATTTCTTTCTAAATCAGGTTGTTGGTTTCTAAAACAATAGTGCACACAAGACCATTTTCAGAAAGGTTTTCATTCACACAGAAACACAGAGAGTGGTCCAAGACACTGTTTTTACTTCCCCAGACATGTAAGTGGCGCTAAACATGGAGTATGGGAGTATGACAAGAAAACAAGAATGGCAAACAGCAAAGCATTTGCCATTGTTTTTTAACTTTTTGCAGAGTTTCTGCAGCATCTGCAGCACAACCACGAACATGTAATCCACCATTGTTGCTGCTATTTATGTCGCATTTGGGGTCAGAAGTCAGGTTAGATGTTGGGCTAATATGTCAGGGTTTTCACAAAAAATGTGTTTTCAGTGTCCACATGAATATGCAAGAGTGTGCCTTTCTTTTTAAAAGAAAACTGTTTTGGGTCCCTAAAACACTGTTTCCATGTGGATGCAGGGCACAAATGATTAAAAACCTTCCCATTTTAGAAAAATCACCTTCCCATGTGGACGGTGTTTAGTGTGGGAGTGGGTGTGGCTTAAGTGGTTGGAGGTGTGAGCTGTTTTTAAACCATTCATCACAGCTTGGGTTTACATTCTTCTGTAGTTAGTGATGTAGTTCAGGCTTCTCCAAACTGCTGCTAGGTCGTTAGCTGAGAAGCTGTTTTTTAAACCTTGAGGCAGCAGAAAATTAGCTGGTTTATTGGCTCATGTCTACTTCTACTTGGTTCGGTTGAAGTGAACTCTGGTGCAGTTCAAATGCATATGTGAATGCCAAGCAGACCAGAGACCACTCCAAAAGCAGGAAACAGACTGTAGCACAAGGCATTCTGGGTCTAGAGGAGAGAAATGGCTCATGGCCTTTTGGCAAAGGCAAAAGAGAAATCCTACAACAGCTAAAACCTGATACTACTCCATTTTTATTTATATTTCGTGTAGAAGTAAGTTGTACTCAGTTCAGAGGTTTTCGTATAATTTTTTTCAGTGGTTCTTGGTGCAGCGCCACCACAGGCAAGGGGGTAATTAGGTTGCTCAAATGGTTTGGTTCATTTGACACAATGCAGTGTGAAATAGCGAATTGAAAATTAGTGAGAAAGTAAAGTTCAATTTCATATTTTTAAAAGGTCATGGGCTTTTCAAAGTTAATTAATCCTTCTCGTGTTACAAACCATTTTGAATATGTCTTTTGGGGTCAAAAGTGCAACAAAATAGTTCACACTAGATACTCCCATGCAGTCTAGATTTTGTGTAGTGTTTAAAAATCCTTTAGTGGAGAACACTTCTGGAGCACAAACTGGACATGAGAGCACAGTTTAGCCTCTGTGGCTCTGAAGCACAACACTTCTTGTGGGGGTTGATTATAATTCCATTTTAAAAGCCCTTCTTTATCTGTCCCAGCATGTGAATTGCACACTCTGCGGTGCAAAATTATGGTCATGCAAAGCAAAAATGATGTGGTTTAATATTATATATTTCAGTGGTGTGCAAAACCAAAGAGAGTCAATTTTTATGTTTCTAACATGGCATGGCTTTTAACCTTTGGATGTAATTCTGCTCACGGAGTAGACTGATTAATCAATACAGGAAAGGCTGAGCTCGGAGTACCTGATTATTGACTTTGATTGGGAAATGAAAAGGGCTCTAACCCAAGTAAGGCAAGTACCAACCCCCCCGCTCTCTCTCTCACACACACACACACACACACACACACACACACACACACACACACACACACATAGTACATCTTTCTATATTCACAAGGGATTTGTGTTGACTTCTTTTTCATTCGTTTCTATAGCCTATCTCTAACCACTTCCCAAAACTCAATTCACACCTTCGACCTAAACCAAACCCTTAACTCAAAATCAGCCTTCTGTTTTGGGTTTTGGCCCTTACAAGACGAGAAATGCTAAAACACATGTAAACACATACACAAAGCTACTTGCCAAAGCGAGTTGCTCTTTACTTTCTTACAGGTGTGTGCTGATACAAAAAAGGAAGAAAGGGTGTGCATTGTGTGTTGCTGGCCACTTGTTTGTAGTTTGTTGTATCTTTCTGTCCTATTTATGGATCATCAGGCTTTTCCCCCTTAAAATGTACATTGTGAATAATTAATGGTCACAGCCCATTGCACCCTTTAGACTGAGTGAAGTCTAGGACACCATGTAATTGGTTAGTGAGGGCTAAGTTAAGGTAGTCTTCTTTTCAAACATTTATCAAGGGGTAATAATGTGTTTATTTTCGTTTCCATAAATCGAGGGTGGAATAAAAAAAAAAAAAACGTTTTTGGAAAATGAAAATTTTTAGATCTTTCCATCACTTTTCTCTGTCATTCTGTATGAATAGCTCATATATATATATATATATATATATATATATATATATATATAAAAAATTCCCTTCTCACCCTCCACGGGTGGTCTTTCTCAACCTCTGAGCTCGGGTCCTCTACCAGAGGCCTGGGAGCTTGAGGGTTCTGCGTAGTATCTTGGCTGTGCCGAGAACTGCGCATTTCTGGACTGAGATGTCTGATGTTGTTCCTGGGATCTGTTTTAGCCACTGCTCCAGCTTGGGGGTGACTGCCCCGAGGGCCCCGATGACCACAGGCACCACTGTGGTCTTCACCTTCCAGGCCTTCTCCAGTTCCTCTCTGAGGCCCTGGTATTTCTCCAGTTTCTCGTGTTCCTTTTTCCTGATGTTGCAATCGCTTGGTATTGCTACATCCACCACAACGGCTTTCCTCTGTTGTTTATCCACCACCACAATGTCCGGTTGGTTCGCCATTACCATTTTGTCTGTCTGGATCTGGAAGTCCCACAGGATCTTAGCTCGGTCATTCTCCACCACCTTTGGGGGTGTGCCCCACTTAGATCTCGGGGCTTCCAGTCCATATCCTGCACAGATGTTTCTGTACACTATGCCCGCCACTTGGTTATGACGTTCCATGTACGCTTTCCCTGCCAGCATCTTGCACCCTGCTGTTATGTGTTGGACTGTCTCAGGGGCCTCCTTGCACAATCTACACCTTGGATCTTGTTTGGTGTGGTAGATCTGAGCCTCTATTGCTCTGGTGTTTAGGGCCTGTTCCTGTGCAGCCAGGATGAGTGCCTCTGTGCTGTCCTTGAGTCCAGCTTTTTCCAGCCATTGGTAGGATTTCCTGATATCAGCCACTTCAGTTATTTGTCGGTGGTACATCCCATGTAGGGGCTTATCCTCCCATGATGGTTCCTCCAGCACCTCATCCTCTGGTCCCCATTGTTTGAGACATTCGCTGAGCACATCGTCGGTTGAGGCTTTGACCTTGATGTATTTATGGATCTTGGATGTTTCATCCTGGACAGTGGCTCTCACACTCACTAGTCCTCTGCCTCCATCCTTACGGCTCGCGTATAGTCTCAGGATGCTGGATTTAGGGTGGAACCCTCCATGCATGGTTAGTAGTTTCCGAGTTTTAACATCCATGGTCTTTATCTCTTCCTTTGGCCAGCTTATTATTCCTGCAGGGTATCTGATTACTGGCAAGGCATAGCTGTTTATCGCACGGATCTTGTTCTTGCCGTTGAGCTGGCTTCTCAGGACTTGCCTTACTCGTTGGAGGTATTTGGCCGTGGCTCCTTTCCTTGTGACCTCATCGAGGCTGCCATTTGCTTGTGGTATTCCCAGGTACTTGTAACTGTCCTCAATGTCTGCTATTGTTCCCTCTGGGAGTGAGACCCCTTCTGTGTGGATGACCTTCCCTCTCTGTGTAACCATCCGACCACACTTCTCTAGTCCGAATGACATCCCAATGTCAGTGCTGTAGATCCTGGTGGTGTGGATCAGTGAGTCGATGTCTCGTTTGCTCTTAGCGTACAGCTTGATGTCATCCATGTAGAGGAGGTGACTGATGGTGGCTCCGTTCTTGAGTCGGTATCCGTAGCCAGTCTTGTTGATGACTTGGCTGAGGGGGTTCAGACCTATGCAGAACAGCAGTGGGGACAGAGCGTCTCCTTGGTATATGCCACATTTGATGGACACTTGTGCAATTGGCTTGTAGTTGGCTTCAAGGGTGGTTTTCCACATCCCCATCGAGGCTGCAATGAAGGCTCTTAGAGTCCTGTTGATGTTGTACATCTCTAAGCATTCAATGATCCAAGTGTGTGGCATTGAGTCATAGGCTTTCTTGTAATCAATCCAAGCCGTGCACAGGTTGGTGTGTCGGGTTTTGCAGTCTCGGGCGACTGTTTGGTCTACCAGGAGTTGGTGTTTGGCTCCTCTGGTATTTATGCCGATGCCCTTCTGTGCTGTACTCATGTATTTATCCATGTGCCCACTTATCTTAGCTGCTATGATGCCTGACATGAGCTTCCATGTTGTAGAGAGACAGGTTATTGGCCGATAGTTGGATGGGACCGAACCCTTTGAGGGATCCTTCTGGATCAGGATTGTGCGCCCTTCAGTTAACCATTCAGGGTGAGTCCCACTTTGTAGCAGCTGGTTCATTTGAGCTGCCAGTCGCTCATGGAGGGCAGTGAGTTTCTTTAGCCAGTAGGCATGGATCATGTCAGGACCTGGTGCTGTCCAGTTTTTCATACCTGAGACTCTTTCTTGGACATCTGCCACTGTGATAGTTACTGGGGCTTGCTCAGGGAGGTTGCTGTGGTCATCTCGTAGAGAGATTAGCCACTGTGCATTGCTGTTGTGGGTCGCCTCCCTTTCCCATATGCCTTTCCAGTACTGTTGGGTCTCCAGCCTTGGTGGGTCTGCTCTGTTGTTATTACCCTGCCATTGAGAGTACACTTTAGCTGGTTGGGTGGAGAAGAGCCGGTTAATCCTCCTGGCTTCATTTTCTCTCGTGTACCTCTTTAGGCGACTGGCCAAGGCTTGGAGCCTTTGTTTGGCAGTTTCGAGCGCTTCAGGTATGGGCATCTGGCTGTACCGTTTGGGTACCGGTCTTTTGATTGCACCTCTTTGGAGCTCTGACAATTGGCTCACTTCCCTCCTTGTTACCTTGATTTTAGCCTCTAACCGTCTTTTCCATGGTGGGTATTGAATCTCATGGTTGCTCCTATAGCCGAGCATCTCAAGGATCACTGATGCTGAGTTGTACACCAGCTCATTGGTTTCCGTTATGGTGTTGGTAGGGATCGTTCTCAATGCTGCATTCACATCTTCAATGAGACTTTCTGATGGTACTTCACTCAGCCGTTGTAATTGGCATCGGGATTGCCTGGTGTTCATTCGGGCCACGATCCTACCTCTCAGGTCAGTTGCTGCCTCGTTCAGCTGTGATGGTTCGTTCATTATTGGGGCTGCATACCCAATCTGCGGGTGGGGAGTTGAAGCTAACTCCCCTCTGACCTGGCGTCCTGGCTCCCCCTTGCCGTAGCATTTGTGTTGTACCTCGTCTATCTCAAGTTGTGACAGCATTTGCCGTTTGCGGATGTTGGAACACTGAGCTACTAGTTGTTTGGCAGTTAGTGTTGAATGGGGGTGTCGACGTAACCATTCCTCCCGCATTCTTTGCATGTAACCCCTCTGACTAGGGTTACTTGAGTAGTAGCATTCCAACAGATCCAAGTTTTCACCTCTCGCCCAATTCCGTCTTGTTCCAGTAACCCATTTTTCGTGAAGGTGCCCTGGTTCCCCAGCACCTGACGCAGACCTTGTTTGGCCGGGCGACGTCTGAGCCGGCATGGCGTGTATTCCTTTATCACTCATCATGAGGTAGGCAGTAGCGCGAAGGATCTTGCCTAAGGACCCACACTGGATATCTCAACCAAGCGACCCGGCCTGGATTCGAACCCCGGTCTCCCGGGTGAAGGTCGGGTGACTTACCCATTGAGCTACCCAGCCGCTATGTGTGTGTATATATATATATATATATATATATATATATATATATATATATATATATATATATATATATATATATATATATATATATATATATATATATAAAAGACATAGCAGCAATTAGAAGGTTTTATTGATATGAATGAAAAAGTTTTTGGTGCTCGGACCCCAGCAGAAGATGAATGCGCTGTGAATAGCAGTGAACATGGATGGGCAATTTAGGATTAAGGATATCTTCCCCCCGGGGCCTGGACACTGGTGGTGGAGTGAAGGCCGAAGGAAGGAAGGAAGCCTGATGGAGCCGTGAGAGAATGAGGGTGGAGAAGGGGCGGAGGCGGGTTGTAGCTCAACAGGGAAGCAGGTGGAGCCATAGATGGAGAGCCTTATAAGCGGAGACTTTCACGATGCTATGACGAGGTGTGATCTGAAGTTGATGGGCTGCAGCTGAGGTGCATCACACGGCGATTGGATGATACAGGTGAGGCTGGAAAGAGTCTTCCAGGTTGAATTTATGCCTCGGCATCATTTTATATATATATATATATATATATATATATATATATATATATATATATATATATATATATATGTGTGTGTGTGTGTGTGTGTGTGTGTGTGTGTGTGTGTGTGTGTGTCAGAAAAAAGCTATGTTAAGATCTAAAAATTTTCATTTTCCAAAAACATTTTTTTGATATTTCACCCTCAATTTCTCTTTCCCTTAACACACATTTGCACATAGTCTATTTTCCTTTACTGTGAGATTTGCGTTACTTTTGCAGCTGTGAGTTCTGTTAGAGTCACAGTAGGCCAATAAACAAAAATACACGCGTGCACCCACACACAGACACAGGAAACAGACCAAAATAGACAAACACATATGAGTCGCAGGGCTATCTCTCCTCTCAGTACCGCGGTCCATCGACCCTGCATAGTTGCTCTCAGCTGGATACATGTCATCCACAGCAGCCGTATCTGTTAGGAGGAGAATGAGGGCTGTGGAAGCTGCAAGGGAGGTGGAAATAAATAGAATGAGTAAAAAGAAGAAAAGATAGAAGAAAGAGGAAAAAGGGATGCAGAGAGGAAACAAATGTGAGAACCCAAAGATGAATGCTGTGAACTGTATGAAGCTGACTCACTGACTTAGGGAGGTCAGAAGGGAAATGGGGTTTTCTGTCAGATGTTACTCTGCATAATAACTCCCTGCCAGACGGGTCAGTAGTACACCCTGCTCTTTCCTTTTTTATTTTCAGTCATCCTTGCAGATCTGTTGCTAACCCACCGAGTGTGTCCTGAACATCTCTTTAAGGGGTCTGAGGTGATGCCATGTGCCAGCTGCAATCTTCTTCTAATCTTCTCAAATATGGTAAGGCAGCTAATCACTCTACATGTAATCAAATATGTAGAAGCAGAAGTCCATGGACATTGTTCCAAAACATAACCTTCCGATAAAATACAAAAAAACATAGATTAAAACTAATTGAGGCATTTACTGATCAATACCAATTTCCAGCTTTCTTTGACATCTGACTTGCTGACTTTTTTTTCCCTCAGGACTGTAACTCATAAAGAAGAAACAATTGTTTAAGGTTCCCTGGTAGAGGAAGTAGTTTTGAATCAAATAGATATTCAGGAATTATTCTAGTTTATGCATCAGAGCATATGTCCCAAACCTTTAGATTATTTTTAATTAAACTCAAAAAGTGCATCAAAGTACACATTGTTCATTGATGTGTTTGTTGATCTGGAATGGTGGGTGTTCTCAGTCTTAATGCATTTAATGAATAGGGAAAAATATAGATTTTTCAGTATTTGATCTGCCAGTTACCAGTCAGAGCTGTTTATGGAAAAGCTGTCCAATTCTGTTCTCTGGTGGAGTGATCTTTGCATATCTAATTAAAACTTGTTGGTAAGGGAAAAAGTTCAGATGTTGTTTAAAATTTGCATTAAGTTTGTTTTTTCTGTGATTTGTAATTTGTATAAACCACAATGATACCAAGCCAACTAGGCATGGGGTGGTATTGCATTATCCACTGTGAAAACATTGTGCAAAAATATCCCAAATTCACAGAATCACAATTTATGCATGCTCGGTATGAGGGATTGCCGTAAAGTCAATGACACAATGCCATGCGGTTGCTACATGCTCGTCCAGGAGGAGAGAATGCTGCAAGTCAATGACAATGACTTCAATTTATAAAGCAGCAATTTACAACAAATGTTGTCTCGAAGCACTTTACAAAAAAGTCATTGCAATCAATCAAGAAATATTTAAACATTAACTTTCCCCATCCAGAGCGACAGGTGGGGGAGGGGCAATGCTGTGCTTCAAACAGCCTGAGAACACTGATCGAACAATATGATTGAAGGTTTTAATGGTTTTAAAACAATGGTAAAACTTGATCCTGAAAATCTGCCAATTAAGACATATTAAATATTGAACGGATACATTTATGTTGCTTTTTACATTAAACATTTATCGTTTAAAATTTACTGCCAAAAATCTCTAGCTTTGATTGATGAGTTGTACAGCAGTTGTGTATGTAAACAATTTATCATTTTTCTAATAAAAACTGTAAAAACAAAATATTTAAACTTATAGAACAACACTTCTCTGTGGAAAATGTGTCTGTATGTGTTAATACTGTATTAAAATTACAAATTGCAGTAAATATGTTAGTAATATATTTGTTAATAATGTATTTTAGTGATTCAGAAAATCTTTCAAACAGCAGGAGAAAAGGGTGGAAACAAACATTTAGGGTCTAAGATAGCTTCAGGTAGCTTTTCGTCTGTGAACTTAATTCTCCTCAGCAGCCATAAAAAAACTGAAAACAAATGACTTATCAAACAAAGAATGATTTAGAAATGACCCATTGACTGGATCCAGAGTAACTTAGGAAGGAAAAGGGTGGACTGTGAGGTGGTCTGTCCAATCAAATGTTAAAGTATATTTAAAACTTAAAGATGCTGCCTTTTCTGGGCAAACCTGGAGAGAGAGACGGCCATTCAGAAAGCTAAAAAGACAGGAAATACAATTAGCCTGGTCTGCATTAGTGTAAATGATATGTACAAAACTTGGGGAATAGCACAAATTTCGATAGCAATGTTATTAGAGGGCATGCTTGCTGAATTCCCAGAGTTCACCTCTTTCTCACCTCTTTCGTTTTCTTTTCAGGAGGAGCTTCCCAAAATATATGACTTCATCAAAAGAATCCTTCTATTTCTCAGCTGTATGATTTAAAAATCTTAACAGTATATTTTCTGCTTATGAACCCAAAGAAAAATTCTACATCTTCTCAAATCAATCTTTTAAAAACTAAAATGTGGCCTTCAACAGAAACTATTAGGCATGCTGTTTTTGTGTATTGTTGGTTTTTTTTTGCTTATTTCTTTTTTATTTTGGGGGGGAGTTGAGGGGGGTTGATATTTTGTCAGAGAAAACAGATTAGAATTTTTTTATAGATTTGTTTGCTCAATAATGCAAGTACTTACAGTTGAATAAAGAGGTTCGAATATTGCCAAATCTACTAAGATTTACACTCAGCTATACTGTGGCCTGTACTCACATTTTTGGACCTAAACACAGGGATGGAATAGTTTTCTGTTTCATACAAGGTTTGTTGTTTAGTGCAAATGCACTTGTTCTTGCACCTTCGGCGAGGTAATAACGAAGCAAACGTTCAATGTCCTTGAAAACCTTTGGGGCAGTGATAAAAATAATTGGTGTATACTGTTTGGCAATCTTTTTAGAGATGCCATTTTGAATAATAATCATACTGTCAAAGTAAGGCATTAAATGAAACAGTCAATACAGATCCACCTTCACAAACAGTCATAGTTATATTTAAAAATTCACACATTGATGAGTCTGTACAAACAGGCATAACTAAAATAAAACAAAGAGCTTCAAGCTTGTTGCAGTGTTGTCATCAATGAACTCATTACAAAAACCCACTTTTGTGGGATTCTTTCTGAAATTGACTTCTCATAATGAGCTTCCACCAAATTCATAGTTTCTAGTGGCATCTTTTTTCTACTTTTTCCATCTATTGTGAAAACACATACCTCACAGACATAAAAACTTTGAGAATGCACCTAAATCTTTGGCTGATTTAAGAGACTGAATGAGGCACTAAGCAGAATCTAATTTCAAGAACCACCTCCAATTAAACCCGACACCCATCTGCCAAAAACAAGCACTAATAATTTATTTTAAGTTCTCCAAGCTTTGCATATCAAAATCTTAATATTTCCCCCCGTATGATTACTGATACATTTGTTTGCTCTTTCATCCTAAAAATAACTATAATTTAAGAACATTTTAATTAGAGATTTTAAATTATTTCACTTTTGCTAATCAAAAATTTTTTAATTTTTATCATCTTCCTTTTGTGTGAGAAATCCGGTACTCTTGATCCACCCCTGCTGGCCATGGGTGTTGGCTCTGATTGACACCCTCAGTATCATCTTACTGAAAACATAGGTTCATTATAGTATTATAAATTTAAATACAAGCCACATATTTCATATTGATATTTGTAAAAAAAATCAAAAACCATGTGTTTGTGTATCACATAAAATATCACATAAAATACATGGAAATTTGAAGTTGAAATGCAAGAAAATATTAAACGTTCTGAAGATATGAATAGTTTTGACAGATCCTGTATGTAATAATGAGTGAACACAAACTCCCATTGACCGTTTTATAACAGGAGGCTGAAAGTATAAGCATAAAAAGATTATGTCTTAAAGAAAGCAAAAACATTTTTTTGTCAAAGAAATCATCTTAGCTGAAAACTATCACAGCTTATGATAAACCTTTTCTTCAGAGGATGAGAGGGTTTAAGTTCTTGTTTAAAGCTGCAATATGTAACTTTTATAAAAAAAAATATTTTTTTACATATTTGTTGAAACTGTCACTATGTTGTAACAGTATGGTTACAGATAATTTGTGAAAAAATCAAGCTGCTCTGCCTTCTTCCAGTGCTTCTAGTGCTATCTAGAAACAAACAATCAGAGCCAGGAGGCAGGTCTTAGTGTGTGGCAGTTCTGAAGGTTATGTCAAAACTGTAAAACTCATCATCTTCAGACAGTGTGATATTTACATCTTTTCTTTGCTGCTACTTAAGTTAGAGATTTCTCCCATTTAGTGAAATGTTCTTTAAGCCACAAGATTTGACACAAATCCAAAATATGATCATTCCAGCACATTGTTTAACAATTTATTTACCCTTTTTATCGTTCAGTTTAATTTTGCTTAGTACAGATGAAATGTTTTTGTATGAGTTCATCAGTCTGTAGTTCTAATCTAGTCTGTAGTAGTAGACCAGACTTCTTTATAGTGGTTCATTTTCAAACATTTTGTCAAAAATTATTAGTAAATGACCAAAATGCAGGACTGGGAGAAAGTAGGTAGTGAGATACATCATCCCTTGAACTGAATTTTATAGGAAAGCAACTAAAGTATCCCGGGACTCAGGGGAGTAATTACAACTGGCTGCAAGGGGGTTGATTGGAAACAGAAACCCACCCTGTGTTTGAATTGTTGTGATCCTCCATTCACTATTTGTGGCACCATGAGTAGGTTTTCATCTCCTTGCTTTGAATCAAGAATTTACAAGACCGTCTAAAATTAAATGGGAGAACCATTTACAGGGGGGGAAAAAAATTCTAATCATATAATGAATTTGGCTTGTAGAATGCCTTGCAATGGCTTTTAGTACTGGGAAATGGTTGCTATGTAAATAAATTAAACTCACACCTAAGCTTCAAAACACAAACAACATTTTGACAAATACTGTCAATGACATGGTAGAGTTAAAATACTTATGTGTAATTGGATCTTTACAGGTGCGTTTACATACATAATTTTTTATTATATTTTAGATTAACTGACTAAACAAGAGGCAGAAAATGATGGGCAGCAAAGCTGCAGAAACTCAGCCTTAATTGAGTCATAAGCTGTGCTCAGCAGCATCAGATTTTGTTGGCCGTATTGTTGTCAGATAGCATCTTTCATGGTAAAATCCATTCAGTCCTCACATTCTAATTATGCAGGGGAGAGTGGGAGTAATAAATATTACACACACACACACACACACACACACATGCACACACAGACACACACATACACATATATACACAAATACATACACATGAACTCTGAAGCATAAAACTTCATGGGCAAGGAGAGAAATTTTCAGAGGGAGATCAGATTAGGGAAGCTTCTCTGATCTGTGGCATGAGAAGACTAGGCTCATGTATCAACCAGCCATCTAAGCTGGCGTATCCTAACAACCAGAGGCACACACACACAACTAAAATGTGCGTTCACATATACACATGTACTCTGAAAATTTTTTTGTGAGTGATGTACAAGGGCAGGAGGTAGAGAGAATCTCAGTTTGAAATCTCTGCATGGCTGAGTTTTTGCTGTGAAGCACAAATGTGTTTGAGCCGTTGTTAACAATGTCCCCGATCCCCACCAAAAGTCTGACACTTCATTGTACTAACAATGAACTACTAGCAATTTATTGTGCAATCATTATGTTAAATGTGATTTTTTTTTTTTTTTTATTACCTCCTTTACCTGTTCTCCCTTTTACCTTGAAGGAGAATTGATGCCCAGATGGTTTGCCACTCCATGTGTGGTCCAGCTCAACTCTTCCTGACCATTTCATGGGCTACAAGCAGACTCCAACATCCACTGCCGCAGCGTGACTCAACCCCTCTGAGTTCTCTGCTTCTCATTCTTTGCCCCTCACCCCTAACATCAGTCTCCGCCCTCCTTCTCTCCTCTGCCTCAACTTCTGTTTCAGCTCTCACCTCACATTTTGACAATCCAAGCCCTCCCTGAGCCCAACATGGTGTCCCGCCTACCCTCTTTCGTTTTTGTCATGATGTGTCAAGGCGCCCTGCTGGCAGACCCACCTCAGTCCCGTCGTGAGATCCGCATTGAGGGTGACCTGGTGCTCGGCGGCCTGTTTCCAGTGCATGAGAAAGGTGCTGGGATGGAAGAGTGTGGACGTGTGAATGAGGACAGAGGGATCCAGAGGCTGGAGGCCATGCTGTTTGCCATAGACAGAATCAACATGGACAGCACTGTGCTGCCGGGTGTCTCCCTCGGGGTGCACATTCTTGACACCTGCTCAAGAGATACTTATGCGCTAGAGCAGGTGGGTGAGCGCAATTGCTTTTCATAAAATCAGCATGTTTGCAAATTTTGGATGATTCTGGGCATTGTTTGAACACATGTTCTACGTTTATGCTAAGAATTAGTCAGCACATCCTGTGTGCAGACTGTGGAGTTTTCCATTGCATCAGTTGACATCTACAGTTGAAAATAAACAAAAAATTATCTGCAAAACAGCATGACGAATCCAGTCTGAACTGAGAAAAACAGGTCTAATAACAACTACATTTTCAAGTACTTTCATGACACCCTTATTTAATATTTTTATCAGAAATGGGCCAAAGATTTTGTCTCTGATGATAAAAGTAAATGCTTGAAAAAGAGAATGAAAATGTTTTCAATTAAGAAAATGAGCCAGATTAAAAGAAAAATCATTGCGCTTTGCCTCCAGGGATTGTTATCTTAAAAAAACCCAAAAACATTTATATTAATATTATCTAGCCACATGCATCTATTAAACAAGCTTATGTCTCATTCATGAAAAACCATGGACTCTTGACATTTGATTGATCTGAATTGGTGACACATTCATAACTAAACAGATTTGTTTTACTAAAATGCCTTGCTAAAAGCTTTGACTTTTACTGAGTCTTGCTAACACATGGGGTGCACGGTGGAGCAGCAGTTGGCACTGTTACCTTGCAGAAGGTCTTGGGTTCAAATCCTGGCCTGAGCTCTTTCTGTATGGAGTTTGGTACTTAAGCTTCTGGATACTCAAGCTTCCTCCCACAGTCAAACAACAGGACTGTTTTGGTTAATTGGTCTTTGCGTGTGTGCATGGTTGTTTATCCTGTGTGTTTCTCCTTTGCCCTGTTGTGGAGTAGCAAAATAGTCACCAGCCATCCTGTAACTTTACATGGATAAACAAGTATAGACGATGGATGGATGGATGCCACATGCATGTTTTGATCTTAAACTATTCCCTTGTAGCTAAGGCTGTAATCTCAAGTCTTTTACAGTCTCTAACAAATTTCTTCCAGAATTCCTATATATTTAGCTCAGTCTATCTTCTCAACAGTCTATCTTCTCAACAACTCTCCCGAGCTTACCTGACCCTACCGCAGAGAAGCATCCCCACAGAACAGTGCTGCTGTCACTGGGGGTGTTGTGTTCAGGATCATTTATGGTATTCATTTTGATCTCATCTGGTCAGAGCCACTTCCTCTACATGTTTGCTATGTCTGCTTCATGGCTTGTGGCAAACTTTAAGTAGGACTTCTTATGACTATTGGCTTCTTCTTGCCACTCTTCCATAAAGGCCAGATAGTGCACAACTGTTAGCTGTCTTGTCCACAGATTTTTCTACCTGATACGTAGATTTCTGTTGCTCTTCCAAAGCTACCATGGGCCTCTTTTCTGCTTCTCCAGCTAATGCTGTCCCAGGCCTATCAGTTTAGGTGGACAGCCTCCTTGTTAAACAGTGCCCTGTGAGATGTTCAAAGTGTAGGATATTGTTTTATAACCTAATTTTAATTTAGAGCAGACAGGTCAGCTCTATTCCTGACCTGTCTGCTGTGGTCCTTTCTCTTCATGAAGCTGTTGTTCTCCAACAGACCTCAGAGGTCTTCACAGAGCAGCTGTATTATACTGAGAATAAATCCTGAGAAGCGGACTGTATTTACTAATTTTGGGACTTCTGAAGGTAATTGCTTGTGCTGAATTTTATGTAGGGGTTTAAGAGGGCTAAATAAAAATACATGCAATAGTGATATTGGTTGTGATTAGACCACGTTTTCATCAATCTTGTGTTTTATTTACATCATTGTCTCTTTTACTCTATTAGTTTTTGGATATGAGCTTATATATTTAGATTATTTATCAGTGCTCTTGGAGGCAATCAACAGCTCTCAAGGTCCATCCAGCTAATCAGATATATTTTTTAACATGGAGACTGTGAATGCATGACACTGGGAATATGAAATTATATATGATTTTGCATCCCACCTATAGTTTGTATTTTTAGTTTTGCACACACGATTCAATACATTTTCCTTTCACTTAACAATTATGCACTACATTGTGCTGGTCCATCACATAAAATCCCTGTAAAATATATTACAGTCTGTGGTTGTAATATGATAACATGTGAAAAGGTTCAAGGGGTACTTTTGCAAGGCACTGGTTCTTTCACCTTGATTCCAGAGGGATCTAATTTGAATCATGGACCTCAACTGAAAGCATTATAAGCTCTGAACATGTATTGATAATTGTTTGTTCAAAGAAATGGAAACTCATTTATGAATGATTTCTAGGCTCTGGAGTTTGTGAGAGCCTCTCTCACCAAGGTGGATGACACAGAGTTCATCTGCCCTGATGGATCTTACGCTCTGCAGGATGACAGCCCTCTTGCCATCGCAGGAGTCATCGGAGGATCCTATAGCAGTGTTTCCATACAGGTAAAACTAACATTTACTAATATTAATAACATATTCACCACTGTGCCCCACATTATATATTTGTAAGCACCTTCTTGTTTTTTTGTATTTCAACTTAAGGGTTTGGAAGCTGACATGTTCCAGTTCACATGGTTTGATTGTGTTAGTTAGTGCGCACATACATATTTTTTTGAATCAAGTTCAGTCAGCATGTTCATCTGTGTTTCCCTAACTCCTGTTGCTCTTGTCACAGAGCCGGGTGATTTACATAGTTTAGCATAATACGTCTTTCTCTCTTACTCCTCTGTGACTGCACAAAAGCCTCCTCCTATCAGTTCTGAAATCCCTAATCTGAGCAACTGTCTTTCAGTCTCCAAACCTTTTTCTTTTTCCCTCTCTCTCTCCTGTTTTTGCATTGGTCTTTTCATGTACTTCGAATCTTTGCTTTGTTCTGTTTCAGTCAGGACTACCTTTATGTGCATCCAGAGGCATTCCCCCTGGCTATTAGAGGAGAGATCAGTGTATGCTGACCTCAGCCCCCTTCTCCTCCTCCATCCTGGGGCAGTCATTGTCAACACTTTCCCTCTTTTCCTTCTTCAGCCATTATTATACCTGGTCTCCATTTACCTTATTCTTGTTGCCCATTTTTGCTTTTGCCATTTTTAACGTATGTTTTTAGGTGTGAATAGAAGTCACAGGACCTTAATGTTGCCCTACTTTCTGATCTCCATCCTTTAAAGCTTAGCTAGCTACGCCTCTCTACTTGGTCAGTGTGTCTCTTGCTTTTTAATGAAATCATATGGAATTATTTTATGTTAGACCATGCAATTCAATGCCTGGAAGGCATTTACCAAGCAGTCATCATTATTTTCCTTCATTTATGTGTGTAGTTTGTATACATGTGCTGGAGTATGATCGAGGTATTACTCATGTTTCATTTCCTTAAATGTATTTATGCACAGTCACGTCATGTATATTTATACATTTATACATATTTATGCAGAAATAATTAGGTTTCCTTAGCCTAAACCTATCCTGCTTTTTGGCTTAAAGACATGATAATTATTTTAAGTTCAAGTTTAGAGCAAGGATTTATAAGTACAGCTCAATGTACTATTCTCTGAAAACTTGATGCATGCGTAAGTGTACCTGTGTGTGTTTTAATGCCTTATTACTCCACTGCACAATTTTTTTCAGTTCTTTCACAGTCAGTCTATTTCCACATTATTACTATCTTCCCTCCCTCCTTGCTTACAAGAATGAAGCAAAGGAAACTCTCCATGTCTCCTCAGACAAGCCTTGTTGGTATCTGTGGTCATTGTCCGGTGGCACCTCATAGAGCAATCCAGTTACACTTCTAAGTGTGACCTTTAGTGACAACTAAGTCAACACTGTTAGTAGCTGTTAAAACCACAAAACTTGTCTAGATAGCTAAAAGCAGACGCCAGTGTGACTGTGCTAGTGTGTCTAAGAGTGTTTGTGTGGATCTCAACCTTTGTGCCTTTTACTGAGCTATGTTATTAGTGTAATAGGATTTTGACATGTTGTCAAAACAGCTCATCAAATGCACCATGAATGAGATACAGAAAAAAACCCCAGAGCAATGTACTCTGGAAGGATTAAACTGAAGAAAGCACATCATTTCTGTGTACTTTGTGTTAATTTGTGTGTGGAGTTTGATTATGTATATTTATGGGTCTGTCAGCATGAGTGTATGTAGCAGCTGTGTTAGCATTGTTTGTGGGTGATCATGTGCTGGGATTTATGGAGAGAGAATGACCAGATTCCAATCATCATGAAAGGCAAATGTTATGGACACCATAAAACTTTTAATGATCTCTATGTCTGTTTTATGGATGCTGTACAGCTGGGGTGCCAAACTCTAGTCCTCGAGAGCCAGTATCCTGCAACATTAGATGCATCCCTTCTCCAACATACCTTAATCAAATGACTGAATTCCCTTATCAGCATGTCATTCAGCTCTGCAGAGGTATGGTAATGAGCTATTGATTTCATTCTGGTGTGTTGGAGAAGGGATGCATCTAAAAGTTGCAGGATGGTAGCTCTCAAGGACTACAGTTGGGCACTGCTGCTATATAGTTGTGTTGAAGTTTCTGCATAAGAGGGGTGTTTTGTTAATAGAATAAAATGTCATTTAATTTTGAACTTGCAAACAATATTCAGAAAGTAACTTTGGGAAAAACATAAAAAGAGAACAAGTGAAAGGATAGATTAAAGGAAAAACAAAAGTAAAATACACAACAATATAATCCCAACTTCAGTAATTTAATGTATAGTTCAGAAAATAATTGGTATGAAGTGCACTCTTACTCTCACCTCTTGGCCAGAGGATATCAGTTGTTATAATGATTAAAGAATATTAATTCCAAAATCTGAATAACATGGAAGTAACAACACTGTGACAGAAACATTTTCTAAATATCTAACATTTTCCTCTTAATTATTGCATATGAAAAATATATTTATATCTTAAATTGATATTTTTGAGGCCATTACTTTAAATCCAGACACAAACCTTTCCACAGCTTTGACTCCACACATAGAAATCAAAAACATTCTTAGTAGTGCACACAAGAACAGTTTTGAAGCTAAAAACATCTCTTCAATTAGAATTCTTTTTCTCTACAGAAAACATGATTTGAATATTTCACAGCAATTGATGATTTTTTTTTTTACTCTGAGGAAAACTTGTGCTATTCCAAAGTTCACTAAATCAGTAAATTTTAATATTACAATATTTATTTAACACAATGCTTGTTGATGCTTAAAGCTGCTGTCACACTATTACTATCTTACCATGTATGCTGGCATATCTAAGAACAGTTTAAATAGGTATAAACAGGAGGAAATGAAGGTGATTTTGTAAAACAGCAAGTCCTGTCACGTCTTTGAAGTATGGCTGTCTCTTTTGAAATGCGTCCATCAGTGATGGGTTTTCATATGGACAAAATGGCTCATGATTCAGGGCTGCACAACCTGGTGGGTGGGAAAGGAGGCAACAACAAAAAAAGATATCCATCAAGAATAATTTTCAGTATTTTATCAATTAATTGTTTTTTTCTTATTTTGGATTTAATTATATCTACCACAGATCTGGAAAAAAATATTTATCACATAAATATATTGTTTTGTTCTTAACAGATAAATAAGTTGTATGATGAAGTGTTACTGTTTTTTTGCAGAACAATGTTAGTTCGGAGAATGGGTGTGTGTTTGAGTGTATGTGGTATTCAGAGGTAAATTGGGGGGTATATGAAGTGCATATGTTTTGCTGCACCATAATGGATTAATTTAGCTATAATATAGCTTAGCTGTTTTACCTTTTCTCATGTTTTAGGATGAAGTGACCCTCTAAGAACAAAATTTTAGTATTTCATGTCGGCCACCAGGTGTTAGATAATTAATAGCTAAATTAAACTGAAAGTAGGTCAAGCCATCACTTTCATATTATGTTTCAAATGTTCTGCATGACGAGGTGAGCAAATCATCATCAGCACAGAGAGAGCATCTTCACTGTTTAGTGTGAGATTAAGTAATGTTATTACTAGACCATTACTGCAGTATTTGAGCAGCAGTTGTCTAAATGCCAGTGTGGTGCATATATATATATATATATATATATATATATATATATATATATACATACATACATACATACATAGATACGTTTCTCATCAAGGACAACCTCACAAGACCACTTCAGCAGTCATCTCATCCACTAAATTTTAATACATAAAGCACAGCAATCATTTAACCTTAGAAGATGTTCGTTGTTAATTCAGTGCTCCTCAGCCCAGTTTATTTGTGAATAATTATGCAAATGCCTTATAAAGTTAATGGATAACCTAAATTTCTGTTAAACTAGTGAAGAGTCCCACTAAGTCTAGTAATGCCAGTTTTAATCATCTTAAACACAACCTTATACTTTTAGTATAATAGACTAGGTATTCTGTAGTATGTCTTGCTGTCTTGGTCTCCAGAGCTTGGAAACATTAGATAAAAAATTGCGTATAACCCAAATAAACCTCATATGATTGAGTTGTTAATGCTGAGTTTAATACATTTTATAAGATTAATTCATTATTAAAACACAGAAGTTTCTTTCACAGAGCCATAATTTCTCCCTTACTTTTAAATGCATCAAACCTTTTTTAAATCATTTGATTCCAGTGTGTTTATAAATATGTTGGCCCTCAGTGGAAAGCACTTCATAGCTTTACAATAATGCATAAAAATTTGAACAATGCTTTGAATAGCCTTACAATTTCAGAAAGATCAGTTGCAGTAATTGGGAAAGAAACTTTAGTTTACCTTTACATTATTATTTCAGGGAATGTCTAGCATCTAAGTTTTTAGTATTATTTCAAGATGAATATCTGTTGTTTAATACAACATAAACTGCTGTTGTACTTTTCAAAAAACTAAGAAATAAAAACATCCCCTAGAACAATAACTTCAAGACAAAAATCTCATTAATTGTTAATCACTGAAACTCTACACTGGCTCTTTGGGAAAGGAAGAATTTCATACACAAAATATGTTTGTCCTGATGTCAGTTTCTTTCTTTTTTGTTCTTTCTGTGTTTTTGAACTTAATTGACGGAGTAGTTCAGTTTTGGGGGGAGATTGTGAACAGTCATTGTTCTGAATTATTATCTGAAGTACAAAATTATCTTCATGTTTTCACTGCAAGTCAAAATAAGGATAATACCCAGTATTGTCCAAGTTCACTGTTTAAAAATAGTTCTAAGTTCAGGTATACAGGATTTTGTGCTTATTGTTCATCACTTAAACATTTTCAACTAAATTCACAGTTCCAGCTAATACTAATTCCATTCATTCATCCTATTTTTATTAAATTAAATGTACAGAAAGATATATATGTACACAAAATGTTGCCAAAAGTAATGGATCACCCCTCCATATCATTGAATTTAGGTTTTCCAATTATTTTCATTACCACAGATGTATAAAATCCAGCACCTAGGCATGTACACTGTCACTTGAAAATTAGTGAAAGCATTTGTTGCTTTCAGGAGCATTGCATTTCAGGATGGTACCTTGATAAGATGCCACCTGTTGGATTTGTCTATTTAAGAAATCTCTTTATTGCTACTATTCCACAGTCAACTGTTAGGGGTATTAGCACATAATTGGAAGTGATTTGGAGTGACAGCAACTCAGCCACAAAATTGTAGACCATGTAAAATTACAGAACGGGATCAGTGAATGTGTGGCTTTCTGATTACTTTAAGAACAGGGAGTAGAGAGCTTTTACAGAATGGGTTACCATGGCTGAGCAGCTGGGCTGCACAGTGGTGCAGTTACAGTGGTAGCACTGTTGCCTTGCAGCAAGCAGGTCCTGAGTTCAAATCTGCAAGGAGTTTGCCCGATGATCACTGGAGATAGGCACCAGTCCCCTCGTGACCCTGCAAGGATAAGCATGCTAGATAATGGATGGATGCATGAGTTGCTTCATCCAAGCCTAACATCACCAAGTGGATTTCAAGGCATTGGATGTGGTCGTGTAAGAGAAGACCTAGCTCTTTGCCTGGCAGTTCAGCAGACGAGTCTGCGTTTGGCAGTTGCCAGGACAACAGCACTTACCTGATTGCTGCATTAGAGTGTAGGTCTGTTTTTCAGAAGTTTAGCTTGACCCTGTAGTTACAGTGAAAAGAACTATTGATGCTTCACCATACTCAGAAATTTTGAACAGTTTCATGCTCTTAACTTTATAGGAACAGTTTGGGGATGGCCCCTATCCTTTTCAAACATGACCTAGAATTTGTTTGTTTTCTTTTTTGCTAATGTATACAGTGGACGAAGATTTAAGGAATTTGTAGAATAAACATACATCAATCCATTGTCTAAACTCACTGATCCCTGCCGGTTCACTAGGGGATGGTGTCTAATTCCAGCGGTCATTGGGCAGGAGGCAGGGTACATCCCTGACAGATCGTCAGTCCACCACAGGGCAACTCAAAGACACACATAAACAAACATGCGTGCTCACACTCATACCTAAGTGTAATTTAAAGCAACCAATTGACCTAACAACAATGCTTGTTTTTGGACTCTTGGAAGCAAAAAGACTCAATGCAAACCCAGGATCTTGTTGCTTCAGTGAAACAGTGCTACCAACTGTGAATAATGTTAAATTTCATTGTATTATTTATTGTGATGCTGAAAGTTATTGTTATGGAAAATCTTAACTGTTCCTTTAGGCGAGCAGAACAAAATTGATTCAAAAGAAACTGGCTCTGTTGTTGACATCTCACAATAACATAATTGAACTGAATTATATAAGAAAACTGTTACCCTCATGGTTTGTATGACCATTTGTTGAAGAATTCATAGGTACAGATAATATCAAACATGTGTGATTCATTTGGGAAAGGTGTGTAGTATGTTGGGAATGTTTTCCTGTGATTTATGTTTTATTTTACTGTGTGTTTCCTTGCAGGTTGCCAATCTTCTCAGGCTCTTTCAGATCCCTCAGATAAGCTATGCTTCAACGAGTGCCAAGCTCAGTGATAAGACCCGCTATGATTACTTTGCCCGCACTGTACCACCTGACTTCTACCAGGCCAAAGCCATGGCAGAGATTCTCCGGTTCTTTAACTGGACATATGTGTCCACTGTGGCATCAGAGGGCGATTATGGTGAAACTGGTATAGAGGCCTTTGAACAAGAAGCACGAATGAGGAACATCTGTATTGCTACTTCAGAGAAGGTAATGAAAGAAACAAAAATAGTTTAGAATCTAAATCTTTAATCATCATTGCACCAAAAGGAATCACTAAGGTACTATATTTATGAGTTTCTAATATTTAGCCTTTATGGCTTACCTTCTGTTGCTCTGAATTGGGGTTAAAATTACAGTGTTATCAGAGCTGAGGCAGAAAATAAAAGCTTATCTCTAAGAATTCTGAGTGCTTTCACAGTCCCATTTTTCTTGTCATTTGCTACAGAGGTGAATGGTGGTGTGAGACTGTTAAGCACATTTTCTTGCTTGTTTTTCCCCATTAAATGATGACAATCATGGATTACAAATAGCATTAGAATGGAAGAAGCATTTTTTTTTCATTCCATAATCCCTAATTTTTCTCCAGGTGGGACGTTCGAATGCTAAGAAGTCTTATGAGGCAGTAATCCGTCAGCTCCTCCAGAAGCCAAATGCCCATGTGGCCGTCCTTTTCCTGCGAAGTGATGATGCCAGAGAGCTGATAGCAGCTGCTGCCAGGCTTAACACGTCTTTCATTTGGGTGGCTAGCGATGGCTGGGGCGCACAGGAGAGCATTGTCAAGGGAAATGAGATAACTGCTGAAGGAGCTATCACACTTGAACTGGCGGCAAACCCTATACCAGAATTCAACCGCTACTTCCTGAGTCTGGACCCTGTCAAAAACCACCGGAATCCCTGGTTCAGGGACTTCTGGGAGCAGCGCTTCCAGTGCTCTCTGGGAGCCGGAGGCATAGGCTTCGGGGGAACACCTCTTCCACCTTGTGACAAGAACTTGTCAATGGACAAAAGGTATTTCGAACCAGAGTCCAAGATCATGTTTGTGGTGAATGCAGTGTATGCCATGGCCCGTGCCCTCCACAACATGCAGCGGAGTCTGTGCCTGAACACCACCAAACTGTGTGACAGCATGAAGGCCCTGGATGGGCGCAGACTCTACAGGGATTACATTCTTAATGTCAGCTTCACAGGTAAGTGAGCAAGAGCATGGTGAAGAGAGTGTTGAGTTCCAGATAAGGTGCTGAGAGTGGATGAAGCGCAAAGAGAAGCAAATGTTGGAGAGGAAGGATACAAGATAAGAAGAAATAGACAGGAATGTGAGTGCTGTATCTTCTTAGCAGTCTTCTAATGAACACATGGCTCTTGTCCATCTTCTATACCACAGAACATGAAAAGTACTGAAACAAATCCTCTTAATTGCTATGTATTGTCAGAGCCAGCTTGCCATTGACACCTTTTACCCATGCGTAATTGATACAACACTACAAAGTTGCTTTGAGGAACGAGAGCTGCAGTTAATCCATCAGCCATATTCTTCTCTCTTACACTAATGAGATTGTGTGTGCGTTATAATAGCTCCTATAGCATGCTGCCTGTCTGTCAGTCTCTGAAGAGTTGAGAGAGAGGAGACAGAGGATTGGCTTGACTGACAGATCACGCACAAAGGAAGTGTTATAAATAAACTCCTGCATCTCAGGGACTGACACAGGTTTAGAGGTGCTTATTCCTCCGCCAACCGTGACCAGAAGCAGACTTCAAAACACCCTGGCAAACAACATTAACACAGCAGCTTTGCCATGGGACATTGGGGAGAGTGAGCAGGAGGGATGGAAAGAGGACGAGGGAATGGCATCATGCATGAAGGTGGGGGGAAGAGAGGGGGCTTACAGATAAGACTGACAGGCAGACTAAAATGAGAAGAGAGAGTTTGGGTTAAGGTGAAAGAGAGTAAGTGAGAAAAAAGTGGTAAGGGCAGAAGCAAGGAGTGAACAAGCAAGAAGTGCAGCAAATCCTGAGTGGAACAGCATGCGTCAGTTGAAGAAAAGGATTTTATCAAAAAATTCCCATCATGAAAATGTGAGTAGATAAAAAAAATTAATCATGACAGAAAAGTTTACCAAATCTTATAAAAATTAGGAGTATTCTCCACTTCAGATAGATGCTTATAATGTTGATTGGAAGACTTCACATTGCCTCCAATAATGCACAAGTGAAATATGCAAGACCAGATTAAGAACAATTTTCAATAGTTACAATATATTCATCCTATAAAGGCCAAGTGGCAAAATAATGGAAAAAAAATATTTCAAAGTGTACATCAGTCAATTTCTTTCTTGTCATAGTTTTTCTTCAAACAGGTGAGAAAATAGTTTTTTGACAATTTATCATCTTAACAGTAGCCTTTTCTATAATCTTTTCAGAACAGCCATAGCTTTGTAGTTTGTAAATCAGTCATTACACGCACATACAGTCTAACAACTGCTTTATGTAGAACCACCAATATCCACAGTGCTGCATTTTAACTTTGCTTTCAACAGAATTTCCGTTCTTTCTTTTGTCAATATTCTTCTGCAATTTAGGTCAGCCTCTGAATTTGTTTCGCAAATTCTTGTATCTGGGAAGAAATAATTTTTGCAATAAAGGACTGATATTTAGCTAGCTATTTATACCATCTGCAGCAAAATTGCATACTCAGCTTATTCAGGCTAATACACTGTTTTAGTTGTATTTATAACTGTGTAGTTTTGGGGTTGGGGTCATCTTGAAGTCCATCTCAAAAGCAACAAGGTGTCCCAATGTTATGCTTTAAAAAAGTAAGAACTTGGATTAAAGAAACATTCTGTACATTTGTATTTAATTTTAGTGTAATTTTAAATTGATTTCTGAGCAGTACTTGTCTAGACTGTATGCACAATTGTGACTGACCATGACAAATCCAGGAACAAGTCTCCCCGGGGGCGTTTTGAGTTATTTACAAATTCTGAAAGTGTGGATTCGAAGCTTTCTAATTATGTCAAACACATAGAAATCAAAAATAAAATAAATAATATATGGCCATTTGAATGTTGGCATTCTGGAACTCAAATCAGTGAGTAAACAGCTCTCAAAGTTTCAGCAATATTGTCCCCAAATCTTATGGGCGACTTGGGAGTGTTAAGAAAGGCTGTTCATTTACATTACTTTGCAATAACCTCACCCTCATCATAACCTCATTGACTGTCAACTAGTGATGGGACTTAAGGCTCTTTGAAAGGAACCAAATCTTCAGTATCATTTCACTTTAAGGAGCCATTCAAAAGATCCATTTTTGAAAACGTACATTTTTCTAAGAACAAGCCATTTTATCCCAACTATACTTTTTATGAGTGAAATTCACAAAAAAGTCAAATCATCTATATTAAGTAAAATTAATAAATGGTTATGTATTTTTACAAAATATAACATTTTCAAATATAAATGTCAAATATCCATGTAGTTCTTTGTAGTGTTGTGTGAATTAACATGTTCGGTTATTTGTAATATAGAAACATAATAAAAAGAAAAATTAACAAACAGAGGAAAAAAAGTGGGCCTGAGTTGCTTTGGCAGAAATAAAAATCCTCTTCTACACCATTAAATATAACAATTATCCACCCCTTTCATGTATTTTATTTATCTGACGATTAAATAAATATAATTTTAGATTAAATAAAAATAATAGGCGTCGACATGTGTGCAGACCATTATAAGCAAGCAAGACATAAAAAAACAGAATAGCTCTCATTAACTTTAGCTTAGGTTTTACAGATACTTGATACAGTTATCCAGCGTGCAGCGCTGCTCACTGACTCATCACCATTGTATCGTACTCAGCACAGCCGCAACAGTGCAGCCCCAAGCCGGGCAGACTCAGATGTGTGTGCTGATGGCATGCTATGTATTGTAATAGTGTTTTAAAAACAACAAAAGTTCTGCAACTCACCCCGAGAAACTAAAAATGTACCTGCAGACATGAATGCCTCTGATCATATAAGTAGTCCTGGTGTTGTTTTCTTTTCACCAGTATCTTTATGGTGGATGTTGTCATCTCCGAAGTATCTTTTTTTTCAATGGCCCGTTACCGGCGTGGGTTGAGTGATGTGTTGGCAATGTTAATGAACCATGTGTTTACCTCAAACTTGCAACTTATTGGCCAAAAACAATAACAACAGCATGTGAATAGCCAGCAAAGGCCAGTATGTAAATCAACTGTGAGTTTTCCCTACACCCCAAAACAGCTTAGATTTGCTTTGTAAACAAGCTCTGAATTCAAGCGTAAAGTTTACCATTTTAAAACTCCAAAACTGCTATTTAAAGCATGGGGTGGTTTCTTCATAACTTTGACTAATATATTTTGCAAAAAACAAAAATCACTATTTTCTCAGAAATTGGTGTTTTTATATTTTTTCTCCATTTCTGCTCTGCTGACTTGTTCCTACTTTTCGTGTGATGTGTGACAATTATCAGGCTAGTGAGTATTTTGACCATATTATCATTTTTAGGCCTAGTTTCTAACTCAAAGCTGGATAAACTTGAATGCTTAACTAATTTAAACATAGCAGGTAATGTGTACCTGTGTAATGATGGAGGGTGTGACCTAAGGAGGTCAACACCCCATAATAAGGTGTGCATAATTATGAGGCAGCTTCTTTTCTTCAGGCAAAATGGGCCAAAAAGAGATGTAACTGACTGTAACTGACTGACTTACCAAAAGTCTCTCAGAGGAATTCAGCACTCTTGCTAACATATTGGGGCGTCATCACAGAACCATCAAACATTTTGTTGCAAACAGTCAACAGGATCACAAGAAACGTATTGAGAAAAAAAAGACAAATTAATTGCCAAAGATTTGGGAAGGATGGTAAATCCTAAAGGGCCTGTACTTGTATAGTGCTTTCTCTCATCCAGAGGACTCCAAAGCGCTATACACTAGATTCAGTTACCCATTCATGCACACATTCACATGCTGATGGTGATGGGCAGTCTGACAGAAGCAAGGCTGCCATGTACCAACACCACTTTGACCAATCAGAAGGTCAGGTGACCAATCTAGCATAAATCGCACTATATTCCAGTTCTGTCATATTCCAAAACTGCAACCTACCTGGAGTACTTAGAAGTACAAGATGTTCAGGGCTCACAGACATGGCCAAGGTATAGAAGGCTGAAACCCAATCACCACTGAAGGAGGAAGAGATGGATGCAGAGGGACAGGAGAAGGAGGAGGAGAAGGAGATAGAAGAGGATAAGAAGCATGAGAGTGGAGCAGGAACCATTAAAAAAGTGGCAGGTACAGGTGCAGTGTGTGGAACTGGGTTAGCATTATGTCTTTCCTTAGGATTGTATTAACCTCTTAAGATCAAAGGATTTTGGTCCAAACCTTTCTGACATCTGAAACAATCTAAAAACGTATTTCCTTTCATGATGTAATAGGTCTGTATAGCTTTGGAGGTTGTTTTTTGTTCCCTCATATTTGCTTTAATTTCTATAAGCTGCTTTTTTTTAACTTTTGTAGACTGATTTTTATTTTTTATTTTGTCATGAAATACATAAACACAAACAATAGTTTTGATGGTTGAAAAAACCTAGGGGTTTTATACTGCAAATGAGGTTATTTTGTTTTAAAATTATGGTTCCACTTTCATCCACTGTGAGATTGGATTAAAGGCCTCTGCATTCCATGCTCCCAGCCTGAATTTTAACCCCAGTTGCCACTGAGTAGGAGTACTGATCAAGGCGGACAATGTGAGAGAGCAATGGACAGAGAAAGATAAATTTTGAAAGTTGAGAACTATAGTATTTTATATGACACCACTCATCCTTTTTATCACTGGCTTAATCGCACGATCTCACATTTTCCTCTCATGCTTCTCGGAGCACCTCTTGGGTTCATAGTGGAGCGGAGCTGCACATAGTGTAAATCAGGGTGGTCAGGAATAGCTCGGAGTGAAGCCACATGCAGTGTAAATCTAGGGTTATTGAAAAGAAGGGTGTCTGTATTGATCACTAATTATTTTATTTAAATGTCAGAATGTTTATTGGAAAGTTTTGAGTTGTTTCTTTATAAATCTCACTTAAACAGATAAAAAAATAATAAATTGAGAAGGCAAAATGCTATATTAGAATGATCTTATTGAAATTTTACTGCGGCAGATGAAGTCCTGCTGTGAAAACAGCTAGAAAACACATGCAAGAGCAACTACGCTTAAGATAATAAATAACTAAATAACTTTTAAGGTGTAATCTTGTAAAAAAAAAAAAAAAAAAAAAAAAAAAAAAAAAAAAAAAGAGCAATATTTCACTCTAAATTACCATTCAGCAACAAAAATATATTCCATGTATACTTTAGTCATATGAAGGATGCTTAGGGTAGAGATTTGGAAGAAAATCAAGAACAGGAAGTGTGATTTTTTTCAACTTTTCTACCACTTTTCTCTGCTTTCTTTCCTATTCTGCTGTCTCTTTCTTATGCTATCTATCAAAACGTCTGTGAGATGCATGCATTCATTCAGAGAATCTATAGCGATAAGAGCTTGATTATGATTCAGTTAAAGTGAGTACAATACGACAGCACTTATTTTCAATTATTGGTTGCCCCTGAATGATTCATTCTCACTGCTCTGTATAGCTGATCCAGTGAGTGAAAAGGAAGGTGAGGTGTGTTGAAGTTTAGCTGCAGTATATCCGCAGTGCTCTCAGTCAGAACTGGAGAACCAAAACTCCTTAGCGCTCCATAGATCTAATGCATATAAAAATGCAGGTCTATCACATAGATTTTATATTACATCAAAGTTTGATTCTACATGTGCTGAAATAGTAGCTGCTTTTATTGCATTTAGTTTCACAGCACAGTGGACAATGTCTTTTACTGTAATGAGGTTGTTTTGTTGTGTTTCACTGACAGTGTATGTGACGCACTGATGCAGCATGTTGTTTGGTTAGGAGAGTGTTTTCATTCGCAGCTCTCTTCATCTAGTCTCATCGAGCTAGTTGCTATGGTAATAAAGCCAACTCTATTGCCAATTGTTGAGGTGATCTGGTAGATCACGGGAACTGCTCCGAAAGAACTAGCAGCAGACAGTGGGGCAGATTTGTGCATTTTGTGCATTTTTTATGAGCACCTGTTATGAGTCAACCACAGAAACACGGATAAACATGTGCCAAAAAGACACGTAGACAGGAATTTGCAAAACAGTCAGCTTTTTAAATATTTTTTACAGCGGCAACTTGAAATGCTTGCTTTTTTTCTGCCAGCATAAAATTGCAGACACCCCCAACCCACACACTTCTCAGAGCCATCATTCAACTCCCACCCACCTCCCCGATCTGCAGCAAACAGATCAGTATATACACACATGCAAGCAGTCTCTGTTCAAATAGTGGTGATAGATGTGATATTCCCCCTTTTCTGCACCGTGTGTTGTGTGTGTGTGTGTGTGTGTGTGTGTGTGTGTGTGTGTGTGTGTGTGTGTGTGTGTGTGTGTGTGTGTGTGTGTGTGTGTGTGTGTGATACGTCTGTGTTAGCAGAGGCGGTGTGCCTTCAGGGCCATATTGAGCACAGAGCTTACTGCAACGTTCAGATTCAAGTGAACAACCTTCACTCATTCTCTGCCTTGTTTTCTCTTGACTCTCTGTCTCTTAACCTCCATCTTTTTGTCACTCTTTCTCTGCCTCTTTATTCCTTCTTTCTTCTTCTATCTCTCTATCTCCCTTTCCATTTCTCACCTAGAAACATCCCACTTTCTCTACATTCAGAAACAGCACAACCCACACAGACTTCACAAGGTTGCTGTCCTTCTTTCAGCTGTCTCTCCACACCGGTATGTTCCTCCACCCCTTCCTTTTACTCATCCTTCCATCCTTCCTTCATCTATTCTTTATTGATTCCTACCTCTAAAGAATTTCCTCCTTCCACCTGTATCTCTACTAACATGACAGTGGTTTTTCGTACTTCCAATGTTCTTTTCCTCTCTTTTACACTTGTATTCACCTGCCTCTCCTTCCTTGTCACTTTCCTTCTTTTCTTGCGCTTATCTTGTCTCTTGGCCCATCCTCCATCCCAGCACCTCCTGGTTTTGGCTGGAGGTTTCTTTCTTTTGTCCCATCTATCTCACCCATCTTCGTTTCACTCAGGCCCTAAGTCTCCGCTGCTTGCCTCTGTCCCTTCCTCTCTCCTGACTTCCTTTTCTCCTTCCTATCAGTCCTCTGGCATTCCTTTGTGGTCTTTTGCAGTGTGACCCAGGCAACGTCTCCATCCTTTGGGATTAAATCTGCTGGGAGAACAAAAAGCTTATGTGATCTTGCTTTTGTGTTCATTTGTGACATACGAGTGCATCTTTGTGTATTTATCCACAAGAGCTGAGGCGTGCGTCTATGTCAGACACACTCTCTGAAATAAAAGTGCAAACCATTTCTCAATGAGTCTCTGTAATTCTCTCTTTGCCCTTTTAAAATGACTTATTCCAACTTATTCCTCCAAAGACCCTTTGCCTTCTCTTTGTCTCTTTGTCCCTTGGGCCTTGCGTTAGCCCTTCATGGCTGAGGACATAATTAATTTCTCACCTTCTGAATGAAAAGCCTGTCTTCTCCATGCTTCTAATTAAGCCAGAGAAATAAGGTGTTTCTCAAGTTAGTAGAATTGTTAAAAGTGTCGCACAAATTTAGAGATCTTTTTATGCAGAGGTCTTCTAAACTAACTGCATTTGCTACTTTTTGGAATTGTCCCATTTTGTTTAGTTAAATATTTTGTCATTATAGATTTTTAAATAGTTTTTACAAGATGACTAAATCTTGCTTGTCAAAGCAGTGACTTTAACACTGTTTTGTTCATTAATGCTTGTCTTGTGGGGTTGGTCTGAATTTTTTTTGCTCTTTCATGTATTAGTCTTGTTTTTAATGTTTTGTTGAGTGTTTTCTTTGTTGAGTTACCCCACCTACATTACCTGGTCATTATAACTAAACACACCTGCTCTTCATTTTGTGATTTCCTGCCTATGTCTTCTGGTTTCTATTGTGCATGCCAGAGCTTTCAGTGCTTTAATGTTAAGTTTTTGTTTAGTTTCTACTCTAGAATCTATTTTTTGCTTTATTGAGACAAATAAATGGGGAGGAAATTATTGAGTAGGCATGTTGACAAAACTGTGCATGAATATTTTAGGCAGATAGATAGTACTGAGAGCAAAAAACCTTTTTTGGGTACTTGCAGCAATGAACATTACAAGTAGGAAATAATATTTAGTTGACCTAAGGTGCTGATGTGTGTGCTAAGATAGTAATTAAACAGTCCTGCAGGCTACTGTAATGGAGGACTCACCACATTCACTTACCAGAGCACTGTTTACAGGATCATAATTTAGAAGATTACAAAATGTTTGGCTCAAACATTCTGCACTTGCGTATTCTCGGCCTTTCACAATTATGATTTCTTTATCTGACTGCCAATATTTCACCATTTTGTAAGAGCATGATATTCTTGCCTGGTTGTAAGAAAACTTAATAACTGTACTTTTCCAGTCACTACTGCCTTGTTTTGTTTGCCAATATTTGGGCCACCCACATTAACGTTTTGCTTCATTATTATTATTATTATTATTATTATTATTATTA